>CM070623.1:37350691-37950691 GCA_036346255.1 Ampelocalamus luodianensis
GAGAACATCAATCTCCAGTCGAATCTTTTTTATCGGGAGCACCCGATCCGAATCTTAGACGAAGCCGTGCGACATACTCGTAGTCACACCATCAAGTTGTTAAAAATTCAGTGCAGCAACCACATCGAAGAAGAGGCCATGTGGGAAAGAGAAGACCACCTTAGAGCCAAATTTCCCTATTTCTTTACCGAGCCTATCGAATCTCGGGAACGAGATTTTTAGTAGGGGGGTAGGTCTGTAACATCCCAAAAATCTCAATTTTAGGAAAAGTATAATGTTTTGAGCTTGTTTATATATGGGAAAATTTATTTGAGCATGATTATATGTGGGGAATTTATTTGAGCATGTTTTTAAAAATTTCATTATAAGCAACAATACATTTATATGAAAACAACAACTTGGAAGAATTTTCAAGAAAATCACAGAATCTACAAAATCCTAAAATTTTTACAAAAGGAACCATACTATGTTAGAAGTCTTCACAAAAAATTTATAAATTTTAGAGCCCATTTAATATGTTTAGAAATTTGAACAACAATCAACCAGTTTAAAAATTCGAAAACCTAATTTGAATTCCCGTCGAGCGATTGGGCTGAATCTGTCGGCCCAACTCATCTCACGCAGTGCTTCAGTCCACACTAGCCTCCCTCCCCCCTCTCGATGACGTGCTAGGCCCACACGTTAGACTGCTTCTTCCACCTCGCATAGCCCATCTCCTCCACCCTGTAGCGCGTCAAAGCCTCACCCATGCCATCACTGCTATCACCCTCGAGCGCCCATGGGAGAGCACCACGGTCACCTGGTCTCACCTGCTCTGCCCATCGTTTCGCTCCGCCTGGATCTCGTTGTTGCGCGAGAAACTTGCAAAAACCCGAGCCGCCTGCCATTTTATCATCATCATTATCACCCTCATCTCGCTACTTGATGCCCCTCCTTCTCTGCAGAAACCCTAAACCTTCTACACCATTTCCATTTTCCCCATTCATGGTAAGTTTCTTCCACCATAACGCCCAGAACGCATTGTCGTCCTAAGCTCTAGTGCGCGCGCTCTGCAGAAGTGCAAGCGTGTCCCGATGAGCCAAACCCTCATTATGCGCATCAGCATGCACCATTTGGCTCACTCATTCACATCCTCACTACCTTGTTCTTCTACTGCAGTGTAGCTCCACAATCAAGTCTTCTTCCTCATCTCCGGTGCTACGGTAGCCACAGGAGATCTCCACGCCCGGTGAGCCCATAGCCACTTCGTATCTGTCTTGAGCATTTCCTCACCTCACTGAACCTTTTCATGCAGTCCAGTTCAGCTAGCTTCGCCCACACCGAGCCATCACCGTGAACCACTCTAACTTCGCCACCACCATTGATGCCTACCCTTCTCTGGTGAGTTCTTGACCCCACTGAGGTCGATTCCTCCATCTATGAGTCCCCCTGAAGTTATGCATGTGCTTCATTTCAGCTTATTTCCATCGAGACGACCCGTCACCCTGAAGGTTGCCACCGTCGCCTATGTTCATCGCCATCAAGCCGTTTCAACCCTTCTCTGATCTCACTATTAGCTTCCTTGTGATCATGGTGAACAACTCGAGCATAAGCCTCCTTCAATTTTGATAGTGTAGAGCTTTTGCGCCGTAATCACTAGTGGAGCTCATGGTGCCACCATGGGATATTGCCGCCAGCTCGCCTCAAGCGACCCTAGGGCCCTGAGCCACCATAGTTAACCTTGCAATAGCACCCTTAGCTGATTTGAGCTTCAAGCCTGCCTTGTCCTTGCCCCTATTGTGAATGCCATGTTGACTTGAGACTTCCCACTGCCTCTCGCCACCGCAACGCCGACTACATCCACCTCTTCGGTCACCTTTACCTCCCCTAGCATCACAATGACTCCCTCTTTCCATTTCTGGGCTCCCTCTTTCCATTTCTGGGCTCCCCCGAGCCTCTCCGTGCCTGCTTCTCCATCGGCGAGCTCGCCATGGCGCTCGGCCGCCCGTAGCTCTACTCCCATCTCTTTTTCTCACTAATAGTGGGTCCCACCTGGGATGAGTATTAGCTTAACACTAATGACAATGGTTAAGTAAAACTAATCAATGACATGTGGTACCGGCTAAAACTTAATAAAAAATCTAATTTAAAATGTATTTAGTATATGAGTCACTAACATGTGGGACCACCTACTGTTTCTGGTTTTAAAACCTGATTTAAAACCAAGAAACTGACATGTGGACCCTAGTCACCAGTTAATTAAAATCTAAAAATAGGTTTAATGATTAGTTAATAAATAATAAGTCTATGACATGTGGGACCGCCTCTGTTTTATAAATAAAATAAAAAAAATACAAATATGAGTCACTAACAAGTAGGCCCCACATGTAAGTTGATAATTTTTTTTTTAAAAAAAGAAAAACCACTTTTAGTTAAGAGGAAAATACGCTTTCACTGTTGAAAAGCGTAAACCTCAGAAGAACTCAGAGGAAAAAAATCTTTCTCTATTAGAAAGCATAAACCTCAAAGAATACGTCTTCGACGTCACCTTTTTAATAATTTCTGGATTTTTAAAACCAAAACAAATTCAAACCTTAATAACTTTTGCATATGAAATCCAAATTGAAGTAATATTTTTTTTCTAAATTAATCTAAAATCATGCTCTATCTAAATATGCAAAAAGATTTGGATTTTATTGTTGTTGGGATTAATTTGCTCTCGACATCGATACCTCAAACAAAATTTTTGATGATTCTCCATCCTCATACTCTGAGATACCAGAGTAAGGAAAGCACCCCCTTTGACCATGTTGATCCCATTATTTCCATTACTGTATTTCTTTTGCAAATTCTATTATGCATGCGTGTATATTTGAGTAAAAGTTGCTATATTTGCGGGTATCGGTAGTTGAATTCCAATTCATTTCATAATCTTCCCTGAAATATCGATATCCTTACTGTTGTAGCCATTAGGATAAGGTTTAAACAATAAATGATATAGAATTGGGTTTTTCGAATACGAATATCACATAAATGCTTAGCCGGGCACTAGTCTTTTCAAAAATTAAAAGTGGATGAAATGTTGAACATGATTTGGGAGATTTTGAACTAATGGTCCAAAGGGATTACCTCTATTAGTTTTGTATAAAAAGAAAAAAAAATAAAAAACCTAGATTGCGACGCGGGCGAGTTATATTATGAAATGATGAATGTGAGAGGCATTCTCTCATGTTGATAGGGGAGATCCTCGCCCGAGTCATTTAAGGACCGAACGCCGGTGCCACCAATCTAAGCCTAAGCTAGTGTACAACCACATGTTCAGGTATGGGATGATCTTAGCTAATTAAGTCGTTGAAAACTAGCCTTGCATGTTGGTAAGCCGTAATAGTGCGAGCATGTGTGATTGCTCGAAGGGGCTTCCTGCACCGAGGCGTTGGAATCAAAGCCTTCCGACACAATAGTTAATGCCTCACTTAGACAGGAGAGGTATCCGAGATTGAAGTGAGGGTTTTCATTGCCGTGCTAGTGCAAAGTTAGAACAAGGTGATGTAAACGCTTCGATACGTGCTCTAGACTGAATACTATAATGTTGTGTGCTGTGGTATTGACGGATGCCAGATAAACTAGAGAATTTGTATACTGTTGGTATAGTTGTACATCTTTGCAGTCTAAATCTATATAAATAGTTGTGCTCGTGGTCATGAGAATGCTTAGTACGGTCACATCGGGTATAGTCTCTATATTTGCAAAAACTGTCTTATCGGGAAATATTAGGATGCATATTTTGATGTTAAATTTTAGTGCCATGTCTATGGCTGAAAATAAGATGTTGATCGCAACCATGGAGGGTCGTGATTTGTGATTTATCTAGTTACTTACTTGTTGTTCCTTATTTATTTAAACTGCTCTTTAAGTTCCCATTGAAAAATACTATGTATTGATATTGCAAATAAAATTTTGCTAACAAAGCATGTATTGATATTAGAAATAAACTTGTAGCATAGAGCATCATCCCTTGTTAACCAAGCATGTATATAAATTTTGCAATACACTATAGGTCTTGTTGAGTATGCAGTGTACTCAATCTTACTTAAATTATTGTACAGAGGATAAGGATGACCACATGTCGGACGATGCCTTCTTCTGTCTCGGTACAGGGGTATAGGAACGAGTCTTTCTAGGGTTTACTCCTTATCGGTTGTATGAGGGTTTGGATGAGCATGCCGCTGGACTTTTGCTTTTAATCTACTAAATATCTGCTGATACTTCTGGTACTTGAACTTCTATTTGGCCGGTCGGCCCTTGTATTGTAAACTTTGTAATCGTCTAAGTTTATGTAACATATTTGTTTTATGTTGCATGTAATTATGTATGGATGTGTATGTCTATGTTGTGGATGTGTGTATTAGTCATTAATCATAGGACTAGTACGGTACATACACAAATGAGGATTTCGGTTATTCAACGTCCGAGGTCCGACATGGAGCAATAATGTATTGACTTGGATGTACGTACGTATGTATGTACGAAAGCGACGAGTCAAAGTATGAAACCCTAGACTTAAATCCTTCTTAAATATGCATGGGCCGATATCGATCGACAATATTGTGTGGAGGCTAGCAAGAGGCCCAAACGCTTGCCAATTATGTCGAGGGATGGCCATGAAAAGCTCATTTCTACTAGTGCTATCTTCACAAAGCATGCATCCATCGATGCAGTGGCGGAGCTTGACTAAAAATCAAAAGGGGCCACCTGTACATATAGATGAAACATCAACCTTAGAAAACTAAGTTTTAAACCTATATGTATTGACAAGATCTTAGGGCTAAACTCTAATTTAAACATGAACCCTAGCTCCATAACATGAACACCTACATAAACATTAGAGCGGAAGCTTGAGTGTCACATACCCGAACCAGATGACGCCATTAGAGAGTGGATCTGTTGGTGTAGCAGCCGGGAGGTGAAAAAGGGGTCGATGCAGAGTCGTCGGTCGCCGTAGAGGTGGTCGTGGACGAGGCCGGCGGCGTTCGGTCTTCGTTCACCTTAGCGCCCTTAGTAGATCGGGTTTGTGCGGGGTTTAGTAGCCGAAGAACAACCGTAGTTCATAGCCTGCCGAGCCCCTCCTTTTCTTATGGCGCTAGGTGACCGGGACCCGAACCAAACTGACGTTGGATAGCGTCTCCGATCAAAACGTGAAGTGGGGTGTCATCCCCGGGAAACTCGGAGTTCGTTAGCCGAGATCAATCCCAACATTCTCCCCTTTGATCGTAAGGCTAACATCATAAGCCCATTCTCAATAAAATGGCATACCAAGATAATGCGTCGTATGGCCAATGAAGTGTCATACAACCTCAGTACCTATAGTATACTATCTTATCTTGAAATGGATATTCATTATACTTAATGGGAGCTGGTTTGCTTTAAGGTCCTTTTATCCAGAATCAGAGGCTTTCCAATAAACCCATGCCGACAACATGATCACGAAAGATATTGGGTGGTAAGCCTTTAGTAAGCGGATCCGCAAGCATTGACTTAGTACTAATATGCTTGATGATAATGGTTTGATCCTGGATTCTATCTTTCACAACATGATACTTAATGTCAATGTGTTTGGCAGCACCACTTGACTTGTTGTTACTCGCATAAAAGACTGCGGATTCGTTATCGCAGTATAAGGTGAGTGGTTCAGAAATGCTGTCTACCACTCTAAGTCCCGGGATAAAGTTCTTAAGCCATACAGCCTGCCCGGTGGCCTCATAACATGCCACAAACTCAGCTTGCATCGTTGAAGATGCCGTAAGGGTTTGTTTGGAGCTTTTCCACAAGATAGCTCCCTGAGCGAGTGTGAAGATATAACCTGACGTGGATTTCTTAGTATCAACACATCCCGCAAAATCTGAATCTGAGTAACCAACAACTTCAAGGTTATCAGAATTCTTATATGTGAGCATGAAATGCTTAGTAGCTTGCATATAGCGCAAGACTTTCTTATGACCTTCCAGTGGTCCGGTCTGGATTTGGTGATATCGCCAAGCATCCGGTTACAAAAGCTAAATCGGGCGTGCACATACTTGAGCATACAGAATGCTTCCGGCACTGAAGCATAAGGAACCGACTTCATCGATCGATTTCATATTGGTTCCTTGGACATTGAAATGTCCCAAACTTATCGCCCTTAACAATAGGAGCGGCGAGCGAGCACTTATGCATATTGTATTTCTTGATGCTCTGTCAACGTATGCCTTCTGAGATAAACCTAATATTCCTTTGGACCTATCTCGGTGAATCTCAATGCCAAGAACGTAAGAGGCATCACCAAGATCCTTCATATCAAAATTAGATAAAAGAAATCTCTTGGTCTCAAACAGCATATCCTTATCACTGCTGGCCAATAAGATATCATCCACATAAAGCACTAAGATGGTGAATTTACTCCCCTTAAACTTAACATATATGCAATTATCAACTTCATTTTCCTTAAAACCAAAATTCCTTATAATCTTATCGAATTTGAGATACCACTGCCTTGATGCTTGTTTCAAACCATAAATTGATTTCTTAAGTCGACATCCCATATGCTCCCTGCCTTCCACGACAAAACCTTCCGGTTGAGCTATGTAAACATTTTCTTGCAAGTCACCATTAAGAAATGTCGTTTTAACATCCATCTGATGCAGCTCTAAATCATAATGAGCTACAAGTGCCATAACTATTCTGAATGAATCTTTAGTTGAGACAGGAGAAAAAGTGTCATTATAGTCAATCCCCTCTCTTTGTGAGAAGCCTTTTGCTACAAGCCTTGCTTTGAACCTTTCGATATTTCCCTTAGAGTCATGTTTGGTTTTGTAGACCCATTTACAGGCCCTCTTGTTTTGACTCCGTCAGGAATTTCTACTAGGTCCCATACATCATTAGTGCTCATAGACTTTAGTTCATCCTTCATGGCATCAAGCCACTTAGGAGAATGTTCACTCATCATGGCCTCCTTATAAGAGGTGGGATCATCTACCTTCCCTATATCATTAATATCCTCATTCATATATACAACATAATCATTTGGGATGACAGATCTTCTCTCCCGCTGTGATCTTCTAATAGGTTCATTAGCTATTACAGGAGATTGCTGAGGCTCATCATTAGGTGCAACATTAGGAATTCCAGAGACCTCAACAGTGGGTGCAACAACAGTATTTTCTACTGGAGGTGCAGCCACCTGAGGCACGAGGAATAAAGGTCTACAGGATGAGCGGTGAAGGAGCGTAAACCGCTTCTCCTCAAGATCTATTTTCCTGGGCTCCAGCTCCTCATTATTTTCTAAGAACACAGCGTGCCTTGTTTCTACAAACTTGATTGTCCTATCAGGACAGTAAAAATGATACCCTTTGGATCTTTCAAGATATCCAATAAAATGACAACTTATTGTTTTAGGGTCTAATTTCCCAATATGTGGATTAAATATCTTAGCTTCAGCACGACAACCCCACACTCGTAAATATTTCATACTCGGTTTTCTCGATCCATAATTCATAAGGTGTCTTAGGTGCTGATTCTTGGGAACCGATTAAGAATATGTGCATTGTCTTTAGTGCTTCCATCCACAAACTAATGGGTAAACTAGAGTGGTGAGCATGCTCGTACCATATCCATAAGTGTACGGTTGCGTCTCTCACTACTCCATTCTCTGAGGTTCACGGCATAGAATCTTGGGCAACAATGCCATTTTCTTGAAGAAACTTAGCGAAAGGGCGAAATTTGCCCATAAGAGGCATGTCTTCCATAATATTCTCCCCACGATCCGATCTTACCACTTTAATTCTTAGGTTGTGCTGATTTTCAACTTCACCTTAAATATCTTAAATTTATCAAGTGACTCGGATCGGTCTTTAATGAAAGATATAACCATAACGGAGAAATCATCGATAAATGTGATGAAAGAATCAAAACCATTCACTGATGTCACAGGAAAAGGACCACAAATATCAGTATGAATTAATTCTAAGAGTCCTGTGCTGCGAGTAGCTCCCTTCTTTATTTGTTTCACGTATTTTCCTTTAATGCAATCAATGAGTGGTCTGAGTCAGAGAAATCTAATGGGTGGAGAATCTCTTCCTTAATGAGACGCTCCATTCTCCCCTTCGAAATATGGCCTAAACGACAGTACCACAATTTCGAAGAAGTCTCATTATTCCTTTTACACTTAGCATCACACACATTCAAAGATACATGAGATTCATTAAGGGAAAGCATATAGAGTTTGCCTCGTCTAAAAGCAAGACCAATATCATTAGAATTGAACGTAATAATACATTTATTATCACCAAAAATACAATTAAAACCTTCATCGTCCAACAAAGAAACTGGAATCAAATTCCTCCTAATAGAAGGAACATAAACTACATTATTGAGACGAAGCGAGAAGCCGTTGTCTAAAACTAATGTAATTGATCCTATTGATTCCACTTCGGCTTCCTTTCCATCCGCGACTCTAAGGCTTCGCTCCCCCTTTCTTAGAGTTCTCGGTAAGGAATCCTGTAAAGAATTAATGCGTGCAGCTTGCACTGAGTCAATCCACCAGGAATTAATGGAAAAATTAGCATAAAGAGTTTCATCAACATAAGTTATTGTATCATTACCCTTCTTTGCGATCCACTTTAGGAATCCGACACAGTCCTTCTGAAAGTGCCCTGGCTATTTGCAGAAATGACATTCACCCCCCTTAGGTGCCCCAGCAGGAGCCACATGAGGCTTAGGTGCAGTGTGCACTTTATGCCCCGACTTATCAGCATTGGGGGAGAACGCCAGTTTCTTCTTAGATTTGAAGTCCCCTTGGAACTTTCTTTTATTGGAGCCACCAACTTGAAGTGCAAGATCCCTCTTTTCTGTCCTTATTCTTTCCTCCTCCTGAACACACATGGCGATTAAATCGCTCATGTTCCACTTTTCTTTCTGAGTATTATAATTGATCTTAAAAGCTGTATATTCAGAAGGAAGAGAAGTCATGATGAAATGGACTAGGAAACCATCATAAATCTCCATGTCCATCCCCTTAAGTTTTCCGACCATATCAGTCATCATCATTATGTGTTCTCTGATACTGCCGGATCCATCATACTTAGTTGTCAAGAGCCTCTGGATTAGTGTACTGGCATAAACCTTTGTGGAGCCTTTAAATTTCTCCTCTACTGAAGCTAGATACTCTTTAGTATTTTCGGAATCGGGGATTGCTCCCCTGATCCCGACTGAAATGGAGGTCTTCATAATCATAAGTGATAGATGGTTGGACCGCTCCCATTTCTCAGCATTAGTTTCATAGATTTTTTTTTTATCATCATAATTTTCTTCACCCTCGGAGGGGGGAATGGGAGCTGGCACCCTTAAAGCATAATCGAGATCTAATACCCCAAGGACAACATGGATCCTTTCCTTCCAGGAGGGAAAATTGCTCCCCGTATGCTGTTCAATGTTGTCGATTGTGGCAGCGACATTTGATGCATTTATTGCTGAATATCAAAATACAGGGCATAAATCAGAGATAATCATAAGAAATATATTGCATGCAATTAATCCTACGTTGGTCTGATTAATAACACACAAAAACTATAGTTCTAATTCACATCACCGTTGGGCAGAAAAAGAAAAGAACTAAAACAATTAATATGGCTATACACATGATTATAATCAACGTTGGTCAGAATATAATCATATGCATATACATAATGCCATAATGATAAAACATGAAATTCTCTAATTAAAATATCTCGTTGGTTCAATTTTAATCAGAGACCAAGCATAATATTGGGCAATAATACAATATTCATGATATATCATAATTGGGCATCAAAACAATAATTAAAACAGTGCACAAAAGGAATTTTAATCATAAGAAAAAACACTGAAAATAAAAAGAAAAGGAGAAAACCACTGTTCATGGGCCTCCTTACACAAAACCTCAGACACCAACCCAAAAACGAGCGCGGCCCAAGGACTCACGCGCGGCCCAAAGGCACGCGTGCGGCCCAGCTCCCCTTGAACAGCCCGAAAAAGACGGCAACCGTCGGATCTCATCGGTCGGCTGAAAATCGCTCAGCCCAAACACCTTCCACCGGCCCGTAAAATCGCGATCGTCGGATCTAATCTGACGGCCGACGTTGCGCCCGAGCGAGATAAAAAATGCGAAAACCCTAACCCTAACTTCATTTGCCTCTTCTCCTCGCGAAAAACACGGCCGGCGCAGCGGCGCGCACGCGGCGACGAGAAGATCTGAGGCGGTTCATCATGAGGCGGCGTCGTGGCTTGAGGCGCGCGCGTGCGGCGCAACGCGAACGCGAGCGCGGGAGCACCAGCGCAGCGGCGGCAGAGGCGCGTTGCAGCCCCTCTCGCCGGCGCGTGCGTGCGACCGAGGTTGCGTGCACCGCCGTCGAGTGGAGCCGCGATGGCGCCCGTGAGCGGAGAAGACCCGGCGATCTCCAAAAAGGTAAGATTTCCGCCGCATCATTTCTTAGGGTTTCCATATTTGGGGGGTCTAATTTGGGGAAAGGTCTTCGGGAGGTTCCGATTTGGGTTTAGTTGGCTCGGGATCTCTTAGGGTTCCTCAAAAATCGAAATCCTCTCCTTCTAAAATGCTAAACCGAGCCCTTAAAACTTAGATCCAGTCTTTAGTCATTAGATCCGAGCATAAGAACACCAAACCGGCCAAGAACAAGTTCGGTTTTAGGGTTCTAGATGAACTAGGTTGCTCTGATACCAAATATTGACAAGATCTTAGGGCTAAACTCTAATTTAAACATGAACCCTAGCTCCATAACATGAACACCTACATAAACATTAGAGCGGAAGCTTGAGTGTCACATGCCCGAACCAGATGACGCCATTAGAGAGTGGATCTGTTGGTGTAGCAGCCGGGAGGTGAAAAAGGGGTCGATGCATAGTCGTCGGTTGCCGTAGAGGTGGTCGTGGACGAGGCCGGCGGCGTTCGGTCTTCGTTCACCTTAGCGCCCTTAGTAGATCGGGTTTGTGCGGGGTTTAGTAGCCGAAGAACAACCGTAGTTCATAGCCTGCTGAGCCCCTCCTTTTCTTATGGCGCTAGGTGACCGGGACCCGAACCAAACTGACGTTGGATAGCGTCTCCGATCAAAACGCGAAGTGGTGTGTCATCCCCGGGAAACTCGGAGTTCGTTAGCCGAGATCAATCCCAACAATATGTTGGTGGACTAGAGAGGCAAAACTAATAATTTTTTAGTCTAATATATAGTATAACCTAATATCTTCGTAATGATACGTATAAAGATGCCAAAACGGAAGGGACAGGGTTGGCGTGCCTGAATCTCCGCCCTTTCATCCATGTGTGCGCACGCAAAGAATCAGAGCAAGTACAAGAAGCACATAAAAATAAACCCTAAGAGATCAGCCGAGAGATACGTTGCTGCCTGCCTCCCTCGTGAAAAGACCATGCACGCGACGCTAGCCACCAACGTCGCCAACTTCACGACCCAACCCTCGCATAGCTGCATCTGAATGCAAATAAAGAGATCCAAGGAGAGAGAGAGAGAGCATGCAAGGTACAGTGCAAGGCTCTTTTCCCCCGTGCGGTAGCTTTAGTTTTGCCCATCACTTGCCAGAGATGCCCGATCCGACGGCCGGCGGCGAAAGACCGGCCGCCTCGAGATCCGGAGCCTCCCCAACCTGACCAAAGTGGGCACTTTCACAAAAGCTCGGAGAGGTTAAGGGTTTAATAACACTTGGTTAGTTAGTTGACCATCTCTGAATTAACAATGTAAAGCTAGGCAGCATGTGCATGTGAATGAATCCTTGTTAGGAACTTTCGTGATATCTACTGACATCCAAGCTTAAACATAACTCCGTCCGTACGTATAGCAAGCTCCTACGTTATAATATGGCCACATTCTGTTGGTGGGGTAGTATATATTTTCCACGACAAACCCTAATATTTTCCCGACAGGGCCATTGGCCGCCATTATATCACCCACATTACCTGTCTCGAGATATAATTTTGGACACTCATGCATGGGTAACGACTTCGACAGTTGGTGACAGTTAGTAAAGAAGATGTAGTAGTAGTACTACATGACAGCTTTGCATAAACAATAGCGTCAGCTAGCGTTCAATCTTTTGTTTTCCAGCTAAATCGATCAGAGTACATGGTCCAGGCACACTAAAAGAGAGAGAGAGAGAGAGAGAGAGAGAGAGAGAGAGAGAGAGAGAGAGAGAGAGAGAGAGATCCAAGATTTGATGGGCTCATGAAATCCCCAGATTATGTATTTCTGTTCGAAATCTGATCTATATATATTGGTTAACTCTTTGGTGCCAGTGCGAGCAAGCTGATCAAGTCGCTACAGATGGTATCAGATCATCACTCTCTTTTGCAAGATACATGATGAGTTAGGTGGATGCTAGGTATATATAGGTATGTAGGCTACCTGAAAATATCTTCCCAATTTTTCTTTACAGATGAAGGAACTCGGGCGTTATCCCATAAATTCAACGGCAAAATGAAGTTTAAAACGTTTGAACGACAAAGCATGCACAAGCTAGCTGAAAGCCGGCCTGAGACCTGTAGTGGAAGCAAAAGCCGGTCTTTCCTCTCACCATCAAATCCTTGGACAATTTTTCAGTAATGCTTCCCCTTTGTATTGATAAAGAGGAAAGGCTGTGCCCAAAAAGAAGTCCTGCGTGTGCAGAAGCATGCAGGGGCAGCCGGGGAGACAAAAGAACATCACCGTGATGTAATACACTTGAGGTGTTCGAGCGATGCCATCAAAAGCGCACTCACTTCGTTCAGATATTTGTCTCAAAACATAGCAACATGAACATGTAAACAGTTTAGAGATATATGATCAGGGTGTTGTTCAGTTGGAAAATATGTTAGAAATTCGATTCAGAATCCCTACAGAATGCTGTGTACTCTTGTTCAAGGCAGGGCGCATTTGGAGCCATTTATGTCAGCATGTGCACTGATGCAAACATGCAAATGGATCGCATTTCTGAGGATTGAGATGATGCGAGAGATTAATTTTGAAGGGGTTTCTATACGCTGGCGGCTGATTTTATTTATTTTTTGTTAGGGATAGGTCAAATTTTCTTCTATCAGATCAGTTGAAACACATTTATGTTATATTGTTTCCTACGAAATTCCTAAGTACGTTTGTGGAAAGGCACTTCTAATTAGTGTAGCTTGCGCCTCTTCAAATAGCGCAACAGCGGAGACAACTTCAACTTCGAGCTGCTTAATCGATCAAGATATCTGACAAATCAAATTTTGAACTTTAGACCTACCAATATATGCCCTATGCTAGCTTCAATTAAGCACGCATCAAAAGACACACATTTACATCCAGAAAAGAAAAAAAAAATCCTTCTCCTGAAAATTACCAAAATGCCCCTGATCCTGCTCTATATATACACGCACCTCCTCTCACTTGTAGCTCGCCAACCCTAAAGCAACTGACGCTAGCTACTTAATTAGCAGTACTTTAGCCTGCAGCTAGTTATACGTAGCGATCGCGACAATGCAGTACGGTGCGGCGGCGGAGCAGGCGTGGTACATGCCGGTCGTGGCGGCCTCCGTGCCGGAGACGGCGGCGGAGCGGGTGGAGAGACTGGCGTCGGAGAGCGCGGTGGTGGTGTTCAGCGTGAGCAGCTGCTGCATGTGCCACGCCGTGAAGCGCCTCTTCTGCGGCATGGGCGTGCACCCCACCGTGCACGAGCTGGACCTCGACCCGCGCGGCCGCGACCTGGAGCGCGCCCTCGCCCGCCTCCTCGGCTGCGCCGGCGCTGGAGCCGGGGCCGCGCCGGTCGTGCCCGTCGTGTTCATCGGCGGCAAGCTGGTCGGCGCCATGGACCGCGTCATGGCCGCGCACATCAACGGCTCCCTCGTGCCGCTGCTCAAGGAGGCCGGCGCGCTCTGGCTCTGAGAGCGGCGACGCACGCCGCCATGGCAATGCTTGTCACGTACGTACGCGTGCTGCCATTGGCGCTGCTGCATGCTGCTCGGAGCTTTTAGTAGGATAGATTAATACATCCACAGAGAGTTTATTACAGATCACTGTGTGATTTCAGAGAGAGAGGTCGGTGCCTTTTTACTACTACTGCCTCCGCCTTGTGTGTTCGTACGTGTGAGAGCTAGTTGGCACGTGCATACGCATGCTTGCACGTACTAGTGTACGTGTGTGTGTGCGCGCGCGCGCATGCTTGCTTGCTTGGTGCTAAAAAGAGATCTAGTGTTCATCTCTTCCATCTTATTAATTAGTTTGGCTTGCCTTATTTTTCCTTCATTCTCTTGTGTTCGAGCTTTTGGCATTTTACCCTAGCTTGTGTATGTGTTGCTTCAAAGCCATGCCATGCATGATGATATTCATCGTCGAATTGTGTTGATGCTTCACATTTTGGTTGCTACTTATTCTAAAACGCTGGTAATATGCTAAGAGAATACTTACATATGCATTTTCCTGGTTGATTTAATTAACCAGATGTTAAAACAGCGAGCTAATATAAACATGATTTTATAACAAGTGGGCTTCGTCTTCGTGCTCGTAGTCGGTGCTTGCCTACTGTGATTGTTTTAGGGCTCCTTTTTTAAGGCAGGCATGCATGGATGCATGCTCATCTTTTTAAATGAGCTAGCTAGCATCGCGTGTGCTATCTTTATGCTTCGTTCGAGATAACTTTACACTGCTTGCTATGCCTGTGTCTGCTTGCTGCTCTTGCTTCTTGCCTACTTCTACCAATGGGCATGAACTCCTCTAACCATCTCCGGTCCTTAATTTTGTTACGATGCATTGCATGTTGTTGGACCGGAATAGCGATGAGAGGGGGCATGAATAGGTGCCCACTCTTTTTCTTACTGATATTCAACTTTCTTTCCATATGGAATGCTATGAATATCAATGTCTCAAGATCACAGCGGAAGCCTTGAGCTGAAACCGAGAAAATCAGGCTTCAATGCACCTATCTGACCACTGGCTGGTCTGACCACCCTGGAGGCCGGTCTGACCGCTCCCCTCTGTTGTTTGAAAAACAACACGACTCAGGGTCCACAAAACAATTTATTTCAGACATAGCTAAACAAGAAGATCAGGAACCTATTTCAATCGAAGATAGAGACGATCATAGCCAAGGTTCCATGAATTTTTTGATAGGAGTGTCTATTCATCAGGTGACTGAAATTTCTTTATCCATCAGTCACCTTTTCTCACCGTTGGATCAACATTCTATGGGCCAGATTGTCTCTTTCTAAAATAGAAAAAAATATTACAAGAAAAATATATAAAAAAAATTCTAAACTAGACAAAAGTAAATCTAGGTGAACCCTACAACCCTACAAATACAAAAAAATAATAATAGAAAACAAATAGAAAAAAATTCAAAAACAAATAGAACTAAAAGTTACAGTAGAGTTATGCTAAAATTGCATATCACTTGGTACTGCAATTTTAGGTTTAGTACTGTGCAACTTTAGGTGACTGATGGATAAGAAAATTTCAGGCAACTGAAAATTAGCAAATCTATTTTTTTATTGAAGGCAAGAAGGTACAAAATCGGGGGGGAAACCTAAACTTGGTCTAAAGGCTTGCTCGTGGATAAAAGATGGTCAAGATGACCTTAGATCAGTTCTCACAAGTCCTGGCAAACTAGATCACTGAAAAAGACCAAGGCAAAACCCCCTAAAATATAAGAACCCCAAAATCACAAAAGGGACAACAAGAACAAGATAGAACTCATCTTTGCACACTACTATAGAAAAGTCTTCACAGACGGTTCAAAAGCATCATCACAGACGGTTTTGTGAGCCGTCTGAGTCTATGGGTCAGTGATGACATGAGGTCATCACAGACGATTTTTGAACCGTCTGTGATGCATACTATTACAGACGGTTATTAACTCAGAACCGTCTGTGATCTGTGACAGACGGTTTATAGATAAAACCGTCTATGATAGATAACCTATCACAAACGGTTTATAGAACAAACCGTCAGTGATAGTATTCATCACATACGGTTGGTAGATGGAACCGTTTGTGATAGTCTCTTCTCTTATAAAATCTCCAAGCATTGGTTGGTTTTGCCTTTAAAATCGACTATATATATATATATATATATATATATATATATATATATATATATATATATATAGTTCGTAGTCCCTTGTTAGTTAACTCGATGCAATTCATAGCTAGCTAGTTCGTTGGTGTTTATCCTAAACATGTAGGTGAAATATTGCTACTCTATCAACTGACACCTTTGGAGTGTACGATTTGCTTCATGTTAATCTCTCTCTCTCTCTCTCTCTCTCTCTCTCTCTCTCTCTCTCTATATATATATATATATATATATATATATATATATATATATATATATATATATATATAAAGCCAATTTTAAAAGCAAAAGTAGCCACTGCTTGGAGATTTTATAGAGAGAAGAGATCAAGAATAGAGAAGAAGGGAGGCGGGCTCAAGGAGGAGGCGACGCGTGCTCGGGGGAGGGGAGGAGGAGGGCTCGGGGAGGAGGGGTGTCGGGTTCTTGGCCTTCTTGATACTTTCCAATATTCTTTATCAATTAAATGTGATAACAATAAATCAGACTTTTGAGCTCAAATAATGCTTTACTAGAATGTTAAGAAATAAATTCTAAACACAACAGTTTAATACTCTCAATTATCACAAGGTCATTCAACTAACAGTGTGCAGAAATGTTGTATTATCTTATTAGCCAATTAGTAACCAGTTAAATGAAAACTGAATAGAATCACTAATCACAAATACATGACAGAATCACTGATCTCAATAAAATAGCCAATCTGCTGTCAATAAACCAGCAAAAGTACATAACACAAATTATCCTCGTCAAGCTGATAATGACAATTATATATCCTCATCAAGCTGACAATGACAATTATATATCCTTATCAAGCAATTACCAGAGCCTAACACAATACCAAGTCTCCCAGTGCTAGTCAAGATAGATTGAAATACAATTGGCACAACACAATTAGTAAAGTAAATCAATTCTGAAAAACACAAACAACTCACGAAGGGATGGCAAGAGGTGGCGGCTCGGGCTCGGGGAGGAGGAGGCGGCGGCGGCTAGTTCTCGGGGAGGAGGAGGCGCGTCGGGCTCGAGGAGGAGGCGTCGTCGAGGAAGCTGGCGATGTCTCTCGGGGAGCATGCTGGGCTCAAGAGAGGAGGGGCGCCGGGTTCGGCGAGGTAGCGTCTCGGGCTCAGGGAGGAGGCGGTGGGATCGGGGTAGGAGGCATGTCGGGCTGGAGGAGGAGGCGGAGGCTCATGCTCGGGAAGGAGGAGGCATCGTTGAGGAAGCTGGCGACGTCTCTCGGGGAGTGCGCTGGGCTCAGGGGAGGAGGTGCAGTAAGTAGCTCAAGGAGGAGGCGGCATCGGGCTTAGGAAGATGTGGGAGCTTGAACCCTAGCGTGCCGCGACGAAACTAATCGTTTGAGTGGGGGGCGTAGGCAAACCCTAGAGTTCAAATATAAATAGGGAGACATCACAGACGCTTCTAAAGTAGAACTATCTATGATAATACACATAACAGACGGTACCAATATAGATCCGTCTGTGATATGGTTCCAATATAGAACCATTTTGTTACTAGCCTAGGGAGGCATAGGGCGCGGTGTTTTTGGTGTACTCTCTGTACACTTAACTAATTAAATAAGTCACGGGTAAATTCTAGGGTAATAAACAGTAAAATTGAAGACAGGGATATATTTGTTTTTCATCGGTCAGTAATTAATGCCATCACGTGATTGTATTTAATTTTACGGTAAGTAGTTTAACACCTGTGCAAAGAACTTGGCATACTCATACCTAATCATACAGTCGTCGCTACAAAAGACGACGTAGTCATCCCACCCTTCCGTCATGCTGCAGCCGGTGCTTGTGCACCAGTGGCCATCTTCTGACAGCGCCCACACCTGGCCTAGCAGCCCGGCCATTTTCTTCCACAACGCCTCCTGGACCGCATTCGCAGCGAGCCTCTGGCATCGCCTGCACTCCCGGTTGGTCCTCTTGGCCGTCTCGCACCCACCGTCGGCCGGCTCGCCCTCGACTTGGCTAATGTAGTGCTTCCCAACATCGCGCGCCTCGTCGGCTGTGTAAAGGAGGAGGCCGAGCACGTAGGCCGTGGCATTGTGGCTAGCATCGGCTGCCCGCTCGAGGCACACGAGGTCGTGCTGCATGTCCTAGTGCGCGATGATAAGCGGGAGGCCAACGATGAAGCAGGCCTTCGGGTTACTAGCGTCGGCCAAGTGGTTGATGACGGCGAGGTAGCACTCGTTGTCCAGCCACTTCATCGCCTCCTCCTGCTCCAGCGCCACGCGCCTCCCCACGGCTCCCTCCGTGGACGCCTTGTACATGGCCTTGCAACTCCAATATACGTACATATACAATTCAAGACGTTAGAATAAATAGTAGTGCGTATTTTTGTAGGTATAAATACATACGTACGTGGCTCGTGGGCTGCAAAGGTCAGTCATGGGCTGAGGAGAGCTCATAGCCACGTGGCCGACAATGTCGATGACGACATCGTGAGGAAGAGCGACGGCAATCGCTGACCACCTTGCCTTGGTCCTCACCGTCATGCTCTGCGCGTGATCGCTACGTATACATACGTATGATTAATGCCATGATCATAGAGCGATGGGATCAAGGTACGTATAGATCAGTGATGTCCAGATGATCATCTTCGATGGCGGATTATCCTTATTATAAAACAAGGAATAAATTCAGCACGTGAGACGAAGAAACACATCGGGGATTCGAAGCGGCATTGATGCGAGCGAAGAGATGCATCAGCGACGATGGCGACGAAGAAACTCATCGAGGAGCTGAAGTGATATTATCACAGACTGTTATAGTTAAAAACCATCGGTGAAGTCTACACAGACGGTTCGTGTTTAGAACCATCTGTGAAGTCTACAATTATCACAAACGGTTCGTGTTAAGAACCGTCTGTGATACTTCACAAACGGTTTTCAATATGAACCATCTGTGATAGTACATCTTCACAGACGGTTTTTAGTGCAACTAGTAACGCAGATGGTCTCTAAACTAAAATCGTCTGTGATTGCATGTAATACAGACGGTTTTGGTCAACCGTTTGTGATGAGACGTCCAGTATTAGTCTTTTTGTAGTAGTGATACGAATATAATTGGATTGATATTGAGGATTGAAGGTTTATAGCCACTCTACCATAGAGGATAAAAGCTCACTCATGAGCACCCAATCCCATAATTTTTCTCTCAATACATCCCTCCCAAACCCTAGGCTCCTCTATTTTCTCCACTTCCCCCCAAATATAAAATTAGGGTTTCCAAGGCTTAGATGGATATGCAAATCCTACACCACCCTAACGGGATGTTAGGTCTAGAGATAAAACCCTAACAGGCACCCATGAAGCCCACACCCAAATGGATATACACCCACGCACGGTTCTCAAACCGGATGACTATCCGGGTCTCCCAAATTCGTCTCTTTGTGATCTTGTCCTTCTCATGACCTAAACCGCTTCTCCTTTGTGTCATCATGCACCGTGGTTTCTCCAAAGTCACCAACCCAGTATTTTGGTGAATATACCAAACTACCCCTTCTCGATCCTTCCGTTCTTGACCGAGTTCAATCATTATGAAGCAATCCCATACTTCGCCATGTGTAGGTTCATCAATGGCTTTTCTCATGCCACCAAGTCTCTCATTGGCTCCCACTGAACTGCCTCAACACTTGCACCAGCCCTAGCTACTTGATGCAACCTACTGCACTGAACTTCCAGTTCGCATCGTTCTTGTCCAGCTTGCTCCTTGCTTGATACCAACCACTTTACCCAGCATCCTCAATCGTTCTAGACCTCGGCTCTCCTAGTTTAGTTTCGATCATCCTCGTCATTGACCGTTGTTGACTTCAAGTGTCCCTACACAACAATAGACCCAACAAATCGATTCTGGACACAAGTTCTTCACAACTTAACTCACGTTAGCCAAAACATGCATCATGCAATACTAACAAAAATTGTATGAAATTTCGTGTAGATTCCAGGATTCATATGGTTTGCTATGTTTGGATTCTAGGATTGGAAGTTGTGTAGATTCTAGAATTCATATGGTTTGCTATGTTTGGATTCTAGGATTGGAAATTATAGTGGGTGGGTTGTCCGCTGAAGGGGGTTAATTATGTCGGGTTTGCACGTACGAGTGATGTCAAATTGCTTTATGCTCTTGTGTTGTTGTTGTACGTTTTTTATGTGAGTATGTGCTTTGTATAGGGGGTGTTTCTTCGGGTTCGGTGTCGTCTTCGTATCGTTCAGTGGCTAAAAGGCAAGTGCATGGCAAAGCGGTAGACATCGGTTTGTGTGTCACCTATCTTTAATGATTAATTTGTGTCAGACCCCCAGACGTTGAATACCCGAAGACCTTATGTGTGTACCGTACTAGTCCCATGATAAGTGGCTAGTACACACAATCACAATATTGGTATTTACATCCATACATTCACATGTACAAAGTAAAGTGAAATGGTACTTAATTTAAGCGATTAAAGTTATTACATCACTGGTCGACCGACGAAATAAAAACAAGTATCAACATAGTAACAAAAATAGCAGCGGAAATAAGAGTGATAAAGTAGATCATTTCCAAGAGCATGCCCATCCAAAAACCCGCAGGCAACCGACTAGAGACAAGTCCTAACAAGGCCTGTCACCGAACCCACTGGATCAAGGTGTAAAGAAGTCGTCGTCTGGCGTGGGATCGTTCTCTAACTCTGAACAACAAATTAAGCAAGATTGAGTACAATGCATACTCAGCAAGAATTGTAGTGTATCGCAAAATTTATATAAATGTATGGCTAATCAAGAGGTGAGGCTATATGCTAAAAGTTATTTTGCATTAAGTGGGTTTTATTTGCAATATCGATATGTAGTACTTTGCAATATAAATTTTAAAGAGTAGTTAAATAGATAAAAGAGAACAATTAAGTAATTGAATGAACAACAATTCGCAACCCTCCTAGGTTGTGAGCAATGTTTTATTTATTTTCAGCCATAAACATGGCAGACAACTCAAGTATAAATCATAAATCATTCCCTCATTTCCCAATAAGAAATGTTTTTTGGGAAAACCAAAACTATACCCATTAAGTCTCCACTAAGCAAGCTTATAACCATGAGCATGGCTATTTAAATATATTTAGACTCTACAGAGGTATACAACTTTACCCACAACGCACGAATTCTCTAGTTTATCCGGCATCCGTCGATACCACCACTCAATACCTTTGGTAAGCAGTCTAGAGCACGCATCGAAGCTTTTACATCATTTAGCCCTAACCTTGCACTTAGCCTGGTGAATGTTTATCCTCACTTCACCCGGGTACACCCCCATCTCAGTGAGGCATTCACTGTTGTGTCGGCAATCAAACATGCTCGCATGTCTACTGCCTACCCCTCATGCAAGGCTAGATCTTGATAACTTAATTAGCTAAGGCCGTCCCATACCGGCATATCTGGTTTTATGCTTAGGCTTAGATTGGAGTTGCTGGCATTCGGTCCTTAATTGACCCGAGCGAGAATCTCCCCCTATCTACTTGTGAGACTCCTCTCTCACACTTCTCAGATTATAATATAACTCGTTCGCGTCGAAAATTAGGTTTTTCATTTTATTTTTACACAAAATAACAGAGGTACACCCCTCTGGACTTTCTTTTCAAAACTCCTAAGTTCATATTTATCATGTCATCCTTTTATATTTTTTTTAGGAAAAACTACCGCTCTATTAAGCACTTGTGCGATATTCACACTCGAAAACTCCCAACTTACATTATATATTGCCTAACCCATAACCTAATGGCAACAACAGTGGGCATACCAAATTTTCAAGGATGTTCATGCATCGAATAGGATTTACAACTATCGCTATCCCAAACATAGCAATTTCATGTCAACATACACGCATGCATAATAGATTTTGCAAAAATAAATACCATAAGAAAAATAGTAGGATCACTACTACAGAAAGGGTCATCACATACGGTTCTAAACCATCATCATAGACGGTTTCTAAAACGTATGAAATTATGTGCCTGTGATAGCATGCAGTTATCACAGATGGTTTGTGGTAGAAACCGTCTGTGAAGGCCTATTAGCACATATGGCTTCTACCAAAAACCGTCTGTGATATGTCACAAAGCACAGACGGTTGCTACCAAAAACCGTCTATACTTTGTGACATATCACAGACGGTTAGTAAAAAGAACTGTCTGTGATATCCGACAAATTACAGATGGTTATTGGTGGTAGCCGTCTGTGATAGTAGGCATTCACATACGATTTATACTACAAAATCGTTTGTAATATCCGACATATCATAGATGGTTTGTTGATGAAACCGTCCATCATAGCTGATGTATCACAGATGATTTGTATATGAAACCGTCCGTGATAACTGATGTATCACACACGGTTTGCATATAAAACCGTCTGTTATAGGTCATATATCACAGACAGTTCCTTAGGACAAACCATCCGTAATACATCAGCTGTCACAGGCGGTTTCATCTACAAACCGTCTGTGATATATGACCTATACAAACCGTTTGTGATAGGTCATATATCATAGACGGTTTATAGATGAAACCGCCTGTGACAACTGATGTATTACAGATGGTTTGTCCTAAGGAACCATTTGTGATATTCTTTGTATTGCGAAATCAATTTCTATTTATTGGTTAACCTCAGAAAATGCTAGTCATGCCCTCTGAAACAAACAGAAACACAACAAAGTACATGCATACATCCAATTCACATTCATTTCAGAAACAAGCACATCTATTTCACAAATTAATTAACTCAAATGAACTAAAATTAACTATTCATGAACAAATACACACATGTACTATTCAGTTAGATCAATCTTTATCTCAATCAAGTTCCATCTACATTGTGGAACTCCCCATTTCGTTTTATGACCTCACGCAACAAGGACACAAACTGTCCTCCTATATTTGTGAGCTGGCCCTGTTCCAACGCAGTTGTAGTGATGGTCGCAACCTGTTGCTAGGAAGATTAAAGTCGTGCATATATAAATTGATAAGAATGAAATAATTATTGCAAGATTGAAAAACCTAAGGATCATTGGTCGTTGCGAAACCGACGAGTAGTTCCATGTTGTGGAAAACATTGTATCCATAGGTGTTGTTGGCCGGCGGCTGCTGGTGGTACTACAAAAATAGATTTGGTTAGTTCGAGAGCCATTACTACAAAGTGTTATATAGGATTAATGTGTACTAGTGAATACCATAAAATTTAGATCGTGCCGCAGGATCCCTCCCTTGGATCTCCCTCCAGTAGCAAAGTGCACGGCGAACGACCTACGTGATTCCAAAAAGTTAGCCTTAGCCATTACAAAGAAAGGAAAGACTACAATAGAGTTATCTGACATCTTTGAAGTCATGTTTGACCCTTTTTAGGGAATCAAGGTATATTACCTTGTTTCTTTTTGGTATAATTACAATTAGAATCATGTGGAACCTACAAAAGGTATGTCGCCATGGTCATTAAACCTAAGTTCGTGTTGCTTATAAAGTACAAATCAACAAGTATAGTCACTAGTACAGCACTTACCTCTGGTTGTAGGGCAAAAGTATGAAATCCTTGTCGCGTTGAGCCAGCAATGACGTCGTCATGTAATCCTCAACGAAAGATGCATTCTCTTGGATGCTTTGCATGGAGACCAAGTGTGGGTCAAGGAAACCTACCGATGATTTCCTTTATCCAACTTCAGAAATATATATATATATATATATATATATATATATATATATATATATATATGTATGTATGTATGTATGTATGTATGTATGTATACAAAAGCAAGGAGTTATATATAATATTTATCGGTATTACACGAACATAGACCGTGATTGTATGCACTTACAGTGTTCAGCATCGAATGACTGAGGCATCGAGGTTGAAGAGTAAGAACAAGTCTTCGAAGGTCACCGTGAAGACACAGTCTTGCACCTCATGGTGAAGATGATGCTGCCTGAACTTGACGTTGACACCCATCGGTCCATCCATCTTGTTGGGTTGTTCCATGTATCATGCATGCAATCTCTCGTAAGCCAATCCTAGGGTTTGGAGGCGCTCTATCGGGATGACCAACAGCTCGTGTAGCACGAATTTTCGGGCCAAGGCAAGAAGGGCATCTCATCGGGCTTCTTCGATTTTCCCTTGCCGCCTCGCTTTTTAGAGGTTGACTTCACGGGAATCGACCAGGCACGAGGTGTAGATGCATTCGGTGCAAATAGCTCCCATAGACTTGGCACCATTGCAGGACTTTCTCATGAAGTTGAAACCAGTGTAGGTAGCTCCGGTGCAGATGGCTCTAGTGGACTTGGTACCATTGCAGGACTTTCCCGTCAAGTTGACACTGGTGCAGGTAGCTCTGGGACGATGTCCCTCTTGGGCCACTGGACAAAAGTGTGCACATCATCCCCTAGTATTGTGATGTCTTCGTTTGGGGGCTTCTCCAGTGGGACATCCATGAAATTGTCATGTACAATGTCCACCTAGACCTTGACGTAACCTTGCGCCAGCTGGGCACCGTGCAGCACTATCCCTTCCTGGCATGGAAACGCCATCCCCCGCCCAAACTCAATAGAAATGGATCCAATTAGCCTCACTTGGAGCTTGCAGGGCGTGGGCTCCTACAAAATGATACACAATTAGCTAAGGCATCCTACAAGTCTATCTTTGGAGCATTCCATAGATGTACATTACCTGGATGTCGTCGATAGGTAATTGGACGTCGCTATGTTTAGGACATGGCATGGACGCGCAGCTACTCCGATGTTGAAGGGGACTGGCTCCCAAAATCATGGGGGCAACTTGCGACTGGTTGATGAGTTGATTCATTTGATCCTCCAATAATGTTATTTTCCCTCGAAATTCTACACTAATCTTCACAGTAATCTCTGTACTAATCTCTGCACGAATCTCCTCTTTCAATTGTTCATCGTGCTCGGCCTTAGATCTCTTCCGACTCCTATACGCCTCGGAGTTGTGTGGGAATCCCAGCCTCCAAGGTACATAAACCCCAAGGCCTCGCGTGCGAGCCAGGTGCTCCTTATTTCCCAGGGTCGTGGATAGCATATCCCTCTCCCTGACTGCTTTGAAGGAGCCTTGTGAAGATTCGTTAGTCAATGTTTGCTGTAATAGGCTATCATGTTATTTTAGACCCTACAAAGTTATAGACTTATTAACAACTAGGTAGTTCGACATATCTTACTAGACGTTGGGACACTTCCTCGTTTGTCGGGTTTTTCAAAGAGATAGCACCCGAAGACGTGCTTGATGACCTCGCTCTTAACCAGTTTTGGTAGCGCTCGTCTGTGATTCCAACAAATGGCGGGGAGACCTCCCACTGGTCTTCCTCCTCGTCCTCCCTCGTCCATTGCGGGATTTTTCCCGTGTACCCAGCGGTGCCGAGTCTGTAGGGGTGAGTGTTTTTTTGCCTGGATAGCCTTGTGCATCACACTTTGCTCCTAAAATTCGGCTGTCATCTTCATCCGTACAAAGGCATCCCATGTCTCCCGTGAAATGAATTTATACTTTGTGAAGGGCGTCCGGCCCTTGTTCATGTACTCCGTGACAAGCATGCTCTTGAAGGTCTTCCATGCTTTCCTCATCGCGAGCAACGCCTGCTGTCGCACGAGTCCCTGGACTTCTGCTAAGACGATCTCGAACGAGGCCAAAATTTCAACCCACAACTGGTTTCTCTCTATGTCTGTCAGAGCCTTCTAGCTTGGCGTGGTGATGGGGACTCATTCCCTTCCAAGTATCCCGCAGTCGGTCCGGAATGCTGCCGCTACTTTCTTGGGATGCAGAGGGACCCCAATGTCATTGACCTTCGTGATGGTCATTTGGCCCTCAGGCATTTTTGATATTCCTTTGCCATCTCGCTTAGTGGCCTATTTCTTCGAAGTGCCAGACGCATTTGGTGACGGCGACACACAGTCCATCGGAGGCCCAGACGCATTCAGCGACGACGACGAAGACTATGCAAATGCCATCTCTGAAGATACACATCCAAAAAACTAATTTTGCAGGATTCCAATTACTAAAATTTTAGTTTGTATATTTATGGAGAATTTCTCCTTGTTAACATATTAAATAGGAGAATATGCTTGAAAGATAGGACATGAAAACATACAAAATCAGCATATTGCTCAACATATTCCCTTCCTCAAACCAAACAAACTTAATCAAAATACACTCTATGGATCATGCGCATTCGCTGATGCACCTGGCTGCAGGAATGTTGCCAGTTTTATGCTAAAAACACACTTTATCAAAAAACTGGGAGATGATGGGAGAAGCTTCTGGAGAAGTCTCCCGCCATTGTCACACCTTGCGTCCTTAGCCGGCAAAATCTGGCGCGGGATCCAAAATCAAGGGGGGCATCAATGTCGTTTTTTCTCTCTCTGATTAGGTTAGTGCGGTTTTTGTTCATGGCGGGGGTTCAGCCCACGGGGTTCCTTTCAGCCCATTAGATAAGCAGGGTTTTAGGAGGGGTAGCCATGGTGGAATGTACGATTTGCCCTCATATTTTAGTGGTTTTGAGGGGCAGAGATTGGATTATTTTCACCATTTCACTCCACTCTTGCACCATCTCTAGCAAAATGAACCTTACGCTAGGGTTAGCTTCGGTGGAGGAGGTTGTCCTCAAATCGATGGAAGGAGGGGGATTTGAGCGCTGGTTCTTCGTTTTGGGACTTGTGTCCTCGATTTGGAGCAGGGGGTGGTGAGAAAAGTCAATGGGATTTGCGAGTTTTTGTTGAGGAGGGTTCGTTTGGTGGAGTTCAGGATATGACGGGGCGTGGAACTCAGGGTGGGCATTTTGCGAGTTGTTTCAATGGATCTGGGCATGGGGAGCAATTTCATCGCTAAGAGATGGGTAGCCAGTTCAATCCGCCGACGATGCCGTCGGGGGTGAATCTACCGTCACAGCTAGGGATGGCAATCGGGCACGGCGGGGACGGGTAGTGCTCACCTAAACCCATGCCTGTGACCCCGATTTCCCCCCACGGGTATGCCCACGAAGGACGATGGGTGAAGAACCTTGCCCATGCCCGTCGCCCAAAGGTACCCGTCGCTCGCGGGCATGCCCATGTACCTGTGAACAATGTCAGGACTACATCATCATAATTTCCCAAAAGGCTGTACATACATAATTTCATTATATTTAGTATATTTCATTCAATTTCATTATATTCTATAAAGGAATAAGTCCAATTTACCCTCCTGAACTATCGACCAAGTCCAAAAAAACAACTTGAACTACAAACCGTTCACTTTACACCCTCCAATTGTCAAAACCAGATCACATTACACCCTAGGCCGGTTTCATTGGTGGTTTTAGCCACATCAGCCCCATGGGTCCCACATGTCAGCCCCATATCTTTCTTCTCCAGCCCGACCCAACCACCCCTTGCCCCCCGTGTGCTCTGGAGCTCCCTATGGCGCCCTCGCCTCTCGCCGCTCGCCCTGACCAGTTGCCGCCTCCGGTCTCCACCGCACTGCCTCTCCGCCGTTTGCCGCCCCCAGTGAGTTCCTCACCATGCTGGCCGCGTCACCCCCATGCCTCCCAGGGCCCTCCACTTTTCCCAGCACCTCCCCTCTTCTTCTTCACCACCGAGCAAGCCGCCATAGCCGAAGCCCCCATCTTCCACCCTTCTTCTCCACCGCCGAGAAGCTCCACTGCAGCCACTCCTCCTCCGCCCACGGTCGCCGCGGCCCCGCCACCACAGCCACCCCCAGGCTTCCCCAACCCCACCGCCATGGTCATTGAGAAGGTCTGGTGGAGTCGATAAGCTCAAGGTGGAGCAAAAGGAGGCAGCACCAGGCGCGCGGGGGTGACAGAGGCTACGTCTCCTCCCGGCGATGCCCACACCTCCTCCCTTGAGCTCCCGGATCCGTCGATGAGCTCCAGATCCCGGTTCCGCCACCGAGCATCGGATCCAGGCCCCCTGTTCCTCCCTTGGGCTCCCTCTATACTCTGTGTGCGGCTCGCTGCCGTTGTTCGCCCTGAGCTCCGAGTGCTGCCCCGAGCTGCGAGCACTGCCCTGGGCTGCCGCACTAAGCACTAAGCCGGGGAGGAAGAGGTGCAGGCGGCGCGGGCATAGTCGGACCAGAACCGGAGCTGGACGGCGTGGTAGAGCCACGGGGGCGTGGGCAGCAGCACTGGGGAGAGGCACGCGACCGGGCTTCACGGTGCAGAGCGAGAAGGCGCGCAAGGGCGAGTAGGAGCAGGGCGAGAGGTGAGCATTGGTGGGGCTGAGGAGGCGGCAACGGTGGCGAGCCAACAAGCCAGGCGGCGGTGAACCAACAACTGGAGGCCAGCGGCTGAGGGAGAGGAAGCCGAGCCAGGAGGAGGTGGCTCCATGGAGGGGAGGTCGGGCCGGGGAGTGGATAAGGTGGGAGCTCCAGAGCACACGGGGGGCAAGGGGTGGTTGGGTCGGGCTGGAGAAGAAAGATATGGGGCTGACATGTGGGACCCATGGGGCTGACGTGGCTAAAACCACCAATGAAACCGGCCTAGGGTGTAATGTGATCTGGTTTTGACAATTGGAGGGTGTAAAGTGAACGGTTTTGTAGTTCAGGGTGTTTTTTGGACTCGGTCCATAGTTCAGGGGGTAAATTTGACTTATTCCTTATATAAATGAAATGGAGATGTCAGATGTAGATAGAAGTAAAATAAAGAAATTGTATTGGATTCAATAGTTTTTTTAAAACAAATCATGGCCTAAATCCCTGGACAATATACTGTGTTTGGCAAATCGAATCACAACATGCATTCAATTTTAACATGGAAAAATGCAACCACTAAGACACCTCTAAAATCGTAAGACAAGCAAACTTACTTGCACCCAAGAATCTGCAAGGAACTATTAATCCACACAAGATGTACCAAATCTTGAATCCTTTGTCACCTTGAGGCTTGAGGTCCCCCTTCAAACCAACCTAACCCATAAAACACAAAACCATGTAACCAACTTTTCCTTCTCCATGAAATAAAAAAAAACAGAGGAGCAATTTACCTTATTTGATCAAGAGTACTCGACCACACAAACCAAAAGGCTGAAATTTTTTGGTTCACTTTGATTCAATCCGTAGTAAGAACCAGTTTGGGGCTCTAAGCAAGCAAAGAAGAAATCAAGATGGAAGCAGATGCAAGAGGAAGCATCAACACCTTTATAGTAGATTTGCCGAGGAGGACGTTGCCGGAGCCAAGGGAGACGACCAGCGGTAGGCCGGGGAGACAGGGACAGCGGCTCCGGGATTGCGATGGGTTGGGCGGTGTGCTTAGCTTGGGGATGGAGGGCTGGAGAGATGACCGTGGGCTGGGGAAGATGACCTTCCAACTTCAATCCGTAGGGGCAAGCTCCTGTCTGCGGCTAGGGAACTCCAATCCGCCCACAGGTAGCTCTGATTGGTGCAGTAGCCACACGTATGTTGCAGATTGTAGAGGGATGCATCTTCTAATTTCAGAGAAGGACATGGGCGACGGTGGCGACGGACGGAGACTGAGGCTAGGGAGGGCGAATGGGGGTAGCAGCAGACGGGGACAGGGGCGGTGAGCCGTGTGGCGGACGGGGGCCGAGGATGGGATTGTGACTGAGATGAGAATGGGGATTTAGGGCTGGTGGCGGCTGCAACGCTGGGTTGAATGTCGTGATGGAGTGGGTGCTAGACCACTGTCCGAAATGCCGAATGGAGGTTAGCCTTAGGGTTTTGTTGGGCCCACATGTCAACGTGGGTTGACGGGTAAACGGGAGAGACAGGCACGGGTAGAGCTCACCATGCCCATGCTCGTTTACCCGATAGGCAGAGGATTGCCCCTATTTTCATGCCAATGGGTAAAGAAAGCACCCTATGCCCGGCTCCATTAGGGCATTTGCCTGCGGGAATGCGGGTAATCGGGCGCAATTGCCATCCCTAGTCACATCATATGGGAGGACACAATCAACGACGACCAATCCAGGGAAATTTGAGACAATCTCAAGTTCATCAGAGGGATCAACCTTCAGGTATGTAGGCTATGCGCCCTCAGATGTTTCCAAATCAGTTTCAACCTTCTCAATAGATCCGCAGTGAAGGGTCGCATCAACTAGATCTATAGAAGCAGCAAGTTCATGGGGGTCTTCACGACGATCATAAATTTCAGATACATAATAGGCAATCTCAGAATTCTTATTATGAGGTTCCATAATCAGTGCAAAATTACAAGTTTTCACAACCAGAGATGCAGGACAATATTCAGTGTCAGACTATTCAGTCTTGTTTGATCCCTGAATCTATGCAAGGTATGATTGGAGGTTCACAGGGAGTGACACCTGGACATGTTCAATATAATTCTTCTCAAGTTCAAAAATGGATGAGTAAAGAGCAGATGATGTCAATGGAGCATAGAGAGCATCAGCAGTGGTCTCCTTCTCAAGGTAATGAAGTGAATGACAATACTGCTTTTGTAGTCAATGATTCTTATAAGATGACTTGCTGTAAATGCTGGGGAAAAGGTCATGTTCTCAAGGACTGTCCTAATAAAGTTTTGTGCAATGTCTGTGGGAAGGATTCTCACATATCTTCCAAGTGTGTTTGGTTGAGACAGTCGAAACCTGGAGCAAAGTTTGTGGGATATGCTACTAGTGGTTTATGATGTTTTGTGGTGGAGCATGCAAGAGACTTGGTGATGGAAGACAAGAACAATGCTATGGCTTTGATAACAATTGTATCTGGTAATCTCAATGCTTCCCAATTGGCTCATGATTTTGAGGTAACTTTTCCTTGGAAATGGGATTGGATTGCTAGGGCTAATGATCCTGTGAAGTTCTTGATGAGGTTTCCTTCTATTGCAAGAATAGGAGATATCTCACCTTTTTCATCTGTGACCTTAAGGGGGGTCTGGAGCTCAGATCAGTGTAGATAGATGGACTCCTGAAACTATGGCTACAGGTAAACTTCATCTGGTTTGGATAAGAGTTAATGGGGTACCTGACACCATGACGAATTTTCATGCCTTGTGTGAAATTGGATCATCTCTGGGAGTTGTTCAGGAAGTGGATATGGATTTGCTTGAGGCATGTGATGAAGTCAGAATCAAAGTGGGGGTTAAGGATCCTTATAAAATTCCCTTTAAATCTGAAGTAACCACTTCTAAGGCCCTGTTTGGTAGAGCTCCTGATTCTCATTTTCTAGATTCTGCTTTTGATTCTCTGAGAATCCACTTCTCTGAGAATCTAGAGCTGTCTGTTGAAAGTGTTTTGCTGGTAGGTTGGCTCCAAAAACCATATGAGGGAGGATTAGAGGCAAATAGACCATATTACCCCTAGTTGTAATACTTCAATTGTATTTGTGTCTTACTCTTATGTATTTGTACACAAATTATAGAATTTTCCCCCTAAATTTGTTACGACCATATGAATGTATATATGTTATATTTGTACACAATACCACTTTATGATGGATTACAATTGTTGATAAATAATGAATTGACGCACAACCATTAATTGTGGCCACATCCTTCGATCATCAGACAACTTCGAAAAGGCAAATAAATGGTACAAAAAAGTATGGCCACTTGAGCAAACGACTGCACACGTCTAAAGTGAAAGTATCTTCAGACCAAACTTGATAATGGGTAAATGCAATGTTATGCGGGATGAGTTTTCTGATATTTGACTCAACGAATGAAATTAGAACAAGCAATTAGTCACAAAAGAACATAGAGATATATTGATTCTTTCGGTCAGAATGAATCATGACATAATTAAAAAATATTGTGTTTACAAAGTAAATTTGTTATTTACACAGTTTATTATCACAAAACATCAAAATATGCTGCTACTCCTTTCAGATTGAGTGGCTCATGGATCACTGCATTCACTGCACCGACCCTTTCCTTTGGTGAGCTAAATCCATTAGTCTCGAAATAGAAAAAGTAGCAAACCTTGCACATCTTCCAGAACAGCTCCTTGCTGGGCCTAGGAACAACACTTCCTTCCCTAAGAACCAATCTTAGCAAGTCTCTCCTGCAAATGTCTATGGGCTTCTGTACCTCCCTTCTAGCCTCTTCTATGGACATTGAACCGCCACTGTGAAGAGCAAGTAGTGAAACACTGTTTAGTTTGCCCTGGCTGCCCTCCGTCTGCAGCAGAAGTTTTCTGAATGTTAATTGCCACCATCTTCTAATAACAAAGATCACTGAATTGAAATCGCAGGTTAATGGCTAATTACTATTCTCTTACAAAATAACAGCAACAATTTGAGACTGAAAATGACCAAGTATGTTTTTAGCTATGCACACTATTATTTTCCATTAGTGTAGCAAATTAATCATGAAAATTCAAGAGATTGATGTATATATTTCGACAAACAAAAACAGTAGGACACAACAATATACTGTACCTCATAGGATTGAACATCATTTGATATCTTGGTACTAAAGGTGATCTCCTGGAATATGGTGACCTCCACCTAGACACTAAAGGAGTACTTCTTGGAGAATGCCTTCGGGGACAAACAGAATGTCTAGGTGAAATTGAACGCCGTGATGATCTATGCTGTCTATCATAAGAAAGGGGATGCCTAGACTATGTGGACATGATATCCGATTATCATACCTTTGGAATATAGTCCCAAACCAAGAAATCCTTTTGGACTGTAACCAAGCATGTTCACTAGATCATTTGCTCTGAACAATCAATTTATCACTAGACAAAAAAAATTACTTTCATTGTCACTACACCCCAAACAAGAACAAGACCTACTCTGAACAATCATCAAACAAGTCTATACTAGTTCAATCTCTGATTCGATTGAGACATCATCTGGTACTAGTTCAGGTTCAGGATCCCACCAGATCAAGCATCAAACAAGTCTATACTAGTTCAGGATCCCACCAGATCAAGCATCAAACAAGACTACAACTCCCAAATCAAGCACCCAAACAAAGATAATGTCAAGAGCCAATGATTTGAATCTAGGACATCTTTTATTCCTTGAATTATATATTTGCAGCAGCAGCATCAATCATAGAAGCATGGAAAAAATCAAAAATTCATCCAAACAACTCAACAATCACAGAAGCATGATAGCATCCTTCAAATCACAAATTCATCCAAACAAATCATCAATAACAGAACCATGATTTAGCATCCTTCAATCAAAAATTCACAAAAGCATGAAGGGGACTAAGGGAGTAGTAGGAAGGGCAAGGGGGTGCACCGGATGATGACCTTACCTTCACAAGAATCAGCTGGTGGTGCTCAGGAAACGGCGGTGGCGAAGAAGGTGGGGAAGACTCTAGGGTTTTTGGTGTCGGCGGTGACGCACTCCAGGGACGGCGACGGCGTAGTGGATGACCGGCGGGGATGCAACCGGGGACCGGAGGCAACGCACTAGGTGCCGAAGGCGGCACACCAGGGGCCGGAGGCGGCGCACACGGAATTCGCTCATCGTGAGAGCACTTGGAGAAGACGACGACGCGAGGGGAAAGCGAAACGGTTCGCTCGGGGGGCTGTCGCGCGGAGGGATGCGAGGAGTAGTTCGATGGCATTTTGCAGGTAAAATCTATGAACTTCAAGGGGGTATTTTCGTTTATACAAGTTGGATTCTCACGAGAATCTGCAGGAAGGCTGCTCCTCGTTGCTAGTTCATTTTCAAGACAGCTCCTCGCGAGAATCGGGATCTGGTCATTTTGAGAAGTTGGGTGTTTAGCATGACTTCACGAGATTCGATTGAGAAGCTGGGAGTAGGAGCTGTACCAAACAGGCCCTAAGTTGCTCCTATATGATGTTTATTTCAAGGTAGAGTCAGTGGTGGAGATTGGTTGGCTGAGAGGGGATTGATAGGACAAAACTGGTATTAGTGCTGGGAGTAAAGAGACAGGGGCAGTGAATGATGAGATGCAAGCTAGAGAACCCAAAAGGCAAAAAGGTTTGACTACTGAAAGTGTGTTCAAAGGGGAGTCACGAAAAGGGATTCTTTTGGAGGAAGCTAACCTATCTGTGCAGGAGGGGGTAGTTCTTACTGCACATACTTCTCTAGCTGCAAAGAAAGACTCTATTGCACACCAACCATAGCAGGAACATGTTCTTCTGTAGTCTCATGACAAATGTTACTTTGCTTCAGGAGGATACATGGTTGAAGAAGGTGGGAAGGCCAGAAGATAATGGTGTGATTAGAAGTCAGGAAAGAGTTCAGCTATCGGGAAGTGAGGGCATAGAGGGGTATGGGACTCAAGAGTCTGACCCTGACAATTTTGCTAGACAGGTGGGTGTGGTGGTGGCAGATAGCCAAGAGCTCGATAGCTTTGTGGAGGATTCTTGCAAGCAACATGAAGGCACAAATCTGTCTAATTCAAGACTCAAAGAAAGTGAGGAGGTAAACGTTATTGATAGAGCTAAGGAAAGAGCAAGAGTTAAGGATCTGGAAAAGGGGAAATGTACTATTTCAACCTTCTCTTCTGTTATTAATTCTTCCAATGATTCTTTGTTTCATATTGCCTCTTCTTTAGGCATTAGTTTGGGTTGTTCTTTGGAGATGGTAGATAGTAATCTAGATTTGTTGAGACCCCAAGAGCAAGCTAGAGCTAATCTATTGTTGGAAAGTAGGAAAATAAAGGATTAATGCAATCTAAAACTAATACAAATCAGAATGATCCTGATGCTGTAGTGTTTCAAGAGTCATTATCTGATGAAGAAGTAGAGGTGAGTGAGTTAGTTGAATCCAATCTGACTTTGTATCAATTGGCTTCTGTGGGAAGGAAAAAAGAAGAAGGGTGGATCTCCTTATTTCTTTTATGTTAAACCCTCCAACAAAGGGAGAAGGGGTATATATAAAACCAAAGTCAAAAAATGAAAGGTTTAATCTGGAATTGTAGAGGCTTAAATGGTTCTAACAAAAAGAGGTTTCTTAGAGAAACAATTTTAGAATTGAAAATAGATTTTATCGGAATCCAGGAAACTATGAAAAAGGATTTCCATCGAAATAAGTTGAGTTCAATTTATGGGGCTCAATATTTCTTCTGGATCTGGAATCCTGCTAGAGGAAGGTCAGGAGGAATCTTGGTTGGGATCTCTTTGGTATCTTTTTGTGTTGTTTGTCATAAATGTGAGGACTACTTTGTGAAGTTGACTATTCAAAATAAAAATTAAAAGTTCATGTGGGACTTGGTCATAGTCTATGGGACTGCTCAACAAGATGGCAAAGAAGCCTTCTTGGTCCAGTTAGCTTAGTTGGTGAATGGGTCCACATTACCTTTATTTATGGTAGGAGATTTTAATATCATTAGAAGAGCTTGTGACAAAAATAAACCAGGAAGCTGTAGTAAGTGGAGTGTTTTGTTCAATTCCATTATAGAGAATGCAGGTTTGAGAGAGTTTAAGTTTAGTGGTAGAAAATATTCTTAGAATAATAATCATGAAGATCCTACTTTTGAACTGCTAGATAGAGTTTTGGTGAGTAATACATGGGAGCAGAGGTATCCTTTGGTTTGTATCAAGGCTTTACCTAGAGTGCTTTCACACCATATTCCTTTTTTGTGGATACAGGGGGAAGATGTTCCAAAGAGTCAAATTTTTTAATTTGAACTCTGTTGGTTTTTTAGAGATGAGCTACATCAGTTAGTCCATAATATCTAGGAGCAAACCACTGATGGGGTTTCTCCTGTAGATGTTTGGCAATTTAAGATAAGAAAGTTAAGGAAGGTGCTGAAGGGTTGGAATAAGAATGTAGAAGGCTCTTATAGAAAGTTGAAAAAGGATCTGATGAATCAGATAGATATGTTAGACAAGGAATGTGAGACCAATGGGCTGGATATTGCCAAAAGCGAGTATAAGATTCATTTAGAAAATCAATTAAATAGGATTCTCAAAGAGGAAGAAATCAAATGGTTTCAAAAGATCTAAGGAAAAAGAGTTGTTAGAAGGATTGTAATACAAAATATTACCATGCAAAAGTAAATGGGAGGAGAAGAAAAAAATACCATATATGTTTTGCATCAGGATGAAGGTGTGATAGAAGGAAATGAAAATTTACTACAATACATTACTGGTTTTTATAAAAAGCTCTTTGGTCAGCCTGATCCCAATATATTTTATTTTGAGATGGAAGGAATTCCCCAGTTGGATGAACAGGATAAAGCATTCCTGATTCAGGATTTTAATATGGTAGAATTAAAAGAAGTTGTTTTTTCTATGGAGTTAAATAAAGCTCTAGGGCCTGATGGGTTTCTAGTGGAATTCTACCAAAAATTCTAGTCTTTGATCAAAGCTGACTTGAAAGAAATTGTAGTTGCTTTCTTTGCTGGGAAGGTAGACATTGCAAGGCTTAATTATGGTATTATTTCATTGTTGTCAAAAGGAAAAGATGCAGATAGGATTCAGAAATACAGACCTATATGTTTGTTAAATGTGAGTTACAAGATTTTGACTAAGGTCCTAACTAATAGATTAGCTAAGATAATTGACAGGGTAGTTCTTTTGTCTCAGTTTGCTTTCCTCAAGGGGAGGTATATCATGGATGGGGTTTTAATTCTGCATGAAACTTTACATGTATTGCATAGGAGGAAGCAACCTGGAATTTTGTTCAAAGTTGATTTTCAAAAAGTTTATGACAAAGTTAAATAGAATTTTCTCTTTAATATCCTTGTGTTGAAAGGCTTTCCAACTCAATGGATTTACTGGATAATGCATGTAGTTAGTGAGGGTCGAGTGTGTGTCAAGGTGAATGATGAAATAGGTCCTTATTTTAGAACTTTTAAAGGTCTTAGGCAGAGTGATCCCTTGTCACCATTGCTGTTTGATCTTGTAGCTAATGCCTTGGCCGTTCTCATTAACAAAGCTCAAGTCTTGGGGTTAATAAAAAGTCTAAATTCTCACTTATTCAATGAAGGGACTGATATATTGCAGTATGCAGACGATACTATTTTCCTAATTCAGGATGATGAAGAAAGTGTCAAAAATTTAAAATTTATCCTCTGATTGTTTGAGCACTTATCAGGGTTGAAAATAAATTTTCATAAAAGTGAGGTTTACTGTATTGGATCAGCAATGGATAAACAGGAAATTTTTGAGGAAATTCTTACCTGCAAGGGGGGAATTTACCTCTTAAATATCTGGGGATTCCTGTGAACAGGGAAAAGATGAGAAATCTAGAGTGGAAATTTGTTGAGGATAAGTTTGAACATAAGTTGAGTGGTTGGCAAGGAAAATTACTAACTTTAGGGGGGAGATTGGTGTATATCAATTCTTCTTTAAGTAGTTTGCCTTTGTACATGATGTCTTTCTACAGACTGCCAGTGGGTGTTGGGAGAAAGATGGATTGGTCCAGATCCAGATTTCTCTGGAATTCTGATGTTGGCATTAAAAAAATACCATCTGGTTAGTTGGCCAGTAGTATGTTTGCCCAAGTCTCAAGGGGGTTTAGGAGTTCTTCATCTGAAAACCATGAATTTGGCTCTTTTAGGTAAGTGGTTGTGGAGGTTAGAAAATAGTGAGGGTCACTGGCAAGATATTATTAGGAAAAAGTATTTGAGCAAGAATACCTTGACACAAGCTAAATCTAAGGTTGGGGATTCGTACTTCTAGAAAGGCTTAATGGAAGTGAAAGATGCCTTCCTATTCTGTTGCAAAAGGAAATTGGGAGATGGCACTAGAACTAGGTTTTGGGAAGACTTATGGTTAGGGAATGTTCCTTTTGCTGTGAAATATGCTAGGTTATTTGACCTTGTGTATAATAAACATGTCACAGTGGCAAATGTTTTTGATAAATGATTGAATTCTATCAAATTTAGAAGAACATTGTTGGGAGAAAGCTTAGTCTTATGGCAGCAATTAGTGAGAGAATGTGGTAATGTTAAACTAAGTACAGAAAGTGACAAGCTGGTATGGTTGTTGACGAAATCTGGAAAGTTCTCTGTGAAATCTTTTTATCTTTCTTTAAGAAATCTTCATTTTGTTTTTCCATATAATTTCATTTGGAGTTTAAAACTGCCTCTGAGGATTAAGATCTTCTTGTGGCTAGTAATTAAGAAGAGGATTCTCACTAAGGATAATCTTAGTCATAGAGGATGGTCAGGGGATATAACATGTGTTTTTTGTGGAATGAATGAAAGTATTTTTTTTAGGAAACAACAAGCTGCCATTATTTCATTAAAGAGAGAAGTAAAAACAGTACAGAAACAAAATCAAATACATAAGACAAAAACAAACCCACAGCACGGTATGCTAGCCCATAGCATACCCAACGCCGGCCAACTCCCTATTGGCCAGCAGCGCTTCCCTCACCTACAGATCTCCTCGCTTATGTCGGCTCTCCGACATTACCCTGCAGATAAATCTGCAGCTTAATCGCCCCACTTTGTGTCCAGGCCCAAGCTTATTCCTTGATGATCGACAGCAGCCCTGTCGGTGTCTGTCTGAGGTGCTGAAAAATCCGTCGATTTCTTTCTTTCGATATATGCCAAAGAGTAAGAACTATGAGCGAAGCATGACCTTTTTTTGCAGTTTCCCTCTCCTGAATGGAAGATGTCAGTCTACCAGTCCACCATCCTCGTTCGGAGCGTCCAAATCGACGGGTTTAGATTGACATGCTGCACCCAAGTAGCCACCAAGGACCAGACCAGCCTGACATAAGAACATTCAACAAACATGTGCATAGCTGTTTCAGGGTTGTCTGTACATAATGGACACCAATGTTCATTCTGCATATGATGTCAGGTTAGGACATCTGCCGTCAGAAGTCAGTGTTGAATGAATGAAAGTATTAATCATCTTTTTTTGGCTTGTCCTTTATCAAGGTTCATTAGGAATGTTGTGGGTTATGCTTTCGGCTTGACTTGCCCTCCTGCTGACATTCATCAGTTGATGACCAAGTGGATTGGAGGGTTTGGTAGGAGGACAAGGAAACTGATTTTAGTTGGCTTAATTGCTGTTGTTTGGAACATTTGGATAGCACGTAATTCAGCTTGTTTCAAGCAGAAATGACCTTCAGAACCAGTGCAAGTAATTTTCGATATTTGTCGATGTATTGAGCTTTGGGCTAAAATGCGGAAGGAGGCCGATCAAGACTTGCTGGTCAAGGGCGCTAAGGTGCTAAGTCAAGTGGCGATAGAGGTTTTCGGGGCGGGAAGGAGATGAACACCATGGATCAAGAAATTGAAGGAAGGGGCATGATCTCGGTTGTAGTTAATCTGGATGTCTTCGGATTCATTCTCTAGGCTTTTGTCATCAGTAATATAGTTGCCTTTTGATGTTCTTTTGGACTATGTTTTGATATCCTTGGTTGTAACCACTACTGAGTGGAACTTTTGATTTTCGTTTTTAGAGGAACGCTTAGTAAACTTTTGTAATTTGGTTTCTTTTAATATAAACAAGGGAGACCTTTTCTTTAAAAAAAAAACAAACTTAATCGACCGTCCCATCCTTGGTAGGATGATCTCATGAAGGACCAAGTGATCCTGGCTGGGATCATTCCTCAAACCAAACACATTGCAAGGGAATCAAACAATTTAGCACTCTGTGGATTGCTCTACATTCAAGGGCAACATCTTGCTGATTTAAAAATGTGGATTGCTTTACATGCGTGAGTTAATTTACTCTGGACCTGAGAAAAACGGTCGGCCCAGCCCGGAGATGGCTAGAGCCGGGCCAGGCTTCAATTTTTCTTGCTGGCCTGGTAGGCTATCAAGCCCTCCTCGTCTGGGTCGCCATTTCGGCCCAGAGAAGCCTGGCCCGCTCGTCAGTTGGAAGTTTAGATCCATTCCGAATCTACGCTTCCAAAGCCCGATCGCTTTGGATTGATTACTGATTTGCTCTCCTTAAGTAATCTCTCTCCCTCTTTTCGCATAGCTGATCCATGTGCTCTTGGATCTCTTGCTCTTGGATCTCTTTATCCTTATCTTCATTCATGCATTGAGTTGATGCCTCTGAGCCAAGTCAAGTCAGGTAGGTTCTTTCTCAAGTCGAAAGTAATTAACACATGCTGAACACTCCATTTGCAGCGCATGCATGTGAACAGGGAAGAATAGGAGGTATATGCACCATTAGTTTGAACTAAACTGAAGTCTTTGCAACAATCACGTGATTAAAATAGGATTAATTCCTTAGATGCTGCCGGAATTTTCCTAAATATCTGGTTGTATCACTGACATGTGGGATCAGGATCTACATGTCAGTGAAACAATGTGTGATACCTAAGGAATTTCACCCAAACAGCTGGCTAACGTTCGATTGTCACTAACAACATGCTAGGCGGTTTCCCTATTGTTTCCAATCTAAACAAATAGCTTGAGAAGTGTATATAGTGTGATGCATTGGGTATAGCCTGGACAGTAAAAAAAAGTTTATAGCATGTGTGTCTTTACTATTATAAAAGAAGCACTTGGTGGTATTGAATCTGTCATCTACCTCTCCATCTCATGAGTTGGTGATATCTTTTGTGGATAGATATGTATATACATGTATATATTACTACAAGGATCTTATGTGACAATTAGATCATATGCACATTTTGTTTATAATAAGACTATTTGTGACTTGCTGCTTGGATGTGAATTTTGTATGCAACTTTTAGATGCAAGGATACCTTATGTATATTGATTTTTCATGTTTAATATATATATATATATATATATATATATATATATATATATATATATATATACTATAGCCAGTGTGTGTGTGTGTGTGTGTGTGTGTTTTTAATACAACTGTATAAGAAGATAGCGTATGTGGTTAGCCATGCTGACAAAGACAATGCTTGTGGATAACGTAGAGATAGTGGAGCATATACCTTTGCTGCAGCTTGCAATTGCGAAATCAGCCTGGAAACGGATCTTGTGACATAGGAAACACCGTTAAACCAGGAAAAGGCACATGTGATACGGAGCAACGGATATAGGAGAAAAATTCATCCGTATCATTACAAAATCTTAATACTAACTTATAATTTAGAATAAAGAGATCACATACACAATAGTTTGTTTGTTAGCTTGTTACTTAAAAGAGAGAGTACTCAATCTAATAAAAAGAAACAAACTTTTCAATAGATTATTTCTTGAACTTATATCTAAGACTTCAATTGCTACTCACAAAACAAATTTTTAAGTAACAAGTAAGTCTCTGATAGCTATTTTGTTATTTTTTTATGTTTTAGTATCAATAATTTGCTTGAAGTAAGTTTACTTTCCCTCACTGTCTTTCCTTCATATTATCTAAATACTGATATATTATCTTCATATTATCTAAATACTGATATATTACTAAGAGATATTAACTAAGATGCTTTACGCCGCTAGAACGAAGGACGTTGGTGTCACTCGACCACGACCGGTGCCATGTAGATCCGCTGCACACGATAATTATCTGACTATGACAGTGAGGTCCTAACCTGCCATACTTACCCGGTTCTTACCAACCCCGGAGCCTGTTATAAGACGCAGCGGCGCAAACGGCAGCTGCCAAAACGCCGAAACCGAGCGGACGCCCCTGGCGGCTCTTGAGTCCACCACCACTCCTCCAAGAACGCGCCTCGCCCCGAGGGATCGAGCCTCTCCGATCCGCGCCACCGCCGTCCTCCGCCCGCTGGTTGGTTTCGCCGGTCCGGGAGCTCCTGGCCGACCCGAATCCCCCGGGTGTTTGGTGCGGAAATGCGGGTTCTTGGCGCGGCGGGGCGTTGATTGGTAAGCCGCGATGAGTTGTTTCCCGTGCTTCGATTCGAGTTCCGAGGAGGAGATGTACTGCCCCAAGGGGGGCGGCAATGGCGGCGGCGGATGGGCGGCGGCGGCGGCGGCGTCGTCCTCCGGCGTCGGCGGCCGGGAGGAGACGTCCATGGCGGCGCCGCGCGTCGAGAAGCTTCCCGCAGGTGCGTGCGTCTGTCGGATCGGCCGTCCGGTCGGTTGGTAGGATCGGATCCGTGGATGGTTTGATGGTCTGGTGGGAGCCTCTCTGTTAGTCTCTTCTTGGTGGTCTAGTTGGTTGGTGACGATGGACTGGGTGATCCTCGTGGATGGGATTGAGGAAAAAGACAGGAATAAAGTGTGCTTTAGTGATTCCCTTAGATCTTTCAGAAATAAAGGGGGACAAAGATATGAACTAGTATGACAAATTCCGCGGATTTGTGTAATGATAACCGTTGGATTAGAAGCGGAATTCTTGTTTTGGTATTATGTTGTTGGCTTGTTTCGTCATGATTGTGTCTTGATCCGCATGATGATGTGAATGTATGCAGGGGCCGAGAAGGCGAGGGTGAAGGACAAGGCCAGCATGAAGAAGGAGCTTTCAGTTCTCAAGGACGCCAACGGCAATGTCATCTCTGCACAGACGTTCACCTTCCGACAGCTTGCGGCTGCGACAAGAAACTTCAGGGAGGAATGCTTTATTGGGGAGGGAGGGTTCGGACGTGTTTATAAGGGCCGCTTGGATGGCACGGGCCAGGTAACTCGTTTTGTTGGCAAAGCGGGGCTTGACATTTTCTTGTTTCTTCCTGTTGGAGTAGTACTGAAGTTGCTCAGTTGTACCAAAGGCGCCATTGATTTGTCTAGGACATTCAAGAAAAGCAGTGTTTGCACATGAGTGGTGGATGCCCACAGGCAAAAAAAGTCCATGCTGTTCACTTATAGCCGATCTAATTTATGTTGGCCTCAATTATGGACAATGTTTAGACTGTTCGTAGGCCCTTTTGTTAATTGAACAAGGTGAATCATATGAAACAATTGATGGATGCCGTTTGAATTGAATAAAAGTATTTTAAATCCTAAATCATGAGATGAGGTGCAAAACTTCTATAGCTGAAATTTCTGATGCATCTGTTGCAGGTTGTTGCTATAAAGCAGCTCAATAGGGATGGTAATCAAGGAAACAAAGAATTTCTAGTGGAGGTCCTCATGCTCAGTTTGCTGCATCATCAAAACCTTGTCAATTTAGTTGGTTATTGTGCCGACGGAGATCAACGCCTTCTTGTGTATGAGTATATGCCCCTTGGATCATTGGAAGATCATTTGCATGGTAAGCTGTTCTTTTGTTTTCTATATTGGTCTAGTGCATATTACTGCCTGTTAAGCTCCAATTGATGTTTATTACTGCCTGTTAAGCTCCAATTGATGTTTCTGTGTTGGTACTGTGCGCATCTGTGCAAGTAGTTCTTTTCCACATGTTTGTTTGAGTACATGTTGTCAATCTGCCATGCTGTCTGTCCCCCATCTGTCCACCAATGTATTTTGTTTCGTCCATGTGCATGGTTCTTTCCATGATTGTGAGACATTTTGCTCTTTTAAGTCCCTTTGTCCTTGCAGCAGTACATAATGTTCACAGTACCCAGTAGGTTTTTCCAATATAGTCAACAACAGTCCCCACCTTTCCCTTTTCTCCCCAGCATTACCTAATTATAGTAGGATGAACTTTTCATATTTGTATGTTGATTCCTCCCATGGTATAACTAAATCTACTAGTAACTTAGTTAAGTCGACCATTTGAGACTTGCTTGTGTTCTATTCTGGGGAATCTCCCAAGATTGTAAATCAGGCAATTCTAACTTTTTATGTTGACCTTATGTACTGGTCTCATGGTCTGTGGTCGAAACTTGGATGTTGCTCATGTGTATGTAGTTTTAGTATTGGTGATGTATCCATATGGCTTATGTACTTTGGGTGGAAGATGCAATTCCTTTTCACAAGGCAGAAAAGAATGGTGTTTGAAAGTTGAATTTTATTCAGGTCCATTTTGTTATCATGGGGATAGCTTATTTTCCCCTTCATAATTGCTTGAAATGCTATTGATGTAATTACTGCTACGTGACAATTGATTGGTGTGTCGATTAATTTGATTATTTGAACAAAAGGATCATGTAAATTACTGAATCGATGAACATTGTGCACTTTTTGTGACCAAAGAATAAACTATTACTATCTAGTCAGGGGTGACAATAATTGGAGCCTAGCAAAGAAAGTGCACAAAATAGTAACCCAGTTCAGGACTCCTCAACGAACCTGGTGTGCACTGGGCAATGTTGTGCGCAGAAAGTACATTGCACTATAACATGTGATTTCAGCTCATCTATGAAACTGTGCACTAGAAACATGTTCATTTGGACCAGCTGTCCTTCAATTTATCTCTTCATGGGTCAATGTTGGGAATGGGAACCAGATGTCTTTTAGTAAGCGTCGCAAGTGCAATTAAGTAGTTTTAAAACTTTGTGCTAGGAAATACATTCGTATAGAACTTACTTTTTAAAACCTTTAAACCTTATTCCAAGAAAGTAAATATGTATAGTAATACTATGAACAGTGAACTATTTTCGATTGGCTAGAATTAATTTTTTTTTCTTGTGTGTAACACTTGATGCAGACCTCCCTCCTGATAAAGAGCCCTTGGATTGGAACACTAGGATGAAAATTGCAGCAGGTGCCGCTAAAGGGCTGGAGTACCTTCATGACAAGGCACAACCACCAGTTATATACAGGGACTTCAAGTCATCAAATATTCTATTATGCGAGGATTTCCATCCAAAGTTATCAGACTTTGGTCTTGCTAAATTGGGTCCTGTTGGTGATAAGTCTCATGTCTCTACGCGTGTGATGGGAACATATGGTTATTGTGCTCCAGAATATGCTATGACAGGACAACTTACAGTTAAGTCAGATGTGTATAGCTTTGGAGTTGTTTTGCTTGAGTTGATTACTGGTCGGAAGGCCATTGATAGCACCAGACCGCATGGAGAACAAAACCTTGTGTCATGGGTAAGCAATGTTCGAATTGTTTGTAAATTATTTGTTATTTTTTATCCAATATATGACTGTCAGACTATTGATTATCCAGTGTTTCAATTATTGATATCGATATATCAGTTTCTTAAGATTTGTTTGGCAAGTGGACATCTAATTATGATGGGAACTAAATGTCGGTGTATTTAGAAATAGCTACTAAAACTATTGATTATCCAGTGTTTTCACTTATCGATATCGATATATCAGTTTCTTCTAAAGAATTGTTTGGCAAGTAAACATTTAATTATGATGGGAACTAAATGTAGGTGTATTTGGAAATAGCTACTAAGTTTCTCTGTTTATGTGGAAATTATGATAGAAGCATGATCATGATAAGGCTTTTCAATGCTATGTTGAAGTGTTGGAGCTGATTGTGATATAAATTATGTCAAACTCTAAAAATGAAATTCTGAAGTTGCTGTTAGTGCTTTACATATTTTACATATAATACTTGTCCATGCTAAATTGCTTATATAAACAAGTAGATACTATGTTTAGGACGCCAAACTAAATGAGCAATGGGTATACTTCATACGATGCTTACGATCTTCCATGTGCTATCTTGGAATTGATTCATTGCATGTAGTAACGGTGTTATTCATTGGCAGGCACGGCCTCTCTTCAATGACAGGCGGAAGCTCCCAAAGATGGCTGATCCAGGGCTGGAGGGACAATATCCCATGCGTGGGCTTTACCAAGCGCTCGCAGTGGCATCAATGTGCATTCAGTCAGAGGCTGCGTCCCGCCCGCTCATCGCGGACGTTGTGACTGCTCTTTCCTACCTGGCATCCCAATCATACGATCCTGATGCGACCCAAACCTCAAAAAATGCAGGTGGTGACCAGCGAAGCAGGGTTGGCGACGGCGGAAGGGCGCTCTGCAAGAACGATGAGGCAGGCAGTTCTGGCCACAAGTCACCAAACAAAGACCGGGATGACTCCCCCAGGGAGCTTCCGGGGATCCTGAATGACAGGGAGCGGATGGTGGCCGAGGCCAAGATGTGGGGCGAGAACTGGCGGGAGAAGAGGCGCGCCGCCGCCAATGCGCAGGGGAGCCTGGATTCTCCAACCAAAACCGGTTAGCAACATTCGTCAAGGTCTCGTCTCTCTCAACCTCGACTGTTTCAAGTGGCAGGGAGAGGAAGAATTGGGTGCTTTCGAGTGGTGTTAGATGTACATTTCTAGGAGTAAAAGAAGAAAAAAAACAAAAAAGGAAGAAGAGAAGAATTGGGTGCTTTGTACTGGATGTGGTCGTACCTGTAAATTCTCGGAAAATTTTGCGACAATGAAGGACAAATCTGGACTAACGTCTGTCGTCCCCGTTCTTGTTTTTCATTTTGTTTATTTACATTGCTTTTTTGCGATTTTGATAAAATTTGGGTAAATCCATCTGATCTGCTATGATCAAGAGCGAGGCAGCTGCAGCATAGCTGGGTGTTTGGCTTCTAGACGTCATTTTAATTTCTGATACGTTACTGGTTACGGGCAGACGTATATATATCATGTATATGCTTGTTGTAGCTCGTCAAATTAGCACCGTTTTAGTATGCAGAAAGTCTGGGATTCGATTGGTCACATGTGTGCTTTCCATTTTTATTCTGATTGCCTCTGGATGCCTGGGTGGCTCAGCGTTTTCGTTCAGCAACACTGACAGCATGTGTTACTCAAGAAAATAAACTTAGACAGCGTTAACTGGTATGGCTCGATCCATGGTCGCAGTCAATCAGAACCGCTGGGCGCGGTGGCGCTCCTTGCCGAAGGCTCTGGCGACTGGCGAGGCACTCCACGATCCCCCCGAGCAGCCCCGTGAGGCTGACATCCTCGTGGCTCGCCGTCGCGGCGGGGAAGGGCGACGTGCGCTTCTTGCTCGCCGGCGCAGCGTCGGCCATTCTGATCTCCGGTTGCACGCTCGCGGGCGGAGTGTGTTGACTTGGTGGCTGCAGCTGCTCGACTGACTCTGCCTTGGATGCAGCTAGGAATGGTAACGTGGTCATTTCCTGTCGGGGAGTGGTAGAATATCCCCATTTCTGAGAGACGAAAAATTCATCGTTCCTATCCCTATCTCTGTCCTTGGGTGATATTCTCTCCCGTCCACGTCCCCATCGGGTTATCGGGGCCTCACGGGGACCTATACCTGCAAGTTGAATCTCGAAAGAAGAGAAAATAAGATTCATAATGTTATAAAATAAGTATGAACATTTACATGCAATACTAAAGTGATAATGTTTTTTGATTAATTAGTATCTTAAAAGTAAAGAATGCAAATAAGATTATCTGACTATCGCCTTTTCGGGTTGTGCGATACTGGGTTAGTGGCCTACATGTTTTATCGGGGCCCCAAACGGGTAACGAGGATGGGGAGTAGGGGAATGTCCATATCCCCGTTTCACCCGATAGGGAATTTGACGAGCTACAACAAACATATACATGATATATATACGTCTGCCCGTAACCAGTAACGTATTAGCATCCTCGTGAGAGAAGAAATAGTCCTATCTCCGCCCTTAATAGATAAATTCTCCATCAAAAAATAGAGAACGAGGACCATCACCATCCCTAGATGCGGCGGCGTCGGGGACCAGAGAGCGGTTTATATATGCTGACCCGACCCGATCGAGCAAGCCGGTTCACCCATCCTCCACTGTGTCGGACTCGGACGGATTCGTGCTGTACTACCTGGCCCATTTCGACTCGGAGAGTCGGGGTCGAGTTGGCCCAGCTGACAACCGCGTCGGCCCGGCCGGGAACAGACCGCTGGCCCGGCAAAACCGGACAGAAAACCAACCGCTGAAATACATGGCGCAGCAGCTCAAGTGCCGGACATCGCCGCGCAGCCCAATCTCGCCTCCGCACACATCGACGGTACGTGACGTACGTGGCATGCATGGAAACATACGATCGACCGGGGTGTGCGCTCCGTTTTATTTAATTGTTCGCAGGTGCGGAGGTGGTGATGGCGCCGGCCGGGAGGCCGCCGTCGGTGGAGGCTGGGCACCGCGGGAAGGGGATGGGCTGCCGACTACACAAGGTCGATGTGTGTTCGTGCGTCAGCCTCCGAGTTTGACAGGAGTGATTCCATTCAAGTATTCGATGTTTGGGCTGAATTTCAACTTTGGATTTGTGTCATGCATGTAACCTTGAAGTCGCTATGAAGAATTCAACTTTTGGATCGTCATATCTTCTCGCTGCGATTCAGTTCATGTGCAAATTAAATATGATGGTGATTGAACCGTGAACATCCATTTTGTAGGTGACCAAAGATGACTGCCCGATCATCTTCCACGACAATTTCATCTTCACCGAACAAGATGTAAGTTTCTAACTTTCCGTTCAACACATCGGACAACGTCACCTTCCCTATCAGCTTTAAGCCTTTAACTCGGTCAGTTACTTACAATCAACCACACTAGACATCGCAGAGCAATACTAAGTACATTTCACTGCAAAAGCATTTGCTTGTCAAATATTTCAGCACACCATCTCAAATTCTCAATGCGAAGTCTCGGAATTTTCATCGAATTTCAGGGTAAAATCTCAGGGAAGCGCGTCACCGATCTTCACTTGGACGAGTTCCTCTCCTACGGCCCCGAAAGGATCAGGGAAGGTACAGCAAACAACCGAAATACCTCCTGTTCATGACCTCATCTGAACAATGGCGATGTCTAATTAAGTAGCATCTTCATGTACTTCAATTCTGCTGCTACCAAAGTAACCAAACTCAGGTCAGGAAGCCATTGCTCCGGAAACTGAAGCACGGCAGGATACTGAAATGGGACGTGCAGTCGCACGACGCCCTCTGCACGCTGCAGGAGGCGTTCGAGAACGTCAGATACCATGACACAAGTTTTTGGACCATGAACAGTGACTGACTTGCCAAGTTACCGTGCGATATGAATCAGCAGGGGCGGATCTAGTATAGGGACATGGGTGTACAGATGTGCACCCAAAATTTTTAGGCAAAAACCTATTATTTTGTAGATATATTAGGTATATATAGTGGAAAGTATACTGAAAAATCGTATTGCAATCCCGTTCACGTCCGCGTGCGCAACCCACTTCCCACTGCCCCACCAGACTAGCCCACCACGCGGTCCACGACTCCACGCCACACTAGCCACCAGCCATCCAGCCCACTAACCTAAGTCCACCATGCCACCAAGCACAAGGGCAAGGCTCAAGCCACTCGGCAGCCCCAACCCCAACCCTACCTTTCCTCCCGGCCTTCCCTTTCTCTTCTCGCTCTGCGGCGGCGGCGGCGCGAGGGCGCGCGGCGAGGCGGCGGCGGGCGGTGGCGGCGCAACCGCGCAAGGACGCGCGGCGGGGATGGATGGAGCGGCGAGGCAAGGGGAGGGAAGAACCGAGGCAAGGGGAGGCGGCGGCGCAAGGACGCGCAGCAGCGTCGAGGCCGAGCCCGAGCAGAATCAGCCACCGGCACCGGCGTAGGAGCGGCGGCGGCACGCGGCGACGGCGAGGTCAAGGTGAGCTCCTCCGCTGCCCGCTGGTTTCTTGCCTCGTCTCACGGACTCGCGGCCTCCTCCTCTCCTACTCGCTCGTCGCCGACCGCCTCGGCCCGAGCCGCCTCAAGCTTAGCTCCTCCCCGCGCCGCCTGCTCCAGATCCCGCGGCCGCTGGGCCTCCCGAGCCACCGCCTCCGGATCCGCGCTGAGCTCGGCCCCCATGGCCTCAACGCCGTCATCGGTAACGGCGCGGAGGGAGCGGAGCTTGAGGCGGCGCAGGTCCGGGCCGAGACGGTCACCGGCACGCCGTTGGCTACTCAGGCCGTCGGGCCGGCTGATCCCCAGTCCCCAGTGTCCAGGACTCCAGGACGCGGGCGCTCGCCTCCTGCGGCTGCTCCTCGTTCGCCGGCTCGCCGCCACCGCCGCCGTGATGGCCTGATGGCAACAGCCGAAGTGCCGAAAGTGGGAAGGCCGGCAGTGGCATTTGGCACAATGGCACTGAGCCAATGGAGCCACTGATTCTGATTGAGTGATTGTGATTGGCATTTGGGATTTGTTAGCTTCATAGTTAATAGTTGTATGTATATGTCAGTGAATTAGATATTTATTTAGATTGGCATTGAATTAGATATTTAGATTGGCATTGAATCACTGATCGATATTTGTTAGCTTCATAGCTTGTATAGTTCAATAGCTGTATGTATACGTCAGTGGATAAAAGAGATTAAGAGAAGATTATTCTGTCCAAATATCTAATTATATTATGAACCTTTATGTTTTATATTGTATAACATGTTTGTAACTTTGAACACCTATTCTAAAAATTCTAGATCCGCCACCGTGAATCAGGTTTACTTCCTGACGAACGGAGGGACGCAAATCTTCGCCGACGTGAGGCGGAACTCGCTGGAGGAGGCCATCAAGCTGTGCCTCGCCAGCGGGCTGCAGGGTATCGTGTCGGAGGTCAGGGCGATATTCAGGAACCCGTCGGCGATATCCAAGATCAAGGAGACCGATCCACTGAACATTTTTCATTTCACCTATTACAAGCTGGTTGTGTATGTGTGGCGTAGAATAGATACTGAAAGTTGCAGCTATGTGTGTTCTTACAGCAATGTGCCGGAGGCAGTGTACATGCAAGCACCTGATGGGGGTGATCGTTGACCTGGTGCAGGAGATCACCGAGTCCGTGTCAGAGCTCGCCGTTATTGCGCTGGAGTGTAGCTCCGAAGACGACGAAGTCGAGAGGCTGGAGACGAAGGCGACGGCGAAGGAATTTCTGGCAGCGGGAGATTTCGTTCTCGCTGAGGCTCGTACCCGAGCTGGTGCAGTAGTGTACTGAGCACTGGCAGTTTTGTTTTGCTTGTTTATTTTGCTTATCAACTGCCTGTGCGGAGGGTTTTGACAGCGTATATATAGGCTAATTGTTGGTGGCAACTACCAATTATTGAGGATTTACTATCATCAATAAGTGCATTTGAGGATTTATATCTCGGTATCTCGCTGATATGTAAGTCTTGTTGGGGCTAAATAATGCAATTACCAAAAGTTTAGCACCTCTACTTGTAGTGAACCAATAAAGATAACTTCAATCAACAAATAAGTAGCGGAATTAACAACAAGAACATACACAAAGTGACACAATGATTTACGTGGAAAACCTCCTTGATGTGAGGAGTAAAAACCACGAGACTTGCACAGTCACTCCAAAATCTTCCACTATAATCAACAATGGGTACAATGAATCTTCTCTAGAACATCTAGAGGTACATAATAGAAGCAACGACATCATCAAAATATAATCTTGAAATCATCATCAACAATCATACACAATTAACAGGAGGTACACTAACAGCCAAGCAAAGAAGACATAATTTCTGTCCCCTTCGGTTATCAGCTCATATCTCACAAACCATAGATCCAAACCACGTAAAACTTGGCAGGAATATAGATCCATGAGTTCCTAACAGACTGTTCAAATTTCAGCCAAATCGGATAAGGTTTCACCACTCAAACAGAACTTCTATCAAATCTGCTCAGTACTGAATCTGCTGCTACCTGAACTGACAAAACCCCTCTCAAATCAGGTGCTCCTCTCAACCAATCCTCAATCCAACCGTACAAATCAAAGAGCATCAAGTCAAGAACACACTGACCAAGTGTGAGCCAGATCGAATGACGTTTAATGCTCCGATCGACGTCTTGATGAAGACTACACAGGATCACCCGAGATGAAACAGAGCTACTCTTCTTCTTTTCCCTCTTATCTCTTGTTTGTTGTATGCATATGCTTCTCTCTTCCTAAGCCTCTCTTTCCAGCAGTAGCTCAAGGAAATGGCTAGGATTTTTCTTTCCCTCACCAGGAGGAGACATCTCAACCGTTGATCAATGGAACAATCAACAGTTCACAAGCGTCTAAGTTTATAGGCTGATTTTAGACTTCTTTTCCATGTAAAGGGACTCTAGCCCAACAAATCTTAGGGCACGTGTCAGTGAGACATCAAATAGTAAATTCTCAAATATATCCATCTCACAATGATAAATCATCAAATTCCCTATGTGCATCACGATGAGCCACCTGTACATGTGTAGCCAAGTATACTGCACTTGTAAGTAAAAGCACCAGCTCACGAAAGCGTTAAAGGTTTGAGGTACTGCTATATCATGATAATTCAGTTCAATAAAAAGTTAGAAACTGCTAGTTTACTGGTTCACAAGAATTCGTTACATCGAATCAGATAAGAATCCATTGCAACAAAGAAACACACCATTTATTTCCTCTCTTCCAGCAATTGAAAGCGGCAGCTTCGAGTCACTCTGATGCAAAATATAGTTGAGCTTAGGAATTCGACACCATCAATTTTTGGTGTCAACACCTACACTCTTGCAACCTCTCTGAACGTGAGAGCATCACGAATGGCTTGTGCGTGTGCCCTGATTTTCCTCTTAATTACTTCCTCATCTGATACGTCAAAGAATATCTTTTTGAGGTTTGGAAGAAACGATAGCCCAGCGATGTTGTGTTCCCCCTCCAACAAGTGACACCTGTTAACCTGCAGCAATTCCAGCTTAGGCAATGATGCTCTTTCAATCCTAACCGATTCAAGGTACTGTAACCGAGAGAGCTCTAACAGCACAAGTGCGCTGAATGTCTTGCGAAAATGGAGTTCTCTCCCCACAAATGAAACGTTCCACAGCCGTAGAATGGTCAGATTGGGCAGCACCGAGAGGACTTCTATCTCATCCTGCTTCAATTGGGTGTTGCATAGCTTCAACTTGGCCAAATTCTCAAGGTGTTTAATCCATTTTGGTAATATAGCTAGATTACCGAACAACTTAAGGCTCTGAAGGTTACTTGGAGGTGAGGACACGTCATCCAAACAATCTACTAAACCTGCTTCCCCCACCTCTGACCACACTGACAAAGACTGCAAGTGGCCATGATAGGCAATGGCAGAACAAAATTCGTAGCAGTTTTTCTTGTTGATCCCACTCAAGCCTAACTTCTGTAACTGGGTAAGTTCTTTCAGCTCTTCTATAGTAACATTCCCCCTTGCAACATGGACAACACCCAGCGTGTTTAGGGCTTTCAATTTCCCAATCCTTCTCGGAACTTGAACACCATATGGATCATTTCCCCTAAATCGTGTGCAGCTAAATAGGCCAAATAGGTGCATTCCGTAAGAAAGAAAGTTATTCCATGGTGATAGTAGCTTTTCTGTGAGTGCAGATGAGTCATCATCAAGCTCTGGTATTTTTCCAGCACGAAGATACTGTAGCTTTTGAAGCTTGACGATGGTCATTGGTAGCTTCATTATGTATGTATTTCTGACATCAAGTGTCTGAAGGTGCCTCAAGTTACCCAACGAATCTGGTAGATGAAAAATTTTAGAACAACCTCGTAGAGAAAGGTATTTCAGGTGATGAAGCTTTCCAATTTGGTTAAGATCATGATCTCGTAGAGCAATCGTGTCTTCCAAATCCAGCACTTGAAGCAGCCTCAACACATCCGAAATGAAAAATGATTGCCACTCCCCAAATACAGTTAATGACCGTAAATGTGACAATTCCAGCATGTTATCGAATACACTCTCATCTCTCTTCCAGCGGCTGCTTATGGTCAGGTGTCGTACAGTGTCTTGGGGGTATAAATAGCAATGTTCGTCTAGTGCAAAGACAAGGTTTTCCTCTGTCGTCTTTGAGACGATGATTTCACGAATGAGATCATGGACTTCAATGAGATGAACTGTCCCGCTGATGCCAACCACTGTTTTTGAGGGTTGGACCATGCTCCTGTCGATAAGATCTGTAAAGTAGCTCTCTGCAATTTCCTCTGTTGTCATGCCGTGCATTTCCCGTGAATAACTCTCCGCGATCCACCGCCTTACCAAACGTCTCAGCCTAATGTTGCGGGCTTCAGGGAAAATGGATAAATACAAGAAACAAGACTTAAGACGATGTGGTAAACCATTGTAGCTCGAATTAAGGACTGTCTTTATCATCTCAAGACTTGGATTTGTCTCCAACTCGGAAGTAATATGATTATTCAACTTTCGCCACTCCATAACACTTTTTGTTTGGTGGCTAAGAAGCCACCTATAGTGGCTATTGCAAGGGGAAGCCCACCACATTTCTTTACGATAAGTTTTGCTTCCTTGATCATGTGAGGTCCCATATCAAAATTCTCAGTTTCTTTGAATATCTGTAATAGGTACAATTAAAGAATGTTACTACTCCACGGGTAAAGCCTAATGTACTGTTAAAAGAGTTATCATTTCAACTTTCTGGAGAACTACTGTAAGATTGCTGGACTAATCAAACCTAAATAAAGTTGAGAAACCAAAGGTCCAAAACTATACAATTATCCTTACCCTAATTTTTTCTTTCCAAATGCACTTCTCCAAGTTGAAGTATTCAGCCTATGTTTCCAGTAAGTTAGCTTCCCTAATTGATGTCTGGATCATAAATGTGCAAACTAACATGTAAGACTAGACCAAAGCTCTGAAAACCTGCCTTTGTGGTGTCCGAAGCAATTGTTATTTACCTTTTGTGAAGTTAGAAACTTGAGTCAAAACAACTAGGCATACAGTTTTAAAAGGCTTGCAGAAGATATGTATCTTCTTATAGAGGAGATCAAGGGCCGCTGCATCTTTTAGAGATTCTAACTTGTACATGTTTTCATCTTCAACAGAACAATGTTTAGCAACACTTGCGACCCTTGTCGTAATGACGATAAGGCTACCATTTTTCTCATCATGCAACTCTGATATGATCAAGTTCCACTGTCTGATTGATGAAATATCATCAAGAACAATGAGATACCTCTTTCCCTCAAGAAGCCTGGCTGACTCCTTGATCAACTCTTCAGCTCCCATCTTTGCCAACTTATGCATGCCACCTCCCAACATACCAAAGTCGGCCAACGTTTGCTTGACATCTCCTGGAGATTTATCAAGTAATTGTTCAGCTAGGCTCCTAAAGAACTCCTCAGGATTGAAAGGATGTAGAACAGTAATCCAAGCGTGCTTTTCGAACTGGCCGCTCAGCTTTTGGCTTCCGTAAATACTTCGGGCGAGTGTAGTCTTGCCAATGCCACCCATCCCCCATACAGAGACCACTCAGACGTTGCTCACCGACCTTAGATATCAGCTGGATCAGTTGAGCTTCCTCTATCTCACGCCCAACAAGCTGAGCTTGCTCCAAAGTAATGGCTGTTGTCCTGCCAAGGGAAAAAAAACCCGGCGGTTACCGGCCGGTTACCGCCTACCGGAGGGTGGCCGGGAAATGAAATCTCGGCGGTTTTTTCAAATCCAAAATCAAATTTTCAGATTTTGAATGAATTTTAATCAAATTTGAACGAATTTCGGCCGAACAAAACCCGAGTTGACCGGTAACCGGTCCGGTTACCGGACGGTTACCGGTACCGGAGGGGGGCCGGGATTTCCCCCGGTACCGGCTTTTGGATCCTTGGTCCTGCCGCAGATGAGGCTTTCTCCAACATTTAAATCACTATCGCTCACCCCATTAAACTGATCCTCCTCTATCTCATTGATGAGAGCTGTTGATTTAAACTCGAATCCCTGGTAAGGTTTAATGAAAACTGACTTGTTAGTTTCATAATTCAACGCACAAGTAACAATCGTTTAGCAGTAGTTTTGTCTTGTCTGAGCAATTTACCTATGACACTTTTTTTGCTATTTTATAATGTAAGTGTAACAAGATACGTGATGTCCTGTTTTGAATTGCAGTTGATAAGTTGAGCTCAACTCCAGTATTAAACGCTGTCTGATTACAATAGCCCTTTTCCTTTTGTAGCACTCAAAGGCATGGAATATATTTTTTTGTCAATTACATTACCACTCACTTATATTTTGGTAGCTTAACTTTATTGGTGTATTACTTACTAAAATAAGAGAGCAATATTACCTTGGAAAATTTAGTTACGAGTCACTGCAAAACAAATAATTGCTTCCTGCCATGCCAACTGAGGGGTGTGATTTTATAGCTGTCAACCAGCCAAGGTTTGCTTCCTAGCTAAAAAAATTGCTTCTCCAGTTTTGCAACAGCATGATAGGCTGGTAGCAATTAACTGTTTGTGTGTCTCTTGTGAGAATGTGCATCCCGATATAACTCCCAAAGCTTTGCAATGCCGTATGATCCACATATATCTATTTATTTATTATATAATAAAAGCTTACGACAACTGACATTCCTTCTTCGCTGGGCGAGTTCGACTTCTTGCCACCCCGAGCTCCACCGCCTCCGCGTCTCGCTAAGGAGATCGCCACAGCCGTGCTGCGCACATGAGCTCGAGTAGAAGCGTAGTGGCCGCATGTACTCGCTTCGCAGCCTAGACAGCCACTACTCGCCGCTTGACCGATCGCCACCGACGGACACTTGCCGAGGAAGAACAATGGCCCGCTAGTGCTCTTGCTCGCGTCGATGTCGCCGCGCGTGGTCGCCGCCGCCGACCGATGAAATGCGCCGCCGGCACCTTGGGTAGTGCAAGCCGTAGTCGAGGTGCCCGCGACGAGCGGCGATCCTTTCATGGCTCGTGTTCCGTCGCTTGCCGCCGTGATGAACCGGCCGACGAGCCGACGCGAACGCCAAGTCCGGCCGCATGCGGACAAGGTAGCGAAGGTCGCCATAATGCACCGGATCGCTTGCATGCCCACCTCTCCGCTGCACTCACGACTCGGGCCGCCTTTCCTCCATATGAGCGTACGGGTTGCGCGGGAGCCCACCCACCGACGATGCGCCAGGGCGAGGCGGTCCGCGCGGGAGATATCGAGCCGCCCCGCGGACCTCGATCCCTGTAGAAGGAGGAGCCCCAAGTCGCCATCCGAAGGCGGTCTTCATCTCCGCTTTGAATGCTTCGACCTCGCCTCCTTGGAGCCGGATCACCAAGTCGCCGACGACGCCACCGCCAGGCGTTGCCGCCTTGCCCCGCCGAGACCGCACTGCGCGCGCATCGAACCCCATTTGCGTGGAGGTGGAGTCCAGCCTTAGCGCTCTGTGCTCGTGGTGCTCGCCGCAGCCGTAGAGGGTCTCTGCGCAGCGAGGACCTGCCCTCTGCTGCCGGGGATGACGAATCCCGCCACGATTTAACGTAGACCTCCTCCTCAAGTCGCCGCTGAGGAAGGCGGACTTGACGCCCATGTGATGGACGCGCCAACCTCCCGGGCCAAGCGCGAGGAGAAGACGAACGACTCCATGCGCGCGACGCGCGCGGCGCCGCCGGTCGCACCTCCCGCCGCAGATGAATCTCGTGCCACCAAGCGAGCCTTTGTGCTTGACGATGGCGCCGGCCATCCTCTTCGCCTGAACACCCACTTAAGCGGTGATCGCGCGCGATCGGCAGAAGATCCGCCGCCCCACGCTCGTTCCGCCGACGCCCATCTCTCGCTTCATCGCGACACGCCACGCCGCCGCCTCCGCCTCGCCGAAGGAGCGGCTCGCTCGCCGCCGCGCACGCCAAGTGCGCTCGCTGGTCGTGCCGGGCCTGTGGACGGCAACCGCCGAGGATGTTGTCCATGGTACGGTAGCGCAGGCTCGCTGTCGCGTAGGCGCCGACGCGTCTCGCTGGGATGATACGGAGCGCGAACTCCACTGCGCGCTTCGTGGACCGGCTGCTGGGGCGATCCCGCGCGTGGCCACGGGCAGAGAGGGGCGAGCCGGCGGCCGGCGGCGGAGCACTCACGAGCCGGGCGCGAGCGAGGTGTCGAGGTGGACGAGCCGCGAAGACGAGCCGCTAGCTCCCGCCTCTCGGCGACGAAGTCGACAACGGTCCCCGAGTCGGTCGAACCGCCGCCCACCGCTTGTCTCACGCCCGCCGCCGCCGAACACAACATCACGCGAGATGCGACGCGCCAGGTGACAGGTCGAGGATGCGGAGGCTCGAGCCTCCGCGAGCCGGCGAACACCCCGAGTGCTTCGCCGCCGAGCTTGCCGATGTGGGCAAGCGCTCGCGAACGCGGGGAGCCAAGACCCGCAAGCTGAGACCACGCTGCGCCATGCTAAGCCTCGCACGGCCCCGCCGCCGAGCGCCTTGGTAGGCGAGCGCTTGAGGATGTAGACGGCCGCCACCACCGCTCTCCCGTAAGATACCGCATCTCCTCGCTGGGAGGCCCGAGCCATCCCCACAACCGCCCTGTTGCGCCGCCGACGACGCCGCTTCGCCGCGGCCAGACGGCTGCGGAGTAGTGGCGCCAATGCCTCATCGCAGCAAAGACGATGCAAATTCAGCACTCGTGAATTCGCGCCATGAAATCAGGCGCAAAGACGCATGCCTTGCGCGCCGCACTCCGCCTCGCAGCATTGCTCGCGGCGCTGATGGCGCCCGCAGCCTCTCCTCCTTGTCGCCGAGGACCATCACCCACATGTAGCGGAGAGGTCGCCGACGCAGCGCAGAAGTAACGCCGCCCTCCCGGCAGTGGCGGCGGTCACCGCCACACAAGTCCCCGCACGGACTGGGGGAATCACCACACCCACAAGCGCGGGTGCCTTTCATATATATAGTCATGTACAGATACAGGGGTACAAAGGTAATAATCCTAATACCGACATCTGTTGACCCGCCTGTGCTCCCGGAAACACAACGCCCATTGTTGTTGCTTCTCGCTGATCGCCATTACTTGTTTGTATTGTCTCGCTACGTAACGACGCGAGGTTTGGGTTAATGGAAAAGTCTAGGCCGTGTGTAGTCGCAGCCCCATTGCTTCCTAGTCGCTTACTCTTTCCTTGCCACGTTCAAACTGCATAATTCTGAACTGGAATGTGAGGCCTCAATACTCCTGCTAGGCGAAACGTTGTGCATGAGCTAGTCCAGAGCACCAGAAGCACCATTGTGTGTCTACAACTACAAGAAACTAAGTTAGCGGGAATGATACTCGGGTTCACAATAGTACATTGGATACCACTTGTTAGTCATTTGGATTCTTGCTCTTGGTGATAGCAAGATCCTTACTCTCTTGAGAGGATGACACTTGGAGATGGGGCAAATTTTCTAGGTTTATTTCTCACACAAGATGCCATGCCAACTTTGAAGAACTTGGGGATACAAATTCTAGGTGGCAACCAACCAAGCATATGCTAAGACACAAAAGTAACCAAAACCTAAACAGGCGACTCATGGGGTCCTTCATATCAGCACTAAACCATCTCGATCTCAAAGAAATTAATTTATCCGGTAGAAGATTCACTTGGTGCAATGAGAGAGAGAACTCCACATATACAAGAATTGATCGCATGTTTTGCACTACCAGCTGGGACCTCCTCTTTCCCTCAGCATTCCTTCAAGCCCTGCCAACACTTGCCTCAGACCATGCCCCGCTGCTCCTCCATGGTGAAATGGAAAGGCAACACTTCAAAGGATTCCGGTTTGAAAACCATTGGACCAAGTTGGACGGGTTCCTTCAAGTCGTGCATGAAGCATGGAACAGGCCAGTATCTTCTCAAAACGCCATCAAAAGGCTCCATATAAAATTATCCCGCACGGCAAAAGCTCTAAAAAAATTGGTGAAACTCAAAGTCGGCAACACCAAACTACAACTGCTAGTCTAAGATGTTGTCCTAAATGCTAGTCAAGATGTCTCTTGCGAGATGCTAGTCAAGATCTTTGTTCTAAGATGCTTGTCCTAAGATCTTCAAGCTAGATGCTAGTCAAGATGTCCAAATAGATGCTAGTCAAGGATACTGTCCTTGATGCTAGTCAAGATGTCCTAGATGCTAGTCAAGGATGTTGTCCTTGAAGGGCAACACATAGACTTATCCATCACTCCATGCCACCGGATAAAGCACTAGGCCCTGATGGCTCAACAGGCCTATTCTACAGAGTATGTTGGGACATACTCAAGAACGACATGGTGGCATCCTTCCAACAACTGTATGAATTGCATGCAAAACACTTCGACCTTACAAACACGCCAACATCGTCGTCCTCCCTAAAAACAAGATTCATCTAGAATTACAGAATTCCGGCCCATTAGCCTGATCCACAGCGTCAGAAAATTTTTCTACAAGCTATTATCTGGCCCTACATCTGGATTCCATCATTTCCCCTTGCCAAAGCGCCTTCATCAAGAAAAGATGCATTCACGATAACTTCTTAAACACTCAGAATGCAATAAGGGACTTGCACAAAACCAAGACGCCCTCCTTGTTCCTCAAGTTGGACATTGCAAAAGCCTTTGACTCCATCCATTGGGGATATCTACTAGAAATGATGGAGCAGCTTGGTTTCAGTCCTAGATGGAGGGAGTGGATATCGATCTTGTTCGCTACCTCGTCATCCAAGGTCCTTATTAATGGCAAGGTGGGAAAAGCTTCCACCATCATAGAGGGGTCCGCCAAGGGGATCCCCTATCATCGATGCTTTTCATCATAACGATCGACCCATTGGCAAAAATCCTCGACCTGTGCAACCCAAGAGGACATCCTTTCCCGATTCACTCAAGGGAAATTCGGATGACAACCTCACGATATGCGGATGATGCCACCATCTTCATGAACCTAATAAAGACCGAAATCCAAGACATTCAACAAATCTTGCAAGTATTTGGTCAAGCCACGGGCCTAGTAACAACCCTTCATAAAAGTGTTGTCTACCCAATTAGATGTGGGGAGCTTGACCTCCAAGAAATTCTTCAACCGTTCCCGGGAGAGTGCAAGGAATTTCCCTGCAAATATCTAGGCTTGCCGCTACACACGCAAGCTAAGAAAATCCACGTCATGCCTCTCATAGAAAAGATAGCCTCAAGGCTCCCAACATGGAAAGAAAAGCTTCTATCCCAAGTAGGCAGGTTAACCCTCGTCAACTCAATGCTATCTTCGCTTCCGACCTACCATCTCATCATTTTCCCATTAGCGAAGTGGGCAAGGAAGAACGTGAGCAAAATTAGACGATTGTTCCTTTGGAAGGGCTCTGAGCATGCAAATGAAGGACATTCCTTAGTCAAATGGGAGAGGTTCTGTCGACCAAAGAAGCTTGGCGGCTTAGGAATTTCCGACCTCGAGAAATTTGGTCGAGCTCTAAGATTAAGATGGATGTTGTATGAATGGAAGAATAACTCTAAACCTTATGCCGAAACAGAGGTTCCTTGTGACGCAACTGATAAACAACTGTTATATGCAGCTACAGTTGTGTTGTTAGGAAATGGCCAAAAGGCGAAATTCTGGCATGATCATTGGCTATCAAACACGACACCAAAATACATGGCACCAAACCTATTCAAAATAGCAACAAGAAAAAATAGAACGGTCTTCAAAGAACTGCAAAATAACAACTAGATCCGCTCGGTGAGATCTCTCAACACATCTCAACAACTGCAGGAATTCATAGCCTTTTGGACCAAAATTCGGCATGTCAAGCTCAATCCAAACAACCAAGACGACATTGCCTGGACACGGGCGTTGAACGGTGAATACTCTTCTAAATCAACCTACCTAATGCAATTCCATGGCAACACTCAATGTCCATATGTAAAGCTGATCTGGAAGGCTCAAACAGAGAATAAATGTAAGTTTTTCGCTTGGACTTTAGGCCATGACAAAATCCTAACATCCGATAACTTAGCAAAGAGAGGATGGCCACACCAACCTTTGTGCCTCGTTCCTCGCAATCCCCGACCTCGAAACATCGTCGCGCCTATGCCCGGATCCACCGACCGAAGTGCCGCCCGAGCCGCATGGAGAGGACATGGTCTAGGGTGTTGGTTTGACAAGCCAACAAGCAGTGCAACATATTGGCAAGTCGGTACCACTCAAAATTTCTATACGACTTAATGGCATGGTGGTCGCAACAAGCTAGCCAACAAACACTAGAAGGGGATAAAAAAATTCAATGGAATAGTCATCTACATAGCTTGGAACATTTGGAAGGAGAGAAATAGGAGGATATTTCAAAATGTGGAAATGAACTCGCAACAGCCCGGCTTCAAGATCAAAGAGGACATCCAACTCTAGAAGCAAGCTTTCCTTGATTAATTTTCTCTTTCTAGTCATACCCCTACGGCTTAGTCCACGAGTCTTTGGTTTACTTTGAGTAGTCGTGTTCCTTCTAGTTGTTTTTTCTCTCCCTTGTTAATTCTTGAACTTGCTTTATCCTCTCTTTAATGAAATTGGCAGAGCTCTTGCCTTATCGTTCAAAAAATTCCTACTGAAAAAGGAAAGGAATGCACCACATAAGATGGCATGCCACATGAGATGGAGATCCTGCCAGCCTACCGCTAGGTTCAAAAATTTCATGTCCAAGTCCTTTCTATATTATTTTTTGTACCTTTTCCTTGACACGTCCAGTTATTTTGGTTTTTTTGTCACTAGCTTTTAAATAAATATTTGCTTTTGTGCTAGCCAAAAGCTAGATACATAGAGACAGGTAAGTGCGAGGAAGGGGATCACACAGGATTTTGGGAAGAATCGGGTCATCGCTTGGCGCGAGGAGCAAGCTGCTACAGGAACTCCATGGCTTCTTCGTTTCGGCTGGAGGTAGACGACGATGATGCTTGTGGGTGGGGTCGTGGCCCAGGCGCCAGTGAGGAAGGGAGGAGAAGATGAGAGGTGGCGGTTCAATGAAATTACACCTTCGCACCAGGAAAGAGGATACTTGGAGGTGTCTATGGGAGGATGGTGTTGAGCCGAAGGTTGGGCCGAAAGCAGCAGACTGGGCCAGACCTAGGGTTTCGGCCCAGTATAGAGGGAAGATCTATAAATTCGTTGTTGATTTGATTAATTTCAGAAAAATGATGTTGAGCTATGAAAATAGCAAGCTTGAAAAAATCCAGGAAAATCATACATGCATTTTAAAATATTTTGGAGCCAAATAAAATATTTCCAAGCTTTGAAAAGCTTTTTTTCAAGCAAGACAAGTGATTTTTATTTCAGGAATTAGGAAAAAAATTTAAAAAAAATCAAGAAAAATCCAAAAGAATCAGAAATTCAAGAAAGGTTAAAATAAAGAGAATTGCTATACATCTTCTAACAGTTTTTTTATCTCAAAACTGTCATTTTTCTGATCACTGAATGTGCTTTTAGATTATGGCTACGTGGAAATCACCAACGCTACTGACGTGTTCGTGATCTCGACGCTACGCCGCAAGGCTCGACTCGACGCTCATGGAGGCCATGCAAAGGCGTTAAGTTTGGCACGCGGCTGTGGTTCCCGAGCATCATGGCAAAGATCGTAGGACGGACGACGAGTTCGGTTACATGTTTGCGCCCAACGTGGAGTTAATTGCTGTTGGAATTTGACGTCAAGTGTCAAAGTTCGGTCTCTGTTGATCGGCCGAAAGTCACTTGGTGATTCATTTGCCGATTTGTTTATTGCCTCTCAACAGGAAACATTAATACCGAATTTATTATGATTCTTTATTCGAAACATAACGAGTACATCATATTCTCGTATTTTGTTGGTATATAATTATTTTTTGTCTTTGTTTTTTCCCAACCTCTCAAAGTAAATGTGAAGAACATAACGGGTTCACCACATTGCCGTATTTTATTGGTATATAATTTTTTTGTCTTTGTTTTTGAATCATGTGATGGAAATATAAGTTATTAAGACTTTCAAGAATAATTACAGTGGCCAAGAACTAAAATTACATAAATAATTTACTGTAATTTATGTACAATAGAGTTGTAAATAACTTTCAAAATATGACAGCTTTTTATAGAGAAAACTGTCACATCCTGTTTAGACAATCCCTAAAATAAATGTTTTATATGGAATTTTTAAAATGAGGATGTTATATTTTTTCCATTAGGTGTTCTATGATTTGTCATATGGATTGATCAGACCGATTACAGCAAGCCAAATGGAATTATGAATAAAATAAGTGTCATGATAAGATCTAATGAGATTGAACATATTTCCTTAGCTTTGAGGGCTAAAGATTGTCAGCCAGATATAGCATGGTACACAAAACAATACATAAAGATGTGCATGTTGCCTAAATCTTTTTTATTAATTAACCATTTTTTTAATTTATTTTTATTGTTAACCCCCCGCAAACTTTATTTCTAATTCTAACCCCTTTGATTACGCTATCACCCGTGGCGTGATAAAACAACATTGTCACGCCAGCACCGTATCTTGTCAAGCTCTTGTCACGCAACGACTAGTGGCGTGACAGTGTTGTTTTGTCACGCCACGGGTGGTGACGTGACCAAAAATACTATTTAGAGGACTTATCCTATGGCGTGATAATGTTCTTTTATCACACCACGAGTGGTGGCGTGACCAAAAAGGTCAAAATTACAAATAAAGTTTGCGGGGGGTTAACAATAAAAATAAATTAAAAAATGGTTAATTAATAAAAAAAGTTCATGTTGCCTCGATGTATCAGACTAGCGCTGTTTAACAACGAGGAACTAATGAAGCTAGATGTGTGTGCATTGAACATAAATGTTCAAAAATATATTATTTGTCAAAAATAGAAACTTTGACTGTGCTCTTCCCACGATAAGAAGAATTTGTGACTGAAATGAGTAATAGTATCCTTCAAACTATGTGTTTATACATAATCCATTGTCGTGTAAAAAAGGTCTCAGTTAAAACACGAATATCCAAATTCTAAACCATAATTAGAATGAATATTGAAATATAAATAAAAATATAGTAGGACTAGCATCACAATTGTGCAGGCCACTCGACTAGTTATTAGAACAAAGGAAAAAGAAGCCACCATGCTCGTTCTCAAGAGCTAGAAATTACCACATTAATCGGTGGAAAAGAAAAGGATTTGCGCCGTTGATTGTGGGGAGTCCAGATTATAATAATGCAGATTAGACAGATGTACACAGGAGCTATTAAAGTAGTATAAGGAATATAATTATATTTTTAGTTATATATAAGTATTGGAGCAGGGTAACAGATACAACTCTATTTTTATGTAAAAAAATACAACTCTATTTTTGTAGGTATTGTAATTGTAATATCTAGCCACACGCGTGGAAAATTTAGCTAGTTTGCATTATATGTTACAGAATTTTGGACCACGCAACTGAAGTGGGCCGCTGAGCACATACATTCTGACTCATGTAACTGAATTTCATGTCAATGCATGGCTTTATAATAAACTTTTGTTGTTTTATCTCATTTGAGGACAACAGTTCCTTATGAATACTCTTGAGTCTGAAATACTGTGTTCTTACCCTTATTGGACTGTTATCCATAACATACTGAAATTAGTTTCAGCTTTCTAATGAACCTGTGTAACTCTTGAACTATCCTCTAACTTCATAAAACCTTCAACATATATAAGTCTAGATGCAAACTGAAATACTACCTCAGTTCCAAAGTAAATTTTTACACATCAACGCTGCCTCCAATACACACATTTGGCATTACTTTTTCTAATTCTATGATAGTAAAAACTATAAGGAAAGGAAACATTTTTCTGCTCCCGGGTGTAGTTACTACTTACTACCTATGCCGCATCTCACAAAGTATATTTTTGATGAAAAATATATTAATATCATTTCCATGTGATAAATCTAAATACTTTTTTGATTAGTCATTTTTCTTAATGTTTGACTGCATCTATTCTAAGAGTAAATCTATTTTGAAACAGACGTAGTAATAACAAAACGGTAATGTTGTATGATTAATATTGTGATGTCATTACGCACCTCCTCGAAGAAGAGATGAATTGACTGATCATGTGACAATTGCTTGATCTCTGAAACTTGGTATGGTTGCCCCAAGCACAAGATTGCAAGTTCCACTTGCTGCGTGGACACAATGATTCTGCTCCCATTCTCCCTGTCAGGCAAATATGTTCTGATCCAATCCCATTCTACTATGGTGGATAGACCATCAAGGACAATCAGGTATCTCTTCTCATTCACATATCCATCAAACTCATCACCCAAATGCCTTTGGGCCTCAATCATCTCCATCTTCTTCATCACATCAACTCCCACGGTTGTTCCCCCTTGTGTCTTCCCAGCTGCGACAAGAGAATTCCCGTAGAATTGCCTCACCAAGCTCTGGAGGAACTCAGTTGGGTTGAATGGATGCATCAATTTAACCCATGCGCGGCATCCAAACATTCCAAATACCTTCCGATCATCATAGACCTCCCTGATGACCGAAGTCTTCCCGAAATCACTGCTTGTTCCCCACACCGAGACCACTCGGCAGGCTTTCCCACTCTCAGTGATCAGCTGGGCAAGATTCACCGGCGATTCCTCCTGCGTCGCCTCGCCGCGCTTCATCAATGCCAAATGAGGCTGCATTACTGCTGATGCCAAGCTGCTCGCCGGCAGCCGTCAACTTGAAGCCATAGTCTCCGATGAGGCGGTAGCGCAGGTTCCTCTGGCTCACCTCCTCAACCCTGTCCTTGAGTACCCTTATCTCGGCTGCAATCCGGTGGCGCACCCCAATTGCACGAGGAGAGACCCACCAGAACGGCCCCTCCGAAAGAACTGTAAACTCCCGGAGGCAGTCCTCGACGTCGTAGGCCAGGTTGCGGACTTGCTTTACCCACGTCGCGACCACCTTTTCTTGCCCGCGCCCCTCCTCGGCGGCCATCAAGAAGGTCTGCATCATCTCGAGCTCGTTCTTCATGAAGACCACCTCGCGCTGGACGCCCAGCTGCAGCGCGATCTCATCCGCGATCGCCGATTTCGCGTAGCCCAGCAGACCGTCCAGCGCCGACTTGGCTAAGCTCAAGCCCGTCGCCTCCATCCCCACCCCCTTCTTTCCCTCCCTCCCTTACGCACAGAGGGAGAGAGAGCTGAAAGAGGCTGTAGAAGCACAACGTACAAAGAAGAGCCGATTCTTGTAAGAATGTGATCAAAATTAGGGGGTGCTAGCGCTGTGATTAGGAGGAAGGAACAACTCGTTTAATTTGTAAAGAACGATATGAGCAAGCTAGGGTTTCTACCGAGGGAAACGACCGTGCGCCGCCGCCCGAGGCCGATCCCGTCGAGGCTCCTCCTCAGAATGCCGGCCGCGGTGGCGCTGGCGCCCCGCGAAGCTGCTCGGCGAAGCAGGAAGCCAGGAAGTGAAGTGGGTAGTGTGTGTGGAGCAGTAGATCTGGATCTGATGAAAGCCGCGGCAGTGGCTACAGTAGATCTGGAAAGCCGCGGCAGTGGCTTTGGTTGGATAGGATTGGCCGACTGGAAACAACTATCGTACGGCAGACGAATGGCTGAGGGGAATTTCGTGTTTTTTTCTCTCTTGTTTTTTAGATAATTTTTTTTATTATTTAATCTTTTTCTAATATTATTTTAAACTTAACTCTGGTTATCTTTATTTCCAATTCTGACCCTTTTAACCAAGTCATCACATGTGAGGTGGCCAAAGCGATCAGTCACGCCACCTATCGCGGCGTGGCCCAAGTTGCTACGCAAGACTTCGTCAATGCATCGTGTCAGTATGGATGACTTGTGTGGCATTTGTCACATCATTAGAGTTGGCGTGACAGTGCCGAACATTATTTGAATGTGTTCTCGGATTTGGTTTATATTTGTTTTTAAATTAAAATATTTGCAAAGCATGATATTTCTAAATTATGAATTTAGCTTATAGTTGAATTTAATTTGGACTTGAATTGAGGAATGGTTTACCATTTACTTTCCAAACAAAATTTCGGCAATATCCAAGTGTCAACAAGATGCATAAAAAGTTTGTAATTTTTCACATTTTCATGTGATGGTACTGCCACACAAAATTCAAGATGTTACACATTGATATATTGCACTCGGGTCTAACTTAGTTCAATCCGTCTTTCATGCACCATAAAGTCCAAAAATTGCCCTCTTCAAACAATTTAGATTATTTATCGAATCATAAAAACCTATTTTTTTTAAATCTCTTCCTTCTCTTGGATAGATGTAGCTAAACAATGCCCCCCTAGAAATGTATAGGAGGTTTTCCCCTCGTACGGCTCAAGAAAATTATTTGAATGTATGTACACTTGTAGAACGCATTTTGTAGACTTGATACATGTTGCATCCTAAAAAATTGACAATTATGTGGACTGTGTGGTACAACATGAGGCACAAGGATGGATATATCGTAGACACCGCTGATGAAAGATGCGTAGTTGTGAAAAGTGTGAAGGCTGCTATCGAGCGTCGAACTTTTGAGGTAAGGTAACATACGTGCATCTATGGATAAATATTTTTGTATCATTCATTTTCACATCGTTACGTTTGGATTATTCATTTTCACATCGTCACGGAGTCTAATTTTTGTACGAGGCTTAGAGATTACAAATGTACTTGTGCTGATGAAATCTTTCAACTGAAGTTAAAGTGCGAGGTACAGAACCAGAAATACATTAGAGTCCGCAGACAGAAGCACGTTACACGTGGTCACATGGCATGATGGTTCGGCTAATTGCTTTAGTCATCATCGCTACTACTACAATACACTGCGACACAAGCATCTGGACCATGTAAGTATACATACCTACAAGAGATAAGATTAACATGGCGAGTAGGACGTGGGACTACTACGGAATGGCCCAACCTACTGTGTGGACCAGGGCCATTTGCCCTTCGTTGCGAGCTCGGTGTTGTACTCCTCGCCGGCCATCTTAGCCTTGGTCGTCATTTCTCTTTTTCTCACACGCTCCTTCTCGCGAGCCTCGCGCTCCCTGCGTCTGCATGCCTCGAGATGAGCTTACGTCTCCCCCCGGATACACTCGTTGTGCTCTTCGTTGCGGTGCTCCTCGTCCCTCTTCTCGCGGTCCCCCTTGACATCCCACTCCTCGCAGTCAAAACACCACTGGCCGTGTGGGTGGATCCCTTTTGTTAATTGAACAAGGTGAATCATATGAAACAATTGATGGGGATGCCGTTTGAATTGAATAAAAGTATTTTTAAATCCTAAATCATGAGATGAGGTGCAAAACTTCTATAGCTGAAATATCTGATGCATGTGTTGCAGGTTGTTTGTTGCTATAAAGCAGCTTAATAGGAATGGTAATCAAGGAAACAAAGAATTTGTAGTGGAGGTCTCATGCTCAATTTGCTGCATCATCAAAACCTTGTCAATTTAGTTGGTTATTGTGCCGACGGAGATCAACGCCTTCTTGTGTATGAGTATATGCCCCTTGGATCATTGGAAGATCATTTGCATGGTAAGCTGTTCTTTTGTTTTCTATATTGGTCTAGTGCATATTAATGCCTGTTAAGCTCCAATTGATGTTTCTGTGTTGGTACTGTGCGCATGTGTGCAAGTAGTTCGTTTCCACATGTTTGTTTGAGTACATGTTGTCAATCTGGAATTCTGGACTCAATTGGTCCCATAGCGTTTCGTAATTCCAAAAGTAGTCCCATTAGCTCTAAAATTCCATTTTTGGCCCCATTCTAGTACGTGCCGCTGGGACGGATCGCAGCAGTGACCCATCGCCGCCGTGGACCGCAGCAGAAGTCGGTGCACCGCCGCCGAGCCCGACAAAGGAAGCAGGTGCCGCCGAGCCCGACAAAGATGAAGCGAGGTGCTGCCGTGGGGTTTGGCAGCACCTTGCCCCCCTGCCACGTGCGCCAAGGAGAGAGGAAATAGGGAGAGAGAAAGAAGAAGATTGGGAAAAAAATGAAGGGAAAAATAGAGAAAAAACAGGAAAAAAATAAAAAAAATTGTCAAAAAAGATTGAATTTAATAGAAGTTTATTTTACTGATTGAAATTATTTTTAATTATTTAAAATTTTCAATTAAGCTCTAATTGATACACTAAAATAGAAATGGTTTATCAGAGTTTTTTTGAAGCTTTCAAAAGACTCTGGAAAAGAGAAAACTGAAGAGAAATAATATCTTGATTGCTACGGTTGTTGATCACATTACTTCTGGATTTTTTTAAAAAATAATCTATTGTATGATGTTATTTCTTTTTGAAAATAAAAGTGTAGCGACAACGTTGGTTGGTCTGTTTGTTATTTTCGTAGAATATGAAGGGCACAAGAATTGTCAGACTGGCAATAACATTTTGTGATCGTCGTATATTGTTGTAGTGCACTAAATTTCTGAGAAATTTTACGAGGACGATTAAGATAGTAATGAGTTGTAAGTACGAAGGTAAGTGATATTACGATGCGTCTGTTAAAAATGACGGAGTTAAAGCATATTACTTTATGGAGCTTCTACAAAATGCAATTAAAGGTGGCGAGAACGCCACAGATTATGAAGATGGCCTAAAAAAGAGATTGAAATGTTGGGGGCCAGAAATGTTGTAGTTCCATACTCTATATGCACTGCACAATTTTCTTCAGTCATATCAATTAGGGTTTTGAGAAATGAAAAAAAGTAGGGTTTTCAGTTTGGGTTAGCGCTGATAGGAATCCGAATTTTTCTTCAGTCATTTCAATTAGGGTTTCAACAGGCACTGATATTTGTAAAAACATTCATTAAGTAATATGGGCACCGAGGTTTGTAAATTAGGTTTCATCGTCCAACGTATACACGTATGTAGGCGAAGCAAAATGATGAAGTACTTTGTGAAGCTTATACGTATTATGATTGAAGGGCCGTGGAATGCCCGTTGTCATTATGAAGATACCCTAAAACATGGACGATTCGATGCCTGCAAATGGTTATTTATGAGATTCCACTAGAAGAGGCATACTTGCAATATATGCTTTAATGGCTTAATGAGACACGTAATCGTAAGTACATTAGAGTCCGCGACATAAGCACGTTACACGAGTGACATGGCATGATGGTTCGACTAATTGCTTTAATCATCCTTGCTACTACTACTGTGACAATCGTGACACAAGCATCCGACCATATAAGTATGCATGCCTTTGGGATAGTAATGGGGGTAGGACGCCAACTACTACGTAATGACCGACCTCATCGCGTGGACCGACCATTTTCCTTCCTTGCTAGCTCGGTGTTGAACTCTCACCGCCTTCCTTCCCTTATCGCGGAGTGTCCACGCCGAGTGGTATATCAAGTCGCCCATGTCCCGCGATTCATTGATGTAAGTGCACCGATAGTGAAAATTGTAAGAAAGATGTAAATTCTTTATAATCGACGTCGCCAATACGGATTACACCCGGCGATCAGATACGCTGCGGGCGCCGTTCTACCGCATGAGCCTTTCCTTGCTCCTTGCCGCGGACCGCCCACGCGGCGTCGGTACGCCAAGTCATCCATGTCCTGCGATTCCATGATATAAGTGCATCGATAGTGAAAATCGTAATAATGATGTAAATTCTTCATAACTCACGCCGTGGTTACGGACACGCCCGCGCCCGGCACGCTGGGGCGTCGGCCGAGCCGCATGAGCCTTTCCTTGCCCTTGTCGTAGGATTGTCCACGCCGGGTTGGTATGTCGAAGTCGCCCATGTCCCGCGATTGTATGATGTAAGTACACCGTATAGTAAAAAGTAATATGGATATGGATTACGCTGCCGATATGGATTACGCCGGGCGACTATTGGGCTCTTCGTGCCTCCTCGCGACGGTCCGGTGACGTAAGGTTTCCACCGCACGGTTCTCACCGCACCGAGTAGTTCAAAGATGTACTTGCTGATGAATGTCCTATCGCATATCTTTGGGCCGCCGATCCATCGGAAGAAGTGGCGCGCATCTCGGCCGCCATTACGGGGATGAAGTTAAAATTTAAGGAATTCAACGTTGATTTAAAATCGATGCGCGCGAAAAGAAACGCTACGAGGTGGTGCTCGCACGTGTAGTACGCCTGGGCGCAGTGGTCGGGCGCGTGGATCAATGATCTCGCCGTTCGCCACGTATACACCGCGGATCGTGAACGTGGTGGTACCGAGCATCTTTCATTGAAAAATCTGGGTATTGTAAGTGTTTCTCTTCGCTTAAGTTACTTTTGCTTCTCGCAACATCCTCGAGTAGAAGTTTGCCAAGAGTCCATAGTTGGGTATCTATTGTGTAGTGTTGTGTAGTGTTGGGTTTGGTTTGGTTCAACCCCTTTTGTAAGCTCCATGGTTGGCATGGTGTGGTTAATTTCACGAAGAGTCCCGCTTTTAGTTCGGAAAGTCGAGGAGGTAGAGTGTTGTCACGCCTTTCATTGCGTAGTCTTGCCTTTCTGGCCGAAAAGTTAGGCGAGGCAGAGTGTTGTCACGCTCTTTCTTTGCGGTGTTGTCTTTTCTCGTCCGAAACCCGGGAGGTAGAGTGTTGTCACGCCTAACTTTCCAAAAGATGGTCACGTTCGCTTGGCAGAGAAGTTGTGTGGCCTTGTCGAGGAAAACTAAGTGTTCGAATTTGGATTTGAGGTTTTAAATTAGGATTTCATGAATTCGCACACAAAGTAATGCAGGATACACGATACCATCCATTCGTAGATAATGTTACTGCTTTATTCTCATTCATGACGGACTACGATGCATAGATAAAGAGCGGAGATTACAATCTCATTACAACTGAACTTCTACTTGGCAACAACAAGAAATAATAGAAGAAAGACCGCAAAACTAACTAGCTTAACTAATTTCTGAAGCATTTTCTCAACTCTTTCCATCCTTTCATCCAGTCTTGTAAGTCTATTCTCTTCATTTTGCGTTGGTGGATCGGAGGGTCGAGCCACTAGACGAAATGCAGAACACCACGAGAGTCATCTTGTAAGGCAAAGAATTTGCATCGCAATATCTTGAACCATCGACAACAACCGTTCACCCCACCGCTAAAACCGCATGTTGTGCTCTAAAAAGAATTACAAATTGAAGTGAAAAAACAACATGTTGTTTCAATGCGCTTCATTTGAGATGAATAGGCAAAAGTTACCGTAAGATTTGAACACTTCATGAACACTCGGGATGGATTCATCATGATGCGAGGTGAACACATTCACCGGATCCTCGCAACGAGGGCAAACCGCTTGTCGCCGCAGCGATTCTAATTGTCCGCCACCAAAGTTAGATGAGGCCGTAGACATCCCGCCTAAGACCGGAAGAAAGGAGAAGACGAAATGAAGAGCGAGGTGTATGGAAGCCAAAGCATCCATATATAGCAAGCGCTCAATTGCAATTGGGTTGAAGGAAAATCGCGTCCCGTGAGGCATCGGGCCCGAGGAGGAATCGTGGGCGGCGTTGAAGGAAATTCGCGTCCGCAGGTAGTGTCGATCCTCTAGCAAATCAACCACGGACCAAATGAGGTATTCAAAATCATGGATGTTTGAGATACAAACCCGAGCTTAGGAACATGTTGTGTCCACAAATCATAAGGTCATGCAGCATGCATCGATACTACGTGAAATCACATAACATGACATGTCGCACACAATACACAATGATATTACATAACATGCATTACACGACCATGACATTACTTATGGTACATCGCCTCGCCGATTGTCTTGACGCGTAGTGATCCTCGTGGAAGGTGAACTCGCTGGGGCGCGCGTGTCTCGTAAGTCGTAGTAGGGGCGCGCGCGGAGGCGCGGCTGCGTGATCTCGGTAGGTGTCCGTCAAAGCCGAGCATATTATCGATCCATACGCGCTCATCCCGAGGGAAGGGTACTTGGTGAGTTAGTCATTGGTTTTATGCATTACGAAATTGCTACAACCACGCGTAAAGCATACCGAGTAGGTTGTTGTGTGGACGAGTATCCTCCCGCCACCCGCGCCGTACGTCGCACGGTACCCTTTGGTACGCCTCGGCAAACCATCGTCGCGCTCGCGACGTGCGATCAATGCCCGCGATCAATGCCATGCGCCAATGATCCCAACCCGTCCGCCCCGCGCCGCGTGAGTCGGTCGGCGTCCGCGAGTGGAACAACGCCGCGTTTGCGATGAAGTCCTATGTCGCGCTTCCTCGTGGACGACGACGGCCAAGCAAAGTGTTGTCCTCGCAAGTGCCGCGCTTCCCTCTCGGGACGACGACGGTCAAGCAAAGTGTTGTCCTCACAAGTGTTGCGCCTCCGTGATTTACGACGGTTGAAGCGCAGTGTTGTCCTCAAGCGCCGCAAAATAAACAGTGATGTCGATATGTTCAAAAGGAGTACTTGGACAAGTATTGATGACAACAACCGCACACATATGACATACCGTGGCCCGAGACGCGCTGAAGCCGATCGACCATAGCTCGACGACTCGCAGAGTGCGACGGACGCGTCGAGGAGGTCCCGAGGGAGGTGCCGAGGGTGGAGGGGCGAGGGTGCTCTCGGTCGTCTCGATGCCAGACGTGAACGCCACCGTGGCGCACCACGTTATGGTCCTCATGCGGTCCTGCGCCCCGGCCATCGCACGCGACCGCGTGTAGGAGGCGATCAAATGTGCTATTGCGACCACGGCAGAGCGCCGCGACTCCTCACGCCGATACGATCAAGGCGGTGAGTGCCGCTTGAAACCGATAGTAAGTTACAAATGTAGCCGGATGAAATTTGTAGGAAGAATGTTTTACCATCTCGCCGTGGCGTGCCGCCTGATGACGGCCGGGACCGCTAGTACAACGACATCTTGCATGACTTCCATCGGTTGCCGTGGCATCGCCCGCAGCCTGCCACGCTAGCGCGCGAACGCATCACGCAAGTACGCATCGTGACGCCCGATGGCGAGCTCGTAACTCGTGGCACCACGCTCGGGTCGCTTCTCTCGCCTGGCTGCTGCCCACGGCCGTGCCACCGCTTCCGCCGCCTTCCTTCGCCTCTTTTCTCGCTTGCCGCAATTGAATTCGAATATCGTAAAAATGTAAGTCGACATGTGGCTACTATGATACCGAAAAATGACATACCGTGGGCCTTCTCCGTGAGAGGTCGTCCCGCAGCTGGTGGCACCTCCCGTAAAGGCCAACCGTCTCATGACCGCGTGGATTGTACGGCCACCATGGGGAGAAGATCAAGTGGCGTGTCGCCAACCAGAGTGTCTCGCCCCGAGTGCATCCGCGAGGATAACCTTAGGGGCCGTGTTCGCAAGGAATCGCCCACCCATGGCCACCGATGACCTCGCCCTCATGCAAAGGTCTCGAATAGGTTATGGAACTCAAGGTACGCACGCCTGCTCTCTCTCGCCCAACCTAGGTACCATGTGTCCAACGCGCCCCCATCGTAGGCCCATCGACGGGTCATCACCGTAGCATTACCATAAAGCTTGGCGCCAATCGAAAGGGTGCACGGTGGTTCAAAAATGGCCACCAACAGAAAGTGCTCCCATGACCATAGCCGCGCAGCGGTGTAGCATACGAGGACTCGCTCCCACCGGCATCGCTACCGAGGCATCGCACAACCCTGTAAGTGGCACAAAGCACCGCGGAGGCTCACTGTATTGTGGCACTCGTCGTCCGCAAGGCCCACCAAAGACTCGCCGAGATGGATGTAGCTAGGGTACACGCAGTCACCCCGAGTCGTGAGGGAAACAAGATCCATCCGAAAAGGAACAAAAGGTATGCAAGAGTGTGTCCTAATCGCTCCGCAGCCGCATGCTCTGGCAAGTCATGTACTCCCGCAGCCAGAATGTGGCACACCCGACATGTTGTCGAACGGTGACCAAATTGCCACCATGCGCACCTTCCACCCACTCGCCGAGGTGGCACTCACCGAAGACCGCTCGCTGGCGCACACTGTAAGCATAGCTACGCCCTCCGAGTTATGGTCATCTCCCACCGAAGTGGAAGGTGTGAGTCTCTCGGTCTCCAACGATCCACGAGCGCAGATAGAGTGCCGCAAACCAAATGCATGCGACGCCCAACATGCGCAAAGGTAGGGGCCTGTCCCGCAGCTTTGGGACATACCGCTGGTCAAGAGCCCACCTGAAGAATCTAGACCCGCCATTATATGTTAATGTGTTTTGGTTATTAATGACAAATGCTTTGTGAGACTAACACTCTTTGATATACCTATTGTTTAGTCTCAATTGATTTAAGATCAAAGAGGTATGCATTCGACAACATCTTATTATATCTTGTCGCATTCTCTGGATCCATTATATAGTTTGAACTTCACCAAAAAGGAAAACTTGTATATGTGCATATGTTTCATTTACACACTCGTGTATGCACACATTTAGGGGGAGTTCAATCTATATCTTGTTGTTTCATTAGTATTGATCCATATTCTGTTGTCCACGTATATTAAGGATCTTTACCTTGAAACATATCCTTGAATATATTTAACTTGTGTAGTTAATATATTCATATGAGTATATACAACTTGTGTGGTTTATATATACTTATTTAGGTATATATAACTTGTGTAGTTGATATATACTCATGACCTTGTTGTTTCATTAGTATTGATCTTTGTGATCTACTTTGAAACATAACTCTTGAGTATATATATAACTTATGTAGTTTATATATACTCATACCAATTACATTCAATTACCTGTTATTGAAGTGATTATCATTGATTACCAAAGAGGGAAAGATTGTGGTATCTTGTCCCACCATTATTGGTTAATGGTATGTTGTGGTAATTAATGACAATCATCTTGTGGAACTAATATTTCTCTATGAGTTGTTGAAATAGGTTATGTTCCATATGATTGAAGACTTCGGATGATGTCATGAGTTGATCATCATCAAGTCAATTGTTTGAAGAAAAAGAATATCGTCATGGGTTGATGATATCAAGAGAAGAACATCATCATGGGTTGATGATATTGAAGTGAAGAGCTTGGAGTAAAGGAGATGATCATGAGTTGATCATCAAGACAAGAAGAATCCATCATGTGTTGATGGAGGTCAAGTGAAGAGTGCATCATAAGTTGATGTATGTCAAGACTTGAAGCAAGGATATGCGTTATCAAGCTTCAAGTGGTTGCAGCAAGGAAAAGGTATGACTAGCTAGGGCTAAGGATTTGTTCCTAGTCTTTACCTGGCCGGTGTTTGGTTGAGACCGGATTGTTAGTATAGGTTGTCGCACTATTAAGAGGGTCTTAACTAGTAACTTGAGTTAGTCATGTGTTGATAGCTCATTGTGTTTGCTCTAGCTCAACTTAACATGTTGCCTATATTTGCGTAATGCGTTTGCAAATGGTTGTGGCTCATGGTTAATCCTTGTAGCATGTGACTTTAGTTTGCGAATGTGTTTTGCAAACGGTTTAAGTCCATGTACCCTATTCTTGTGGCGATGATTCTAAAAGTTGGCAAATGCGCTTTGCAACTTGTTGAGAATCTAGCTTTATCTCTGTGTACATGTTGCATCAATTTGGCAAATATGTTTTGCAAATTGAGTTGAGGCAAATGTACAAAGTCTATTTTTCGCCTTGCCGATCGTCATGGCGGTCCGACCGCTTCTCTGGTAGTGCCTCGACTCGGTAGAAGGTCTCGACCGCCATGGGTTAGCTGGCTCGACCGATTCTGTGTGTACCTGTCGAAGAATGCGGATTACCGGGGAATGCAGAGTACCGGAGTTTGAAGCGGCACTCACCGAGTGCGTGAGTACCGATATTTGTATGGCGTATGTATTTTCCGTAAGAGTTGTTTTCGTCCGCCGTTGTTTCACCGAGCGGCCCGATCGCCTCTAGCGTCCGACCGGCCATTGGTTGGCGGTCGACGCTTCAGAGTCCAACGGCTAGTTTTATAGCCGCAGGCATTAAGGCCCGACCGCCATTAGTTGGCTGGTCGACCGATTTTGTCCGAGCCTCGGAATCTTTTCCCAACGGCTAGTTTTTGAGTGTGGGCTATAAATACCACCTTGGTCGGTGAGAAATGTTGTTGCGGTGCCCCATTGAGTTTCCTTGAGCTAAGAGCAAGCCTTCTCATACTCTTGTGTGCATGTGTTGCACTTAGTGAGTGATTGAGAGCAAACTCTAAGTGCATGTGTTGCATTAGGTTGTGGATTGCGATCCATAGAGCTTTGGCACTTGATTGGTTCAAGTGAAAGTTGAGTCTTGTTACTCTTGGTGTTTGCCGACACCTAGACTGGCTGGAGGTTGGTGCAGCCGGTGATCTTCTCAAGTGAAGCTTTGAGAAGACCCGAGCGATTTCAGAGTGGCTTGGTGCTCGCCATCTCCTGAGCGAGTAAGAGCAACCCCAGTGGATCGAGGTGATAAGTCTGCTGAGCTGGGCCTGCCTGCGGCTGAACTCACTTAGAGGTGTTGGTTCTGCTGAACCGGTCCAAGTTGTTTGGACTTACCTCTGAGGTGTTGCCTCGCGCTTTGGAGCCGATCCAAAAGGTTGAACTTACCTCAACGTGGATTAGGGAGACCGCAAGTCTTCGATCACCACGGGAAAAATATCGCCGTGTCAATTGTGGTTTGCCTTCATATGCTTTACATTGTGCAATTTATATTCATTGTATAATTGCTTATTCATTTGTATGATTGCTATCTTATATGTGCTTAATTGATCATATCTTTAGTTGATAACCTACAAGTCTTTGCAAATTTGCTATATTGATTATTGACTTGTATTGTTGGTGCACTTAATTGTTTAGGCGATAATTGTGCTAAACCGGATTGATATTTAGCTTCCGTATTAGAAATCGGTTTTAACGCATAAAAGTTTTAAATTGACTATTCACCCCCCCTCTAGTCGGCCTACTCGATCTTACACCACCTCTCTCTCGGGCGCCAGACTAGGCTCTGAGGGTCGACGCCGACAACCACGCCAGCATCTGTCGCCATCCCAGTCATAAGGCCGAGCACTCATACGGCCGTCAACCGAGGTCGCGCCATTCCTACGAGAGATAAACAACATGTTAGTCCACATATAAAACATAATGTATTGTATACAAAAGGAAATCAAACATATGGCAATGTAATGTAAGACAAAGTGAATAACACCATATACACACCCGTAGAACATAATGGTAGACATATGGTCATAATGAGTTAGCAAATGACCCACATAACATAACATTACATCCGTGCAAAAGGCATGGATTGACAACGATACAACTCATACTAGACATTAAAATAAGCATACAACATCACGACTTAGTAATTGTCTCTTGCCACTTACGCCATGCTGCTTGTGCTAGGTCTGCTTGGGCAACGATTTATGGAGTGGCCAACCGCCTTGCATAGTTCAGATCCAAGGGCGAACCGCTGTTCGCTACGGCCGCCGCCCATGTCGTTCACGCGCCATGATCGGCGTCTTCCTGCTGCCGGTGCTTCAGGCGCTATTGGGCACCCACTTCACCGCCGGCCAGAGGTCCTCGAGTGCATGTCCATCCCGTAGGAATGGAACTCAAAGACTCAAGTGCCATGTGTGGTGGATATCGTAGTACTCGGAGATGTAACGCCCGAGGCCGGGCGCCACACCGCGCACGCCGTGTACACATGAGAGCATGGTTTGTGGAGAAGCCGCGCTTGTTGCGTGCACGACGCCGTCACCAATCGCGCGCACTGCCCGATCCTCTAGCGTGGCCCATGACGATTTCTCCCGAGCCGGATCTCGAACCGCCCACGCCATCCATGGTACGAGCAACGTGGGAACGAGCCTTGCCGATCTTCTTCCATGTACGCGTGCATTACTTCGAGAATTGCTTGCCATCCTCCGGATGCTTCTTGGCCATCATGGCTCGTTAACGGCAGCCGACAAGACGGCCCAGCTCTCCTCCACGATCGCAGCTGATCGGCAGTGGATCGGACACCCTTGAGGACACTCGCTGTACACCTCCGACATGTTGGTCGTCATGATCCCGCACTTGCACCATCGGTGTCGCAAGCGCAGGACCATTTCTCCGTGCGGAGTGCGTGTGAAGTTAACTCCACCGTGAACTCCCAACTCGTGGACCCTCTTGCCGCACCTTCCTCCGCGCCCGCCGAAGTTCCTTACATGCTTCTCGCCTCCTCGCCGAGCTGCTCCACAAGGCATCGAACTTCCGCCTTTGGTTCTCGTGATGCAGCTTCTTGAACATCTTCATTAGGTCCTTGTTCAAACCTTGTGTGGAAGTTCGCGAGATGCCTCATGCACCAACGGCCCCGACATCATTCCATGGAACAACGGCTGCGCCCCATTTTGCATCGTGGCTCAACGCAGATAACAACCCAAAGATTGCGGTCCGAGATGACACACACATTCGACGGTCTTGACCACCGCCGCTTCACGCTTGACGACAGAACCATAGCGACTTTCGGTGCTCGCCTCAACAATTGCGGCGCTACGGAGTAATCGTCATTCGTGACGGCCAGAATCGCGGTGAGGATGGTACCTTATACTTTCAGATAGGAAGGTGCCGCCCATCGCCAAGACGGACGGCAATGCTTGAACCTTCATTGCTCCGCGGAAGGCCTAAAAGACTGCCAAGAACAAAACAATTGGGCCTCCCTGATGCACCGGCCAACCTTGTTTATGTATGTCCTGGATTTGATTCGCGATTTGATGCAGATTCTTGGAACTAGGTTATAAGCCTCTTCGAATGTGCCGAACATTCTCTCCACGACCTTCCGCTTTTCGCCCGCCATGCCGCCTTGTAGCTCACCCGAACCCCACCATATTGGCAACCTCTGCCATTAGAAGCTTTGGCGAAATGCAAACATCTTCAGCCACGAGGTGGCTTATTAGGCTGGCAACATACAAGGACGTCATTGAAAGATCTAGACCCGCCATTATGTGGTAATGGAGTTTTGGTGATTAATGATAAATCTAATTGAGAGACTAACACTTTTATTGATATACATATTGTGTAGTCTTATTTGGATATAAAGGTGAAAATCATGAAGGCATGCAAGTGATTAAGTGATTAATGACAAATGCACTTGTGAGACTAACACTCCTATTGTTATATCAAGTTTAGTCTCAGCTTGGATATAAAAGCAAAAATCCAAACATGTATGTATTCATTAATGACAAATCTATTTGTGAGACTAACAATTCTATTGATTATCTATTGCTTAGTCACGTTTGGATATTAAGATGAAAATACAAGAGGTATGCATTCTATTTCTTCTTATTATATCTTGTTGCATTCCTCGGATCCAAAATATAGATTAAACTCCACCAAAAAGGTTAACTTTGATATGTGCATATATTTCCATTACACATTTGTGTATGCACACATTTAGGGGGAGTTCATTCTATATTTTGTGGTTTCATTAGTATTGATCCATATTCTCTTTCCACATATATTAAGGATCTTTACTTTGAAATATATCATTGAATATATTTAACTTATGTGAGTTAATATATTCATATGAGTATATGCAACTTGTGCGATTTGTATACACTCATACTTGGTATATACAACTTGTGTAGTTCAGATATACTCATGGTATATATAACTTGTATAGTTCATATATACTTGTATGTGAGCATATGAGACTTGTGTAGTTCATATATGCTCATATATCATTGAATATATTTAACTTATGAGTTAATATATTCATATGAGTATATACAACTTGTGTAGTTCAGATACACTCATATTTAGTATATACAACTTGTAGTTCGTATATACTCATGGTATATATAACTTGTGTAGTTTATATATACTCATGTTTATCTATATTCAATTATTTGAGATTATGTTGTGGGACTAACATGTGTACTAAGATGTTTGAAGGCTTAGTCCCAGTTTCATGGATGGCGACATGGTAAGGGAAATGCATGACAATAGAGGGATCATGACTAATAGCTTGATAGCATGTTTTTGTGCCTTATGGATCAAGTTAGGATCATGCATACATTTGAATTTGAGTTTTGGAAACTCTAAGTGTTTTTGTCGAATCGATGAACCGACGTGTTATGGCGGTTCGACACACCGCGGTTCGATCGGATCTTGGTGCGTATGACCGCACACCGGCCGCTCCTATTTCTAGTTGGCGGTTGCATAAAACCAGAACCGATGCATTTTGGCTCGAGCTCTCTCAAAATCGGTCGCATCGTATTTGAGAACGGCTTGTCACGCGATGCGCTTAAATTCAATTTTGTATGGCTGTATGAATTTTCCGCAGAGCATGTTGTTTCGGCAGTTTGAAACCCCGAAATCGGTAGTACCGCTTCCTCGTGGTGGTGACGATCGACTAAGCGGTAGTACCGCAACTTGTTGGCGTTGTATGCCACCTGTGTTTTTCAACAGCTTGTTTAGAAGTATTTTGCGTGTATATCTTGCTAATTAATGTTAATCATTATGGGGCTAACATTTTCCATGAGTTGATGAATAGGTTATGTTCCGAGTAATGAAGACTTGGATGGCATCATGAGTTGATCGTCATCAAGTAAAGGTTCAAGAAGAGGATGCATCATGTGTTGATGCATATCAAGATCTCAAGAAGAGATGATCATGAGTTGGTCATCAAGTCAAGAGAAGACTCATCATGTGTTGATTGAGGTCATAAAGAATGCATCATGGGTTGATGCATGTCAAGATGATGACTCTGACTTGAAGTGAAGATGTGCGTCATCAACCTTCAAGAAGATGCTCAAGGCAAAGGTACGACTAGCTAGGGCTAAGGATGTGTTCCTAGTCTTTACCGGTCTTGGTGTTTGGTGGGAAGACCGGATTGCTAGTATAGGTTGCCGTACTCATTAAGAGGGTCTTGTCTAGTAGCTTGAGTCTCATCATGTGTTAATAACTCAATCTCACTTGCTCTAGCTCACTCTAACATGTTGCCTATATTTGCGAATGTGTTTTGCAAATAGTTGAGGCTCATGGATAATCCTTGTAGCATGTGACTATACTTTGCAAATGTGTTTTGCAAATGGTTGAAGTCCATGTACCTACTCCTTGTGGCATGATCTAAGTTTGCAAATGTGTTTTGCAAATTGTTGGGATTCATGTATCTTCCTTGGCATGGTCTAAGATTGCTTGTTGCTATCATTTGGACTTAGACCATGGTAGTGACTCTTTTGAATTGTGCTTTTGATTTGATAAAATGTGTTTGAGATCAAATCAAATAGGTGGGCTGTGTAGCCCACTGAATAAGCTTTCAATAGAGTCCAAGATCACTCAATTCGACATCGGAGTCAAAGTTATTACCTTTTACCGAGTGTCGCTCTCGGCTGATTTTGAGTCTGCGGTACGACCGCCATGTAAAGAGCTGCATGACCGCCCGTAACGGTTGTACCGGCCCTTGTGAGGGCGGCATGACCGCAAATGGTCAGAACGCTAGTTTTTTGTCGCTTCGCCTCCAAACGGCTAGTTTTTGGTGTAGGGGCTATAAATACCCCCTTGCCCGGTTGAGAGACAATCTTTGGCATCCCATTTCACTCTCTTGAGCTAGTGTGAGCTTTTCCTCTCAATTGTGCATGTGTTGCACCTGTGAGCAAGGAGAGAGGTCTCTAGTTGCATGTGTTGCATCTAGAGGTGGATTTCAGATCCACTTGAGCTTGTGCATTCGCATGGTGAGAGTCAAGCAAGGGGCTTGGCTTATTACTCTTGGTGTTTGCCGACACCTAGACGGCGTGGAGGCGCGTGGTCCTGATCTTCTCAAGTGAAGCTTGTGAGAAGGCCCGCGATTTGTGAGTGGCTTGGTGCTCGCCATCTCCTGAGCGGGAGTAAGAGCAACCCTAGTGGATTGAGGTGATAAGTTCTGTTGGAGTCTGTTCAAGCGTTGAACTCACTTAGAGGTGTTGGTTCGGTTGGAACCGGTCCAAGTGGTTTGACTTACCTCGGAGGTGTTGCCTCGCTTTGGAGCCGATCCAAAAGGTTGAACTTACCTCAACGTGGATTAGGGAGACCGCAAGTCTTCGATCACCACGGAAAATATCGCGTGTCAATTGTGGTTTGCATTCTAGCTTTACTACATAGCAATTCATATTCCTAGAATTAAATTGCTTACTTGTGTGAATGCTATCTTATGTACTTGATTGTTTATATCATTAGTTGATATCCTACAAGTCTTTTCTAAATTGCTCTATTTATTATTGACTTGTATTGTTGGTGCACTTAGTTGAACCTAGTTGTTTTAGGCGTTAATTGTGCTAAACCGAATTGATATTTAGCTTCCGCATTTGAAATCGGTTTTAGCGCATAGAAATTTTAAATTGACTATTCACCCCCCCTCTAGTCGGCCTCCTCGATCTTACAGTCATGTTGCGGTGCCTATGAAGCGGCTCAGTTAGCTCACACGTGTGGTCCTTCAAAGACCGTGATCCGAAGCCCGTGCTCGAGGTCCGTGAACACGCGCAAGACGGACCTTGCCAAGACAGATTCTTCAACACACCTAACGATGTAGGTGTCGGGTTGGACCTCTGTGCCCGATACGTCCGGCCAATGTTAATGGCGTATCTAGCAATAGCTTGCTGGGCGGCGCTCTTGTTAGGGAAGCGCTGCCCTAGGAGCAGGGTGTCTTCATTAAACCCCCATTCGGCCCCCTCCGGCTGTGGCAGGACCAGCGATGTCGTTGCGACGTCGTCCAATCTAGAGGGGACGTGTCGCGTTCGGTGGTCACAACACATCCAACAACACCTCCTGCACGCCTTCTCCGCCTTCCTCGCCTTCGAATCGTTGTTTCCACATCCTCCTCTTCCTCACTTTCCACCTCTTCCACCGGCTGGCTGTACTCGTGGCAATCAATATGGGCTGCCACCATCTATCCACTCTTCGTTGGGCTTGAAGTTGTCGCGACGCCTCCTCGTGTCTCCATCGCCCACTTCCCGCCCGCCTCCTCCAACACCGAGACCAACGCAGCTCCTCCTCACCAGCCAGCCTCACCGACCACCCACGCGGATGTCCCCGCCCTTCCACGGATGAACATAGACCATCGGCCGCGCAAAGATCACAAAGCAGCAGGTTGCAAACAACCTCCATGTAATTGGCCCATGAAGCGCCACTTGTCACTTCATAAGTTGCCAAACGGTCTCCGCTCCGTCACCCACCACCGAGACATACAACGCTCGATGCGCAGCTTCATCCTTGCGTAAGGCGCGATCGAACGCGATCGCACGCACCGCCTTAGCTCCGAGGCTCATGTCCCTCAGACCGGCCCGGATCACATCCGGCCGCACTTCGACAGTTCGCTTCAGACGGTCCGGTCACGCACGAGAGCGCTCGTGGAATACGAATAGATCTTGAATCTCCGCCATGAAGTACCTAACACATGTGCATATAAAACCACTAAATTATATGTAATACTTGCACCATCCACTTATTTGTGCGTTTCCAAATGAATTCTTCCACAATTTTAGTCATGGTTAGCTTGAATAACATTTGATGACCAACAAAAATTAATTCAATTGCATCAGAAAAATAATTTTAACCGAATTTAATTCAAATTGCAAATTATCGGGCCCAGAATAAGTTTCAAACCTATTCTAAGTTAAAGTATTAATAAAAATAGAAACCAACAAAATTGGTTTCACTAAATTTGAAGTTACTATCAACTAGTTATGAATTTTTAAGTTGTATGAATTTACAATTGCAAAACTAAATCACTTTACAAATGCCTATTGCATTTCAAAATTTGTCTACTCGAGCTAAACCTAGCCTCTACCAACGACATGCGGTTCATCGCATGTGTTACTCCCGCTTGTCATTAACTCCTGGTCCATGCCATAATCGTATGGACCAAAGGTCAACATGGTCTGCTAAGGATCCATAGACCACTTAACGCGTGCACGCGCTCGGTGGGACCCGATCGTCACGACACTAAGTCTTCTAATTACGTGCTAATCACACTAAACCTTCTAATTACATGCTAATCACACTAAGTATTCTAATTTTACATCCGAACGCTAAGTTTAAATACACTTTTCATACTCAATGTTTTCAATTCTATTTCTGTTGCATCTCATGCACATTTGAATTACACGTTAAACCACTTACGAATATTTTTGAAATTTCAGGTTCAAGTTCCTAACACTTTAGTAATTTCTGCAAAATTTAATGTACTAGTGTCTAGTGGGCAGAAAAAATTAGTTTTAGGTTCACTTCTATTTAAACATTTTATGGTTAGCTAGAGAATAAAATTTGGAGTTACTTTCAAATGGTTATGACTTTTTTAAGTTATTGGAATTTACAGTGCAAAAATAAATCACTTCAGAAAATCCTTGCATTTCAAACTTTTTATACCCAAGCTAAACCAAGCCTCTACCACTCACATACGGGGTCTACTGTACAGTGTTCTTTTTTTTTAATTTCCGAATTATAAGCCTACTAACAGGTGGGGCCCGTTTGTCATTCACTCAGTTCATGGCGTAGTGCAAGGACCGAAGGTCAACATGCCCCGTCAAGGGTCCATGGACCATGCACGCGGCACGCACTACCGGGACCTCGACCGCCGCACGACACTAAGTCTTGTAATTACGCTAATCAAACTAAGTCTTCTAATTACATACAAACACTAAGTTCAAATACATGTACTACACAACCCTAATTACTGGCACTGCTATAATAAGAATGTATCATTCATCTAATTACATACTAATCACATTGTTAAAACTATAGCAAAGATGCAAATGACACTTACCTTCTCAAGGTGCGCACAAGACGATTAACAACTTCCGAATCGCGCGAGCTTCAACTACTCTCTGCTTGCCTTCTCCTTCTCTTCGTCTTTGCCTCTCTTCCTCTCTCGCTACGCTCTCTCAATTTCAACATGAACACAAGGCACCGAAATACTAATCGCGTTTCGCCATTTTATTGAGTGAGGAAGCACCGTGACGATCGAGCAATGAGCGACACGTGGCAGCGACGCGCGGCGCATAGGCGGGCGCGCGACGGGCGCAGCGCAGCGAGCGCGGCGCTGGTGGGCTCCGAGCGCGTTTCGACGGGCGCGGGGCGCAGCAGTGGCGGCGCGAAGCGCGGCGCGGACGCAGCTAAATGAGCGACGCGTGGCGGGCGGGCAAAGAGCCGCCGGGGGTCGGCAGCTTTTGCCGCTGCAGCCCGAACGCAGAACTTTGTTGCCGGCCGCTGTGCGTCGCCAGAATAGCTAGGAGCCGCCGCCGCCGCCGCAGAGGTCGGAAGCGCGGTCTGCATCGCGCGACGCGCTATGAGGGGGCCAAAAATGGAATTTTAGAGCTAATGGGGCTACTTTTGGAATTACGAAACGCTATGGGGCCAATTGAGTCGAGTCCACAATCGCCATGCTCTCGTCCCCGCCCGTCCACCAACGTATTTTGTTTCGTCCATGTGCATGGTTGTTTCAATGATTGTGAGACATTGCTCTTTTAAGTCCCTTTGTCCTTGCAGCAGTACATAATGTTCACAGTACCCAGTAGGTTTTTCCGATATAGTCAACAACAATCCCCACCTTTCCTTTTTTTCCCCGGCTTTACCTAATTATTATTATTTTTCTAACGTGAGTATTACCTAATTATAGTAGGATGAACTTTTCGTATTTGTATGTTGATTCCTCCCATGGTATAACTAAATCTACTAGTAACTTAGTTAAGTCAACCATTTGAGACTCGCTTGTGTTCTATTATGGGGAATCTCCCAAGATTGTAAATCAGGCAATTCTAACTTTTTATGTTGACCTTATGTACTGGTCTCATGGTCTGTGGTCGAAACTTGGATGTTGCTCATGTGTACGTAGTTTTAGTATTGGTGATGTATCCATATGGCTTATGTACTTTGAGTGGAAAATGCGATTCCTTTTCACAAGACACAAAAGATTGGTGTTTGAAAATTGAATTTTGAGACGTCCACAAACAATCTTTGGACAACTTATAGCTTGTCTCGGGCGACCCAGGAGGCGACGCCGCAGTCCCCGAGAGCCCCAGCCCCCTCTCCGGCCGCCGTCGCTGCTCCGACACCGGTGGCGGCCCCCCTTAGATCTGGCTCCCCCGATAGCCGATGTTCTTGGGCCGCCAGCGCCCCCTAGTCGCCGGTTGATGCGCCCCCAAGGGCGTCCACCACCGGGCGCGGGCTCGAGGGTGCTGACGCCGAGGAGTTTCGTCTCGCACGGAGCCGCCGTCTTCGCACATGCCGGGAGGAGCCCCGTCGCGTAGGGAGCTGCTGCATGGGTCCTGCACTGCGGTCGTAGCTCTCGGTGTCTCAGAAGGCACGGTGGAGCTCACAGCGCGGGGCCTCAAGGCCGCGCCACTTGGTGCCTCGCTCGTCGAAGTGGAGGTGGGAGTGGACCTCATCGGTGATGGTTTCCATCGCGTGCGAGCAGGCGTTGACGAGGAGGCGGCACTGGCGCAGGTTCATGCAGAGGCTGGGCTCGAACACCTGGCCGTTGGAAGAGCCCAGGGGAGCGACACGGGTGGCCTCGAGCGACCTGGGCGGCGTGGCCGTCGCGTCGGCGTGGATCTGAATCTGTGGGCCTTCGGGCTCCGGATCTGGATTGAGAAAAAAAACTGGGGCCTGCGGGGGCGGCCCTAACCTAGTCTCGGCTGGCGGTGCTACTGCTACAGAAGTGGTGGTCGTTTGGATCTGGTGTCTCCATTGGATCTGGTTGGCTCTTTGGCGATGGCCAGCGAGAAGGTGGCTGTAGTGGTGCTGTTGTGGGTGGCTTTGGTGAGCAACAGCGGGAGTTTATGGGGGTGGTGTGGTGCCATGTGCCGGGTGAAAACCTTTGATCCAGCTTTTAATTGGATTCGGCGATAGCGATGTCTTTGGTTGTCGTTTTCCTCCTTGGAGGCGTCGTCTTGGTGCTTCGATTCCTCACCCTTTCTGAGTTTTTGTGGTATTCTCCGGGGTGAAAACCTTAGATCCAATTCCTGCCGGATCGGCTGACGGTGACGTCTCTGGCGTCGTTTCCTCCTTGGAGGCATTGGCTTGGAGTCTATGACCTCCTCGTTGTAGCTTTGGCCGACAGTGCGACAGTGAGTGGAGTTGTCGTGGCCTCGAACTGGCGCCTTTGCTCCGGCGTGGCGGCATGTTCTGTTTTTCTCTTTTGTAGTTTTTCTTTGAGGGTCATGTTTCTGGTCGTGCTCAGAGTCTTTTCTTTTTTCCTATCTGTATTCGACCTGTTTCTGGTTGTGTTTTCTGCTTAATGAAAAGATGTGCAAAACTTTTTGTTGGACCGAAAAGGCGACTAGAGGGGGGGTTGAATAGGTGCTTAGCCTATTTTTCCACTTTGATCGGATTCAACTATGATATTGACTCCAATAGTTATGAAAACTATGAAGATCAATATATATATATATATATATATATATATATATATATATATATAGCATAGCGAAAGACTTGAACTGAATCCCCTTCACACCCCTAAAAGAAACGACCAAAAACACAAAAACAACTTTGATGAATAGTAATCGATGAGCGATTTTCGAGATGAATAGTACTCAAAGCTACAAAGGTGCTCGGTGAGCGATTGACTAAGTGGCTTGTACTCAAGTGAATAGAACTGAAATAAATAGTACTCGATGCTCAAGGTGCTGTAAGCTTAGCACTCGGAATGAATAGAACTCGATGCTACAGTACTCGATGAACAGTACTCGATAAAGAATAGAGTTCGAATTAATAGTACTCGGTGCTACAGTACTCGTGGCCGGTACTCGAAAATGGATAGCTCTCGAAAGAATAGTACTCGTAGCTACAAGATTTCGGTACTCGGCTCTCAAAGGTTTAGTGAACAAGAAAACACCTCAAAGCAGAATTTGGTAGCGATTTGAAATCAAAAATTGATTCAACTTTTGATCTACAACTCCAAACTTCATGAAACTTGAGACACACCTTCCTAAGGATGTCAGGAACCTATTCCATGCGACGATCGTGAAGATCCTTGCCAAAGTTCCTATCTTTTTCAGTTTGAACGAAGGGTGTTCCAAAACTGAGTCAAAATCAAAATATGATCTAAAGACTTGCTCGTGGGTGATTGATGATCAAGATGATCCTAGATGTATTCCCACATGTCACAGCAAGCTAGATCAAGAAAGGAAATCAAGCAAAAACTCGCGGATCAAAGAAAGCCCCAAAATCATCAAATAGGGAGGATGAACACAAAGAGATACAACTTGTGAAATCTTTCCTTGGATTGATTGGATAGATGAATGATTGATGTTTACAGCCACTCCCACATGGAGGACAAAGCTCTATCCAAGAGCACACACTCAATCCCTCCCTAGAACCCTAGAGCCTCCACTCTTCTCTCCTCCCCTAACAACACAAATTAGGGTTTAGATATCTAAGGGTTAAGGGGCTGCTGGGCAGCACCCCCTCCTTATATAGTGAGGCCTAGATCTTCTAGAAGACTAACCCTAATGGGCTCCCGTTAAGGCCCAACACAAACGGGTCACTCACGCACGCATTTTAAAGCACTGTCTTCATCATCGATTAACCTAAACCGCTTCACCATGCGCCGACCCGCGCCGCGGTTTAGCCAAAAGGTCACCAAGGCGGTATTTGGTAAGATTACCAAAATACCCCTTCTCGGTCCTTCTTCAAAGACCGAGTCCAATCTTCGCTGGCGATCGCATGCTCCGCCACGTGTAGGTTGATCCAACGACTCTCATCATGTCGGCAAGTCTCTCCCATCCGGCTCCCACCGAAACCACCATGGCACTTGCACCGACCCCCACGCCGCTTGATCCAACGTCGTCAGACCGAATCGCCTCGGTCACCTTTGTCCATCTTGCACCATGCTTGAGTCCATTGACCTCACCCGGCATCGCCGATCGCTCGAACCTCGACTCTCCAAGCCTAGTCCCGATCATCCTCGCTGTTGACCGTCGTTGACCACCAAGCAACCTGCACAACAATAGACAAGCAATCGATTCCGGGAACAAGTTCTTCACAACTTGACCCACGTTAGTCAAAACATGCATCATGCAACACATATGCACTGAAACCCATAAACTTGACCTAACCCAAACCAGACTTTGACGAAAACGCGTGTTTCGACAAACCGTTAACGACATTGCCAATTGTAACATCATCCAAAGATCACAAGCATATCCCCATGATATCCACACTTTTGCACTTCCTTGAAAAAGTTGAATTTTATTCTGGTCCATTTGTTACCATGGGGATAGCTTATTTTCCCCTTCATAATTGCTTGAAATGTTATTGATGTAATTACTGCTATGTGACAATTGATTGGTGTGTCAAGTGGCGGAGCAAGAATTTTTTTGAAGCCTGGGCAAGCTGGAGCCTGGAGCAGGGGGCGACCAGCGACGCACGGCCGGGCCGGGCCGAGGAGGAGTGCGGGCAGCCGATCACGGAGGCCACACCGAGCCGGCCAAATGTAGAAGTGCGCACGGCAATGCAGGAGCATGAGGGCGAGCAATGAGCAGACCGGCGCGCAAGCAGGGGAGGCGACGGCGGGCAGCCAGCACCGCCAAGCGAGGCCGGCGGCGACGGAGCACAAGGAGTCTGTTCGGCCGGAGGCGACACACGTAGGGAAACCCAAGAGCAAGAGAAGGAGGCGCTGAGGAAAAATAGCGAGGAGGCAGAGCTCCACTCCTGCCGCCGCGACGTGCCGCCGCCGCTCCCGCAGTCGCCATTGCCCAGATTGGGGTTGGATTTGGCCGGTTGGGAACTGGGATTGGGGAGGCCCCGGGATTGGGAAGGGAAGAACCGAGAGGAGCCAAGTGCACTGAAATGAGGGAGGCAGGGAGAAAGCCTGTGCACGGCACGACGGCGTGGCCCAAAGAACACACGGGGTAGTTGGCCCATTAGCGCGTGAAGCAAAGCCCGCACCGCCGGCCGAGGGTCTTTGATCCGCCCCTGGGTGTGTCGATTAATTTGATTATTTGAACAAAAGGATCGTGTAAATTATCGAATCGATGAACATTGTGCACTTTTGTGACCAAAGAATAAACTATTACTATCTAGTCAGCGTGGCAATAATTGAGCCTAGCAAAGAAAGTGCACAAAATAGTAACCCAGTTCAGGACTCCTCCACGAACCTGGTGTGCACCGGGAATGTTGTGTACAAAAAGTACATTGCACTATAACATGTGATTTCAGCTCAACTATGAAATTGTGCACTAGAAACATGTTCATTTCTGTAAGAATAGGATTCTCCTTATGTATTTCATTATCTGTAGATGACAACCCCTTTATACTCCCTATATATATTGTCCATTGGGCCCTCTTGAATACACACACAATATTCATAATATGGTATCAGAGCAAAGTTCTAACCTAGCTCGTTCCCTTCCACTGCCATCCCTGGTCGCCGCCGCCGTTCCTTCCGACGTAGTCGCCCATCCGGTCATCGTCCGGCTTGAGCACCGCTCCTGAAGAGCCGCGCTGCCACCGCGAGTCACCGCTCCTAAAGAGCCACGCCGCCGCCGCACGGGCCGCCCGACGCTTCCGCCGATCGGGAGATCCTTCTGCCGCCGCCACCGCCCAATTCGGGCCGCCGCAGTGGATGCCCTCGTCAACGCCACCGCAGCCTGCTGCGCTTGCCGTCGCTGCGTCGCCAACCCGCCGCCGCGTCGCCTCGTTCCCATCCCCATCCTGATGAGGACATCAACCCTAAGGATGCATCCACTGCTTCGATTGCATCCCCTGCTTCGACTGCACCCACTGCTTCGACTCGCTACGTTACATCCACATCTTCGATCGGACTTTTCGGTGACTGTATTGCCATATTTTCTAGTTGGACCGAGCTGCCTCTACACATATATGTCGGGCTACATCTACTGCTTCTACTCATACGTGTCGGACTACGTTTACATGCCATGGTGTTGCGTCACCAATTGTTGGCCCATAGGTTATGTAACGAATGGGCTGATTTGGCCACATTGGCCCACGTGGCCCATATAGCTACCCCTAGGGTTTTGGGGTACTGTTCACATGACACTATTCATGCATGAAGAGTACCACCACCCCCTCCCTCTCCCTCCTATAGATAATGGCCGCCGCCCCTTTTGTTCAGCGGGTTTTGTTGATTAAAGTTTAGCTTTGCTACTTTATACTTTGTTGTCTTGGTCGGCGAGATCAACAGCGACATTGTTCTTCGGAACTCCACCTATCAATACATTCACTTTCTATTTGCAATTTCATATTGCTTATTTACCTTGTTCTTGCGTGCTTCTTCAGTGTATGCAGGAATCGATCTTCGTGATCAGGTCAATCGGGTATTCGTGCTCGGTTGATAACGACTTGTCGAGCAGTTCAGCGATTGCGTGATTTCAAGCCTTGCATATTCGTAGCCAGGATCATGAGAGTTGAGCGACGTCTACCGAACTTATCGTTCTTATTGAAAGATCGGGCCAACAATCGGATCTTCGGGTTCATCACGTCCAGAGCTAGACGCGAGGAGCTCTGTCGACTGGGAGCTCGACTGACGCCACCGGTGGTCGCCTCGTCCCCGTCGTGCTCCCCTCGATGCCATTGTCGCCTGTGTGCTCGAGCCCTCGTTCTTGAGCTTGCCACTTCTTCGTCGCCCATCGCCGGTCGCCCGACACCGAAGTGCCACCGCCGCCGCCGCCAAGGACTCGGGGGAACCCTAGTTCCCCCGATCATGTGCAAGCCAGGCTGTTTTAGCCGGCCTGTGATGTACCACCCTGGTTTTCTACCCCCTTTTTGAAAATTTCAAAATAAAAAGAACCGACTGATTTTGTTGAAGTTCTAAAGCTTAATTTGAGATTTTGGAATGATTTAAATGACTAATTCAAACTACAACTAATCCCAAGTTGGTTTGCTCGTCTTTGTTGGAGTTGGTTAAGTTCTGGCGTTGTCTTTCCCCTCCTCTGTTAGCTCCGTGCTCCCTCTTAGTCAGGACCTCCTCCTCCTCAGGATCTCCTTGTCCTCAAGACCTCCTCCTCCTCAGGACCTCTGGTCTTTTTGCAAAGACCGCCCTCTTGGTCAAGACCACCCCTCGTGGTCACGACCTCTGGTCTTTTTGCAAAGACCACCCTCTTGGTCAAGACCACCCCCGTGGTCACGACCTCTGATCTTTCTACAAGGACCACCCTTCTGGTCTTTTTGCAAAGACCACCCTTGTTGATCAGAACCTTCCTTGACCTCCGCGGAACCTCCTCAGGGCCTCCGCAGGACCTCCCTCTCAAGCGTTGACTGGCCCTACTTGTCAGTCCTGCTCACTTTCTTCTTCCTCCAACCGTATCACGGCTGTCACAGAAGTCTTTGTGCATTTAATGCTGGTTGTGTCGCATTAAATATTGTCACTTCTGCAGCACCCGTTCCCTCTCTTGTCTTCTCCTCTACCTGCCCCCATCTCCTCCTTCACCTGCCCTTGGATGTGTGTGCCTCTGAGTCCCTCAGCGGCTCCGGCTATATAAGCCTGAGCAGCTCTCTATCATTACCTTTTTCCACATTCAGCTTCCTCTTGCTCCTCCGACCAGTTCTTGGACCTCCTTCTAAACCATCAGACCCCCCTCAACCAGTTCCTTGAACCACCTCTAACCGCTGAGCCTTTCTGTTGGTTCTAGTTCAGTGTTTCTTTGGAGTTCTTTTGGATTTTATTTGAGCTTTAGTTGAGTTTGCTTTGTTCTCTCGTGTAGATTGCGACGACGGTGAGGAGCCCGAATTCTTTGAAGAAGAAGACCCTCAAGCCTTCGAGCAAGGCAAGTCATACCCTTGATCATATTGAACCCAATATTTCAAATTTTGTACTTTCTGTTTCAAATTATTACTGCATGCGTAATTCAATTCAAGTTCTTTAACTCCCTGTTTTAACTTTAAAGTTATTCCTAATTCATTTGTACATCCAGACTTAAATATGATTCGGCCACCCCTTGTTACCTTAGTAAAGAGCTAGTTGGTACATTAGTATGAGCTAGCACTTGTTGCAAAACTTTACGCTTAGTCACTACTTAGACCAAAAGTATTTGATTTGAGGGTTGTTAGCCAAAATTTCAACTGTTTCAAACTTTCACCATGGTATGGTCGGTACCATGGAGTTTGCTGAAATGTTTTAATGTGGTAATTAAATTAAAAACTGGTTTGGATTTGGGCGAATTGGATGCTTGGATGGGTGCATGTTCATGCACGAGATCGATCCATCTCTATGGTCGAGGCCCAGGGTTTTGCTGGAAGTCGCACAGGTCAGTTAAGGACCGATCTTCGAGTGTATTTTGCTATGCCTCACTGTGCAACCACATGTCCTGAATGGGCAGGATCTGACCAACTAATTTGTAATGTTCCACCGTGGTTGTTCCGTTCAGATGCAGTGGGTAGTCTTTTATGACCTACGGTTAGTCCCACTTGGCACAAGAGGGGGCTCTGAACTCTGTGGGTTTTATCCAAAGGGGAGCGAAACCTTAGCGAGGGAGGACTATGGTGGAATGGCGCATTGTAAAGGCCTTATCACGAGCTCTAGACTACTTACCTTCGGCAGTAAGTGGTGGTATCGACGGATGCCGAACAAACTAGAAAAATCGTGTCGTGTGAGTAAAGTTGTACACCTCTGCAGAGTGTAAAACTATTCGAATAGTCGTGTCCACGGTTATGAACATGCTAGCAAAGCTGCTCCAAGTTAGATCTTTGGTTTTGTTTTCAAAAGGTTTGGTTAAATGCTTTTGGATCTCTATCCAAATGGGTTTCGACAAGGAGTCTTGTGACATGAGGGTATCCTTCACCACTTGTGATGAATGTTATCCAAACTGTAAAACTGAAACTTAGAGAAAGAATTTTAGTTATTGTATAACTGCCTTGAACTTAGTACTTGTATTTAGAAAGAAACAAGGCTTTATGCAAATCAACTCTATATGCCTTCCTTGTTGTTATCTTTACATGCATGAATCTGTTATTTGACAGGTGTGACTTGTGAGTACGGTTGTTATGCTCACTCTTGCTTGATTTAATCATTGAGCAGGAGAGGACTTCGAAGAGATTGAGGCCCAAGACGACTAGGCTGTGCCCTCCAGCCGATTGCCTATGGTGTATCGGGTGGACTTGCCATTTTTGCCTCCGCTGTGTATTTTGCTTTTGCCAGCTTCTAAGCCATCCTTGTAATCAACTCTATTGTTGTTAATAAAATTGTGCTGATGGTTGTTACCACTTGTGTTTGTTGTGTGAGCTAGCCGTTGATCCTTAGGACTAGTTCAGTACACAGAGGATTTGGGGTTTTCCCAGGTCTCACGACCTCCTCGGGTTTGGTCTCTCGACCACCCCTGAGTCGGGTCGTAGCACTTGGAGACGTCCTGGGTCTCACAACCTCCTCGGGTCTAGTCTCAGGACCTCCGGGTGGTCCTGCTGGACCTCCTAGGTGGTCTTAGAGGACTTCCCGAGCGATCCTGTTGGACCTCCTGGGTGGTCTTGGTGGACTTTTCGGGTGGTCCTAGAGGACCTCTTGGGTGACCCCTGGGTCGGGGCGTGTCAAAGTGGTATCAGAGCTATTTTGGTTGTAGGTCGTAACCTAGTAGAATGGTCGTTAGTAGAAAGTTCAAAAATTTATTTTACAAAACAAGAAAAGTAAATTATTCTCCTCTTATCTGGGTCATCTCTCTATCCTTATCCCCTTCCCAGTATTCTTTCTTATCTTATTCTCCCTTACCTTCTCCTCTCCTTACCGTTTTACAATGTAAATGGATCCTCCTTACTTTGAAATGTCTATAGGTGGTCTGGCGAGCATTAGCCCTGGTGTTCAAGACCTCTTGCCTTAGAGTTGTCCTAGCGTGTTGCCATGCGAGGACCTCCCTGGTCGTGACATGAGTGGTAGTCTTTTTTGCAAAGACCATGTGAGGACCCCAGTTTATTTGGCTTGTAATGCTTAACCAACCACCTGGTCCTAGCATCACAAATCAAATAAACTGATCCTCGAGATATGTATACTTCCCAGAAAGCAGTATACGCACCTCGTTACAAAATTAGACATCAACTCCATTCAACATAGAGTCCAAACATTACACTACAAACGGAAGATAAACAAATAGTAACAATATTATGCATAATGGCCGATCGCCACAAGATACACAAATAACAACAAAAGACAATGGAAGCAAAAGTGCCATAAGATGGCTATAAACAAAGCCAATCAAGTGTGCCTTCAACCCACAAGGCATCGGCCGGACCGCCAAGACTAGTCGTCCAAGAAGCGGCAACACACTCACGTAAGTGAGGACCCCGAGGCTCACCTTCTTCCTCTCGCAACAAAAACATTAAGCAAAGCACCGAGTACAAAGATTGTCTTTGTACCGCAAGATCGACGTGTGAACTAGCGCACTGCTCATATGCTACATGCGAGCTTATTTGGTGGAGGCCATATGTTTCATTTGCATAAAGCCAACTTTCGTTTGCAATAATATAATACCGTTTAAAGGCAAGTTTGCAATTCATTTTTAAGATTGAAATAGCGGTAAAGGATAATAATAGCAACAGAGCAAAGATAAAACAACCTAGAAGTGACTATCCCAATAGTCACCATTAACAATAGCACGAATCCCGCATTCGTACTCACCCATCAAGTTTTAATTTAAATGTTGTAGTCTAACTCTTGAAAAGCTTACCCAAGCGTGTCCATCACCTAGACGAGGCTATTCGAATAGTTTTTAACCTGCGAGGGTGTACCATCGTACTCCACACTCGCACCGCCTTTAAGCCAAAGCACACTTCAAGGTATGCCGCACAGCTAAGTCCTACGAGATGCTTTCCAATATTGTGTATCAACCCGAGCCGCTCAGATGGGTAGAAACACCATACGCTTACATGGTAAAGCCGAAAAGACAACTACCCACTCAGATAAAGCTTTTCTGACAACTACCATGCTCCCACCTCCATCCCTCCCGCGACCTCCTGCGACCGGAGCCAATACACGCCAAAGTACTAGGTCAAGAGAGGTCCCATATACTCTAGTGTGGTTAGCACGCCGAAATGCTGGATAAAAATTCACTCACAAGATGTTCGGTCCTTAATTGACCGGGCACCTTTCGATACACCCAAAAGATCACACCAATCTTACCATTGTGCGCGTCCCAAATCATTTTTGTTTTCATTTTTAGTTTTGCAATTAAACATAGCAGAATGTCAAACATAAAGTTGTAGTAAATTTTAGGTGATCAAGGTTACCGACTAAAGTCGATAACCGCCATTCTACCGATAGCTAAGCATGTCTAAGCAAGTTGACCGGATCTACTAAGTGACAAGAGATCATCCAATGATCTCTAATCACAAAGAAATAACCTAGGCTCGTAGTAGAGATCAATATTTTGTCTACAGGATATGCAACACTGATTTAACTAATCAATTTAACACAAATTAAGCAATGCATACATACAATTTGAAACAAAATATTAATCTTTAAAATATCGATTAAACATGATCAAATCGCTTGCACGGCCGCCGTTGCTCAATATGGTGCGAGGATCGTCCTCGTGGTTGCCGCAAATATCGAAGCCTAACGATCGAACATAACAAAGAAATAAGAACGAATAACACCGATAAAACTCAAACATTCAACAACATCAAAACAAGCCAAAACTCACACAAAGACCTAAGCATGAAATAACAAAATTTTAGAAACAGAGAACAAATCATTTTAAGTTATTAAGAATTTTCTATGAATTTCCTAAGTTAAAAACACATCAAAACACTAGTTAATTACTTAACAAATTTTCATGAACAGAACCAGTGTACAAAATCTATCCTAATAGTTAGTATCTGAAAATGAAATTTTCTGAATTGGGTTCATTTAATTTGGACAATTTTTGGAAGAGATATGCATTTTCTAATTTAGAAGATACATAAGACATCATTTTATTAGCTAACAGATTTTTGCTACAGAGACATGGGTGAAGCTAATTTTAGTAAACAATACATTTGAAATGAAAATAAACAAGACCTTTGGATTCATGCAATTTGGATAAAAATTGAATTAGTTATGCATTTTACAAGTTTAATTGAATTAACGATTCAATGAAAAGCATTACTGATTTACTAAAGCATTTAATCCTTTTTCTACCCACACCAACTAACCTCAGACATCGATCGGCGGGCCGCGCGAAAGTGCTTGACGAACAACACCGCCAAAGTGGTGACGAAGGCGTATTCTAAGAATACGTCTTTGACATATCAAAGTGTACTTCTAACACATACTACAGAGAAATATGCTTTCAAACAAAGAAAACATATCGCCAAGGGTTACACACCCACTAAGCGACATCATGGGCCCACATGGCGTTGACTCGTAGGAAATATAACGGTTGGATTAGAGTTTACTAAACACGATTACGAGAGAGGCCCACAAATCGGTGACATAACTAAACAAATATTAGTGCTAATCGAACGCCACTGCTGCGGCACGCGCCAAGACGGGACTGGGCAGGCGCGGCGCGCAGTGATCTAGCAAACCGTGAGTTTCAAGCCGAGTGAGTGGTACCTTAAGGTTCGCAAAGACCTCACGAACCCGGTGACGGTGACGCGGAGCCCAATGGTCGCCGGAGATGGGCTCACGACGGCCGGAGGCGGAGAAGAAGCTACGGCTCTCGCAAAGAAGACGCTACAGACTTCGAGAAGCTTCGGGAAGGTGCGCCACGGAATCGCCTCGACTCCAGGAGCAATAAGCACAAGATAACGACGAAGAAGAAGGTCCGAGGCGGCCGACTGCCACTGCGGCGAACACCGTGATTGGAGAAGAAAGGGTCGCGACCTCAACGATGCACCAAAGACAAAAATGAAGCCATCATTAACTTCGCGCATCAATGCGATCCTAAGGGACTACGACGGAGCCGAAACTCACCAGTCGCAAACGAGCTCACGGATCGAGATCGCCGAGGCGGAGACGACAATACCGCTCTTGGTGATCCATCGACGCCAAGGACCTGAATAGGCAAAATGGAGGCGGCGAGGCAAGAGGAACACGATGGTGCGGCCGGCTCAGGCGGCTCGAAACGGCGCGCTACGCCGAAGTTTTCTCCTACTGCTAAGAAATGGGCGGAGAGGGCGCAAGAATGGTGCGAGAAGGAATGGACGACCCTATGAGGTAGATGGACTTGAGCGATCCTTCGAGGCGGACACGCGTCCGGCGTGGCGGCCGACGAGTGCGTGGCACGCATGCGCGATCGCCCGTGAGCTCGGTAGGCGTGAGTCGGCGAGGAAGAACTCGCAGTGGGACCCATATGTCGACGATCGAAGTGGTGCGAACCGGTGGTTTGATTTGATCGACGACGCCGACCGTTGGATCTGAAATGGACTACCGGGATTGGTGTATGCATTCGAGCGTAGGTTGCACACGCGACGTGGATCGCTCGATCTTCATCTGACGGTCACGATTGATTGGACTCGGGCGATGCTTTAGTTGACGCGACCAGCCAAGTGGTGCGAGCCTGACTCGAGCCCGAGTTGGGTTCGGGCGAGGAACAGACTTTGGAATTTGATTTTAAAAAACAGAGAAGGTTTTGGGAATTTTTAGAGGTAGCTCCTGAGCTCCAAAAATTTCAGAAATTTTTATGGTAGCTACTAGAGACAGAGGACAACCTTGTATAATTTTTCCAGAACTTTTATGCACTGCATTGTTCTAGAGAAAATTCACAAGCTGCTGAACAGGAGTTTGACCAGATTTCAAACGAGTTGACTTGGCCATTTGAAATAGCAAACAAAATCTAAAATTGTGAAATAATTCAGGGAGGTAGATAGGATGATCAAGATGATAGGAAAAATAATTTCAGAGGATGATCACAAGTTTGAAAGCTAAGAATTTTTTGACAACAATTTTCATTCACAAGAATTTAATTCTAGAAAATGGAAATTGCTAGGAAAATTTGGAAAACTTCCAAATGATTTGAAGAGACAACAAAGTTTTATTCCTCCTCAAAATTTTACATTTGAAATACAAACCCTAAGTTAGGGTCATTACAAATCTCCCCTTACAGAATCTCACCGAGATTCGATCACCGGGAGAAGAAGGATGGGTAATCTGCTCGAAGACGATCTTCCCGCTCCCAAGTGGCTTCATCCTCGAGTGGTTCGACCACCGAACTTTGATGAACTTGATCACACGGTTCCTCGCTCGCGTTCACTTCTTCTTCGAGGATACGAACGGGCGCTCACGATAAGATGATCTTCTTGCACATCGATATTTTCCAATGGCGTTTCCTCAACTGGAATACGGAGGCACTTCTTCAATTGTGACATATGGAAAACATCATGCACCCTTCGAGTGTAGCCGGCAACTCTAACTTGTATGCAACGCTCCCACTCTCTTGATGATGCGACACGGCCCGACATATCGAGGAGCCGTTGCCCTTGACAATCAAACGACGATGTCCCTTCAGAGGTGAAACTTTGAGATACACAAAGTCATTGGGCCGGAAACTCAACTCACGGCGGACGCCGACCGCATAGCTCTTCCGCTCGGTGAGCTACGCCAAGTGCTCACGAATCAATCGCACTTGATTTTCACCTCATTGATGGAATCGGACCAAAGAATCGCCTTTCACCGTCTCGACCAATTCAACGGTGTTACTGCGCCGCCTCCCATACAAAGCCTCAAACGGTGCCATACCGAGACTAGTCTGGAAGTCGTTGTTGTAGGAGAACTTCGGCAGCGGTAGGCACTTCTCCCAATTCTTTCCATAGGAGAGAACACAAGCACGAGCATATCTTCAAGAACTTGGTTGACGCGCTCCGTCGACCATCACCGAGGATGATAGGTCGAAATGAAAGAAAGACGGGTCCCCATGGCTTCGTAAATCGTGCCATAGCCGAGAAGTGAAAAGAGCCACGATCGACACAATCGTTCGTGGCACACCATGCAAGCTCACAATGCGGGAGATATAGAGATCACGCCAATCGATCGACCGAGAGTGGTGGTATCGGCGCAGAAGTGTGCTACCTTCGTCAATCGATCGATAACAACCCGGATAGCATCCTTCCTCAAGAAGTGCGAGGCGGACCGGTGATAAAATCCATGCCTACGTAATCCCACTTCCACTCGGTATAGGCAAGGGATGGAGGAGACTGCTGACGCCGATGCTCGCCTTGACACGACAAAGATATGTCACATCTCGCCACGAACTCGCAATCTCACGCTTCATGCGAGTCCACCGAATCTCGGCGCATCTTGGTACATTTAGTGGCCCGGGATGGATGGACAAAGGCGAATCATGGGCCTCACGAAGAATCAAATCCCGCAACTCAGGACCTTTGGGACCACAAGACGCCAAAACCATACAACACCGTGCTCATCTTCTCGCGGAAACACTTGGTGATCCACCCTTGATATTTTGCTTGATTTTACCCACACCATCATCGATTCTTTGTCTTTGCCTTGATTTGATCCACCAGGTTGGTTGCACAACCAAGGCGCGAAGGGAACCATGTTCAATCAAACCCAAGTTGAGACGTCTGAAATTTCGCAAGCGATGCGGAGTTCTTTGCTCTTGGATCATCAGAGTATTGCAATACACTTTTCGGCTAAGTGCATCAGCAACCACATTGGCTTTGCCAGGATGATACTGAATACCCATGTCATAATCTTTGATCAATTCTAGCCATCTCCTCTGCCTGAGGTTCAGATCTGGCTGAGTGAATAAGTATTTCAAACTCTTGTGATCGGAATACACCTCACAGCGGTTTCCGATCAAATAATGCCGCCAAATCTTGAGTGCATGAACTACTGCAGCAAGCTCTAAATCATGGGTGGGATAGTTGAGCTCATGAGGCCTCAACTGCCTAGATGCATAGGCAACTGCCTTGCCTTCCTGCATAAGAACACATCCGAGTCCCCGAGAGGCATCGCAATAAATATCAAGCTCTTGTGGATATCGGGAAGAGTAAGGACTGGAGGCAAGTCAATCATTGCTTGAGCTCCCAAAGCTCTCATCACAAGCGAGAGACCATACAAACTTCTTGTCCTTCTTGAGCAATTCGGTCATCGGCTGCGATCTTGGAGAAGTTCTCGATAAAGCGCGATAGTAGCCCGCTAAACCAAGAAAACTCCGCACATCGATGATCGACTTGGTGGCCCCAAGATAGAACATCGCGACTTTGCTTTGATCTCACTATTCCTCCAAATGAAAGAACATGGCCCAAAATGCCACTTCCTTCAACCAGAACTCACATTTGCTGAACTTCGCATACAGCTGATGCTCCCGCAATTTGCCCAAAACAATCTTCAGATGCTCGTGCTCTGCTTCAGTCTTGGAATAGATAAGAATGTCATCAATGAAGACCACCACAAATTTGTCCAAATACTCCATGAATACTGAATTCATCAAGTTCATGAACAAAGCTGGAGCATTGGTTAATCCGAAAGACATGACGGTGTACTGCAGGCCATAACGAGTAGTGAAAGTCGTCTTGAATATCCTCGACCGATCCGGACTTGATGATAGCCCGACCTCGGATCAATCTTGGAGAATACGAGCTCCGCACAAGCGGTCAAAAGATCATCAATGCGGGCGAGAGGATATTTGTTCTTCACCGCACTTCATTGAGAGGACGGTAATCAACACATGCGCAAGGTCTTGTCCTTCTTCTTCACAAAGATTACCTGGACAACCCCAAGGAGATGAACTGGGCGGATGAAACCCTTTGCTTGGAGCTCACCAAGCCGCTTCTTCAATTCTTCTAGCTCATTGGGAGGCATCCGACACGGCGCCTTCAAATCGGGCCTGTACGAGCAAAGAACTCGATGACAAACTCGGATCTCGAACCGAGGCATCCTGCAAATCTTCGTGAAAGACATCCACAAAGTCGATACTATGGGAACATCTTGAATTTGCAAGGTGGCTTTGCTTCTAATGCACAAAGATGTGGCCCTGCACCGCGCGAAAATCCGACTTGCTCACTTTGAAGGGTGGTAAGATAGACAATCTTCCCGGCACAATCGATTTGCCCCAAATGTTGGGACAACCAATCCATGCCAAGAATCACATCCGCACTCACTGAATCGAAAGGTAATGAGATTTGCCAAAATCCCACTCCTTCAACTATGATAGGAACATCCCGACATCAGAATCGGCTCATTTCCGACCCGGAGAGCGGATGAGCAAAGGAACTTCCAAAGGAACACAAAGAAGACCACTAGCAGCAGCAAATGATCTTGAAATAAAGAATGCGATGCTCGAGAATCAAATAATCTGCAGCAGGACGAGAATTGACAAGAAGTGTACCAATCACGACATCCGCGCCTCTGAGCCTCCTCACCGAAAGGTGGTTGACTCGGCCACGCTCGCACCCTAGGGCTTCGGATCATCTTCCGTCGGTGGATGACCACTCCTCGCCCGCGTCCTCCATTAGGACGAGGGCCGCAACACTCGAGGCGTGCATTCGCATAATGGCCCTTGTTGTGGCGGCGAAAACAAGTAACCTCGGCCGCCGGATTGCGGAGGCCGCTCTGTCTTGCCGATCGCAGCGCACGTGGTCAAACACGGCCGCGGGCGCGAGGAGCCGTGCGAGATGGTCTCGCGCCGGTGGAGCAAAAGAACGGGCCATCGGTGCCGGCCCACCGAGGACGAGCGAGGTTTTGGTGTGAGTAGGTCGATCGCCTCCCATTTGCGCTATGGGACTTCGCCCCGCCGCGCTTTATGCTCGCAACGATGGCCTTATCTACCAAGGCCCAAAGTCGAGAAGTCCACAATAGATAGCTTGTCCTCGCAGCCTCCTCGGACAAGCCATCCATAAATTTCTCCCGCTAGCCTCATCCGAGGCCACCTCACCCGAGCATAACGAGCGGATGATTGAACTCGCACAAGTACTCAAGTCACGATTTGCGCCCTGCTTGAGCGCGAGGAATTCTTTCTTTTTGACTTCATCAAGCCATCCGGGATGTGGGCCCGACGAAAGGTCGACTGAACTCCTCCCACGCGACCACATGGCTCGCGGTGCATGGCGAGATAGTTCTCCCACCATGAGAGTGCCGCGCCCTCAGCCGGTGGGGGCGAAGAGTGCCTTGTCCGGCGCGGCACGAGCTATGTTGAGCTTCCGCTCAACCATGCGCACCAATCATCCGCATCGAGAGGGTCCTCGGAGCGGGAGAAAGTCGGCGGTCGTATGCGGAGGAACTCGCAAGTCCCCGCGAGTGCGGTGGCCGCCACCACCGGCAGGAGTGGAGGTATTCCTAGCAATAACCTCCAAGATGCGCGTCGGTCCATGCGGTTCGCTCGATCGAGCGAGCACCTCAGCCATGGTCGGAGGAGGGGGAAGCTCCTCATCATGACCAGCCTGCTGACTACCACGCGTTCTCCCGGCCATCCTGTTTCACTAAGACAAGTTAACAATAGCCGGAAAACAAGAAGTCGATAACCCACTGCAAATAACTTACTAACAACACAAAACAAACACAAGACTTTTAAGTTACAAAACCAGTTGACAAAAATCAGACACTTAGCAACTCATACATATCTTACCCTTATGCTCCCACAAATTTTACTTAGACTTAATTCTCTATGGTTCTCCCAAGACTCGATTCTCTAGGTAGTAACTATCTTTTGAAAGGAAAGAGAGAAACCAAGTTTTAAACTCAAATTAGAGTAAGATGAGAGTAAGCTAAGATAGGTAAGGAATAAAATCGAGAATCGCTAAGCTTCCATAAACCTTTTTATAATTTGAAAATAAGACTTTCAAAATATCCTAAGGACGACCATGCTTGTTACTACGGTCGAATGGCTCGATACCAACTTTGTGAGGACCCAGTTTATTTGGCTTGTAATGCTTAACCAACCACCGGTCCTAGCATCACAAATCAAATAAATCGATCCTCGAGATATGTATACTTCCTGAGCGAGATACGCACCTCGTTACAAAATTAGACATCAACTCCATTCAACATAGAGTCCAAACATTACACTACAAACGGAAGATAAACAAATAGTAACAATATTATGCATAATGGCCGATCGCCACAAGATACACAAATAACAACAAAAAGACAATGAAGCAAAAGTGCCATAAGATGGCTATAAACAAAGCCAATCGGTGTGCCTTCAACCCACAAGGCATCTGGACCGACCGCCAAGACTAGTCGCCCAAGAAGCGGCAACACACTCACGTATGAGGACCCCGAGGCTCACCTTCTTCCTCTGCAACAAAAACATTAAGCAAAGCACCCGAGTACAAAGATTGTCTTTGTACCCGCAAGACCGACGTGTGAACTAGCGGACTGCTCATATGCTACATGCGAGCTTATTTGGTGGAGGCCATATGTTTCATTTGCATAAAGCCAACTTCGTTTGCAATAATATAATACCGTTTAAAGGCAAGTTTGCAATTCATTTTAAGATTGAAATAGCAAGAAGGATAATAATAGCAACAGAGCAAAGATAAAACAACCTAGAAGTGACTATCCCAATAGTCACCACAACAATAGCACGAATCCCGCATTCGCACCACCCATCAAGTTTTAATTTAAATGTTGTAGTCTAACTCTTGAAAAGCTTACCCAAGCGTGTCCATCACCTAGACGAGGCTATTCGAATAGTTTTAACCTGCAGGTGTACCATCGCACCCACACCTCGCATCGCCTTTAAGCCAAAGCACACTTAGAAGGTATGCTAGCCTGCTTAAGTCCTACGAGATCTGTTTCCAATATTGTGTATCAACCTCGAGCCGCTCGTATGGGTAGAAACACCATACGCTACATGGTAAAGCCGAAAGACAACTACCGCTCGGGATAAAGCTTTTGGACAACTACCATGCTCCCACCTCCATCCTCCTGCGACCTCCTGCGACCGGAGCCAATACACGCCAAAGTACTAGGTCAAGAGAGGTCCCATATACTCTAGTGTGGTTAGCACGCCGAAATGCTGGATAAAAATTCACTCACAAGATGTTCGGTCCTTAATTGACCCGGCACCTTTCGATCACACCCAAAAGATCACACCAATCTTACCATTGTGCCCAAGGTCCAAATCATTTTTGTTTTCATTTTTAGTTTTGCAATTAAACATAGCAGAATCTTTGAAACATAAAGTTGTAGTAAATTTTGTGTGATCAAGGTTACCGACTAAAGTCGATAACCGCTTGATTCTACCGATAGCTAAGCATGTCTAAGCAAGTTGACCGGATCTACTAAGTGACAAGAGATCATCCAACGATCTCTAATCACAACAAATAACCTAGGCTCAGTAGTAGAGATCAATATTTTGTCTACAGGATATGCACATCTGATTTAACTAATCAATTTAACACAAATTAAGCAATGCATACATACAATTTGAAACAAAATATTAATCTTTAAAATATCGGGATTAAACATGATCAAACCGCTTGCACTGGTCTTTGTTGCTCAATATGGTGCGGAGGATCGTCCTCGGGGTTGCCGCAAATATCGGCCTAACGATCGAACATAACAGCAAATAAGAACGAATAACACCGACAAAACTCAAACATTCAACAACATCAAAACAAGCCAAAACTCACACAGCAGCCTAAGCATGAAATAACAAAATTTTAGAAACAGAGAACAAATCATTTTAAGTTATTAAGAATTTTCTATGAATTTCCTAAGTTAAAAACACATCAAAACACTAGTTAATTACTTAACAAATTTTCATGAACAGAACCAGTGTACAAAATCTATCCTAATAGTTAGTATACTGAAAATGAAATTTTACAGAATTGGGTTCATTTAATTTGGACAATTTTTGGAAGAGATATGCATTTTCTAATTTAGAAGATACATAAGACATCATTTTATTAGCTAACAGATTTTTGCTACAGAGACATGGGTGAAGCTAATTTTAGTAAACAATACATTTGAAATGAAAATAAACAACCTTTGGATTCATGCAATTTGGATAAAAATTGAATTAGTTATGCATTTTACAAGTTTAATTGAATTAACGATTACAATGAGAAAAGCATTACTGATTTACTAAAGCATTTAATCCTTTTTCTACCCACACTAACTAACCCCGGACATCGGCCGGCGGGCAAAGTGAAAGTCTTGACGAAACGACACTTGCGCGAAAGTGGCGTCGGCGCGTATTCTAAGAATACGTCTTTGACATATCAAAGTGTACTTCAACACATACTCACGAGAGAAATATGCTTTCAAACAAAGAAAACATATCGCCAAGGGTTACACACCCACTAAGCGACATCATGGGCCCACATGGCGGTGACTCGAGGGAAATATAACGGTTGGATTAGAGTTTACTAAACACGATTACGAGAGGGCCCACAAATCGGTGACATAACTAAACAAATATTAGTGCTAATCGAACGCCACCGCGCTCGGCCGCCACGCCGCGGGGACGGCGCGGCGCGCGCGGTGATCTAGCAAACCGGTGAGTTTCAAGCCGAGTGAGTGGTACCTTAAGGTTCGCAAAGACCTCACGAACCGGTGGCGGTGACGCGAGCCCAATGGTCGCGGAGATGGGCTCACGGCGGCGGAGGCGGAGAAGAAGCTACGGCTCGCAAAGAAGACGCTACGCACTTCGAAGCTGGGAAGGTGCGCCACGGAATCGCCTCGACTCCGGAGCAATAAGCACAAGATAACGACGAAGAAGAAGGTCCGAGGCGGCGGGATTGCCACGGCGGCGGAACACCGTGATTGGAGAAGAAAGGGTCGCGCAGCCTCAACGATGCACCAAAGACAAAATGAAGCCATCATTAACTTGCATCAATGCGATCCTAAGGGACTAAGTGACGAGCCGAAACTCACGGTCGCAAACGAGCTCACGGATCGAGATCGCCGAGGCGGAGACGATATCACCGCTCTTGGTGATCCACCGACGCCAAGGACACGGAATAGGCAAAATGGAGCGGCGAGGCAAGAGGAACACGATGGTGCGATCGCCTGGCTCAAGGCGGCTCGAACTTGGCGGCGCTACGCTCGAGTTTTCTCCGAAGCTAAGAAATGGGCGGAGAGGCGCAAGAATGGCTGCGAAGGAATGGGCGACCCTATGAGGTAGATGGACTTGAGCGATCCTCCGGAGGCGAACGCGCCGCGTCCGTGGCGGCGGACGCAGCTGCGTGGCACGCATGCGCGATCGCCAGGCGAGCTCCGTGAGGCGTGAGTCGGCGAGGAAGAACGGCAGTGGGACCCATATGTCGGCGACGATCGAAGTGGTGCGAACCGGTGGTTTGATTTGATCGACGCGCCGACCGTTGGATCTGAAATGGACGGTGGGGATTGGTGTATGCATTGAGCAGTCGGTTACTGCACGCGACGTAGATCGTTCGATCTTCATCGGACGGTCACGATTGATTGGACTCGGGCGGTACGTTTAGTTGACGCGACCGAGCCAAGTGGTGCGAGTCGGACTCGAGCCTGAGTTGGGTTCGGGCCCGAGGAACAGTACCTTTGGAATTTGATTTTAAAAAAAACAGAGAAGGTTTTGGGGAATTTTTAGAGGTAGCTCCTGAGCTCCAAAAATTTCGAAATTTTTATGGTAGCTACTAGAGACAGAGGACAACCTTGTATAATTTTTCCAGAACTTTTTATGCACTGCATTGTTCTAGAAAAAATTCACAAGCTGCTGAACAGGGAGTTTGACCAGATTTCAAACAGAGTTGACTTGGCCATTTGAAATAGCAAACAAAATCTAAAAATTGTGAAATAATTCAGGGAGGTAGATAGGATGATCAAGATGATAGGAAAAATAATTTCAGAGGATGATCACAAGTTTGAAAGCTAAGAATTTTGCTGACAACAATTTCCATTCACAAGAATTTAATTCTAGAAAATGGAAATTGCTAGGGAAAATTTGGAAAACTTCCAAATGATTTGAAGAGACAACAAAAGTTTTTATTCCTCCTCAAAATTTTACATTTGAAATACAAACCCTAAGTTAGGGCTGTTACAGACCACCCTCTGGGTCTCTTTGCAAAGACCACCTCTTGTGGCGACGACCTCCCTTCTCGCAACCCCGAGGGCAGTGAGCCTCGAGTAGAAAGTATATAAGTTTTTGAGTTGGTTGTTTTGGTTGGTTTGGTTGTTTCGACCTCTCTCCCCCTTAGCTTCCTTTCTCTTTCCTAATCTTAGAGGTTCTGGCAGACGGTGACATCACGCTAGGGCAGTGGCAACACCAGCAGTTAGGGCAGAGCAGTTGGGGTGATCCAGAGACCCCTGTTCCGCAGCCACCACCTCCTCCAGCTGCAGGGCCATATTAGAATCAGATGATGACAAACCAAGCCCAGTTGATCAATCTGCTAGCTCAGTCGATCAGCAACACCCAGAATCTCCAAGCAGCAGCAGCAGTGGCAATTTAAGCTCCAGTCTTTGCTCCATCCCCTTTGAGGGCTAGCATTTCAGAGTTTATGAGGATGAGACCTCCCACTTTCTCCAGCAGTGCTGAGCCATTGGAAGCTAACGATTGGCTCAGGATAGTGGGTAGGAAACTGGAAATGATCCAGTGTTCTGATCGTGAGAGGATACTCTTTGCCTCTCACCGGTTGAACGGACCAGCGTCTGAATGGTGGGACAACTTCACCCAGTCCCACGTGGATGCTCAGATCATCACCTGGGATGAGTTTGTGCAGGCTTTCCGCCGTGCGCATATTTGCCCGGGCATGATGAATTTGAAGAAGAAGGAATTCCGCACTTTGCGCCAAGGCAGCCGCTCAGTCAATAATTACTTACACAAGTTCAACCAGTTGGCTCGTTATGCACCGGAAGATGTGGCAACAGATGAGTCCAATCAAGAGCGATTCTTGGAAGGTCTCAACGACATCCTCTCCGTCCAGCTCATCACTCAAGATTACTCAGACTTCCAGCAACTAGTGAGAAAAGCAATACGCAAGGAGGGCAAGCACCTTGGGATAGAAGGTCGCAAGAGAAGGCACGCAGCTCAGAGGTTCAACTCTGGGGGTTTTCCTCAGCCTAGGACCTCCCATCCTCTACCACCTCCTCAAGGGAGAGCCACGACCTCCTCCCCCGCTGTAGGATCAAGGATAACCGACTAGAGGGGGTGAATAGGAGGTTTCTAAATTTAATCGTCCAAATTAAACTTTCAGCAGTACAGACTTAACAGCGTGAACAGGAAACAAAAAGGTAGAAATAAACAACTACTCAGGACAGAAAGGCAAAGGCATTACTAGACACAAACTAGCTAAACAAGTAAATCACAGGGATAAACTGTAATGTAAATGCACAAGGTAAAGACAAGAGATAACCACAGTGAAGACAAGGATGTTTTTCCCGTGGTATCGAAGACCTAAGTCTTCACTAGTCCACGTTAAGGAAGCTTGAACCAATCAAGCCGGCTCCACAAATTAAGCATTCCCTCGATTTCACTAGTGGTTGTTCTTCCTCCACTCCAGAGATGGTGAACACCAGACCACTCACAATTGGCACCGAGTCTCTTCACAATCTTTTTTGAAGAGATCACGTGTAAACTTCTGCCAAGCCGTCTAGGTGCTAACAACACCAAGAGTAACAGATCACAATCTTTACTTGACAGTACTCAAGTGCAATGGATCAAACTAGAATGAATGCACTTGAAGTTATGCTCAACAACCTCACAATGAATGCACAGGTGTAAATGAGGTGTGGAGTGAATGCTCTTAGCTCAAGAATGTAAATATATAAGCACTATATTTGTCCAAGAGTAGGTGGGAGGGTATTTATAACCTCTCACAACAAAAACGACCTTTGGGACTAAGTTACAAGAAAAAACAACACAAACGGTAGTACCGCTGTTGAACGGCCGGTACTACCGCATCATCCCAAAACGGCCTGTAACGGCTAGAACAGACAAGACATTAAATGCTCTGACAAAGCCGTTAGAAATTCGGCACGGTACTACCGCCAACTAAAATACGGTAGTTCCGTTTTAGTGGAAGTTCCGATTGAGAGCAGGTACTTCTATTTTTCTTCAGTTCCAAAAACATCAGTACTGGAAAATACATACTGCCTTTCAACAAACGGAAGAACCGGGAATGCGGTAATTCCGCGAGTTGAGCTCCGGTACTACCGTTTCAAAGCAATCAAATCAACTCCAAAAACATACGTTCTGTAAAAAACGTATCGCCATATAACTATCGGATGTACCGAAGATACGGTAATTCCGCTGGAAGCACTACGGTACTACTGTTCCTTGAGAGAGCAACAAATTTTCAAAGACAAGTGTTCTAAAGAAAAAAACATACCGCACAAAGGATCGGTACTACCGCCAAGCGGTAGTTCTGCAAATTGAACGTCGGTACAACCGCACATTTAAAATACACAGAACAGCTCTCAAGAAAAAAGTCCAAGTAAACCCCAAAAACATTTTAACATTTCGGAACAAGGGTTTTTTTATTAAGACTTGGAACACTTATCAAATATTCAAAAGGAACTTTACGGTAGATTCTTAAAGGGACTTGCGGTACTACCATTGAGCGGTAGTTCCGCCAAGTTCACTGCGGTACTACCGTTTGAGCGGTAGTTCTGCCAGGAAGATTTGGTTCTACCGTCTTACTTTGAAAAACACAAGAAATTCTTTTTCAACACAATCTCAAAGGTATGCATGATCCTAGATTGATCCATTGTGCTTAGGAACCAAATGTCAAGCTACTTAATTATGATCCCTCTTGATAGTACGACATTTAACCTATAATCCAGTCTCCCAACCAATTCACCTGAGACTGGTAAACTGAAAAAGATCCTAAACTACTTTTTACCTTGTCTTCGAGCCATATTGATCTTCAAATTGTCCTCAACCATGTATTTCCATGTAGATGTGTTCATCACTGGGACTAAACCTTTTTAAATACTCAATAATTACATTAATCCCATACAACATATTGTCATTAAATACCAAAACACTTTTTAGGGGCCTAGATGCTTTCACCCGCAAATGTGCCAGTGGTCACAAGACGCCCAAGCACCCCAGGACCTCGTGTGACCTCTCCAGGAGGTCATTTCCAGAAGAAGCCACCCTCGACCTCTACAGCGGGAGTCACATGTTTCAATTGGAAAGAGGTGGGGCACTACGCCAATAAGTGCCCAAAGAAGCAGTAAGCTGCAACCCCAACCAGGACCAGTCCAAGAGTTCAGCAACTGGCAGTGCTCCAACTGTGAAGCCAGCTGTTCAATACCTAAGAGGACGTGTGAACCACGTCACAGCTAAAGAAGCTCAAGCCACACCAGACGTGGTCCTTGGTACGTTTCTTGTCAATTCTGTACCCGCCTCAGTCCTTTTTGATTCCAGAGCTTCTCATTCGTTTGTTTCAGCTAAGTTTGTGGGTAAATATGGGTTATCTATATCTCTTTTAGTTAACCCTATGCTAATCCACTCTCCAGGCTTAGAAATGAGGACTAGTTCCTTATGCCAAACCTTACCTTGTATCTCTCAGCTGATGACCAGAGTACAATTTATACCGATCACGAATTGAACGTGTTATTTATTTGAATTCTCCGCTATGACTTTTGAAAGATTTGAACTCGCGACTTGTGCCAATTATTTCAACCTTTAAAAACTTTAAAAATGTAACGTGGTCAAAGGAGTAGGAATTAGGAAGGCCAAAGAGAAGGAAAAAAAAGAAGATGGGCCGGTGGCACCCACTGGTTGGTGGGGACATGAGAGGAGAGGAGGAAGCGACGAGTGCCGAGAGGGCGCTTCCCCATTTTCCAGATCTCATTATTACACCTCCCACTCCGCCCGCCTCCTTCCTTTCTCAAGTCAGAGAGATCGAAGGGGAAGAATCAAACCAAATCAAATCCAATCGCAACACGGTGGTGTTCTCCCCCTTTCTTCTTCTTCCACACGCCAACCCGCCGCCGCCGTGACTCCGGCGAATGGCGTCCCGCATCGCGTCTCGCCTCCTCCGCCGCTCCAACCCTGTAACACCTCTCTCTCGCTCGCTCGCTCGCTCTCGCTCTGTACGTGTACGGGTTTTTGATTTGCGACGGCAGCTAGGTTTTCCCCCATTATTTGGGGAGAGAAGGATTTAGGGTTTGCGGGGTGGTTCGATGCTTCGATGTGATGGCCCGATTCGATGGGTGTTTTTCTCGGACTCGTCTGCTCGGATGATGCGGGGTCTCTGGTTGGGTTTGGGGGAAATTATTGTTGCATCGGATAGGGTTGGGCTGATGGGTTTGAGGGCTCAGCGAGCCTGCAGGATGCGCGTTCGGCATGATTCGGAGGAGAATGGTAAAGATTAGGGGGGTGGGGGTTGCGCAGATTAGGGTTCCAACATGTGCGCTTGCTGTGTAAACCTTATTGAGCCTTGAATAATTGTGCTATGATTGTCTACTTTTGTATAGTTCCGACTAGCAAATAGAAAGAAACTTTTCCGTGCTTTAACAGGACAGCAGTTTAATAAGCAACTAACAAGTACTGCATTACACGTTAGATTAGATCGATACCAATTCCGGTTTTTTTTCATTCACGCTTATGTCTTGCATTTCAGACCCTGCTGATTAAGTTCGGTTTGTTGATGAAAAGTAATCTGTGCTTGTCCCGGTTTATGTTATGCTGCTGTTTGGTCATACACTCGTACTAGGGCTGCATCTGACAAGACCTAGACACTCAGTTGCAATGTTCTCACTAGCGGTAATCGGTTAGTGTGCGGTCAGCTGGTCACCCCATGCTATAGTAAAATGTGGTTGGCCAACTTAAGAATAGGCATATTATGTACAATGATTTGGCATATATTCCAATCACAAGCATGTACCCCACACACACACCAAAAAGAAAAAAGAGGAGAGCATTATCTTGTCTGCCAAACAAGCACCTGGATCAATCGATCTTGTTAGACCTTCCGCATCTGCTTGCATAGTGTCTATGAAAAGGAATAATAAATGCAGTTGTCGGGCCAGCAGCTAGTTCCAGCTGATGCACAAAAAGCGTAGCAGTGCAGCAGTCGCTTCTGATTATGCATCCACTATTTACAACAATTCTCAGTTCGATGGGAGCATATGCGAGACTTTTTTACAAAATACGTGCAATTTTGTATATTAGTGCTGATGTTTTGGGGCACAAAAATGTAACGTGTTTAAGGTATTACACCATCAAAGCTTGAAAAGTTGCACAACTGAGCTGCTCCACTCTGCCAACCTATCTATGTTACTGTTACTTGTTTACACTTTGTTCATCTGGAAATAGTTTACCAACAGTTCTTGGCAGTTGTGGTCTCATTATTTTACTAGTTCACATGTGTAGCAATACAGCATATAGAATGTTATACTTCATTCTGCAGGTTTATATAGAATATAAAGTTTCTTGGCATTGGTTACTTCGTTACAGTTAAGTTATCCTTGCTCACCATTATAATTTACTTGCAGACACTATGCCTCCTGAGGAGTTCTACGCATGTCAGAAACTACAACAGTCAACTTTCAGGTTATTAGTTTGACAACTGCTATTTTGAATACTGGTTAGTGGTCACTACCTTCAACTCTAATATCTGGGTGCTTTCTTCAGCTTTTATTCCAGTTGGTTCCCAAAGCTCAAAGCTTATGAGGTAAGTATTAGGCTATATACTTTCATTGTATGCTTTAGAAACTTATTTGGATGCTTTCAGTCTGATCAGTTGAAATGTTGTTACATTTTCTTAATTTTGTCCTGTTGATACATGTACTAAATGTTTGGCTCTAATTGAATTTTGTAGAAGGCCTTATTACTTGCCAAATGCCTCTCCATGCCAACTTTGGAGTAGGTCATTTGCATCAGACAATGGTAAATTACAGTAGCTTTTTTGAGGCAGATAATGTTTTATAAATTTGCTCCTGGTTATGTGCTTATTGACTCTTTTTCTTCTGTAGGAGACAAGGTGGAAGCTGTTGTTCCCTTCATGGGTGAATCTGTAACTGATGGAACTCTTGCTAACTTCTTGAAGAGTATGCTCTCTCTCTCTCCCCCCCCCGAGTAATCAAGGTCATTCAATTCACTATTAACCTTTCTGCAAATACAGAACCTGGTGACAGAGTTGAGGCTGATGAACCCATAGCACAGATTGAAACTGATAAGGTATCAGTGCCTTAGTCGCTTCGGATTCTGTTTGACCACATGTGGAACATAGCACATGTGAATGGTCATTTAAAATGGAAATTTTCCTTTCTATATTCCAGGTTACTATAGACATTGCTAGTCCTGAAGCTGGTGTTATTGAAAAGGTGAACAATGTTGTGCCCTTTAGCTTCCTTTTCTGCTTTCATTATCATAGTTTACCTCTGCTTGAGCTATTAGCAATAATGCTATTGTTCTGACTGTGCCGTTGCTTTCCAGTTCATCGCTAGTGAAGGTGATACAGTTACTCCAGGCACCAAAGTTGCTATCATATCAAAGTCTGCGACACCAACTGAAACGCATGTTGCTCCATCTGAGGATACAACCCAGAAAGAACCCTCTCCACCAAAAGTTGAGAAATCACCAAAAGCAGAAGAGAAATCACCGAAAGTAGAATCTCCCAAGATGCAAGCGCCAAAGCCAACTACTACTCCACCAAAAACCTCCCCTACAGAACCACAACTTCCTCCAAAAGAACGAGAGCGACGGGTAAGGCCAATCTTCATCAACAGACTGTTGCATCGAATTTACATTAGAGGGACAAGCTCATCTTACCATGATAATTGCAGGTGCCAATGCCAAGGCTCAGGAAGCGTATTGCAAACCGTCTGAAGGATTCTCAGAACACCTTTGCAATGCTGACCACATTTAACGAAGTTGACATGTAAGTGTTTCAGTAGTCCTTTTGCTATTCTTATAATACAATAGTCTACACAGTATGTTATATTCCTTTCCATTCGTCTTATCTTTGCATTCTCGTATCATCACCCATAAAATGTGCATGCTTTATTACAGCTATTGAAATGGTTTTGTCCTATCTAGCATATCTTGAGGAGTTTTAAGATTTGCGAGTTTTAAGATTTGCCCCAGCATGTTGGCTGTTAACAACACACTCTGTTAGGGTACATGGCAATATACGGTTACTGGTCACCATTGATCTACCATATTTGAGTTCTTAAGATTTGCCCCACCATCCTGGCAATGAACAATATATTGTGTTAAGGTACATCGCAATATATGATTACTGAATGATGTATTGAGTCCCCATATATATTTTTTCCAGTAGCACTGACCAAAAGAGTACCCATTTCTTTGCGAATAAAGACCAAAAGAGTACCCATTTCTTTGCGAATAAATGGATTATTAGTACGTGATTCACTCTAGTTGTTCATTTTCTTTTACACAAAAACTTAAGTAATCTTTTTCTTGCATGCCACAACTGTTCCTACAAAAACTCAGCTAGATAAGCTGTATTGTTTGTCTTCTTCACCGTTTGATATTATTATGCAGGACCAATTTGATGAAGCTGCGGTCTGATTATAAGGATGAGTTTGTCACCAAGCACGGTGTCAAATTGGGTCTGATGTCTTGTTTTGTCAAGGTACTTACCAGTTTTATGCATTACTGAACTATTGCTTGGTAATTTCACTAATTCATTCGATTGTGCTAATTCCATTTTGGTTTGGCAGGCTGCTGTTTCTGCACTTCAAAACCAGCCAATTGTCAATGCTGTCATCGATGGTGATGACATCATATACAGAGACTACGTTGACGTCAGTGTTGCTGTTGGTACTTCCAAGGTACTATGATACATATAATACATAACTGTCATGTGCTGAATCTGGATGTTTTCCTATCTGTTTTTGACTATTTATCTCACTATCATCATGCGAATCTCCAATTTTAGGGTCTTGTGGTGCCTGTTATCCGAGATGCTGATACCATGAACTTTGCTGACATTGAGAAAGGGATAAACAACCTTGCAAAGAAAGCTAATGAGGGTGCACTTTCAATTGACGAGATGGCAGGAGGAACATTCACCATCTCCAATGGTGGTGTCTATGGAAGCCTTATCAGCACACCTATCATCAACCCCCCACAGGTACTGCTCTTCTTTTCTGGCACTTGCAGAAGTCTTTTCAGTGCATTTCATCAGGAAGATATTCATTCATCTGAAGCACAATTTACGTCTGATGCAGTCAGCGATTCTTGGGATGCATTCCGTTGTGCAACGCCCTGTGGTTGTGGATGGCAACATCCTCGCGAGGCCGATGATGTACCTCGCGCTGACATACGACCACAGGCTGATCGATGGCAGAGAGGCCGTTTTCTTCCTGCGCCGCATCAAGGACGTGGTTGAAGACCCACGGAGGTTGCTCCTCGACATATAGCTCATGCACCAGTCCCTGCCTACAACTGCCAACTGTTTTGTGCTTGTCTGGAAATAATACTGTGCAAATTTTTGACTGATACAAGAGTTGCATTCTCAGAAAGACGAAAATTTCAGTTGAGTATCTCGCGAGGTCTCTGATAATTTGTACAAGAGAGCGCACACATGAGAACGTGTTTTCCCTTTTCGATCAGATCTTGTTCCATTTCGGGATGTAGTTCCCTGAACAAATTGCTTTAATTTTCCATGCAAGAGCAATAGATACTGCTTTATTGGTTAATATTCTCGCCTGCATCAGTCAATATGCCGTGCCTGTTACTTGCGTTGATGCTCGAGTTTGTATGCCGCCTTAAACGTCACAAGAAAACTACCTCGCTCTAAAGCCAGCGAATTAAACCGTTTGAATCGGGAATAAGCCAGGTTAGGTCTTAAGTGACACCATCACCATTTTAGCCCTGATGAGCGCATTTATACTTTTGTTATATATGCCATAAATATTAAATCTTAGAAAACCGAAATCCAAATTTTAGGGGAAAACGTGACCTTTTTTTCTTGGAAACGTGTAAAAGAAAAACGCCTAGAAAACCAGAACAGGCCCAGTAGTGGTTTTTGATTCAGTTTGGGTTCCCTTTTCAAAACCCTAATGAAAGGTGACCATAGAAAATTAAGAGATGAACATTCGACATGTTCGATCGTGCTAGAAAAGATTAGCATTATGTATTGCCTGGTTTTCCCTATAGGATGAACTTGAACTTGAAATATTCTAGCTTGAGTAGGCCCCATTTGGGACACGTAAATTCTGTAGGAATTTCGTTTGAAAGGATATATTCAAATATCTAGTCTCACTAGATGTTGGGTTTGCAATAGAATTCTGACAAGGATTCTTAATAGGTTAACATTTTCAGTTAAAAGAAATCAAAATAGAATTTCATTTAGCCATAGCCCACCTAGTACCTTAATTTAACATAACTCGTCGTCAACCAGTCACACCCATTGACAACTAGTAAGGGGCAATAATCAACTTCCTTGACCAGTGACTATATGTATAAGGAGTCGTGACAATTATACCCTTTAACGATCAACCATGGACAATAACACCGGTCCCCGACCAGTGGCTATACGTTCTTTAGAACAGAGTATAACTCATCAGGGTCTTGATGGTTTACCACGTGATCCTTTAGTCTAGCACGTGAGAGCAGTTAATAACACATTTGGCAACTTACGATGGTTGATAAATGACGCGACAGGACAAAGATATATGCATGAAGAAGGAAGGCGTCTATTCAAGTATTAACGGCCACCCCTTAGATAGATATAAATTAGGGGGCTTGTGTGCCTACAACAACACTAGACTATTCTTTTTTTTCATACCTCTTGTAAATTCATTATCCTCGGCAATAACATCTCTGGATGTGTTATTATCCCTTTTATTATTTTCATAAGTTCGATAGAAGGTCCTGAGTATTGTGCATCGACAGTTGGCGCCGTCTATGGGGATCATCGTCGTCTGAAGATCCTCACTATGATGTTTTCAAACTCTCATATATGGACGAGGATAACTCCTTCAACCTTGTCGACTATGTCGACCTCGTGGATGAGGACTACGTCTCGAGGAGGCATGCAAGTGCTATTTCTACCCTGAGTACGTTCCTAAGGAAGAATCTTTGTCGTCCTAAGCCAAACCCGTTGGGACCAAGGTGATGGAGACGCCGCCACCGCCCTCAAGCAACTCCGAGGGTGAGTATATTTCCGAACCTATCTCAACTGGAGAGGCAGGTGACAACCCTTCCGGTACTGTGGCATTTACTGATGATATCGCTAACGGTGCCCATGATAAGATGAGGACGGAACATTCTCACTCTCCATCTGCTTAGAGTTTCGTGAAAGCGCAACCATAAGTGCAGGCGAGACCCTAGACTAGAAGGCGGAATGTGAATGGTGTGAGGCCCAAGAACAAGCAGTATGTGTCGAGCAGGAGCGACGCAACAATGAGATACTTGCCGCCAAATAAATGGAAATGGAGTAGGCCCACCAAAAGTACCGTTCCAACGCGCAGGGGATGTCCAGGAGGCCTAACACCAATGCCAATAGTGATCAGCAGCAGTCGCTGACCAAGCCCCAAGTCCTCCCGCGAGCATCGGTAAGAGATTTAAATATTGTATCTTCTCCCTCACAGGAAGAAAGTTCGATGGATCGCGTTCGCATATTAGCAAGTGCTATTGCCAATCGTCCAGAAGGGGTAAAAAATGGACATGATCTATTGATCATTCGTTCGTTGGCTGCTGACCTCCAAGAGTCTGTTGCAGAAGTCCAAAGTCTCTCGCAATCTGCAAGATCGCAAAATGGTTCCAGTAATCGCAATGGAGACCACCATGCCCGTCAAGCAAATGATCTGCCTCGGCGAAACATATTCAACAGGCTAGCTACAGGTGAACGCACTTACCATCGTTTATCAGGAAATAGACGATCACATTCTCCAACTGGTCGTGATAATAGTCCTAACGTGTGATCATGACAAGGACATTATACAGGATGCAATACATTCTCACCCAGACTCAAAGATGTTACTTGGCTGAAAAAATTCAAGCCAAGTAATTTGGAAAGATCTGATGGGACACATAACCCCTTAGGATTTCTTCATATTTACACTACCGTTGTCCAGGCTGCAGGTGGTGACAAAAAGGTAATGGAAAATTATATACTTACTTTCTTAAAAGGCTTTGCACATACATTGCTTTTTAATAAAATGATTTGCCTCGGCAGAACGTATTTGATAGGCTAGATACAGGTGAACACATTACCATCGTTTATCAAAAATAGACGGCCACGTTCCTCAACTAGTCGTGATGATAGTCCTAACGTGCGATCACGACTAGGACCTTAAACAGGATGAAAGATATTCTCACCTAGACTCAAAGATGTTACTTGGCTGAGAAAATTCAAGCTGAGTAATTTGGAAAGCTCAGATGGGACACAGAACCCCTATGAATTTCTTCAGATTTACACTATCGTTGTCCAGGCTGCAGGCAGCGACGAAAAGGTAATTACAACTTATTGTCTTAAATGGCTTTGCACATACATTGCTTTTTAATCAACCAAAGAATTCCATCTATAATTGGGAACATCTCTATGATGCTATTTTAAACAACTTCAAAAGTTACACAAAACCAGAGAAAGAAGATGATTTACATCATCTATGTCAAACTCCTAGTGAAAAAAATACATCAATTTGTTAAGAGCTTTGTAGAAGTTTGCAATACTATTCCTAATATTACTGAAGATTCTGTAATTCGAGCTTTCAAATTGGGGTACGGTATGAGCGGTTTACAGAAGACCTCAACATTCACCCTCCAAGAAATGTGTTGGAACTATTTGACATGGCTGATCATTATTCTGATGCTCATGAAGTCGTGAAGTGGAATCACAAAGTCGATGATGACCACACCCGACTTCAACCTAGTCTTAAGGAACCCAAGAAAAAAGATTCCAAAAGGTTGACCAGGTTAGAGGGCTATAAAGGGAAGCACAAGAAGAAGATAAATCCAAGCCCTCTTCAAAGGAGGTTGCGGTTGTTGAGTAGCGACCAAAATACACCAAAGGCAAAGGACCTTGGAGGAAGCAAGGTGGTCGTCAAAACAACCAGTTAGGGCCAACATGCTCCAGTATGACCAGCGGCAACACCCTCTGGTGTCCACTCCACAATCATGTCAATGTCATCTTTGGAGGGTCTGCTGCCTACCCATCAAAAAGACAATTCAAATCAACTTGGCGGGAGATCAACAATGTCAACTCCCTTCCGGAAAAGCCAAGTTACCCAAAGTGGTCAGGAATGCCTTTGACTTTCAACCAGGAGGATTGCCCAAAAGGTATGTGAGTACCTCGTAAATTACCATTGGTGGTTTCTCCTACTATTAGTAATGTAAAAGTAGGAAGAGTTTTAACTGATGGTGGTAGTTTTTTAGATCTACTTTTTATCGATACTTTAGATGAGATGCAAATTCCCATTCTAAAATTAAAATGGTGACGAGTCTATTCTTTGGGATTGTATGAGAACCTTCAATAATACCTATGAGACGGATAGTATTACCCGTTATGTTCAGAGATTAAAAAAAAAATCGAACAGACCCCAAAAATATCTTTGCAAATCATCTTTAGGACAGGAAATAATAAAGTTAAGTGATTAGAAACAGAATAGAAATAAACCTGATTTATATTTGTATTTTTTGTTACAGCAAGCGTATTAAATACCTTGCTTTCAAAGCCTATGGTGTCAATACCAATTCCTTTCTCAGTATTTCAACGAAGTTACATAGCTAATACATTGCTTATTTAGGTGAAACTTGGAAAGAAGAACAGCAGTATAAGTTTCGATCCTCCTCAATCATCGGCGCCATAGCATGCATTTCACCATCATCGCATGTGGTGTGTGGGTTAGTGTGTATACGCAGCCAAGATAGCATAATCAGCAAGACAACATGATCGGACTCTTTGGCTCGCGTTGAGAAACACAGCTGCTGGTCAATGAGGGAAACTACCATGGCTGAAGATCGCGGCGCATTCTATTCAACATGAATATTAGGCTAGCTGTCAACTTTCTTGAGGAATCATATGATGCACCACTTGACCAATTTCCTTTTCCTTAATTTTAATTATCTCACAGATATAAGTTATTTTCATGCGAGAGCAAAGCAAGCTTTATGTTCTGTCAAACAGAATAACCTTTGGACTGGTGCCCAGGGATTGTTTCTGAATAAGAGTAAATTTTACATTTTTATTCAAAACATCATCTGACCTGCCCATCTGTTTTTGGTGCGCTATTCATCCAATGCCCCATTTGTCAAGGAAATTTCAAAACAGAGGATGAAAATTTCAACTTTTTATGCTAAATTTATTTCAAACATACTTTCATGCTATGCTTAACCCATAACACCACAAGATTGATCCACACTTTAGGTTCCATTTAGAATGCAGTAATTTCATAGGAAGCAGCATAATTCCAATAGAAATCCCTGAAATTGTATAATTCCAGTAGGAATCGGGAAAATCTTCAATCTTTGTGAACAAGGCCTTAATGTACAACGTTAACTCTAATGACTTCTTTCCATCTAAACATTGACTTCCCATTTTGACCATTTTTTATTAGCATTAATTGATAAAGTTAACCATCATAAGTTGATAGGTAACCTAGTACCCCATAATATGTAACACATTACAATTGTTGAGGAACTATAGCTGACGAGTCTAGTCCGAGCGATCACCTCGTAGATAAGCGTAGAATCGCACACAAAAACAATCAAGAACAGAATAGTAATTGACACAGAGATATGAGGGACTTTTGTCTTCTCTTTATTCCTCTTCTCAAAAGCACGTACAATGGTTGGGATCCCCACCTTTATATAGTCTTCAGGGGATGAGGAGTCCATCATGGGCCAGACTTGCAGATCTGGGCCCAGATTTCTTAACAACAATAATGGGATTTTGCAAAAAAAAAAATATGTAAGTGGAGAAGTTTGTCAAAAACCCACCTGCACATCAAAGTTCATCAAAAACCCACCTGCAAGTTCTATGTGGTTTCAATGCCCCCTCCCAACGGCCAATTTGCTTGTTGAAGCTCTTACATGACGCTTGAGTGGTAATCTTAGTAGACTGGTCTTGTGGACTATGAGCAAGGAAGATGTGCCAGTGCAGGGTAGGGCACAAGCCAAGCGCGGGAGAATAAAGCATAACACAAGAGCGTGAGAATAGAGGGACAAGGAAGGACGATTAGGGGCAATCGCCGATATTGCGGTCGTGCGGGAGGATTCTTGTGGTCCGGATGGACTTTGACGTGATCCCATCAATGGGATGTTAGTATTTCTTGACTTCTAGGAGCTTCAACGAGTAAATTGGCCGCTTGGTGGCCGTGGGGGGATTTACAACCATATAGAACTTATGGGTAGGTTTTTGACGAACTTTGAGATGTAGGTGGGTTTTTGCAAAAATCCCTAGGGTAGTGGGATATGTCTTGGAAAGCCACCATAATCTAGAAACCCCACAAATCGCCACCAAATCAAGCGCCTAAAATTACAAAGATACCCATTAAATAGGTCAAAATAGATCAAAACCTACCAAAAAAAAAAAAGAGCAAATGCAACTTAACATACTACAAGTGGCGCCGCAACCACCTCTTCTGCTTTGCACTCACATCTTTAGCATGGTGATCACCACACTTCAAACCATGCCTACATCACCCCATGTCCTTGTGTCAAGCCTGAGAGGACACTTCTTAATTGGCAGGGTAAGGGACATGACGTGTTAGATACCGCTGTTATAAGTGGTTCACGATTGAAGTGCCACGCAAGCACCACATCGGTGCGATCAACTGAAACTAGCCCTATGGACATATTTAAAATCATATAAAACTTGTGGGTATGAGATTGACGGAATTTGAGATGTGGATAGGTTTATGACAAACCACCTTACCCGTGGGTGGTATTTTGAGGAAAAAATCCCAAATCCTAACTTTTTTTGAAGTTATTGTCGGGCCTGGCTTAGGCTCAAGGGGCCCACATGAACATCTCGCCGCTGTAGAAACTAAAAACCGGCGCACCTGAAACCCGATGAAGTCTTCGGTGAGCCCAAACCGGCATCTGCTGTGCAGACTCTATAGGGGGCAGGGCACCCACAGAATTGGACTTCCGACTGCATGCACCCTTCACGGCCCCTCGGAACAACAGGTTTGTGTGCTACTACCAGCAGCACAATCGTACAATTCATTTACGGCCCCTCGGAACTTAACAGGTCTGTGTGCTACCACCAGCAGCACAATCGCATTTTCAGTTGTGCAAACTTACCTACATTATTAATACTTGCCTTCGATATGTATATATATATATATATATATATATATATATACCCGTCGTTCTCTAGTTGTCACAGCTTACAATCCCCTGCTCCTTCCTTCCTTTCATTTCGATGACGATGGGGTTGGCTGCTGTGTTCGTGATCTCTGTGTTGTCCGTGTCGCTGCTGCCGGCTCTCCGCTCGGAGCCGTCAGCCGCGCCAGTGGCTACCGTCGACGTTGCGGCGGCGAGCGACCTCGTCGGCTCGGGTAGCCATCGCTACTTGGACGTCAGGTTCTTGTTCTCAGCCTTAATGTGCCTTTTATTCGTCCTTTCTCTGTCCATTTACGTAGAATTAGTTACTCATCTCATGATTTATCCCCATAATTTAATGGCGCGTCGTGCCCCGCTAATCTCGAATTGGGTGTACAAGTGAAGCGAGTATTGAATCCTCAAGCCAAACGCTTCAGTTAATTTGTCCTAGTTTGTCAATTCTGGCTTCTGCATCCGTGACATTCAATTGGTATATTCAAATTTGTGTTTGAGAGCTGTGCTTCAACAGAATGTTGTTTTCTCGTGCCTATATGCGGGCGCTGTTGTTGATCCCTTATCTCTTCTGTAAGGTCACCCCTCTAGCCTGCAGCTTGTGATCCTCTCTATTCTTTGCACTCAGAGGGAGAGAATAGAGGAGAGGGAGAGATATCGTCCGAAGCATGGGAGGAGCCGGCCATGGTGGTGGTGGTGGTGAATCGGGGAAGATGAAGACGTGGCGGCGGCTCCGGATCCGGTGAAGAAGACCGGCGGTGGTGGAGCTTCCTGCCGCCGGAGCGCCCTCTAGATCGGATTAGGTTTGTGTTGGTGGAGTTGTGCGCTCAGTCAACCTCGCACTCGAGCCGCCGCCTCCACCCTTTATATATGGCGCAGTCACGACGGGGCCCACCAGCCAAAAGATGGGCCGACGCCCCGATCGTATGCTGATCAAGGCCCCGATTAGCCGCTGGGCTAATTGGGGAGAGATCAATCCAACATTCTCCCCTTGATCTTCTCTATACTTTAACTTTAATTACTTTTGACTTTACTCATTCCATCACGCATTAGTGCATAGAGCATGTCTCATCGACACGGTCAATCGCGATAGATTTAATAAACTACAATACACCTCTGCTCAAATAGTTACTTTAATCTTTTGGGCCATCTTTTAGTCCAGAATCATAGGTTTTCCTTAAACCCATGCCGCTACATGTTCCCGAACACGCTGGGTGGTAAGCCTTTAGTAAGCGGATCCGCTAACATCTTTATGTGTACTTATATGCTCAAGACTTATAATTTGATCCCGAACTTTATCTTTCACAACATAGTATTTTATGTCAATGTGTTTGGCAAAGACCACTTGACTTATTGTTGTGGGCATACGCATCGCTGGTTCATTATCGCAGCACAACTTAAGTGGTCTATTGATGTCGCCAACCACTTTTAAACCGTATGAACTTCTTTAGCCGCTTCACCGTCCCCGTGCCTCATAACATGCTACAAACTCGCATACATTGTGGACGATGTAGTGACGGTTTGCTTTGAGCTTTTCCACGATATAGCTCCTCCAATGAGAGTGAACACATATCCGATGTAGACTTTCTATCATCTCCCGCAAAATCGAATCAGATACCCCACTATATGGAGTGAATCTGATCTTCAGATGTCATCATGAGGCCTTTTGTTCCTTGCAAATAACGCAAGACTTTCTTTATCAATTTCCAATGTTCTATTCCGTGATTGCTCGAATCGCCAAGTAACCCAGAATAAACGCTAAGTCGTATGCCGACACACTTGAGCATACCGCAAGCTTCCGACACCAAGCATATGGAACCGATTTCATTTGATCGAGCTCAGACGGTCCCCGGGCATTGAAAATCCCCATATCTCGCCGCCTTGACTATAGGTGCAGAAGGACTACATTTATGCATACAAAATTTCTTTAAGACTTTCTATGTATGCCTTTTGTGATATCCCAATATCCCTTGTTTTTATCCCGTGAATTTCGATCCCTAAAACGAACGAAGCTTCACCAAGATCTTTCATATCAAAGTTTGAGGACAAAACTTCTTTGTCTCCATGAGTGATCGACATCACTACTAGCTAGTAGAATATCATCCACATATAGGATTAGGAAGATAAACTTCCCATCTTTAAACTTTGCATAAACACAGCTTGTCCTCTACATTTTCTTTAAACCCAAATTTTCTTATTAGATCACAAACTTCAAGTACCACTGCCTTGAAGCTTGTTTTAACCCATAAATCTATTTCTTTAGGCGGCATCCCATTCTTTCATTTCCTTCCACGACAAAACCTTTCGGTTGTGCCATGTAAACATTTTCTCCAAATCCCCATTAAGAAATGCCGCTTTACATCCATCTGATGTAACTCTAAATCATAATGTGCTACTAATGCCATTATGATTCTCAGGAATCTTTACATGAGACCGAGAAAAGTCTCATTGTAATCAATCCCTTCTCTTTGCGTAAAGCCTTTGCCACAAGTCGTGCTTTGTATCTTTCTACATTCCTTGGGAGTCAAGCTTTGTCTTGTAGACCCATTTACAAACAAACGCTTCAGTTAATTTGTCCTAGTTTGTCAATTCTGGCTTCTGCATCCGTGACATTCAATTGGTATATTCAAATTTGTGTTTGAGAGCTATGCTTCAACAGAATGTTGTTTTCTCGTGCCTATATGCGGGCGCTGTTGTTGATCCCTTATCTCTTCTGTAAGGTCACCCCTCTAGCCTGCATATGGGGTATGTCGATCGTAGTACTCCCCTACCACGATCGGACTATCTTAATCTTTAAATCGTGTTGGTTATCCACAAAAATAGCTAAAGCCAGGTCACTCCTCGGTGACTTTACTTATGGGTCTTGCAACCTTTTTGATTACTCATCAATTTAATTTCAGGCACCGTAGAGTATTGAAAAAAGACATTTGTCTATTCTTTTGTTGTTCGGATTTGATTCGGAGCAATGCTTAGATTAGAATCAATTTATCGAAGTAATCATATTGGAAGTAATATCTCATAGGAATAGTTAAAATTTTGCCTTCTCCGATCAATGAGCTATCCTTCTCTTTTCAAACAATAGCTACTTGTAGTAAGTGATATTGTGTTGCATTCGAACCAATTACTAACTATCCACCATTTCTCTAAATGAAGAACTCGTGATTTGTGACAAAAAAAAAAGTTCAGGACTGGTTTCTTCATTTTATTCTAGCACTGCACATTGACCTCTGTTGCCTAAGGTTGGATTAACCTGAACACCAATCAACAGGACAGACGAAGAATTCAAGAAAGGGCATTTGGAGAATTCCCTTAACGTGCCCTACCTTTTCTTCACTCCCCAAGGCAAGAATCCTAACAATTACTTTGTTCCTGCCCTTCATTATTCAGAATCCTATCTCAGAAAGATATCTCAAGAATTTATCTTCCAAGCAATAGGAAAAACCACTAGCCGTTTAGACTGTAGACTGATGAGATGTGTTATCTTGAGCTGTAGCGTACAGTCTGTACTGATGTAACCTGGTCTGGAATCAGCAGGAAGGGAGAAGAACCCCCAGTTCATTGAGCAAGTGGTGGCATCGGGTTGTGACAAAGAGGACAACATAGTTGTGGTATTACTTCTGCTTTGCTCATTGCTCTGCAAATTAATTAGAATTGTAGACCAAAGCATGCGGGTGTTATGCATATGGATATTTAGTTTGGTTGCTTGTTCTTATGTTGATCTTTCTTTCTTACCAAGGGCTGCCAAAGCGGAATAAGGTCTCAACTAGCATGCGCCGATCTTATGGCAGCGGTAAGATCTCTCCCTCCCTTCGCTCCTCCCTCACTCTATGCATGCGTTTGCATAAGAACTAGGCAAAGTTTTTTTTTTCCTTCTTCTTTCTTTTGTTTTTGCTCTTAGAGGAAGATTTGAACTTCTACCATGTGCAAATATAGGGGAAGCTAGTCTTAGAAAGTTCATTTCACTTCATCCCACATCAATAATAGATCCTAATTTGAGAAAATATCTGCTAAATACGTAACTTCATATGTCTCTGTTCACATTTGTCTCAGTTAAATCTATACGACAATTTTTTTCAGTTAAGTACTCTCCTAAAACTACAAAGATCCCATTCACATAACTCGGTGAGTCTAGGTCAAGGCTAAATTCCTCTTCTGGGCTTGGGCTTGGGCTCTAATAAGAATTATTTTATAAAATATCAAAAAATGTAGTATATATGTAATATTTTTTAAACAAACAGGAAAATATTTCCAATATCGTGCGCACAAGCTTCCAGAACACTTCCCTTTTTGCATAAGGTCTTAATAATTTCCTTGTTATGTTCTTTTTTCTTCTCAAACATGTGAATGCATATGCAAACAGGGTTTCAAACATATAAAGGACATGGAAGGTGGTTACGCCGCGTGGGTGGGAAATGGACTTGCTGTGAAGAAACCTCAAGCACATGAAGAGCTCTAGTTTCTATTATTGACCGAGTGCTCATTTGATTTGTAAAAACATAAGCTAAGAGAAAAATCTCCAATATTGCTAGAGCCAATTATGTAGGTCAAGGTGAATAAAATATTTATAGCCATTCTTGGAAGCGATTAATTGTGCTGAAAAAACCATAGCTGGTGACTACATGATATAGTTGTTAGTCATATGCCCGAGATGCGATCACGGAGATGATGAGTTTTTGAACTGGCGACCAAGCCTCCTATCGCATTCAAATGGCGGTAGGAGGCTGAAAATGTTTTTTTTTGTGTGTAGCATGTTGCCACTTAAATTGGCGATAGGAGGCTTGTTCGTCGGTTTAAATGGCGGCAGGAGGCTAAAAATATTTTTTTTGTGTGTGTAGAATTGAGGATAAATATTTATTACTGTTTTATTTAAATTTCTACTGTTATTCCAACGTCTGAACCGCAACACAATACCCACCAACTAAACTACCGCCATCAACGGCGCCGCCGGCCAAGACAATGGTGGTGGTTTAAGGAAAAAGGTAGGTTGCACATTACAATAGGATACACGGTATAATAAGAAACAAAATCAGGTAGTAATAAGAAAAACAATATTAGCACAACATATTTGAAAGCAAAATGTAATCGCATAGTTTTTCAATAAATCACAAAGATGTTACATAACTTTCCAGCACAACGTCATCACATAATTTTTTAATAAATCACAATGATGTTAAACATATTCTAGCAAGACGTCGTCACATAGTTTTTCAATAAAACACAATGTTGTTACAACACATTCCAGCAAGACGTCATCACATAATTCTTCAATAAATTACAATGACAATAAAAAACATTCAACTTAATATATTTCGAGAAGACAAACCATTCTAGTGGCTGCCATCCAGACTGCCGACCTCTCCTTCATCTCATGCACTTCTCGTAGGGCATTTCTTGTAGGTATGCCCGGACTCCCTGCAAATTGAGCACTTTTTTGTGCAACGCCCTGCTTCTCCTTCAGTCGTTTAGTTGAATGGGCCGAAGAACGGTGGCGCTAGTGAGTGCAAGGCTCATGAACTGTCTGGACTGCGGCGTCCAGGAAAATGTCATGTACTCCAACACTGAAGAAAACAGGGGTCGTGTGTTCTACAAGTGTCTGTATTTCCCAGTGAGCTCGATTTACGTGAATTCTGGTATTTGATTTTAGTGTTTGTTTATCACTTTTTTTTCACTATTCGGTGTGGTTCTCAGACCGGCGGTTGCCAGTACTTTCAGTGGGCTATTGGTGCCATGGTCGAAAGAGCAATTGAACGTCCGCATGTAGTTCCATATGGTCCAACGGTGAACATGCCACCTGCAGAAGAGTGCTTTGACAAAATTCTTGGCCACTTGAAGTGGCTCGAGAAACTTAGGTGTGTATCCTTCTGGCAGCGTGTTCAATATGTATCAAGTAGTGGTGGTTGTCTGCATCAGGGACTCATGTGTGAATGATGTTGTATGCTTTTTATGAATTACGAGAAGTTAGTGGTATTCTGGGCTCAGTGTTGGGCCGGGGTGTTATAGCTAGGGTTGGCAGCCAGCTCCCCCCTCTCCCTCTTATTTGGGTGGCTGTACCCCTTGCCGAGTCCAACTTCGACTCGGTTGGGGGCTCAATTCGGCCCAATTACCTCTCCCCTTTCCCCTCTTAATTTTTGAATTATTTCCTAATACCAAAATCATATTTCTCATCCTTATCTATTAGTTAATCTCTCACTAATTCTTGTAATATTTTTCGATTAACTCTAAATTAACAATGGGATATTACAGTGAAAGTCATTTTAGGAGTGGAAGCTCTCTCCTGAAAACAAACAAAAGAAGTTTTTTATAGAAAAAAAAAATTTGGTTCAAAACCCAGACCAGTTTTATATAAAAGACAATATATTGTTAAATAAAAAAAGGAAAGAAACTTATCAAAATCATCAGTTCAGGCCTTTGATCTTGAACAACAGTTTGGTCAATGGACTCCTTAACCATTGTCTCAGTAGCTTCAGTAGTGGTAGGATCATGCGTGACCACTTCATCAGTTGTTATTGCTACTTTTTCTTCTTTGACAGGGGTCGAAGCCTCCTCGACCACATCTATGCTTGTGGAAGCTGTCATTTCTTCAATGCTAGTCGAAACCTTCTTAACCACTTCATCAACAGTAGGTGCCGACTCCTCAATGATGATGGTTGAAGGCCCCCTAACCACCATGGCTTATGTTACAACTACTAGAACTTGTTTGTCCTGTGGAATAGAAGGCACTACATCTTCTGTAACTTGCTCAACTTGTCCTTGTACTTCAGTAGCAGCAGGAAAAGTGTTCGGTGGACTATCATAAAATAGACAAGAAATAAATTTATAGTATATATAATAATTTACAACCAAAATACTATAAGTATTAGAAAGACTTCATTTACCTGAAGTAGATACCAGAATCCCCTCCTATGTCCAACAAAACACTACTAGTCCTAAAAGTTAGACCACCACTGCCTCTTTCATCAGAAGAGATTTTGAAAGTCCTGGTGTCTTAGGTCTTTCTAATATGATGAGGGGGGCCTCCTCTACAAACTCTCCCCCTCTCCCTGAACAATTGTAAAAGGAGGAGGGTATGTTGAAACTGATCTTTATAAGGAACCCAAAGATGTCTTTTTCGTACCTCAGTGACCTTAGCAGCCTTCGCCAATTTTTCCTACGCCTATGGTCTGTCGTGTATACACTTAGACCGAATGGCATGTGCAGAAGAAGTAGGAATACTGGCTGGGGATATTACTGCAACATTGCTGCTGGTCATAGGCTTCCCGGCCACTATCTTTGAAGGCCCTCTACTAGTATCATTGGCCTTCTTTGTAGCATGAATCTGACCTCTAAAGCCAGTCTGATCAGTAACTCGTTTCCTCATTGGATCTCAGATAGCTTTCCATATTAAGATTGTTTTACCTTATTTCGTTCACTCCGAACAGCTATTGGAGCTCCAATGAGGCTCACTGGTTGCCTCTCAAGTGGAATTGGCTCTGAATTATCTTTAGCATCTCTTAGAATTTTCGATGCTCTATCCAGAACTTAGGTATCTGGTAATATTGAAATAAAGCAATAAAATTATAAGTAAATAGATGTACTGCTTAGAAAAATAAAATCAGTTAGGGGTAATATACCTCCAATTTTAACCATCTTTTTTAAAGTGGTAATCCTATTTTTGAGGAAGTCATGAACAATCTTACAACTAGTAAAACCGTTCCCTACTAAGGTCGCAATAAGTCCAACCACCATCTTCTCCTCAGCAGTTAGAGTAAAATATTTCTCTTGTTCCTTATCTTTCCTTGTCCAAGTTGGATGCGCCTTCTTGGTATACCGCGGATGACTACCTTATGGGAGATCAAGATAAAACCACTCCTTGTGGTAATCACGCCATGAATCCTTAATTGAAAGAGTGGGGTACTGGTCAGGAGGGTATACATAAAGTTTAAAATAAACACTACCACATAAACCCTTGCTTGTATTGTTGGGAGTGTTTTGATAGAAATGGGAAAAGTGGTGAACAGAAGGAGGAATACCAAGAAGAGCTTCGCAGAGATGTGTGAAAACACTAAGAATTAAGATAGAATTTGGACCCAAGTGGACCAATTCCAAGTTGTAATGTTCAAGAACATTGGCTAAGAAGTCACTTTCGGGTGAACCAAAGCCCTAGTAAATGAAAGATCTAAATAATGAGATATGATCTAGATTAAGGGTTGGTTCTATATCATCACCATCCAAATTCTATCCAACCAAAGCCTTGGTCCTCGAGCAGTTGGATTTGCTCTTCGGAAAGAATAGATTTGCTCCAAGCCGCCATGTGGATAAGGTCAAAAGAACTCAAAAAGGATGAAAGGAGGGGAAGAGTGTTTTGAGGAAGATGAAAGGCTTTGAGGTGAAAGGTGTAAACCACACGGTGAAAAGATAAGGTAAAACTTGAGAATCTTTTATACCCTTTGTGGTAACTGCTTCCCCTGCGGTTTCACTGGAGGAGAAAATATTTTTCTCTCCCATGTCCATATTAAATGACCTATATGATTAGAAAGAGAAAAATGTTTTCTTGAAACTTATTTCAAAGCAAGAAGTCTCAAGAAAATATTTTATTTACTCAAGTCTTGGGGGCTACCTGACAAGGATCCTTGACTCGGTTAACATTTTCAATCAAGGGAAATCAAAATAGAATTTCATTTAGGCCCATTTAGCCATAGCCCACCTAATACCTTAATAGGCTCCATTATATCTGGTTATGCTTTCAACCAAAGTGAGATATGCTTTATTTAACATAATTGGTCGTTGACCAATCACACACATTGACGACTAGTAAGAGATAATAATCAACTTTCCCAACCAGTGACTATACTTATAACTGATCGGAGTCATGACAATTATACCCTTTAACGATCAATCATGGACAATAATTACTAGTCCCCGACCAATGGCTATACATTCTTTAGAATAGAGTATAACTGGTTGGGGTATTGACGGTTTACCACGTGATCCTTTAGTCTAACATGTGAGAGCAGTTAATAACACATCTGACAACTTACGACGGTTGATGAAGGGCATGACAGTTCAAGATAGGATAGACACAAGCATGAAGAAGGGAGTCATCTATTCAAGTATTAATTGCCACCCCTTAGATAAAAATTAGGGAGCTTGTGTGCCTCCAATAACAACAATAGAACATTCTTTTTTTTTTGCACATCTTGTAAATTCATTTTCCACGGCAAAAAAATCTTTGTGTGTTATTATCCTATTTATTATTTTCATAAGTTCGATAGATAGAAGGACCTGAGTCTTGTGCATCGACAAATTCCCCTAATAATCTTTCTTCCAAACGAAGCTAGAGGTTAATTTGACGAGAAAACATGCAGAATTCAAGTAGGAAACGAGATGTACTGGCATTCGTTTGATGGTCGAGACAGACAAACCGACGCACCCCTATCTGAACCAAAGGCAGAGGCTAAAAAATTCCAAGAGATTTCGTTTGTTGGAACTACACGAGTTTACACGACCTAGTTTGCAGAATTTTTGGCCGTATTGGCCACTTTTCATGCGGTATTTACAGGTCAGATCGGCTTCAAACTTTTGTTTTTTGTAAAAATAGCGCCTTTCCTGCACGGCCGCCGTGCGGGAAGCACCACCCGCCACCACATGGCCATTCCCACATGGCCACCGTGAGGGAAGTGTTCCCGCATAGCCACCATAAGGGAACCCCGCCCCGACGCCATGTGGATGGTTCCTGCATGGCCACCATGAGGGAACCCCCTCCCGTCAACATGTGTCCAATCTCTTCTCTCTCCTCCCTGATTAGGGTTTCACACAATTAAATTAGGGAATTTTGTAGGAATTTTAAAATATAGTAAATGAGTTCAAAAAATTATGAAATTTTGCGTGCAGCCTCTTGACACAGTGTACTTGCTTGTGTAAATTTGTCGTAATTTTATTCATCCAGAATTTTTCTCGTTATTTCATATAAAGTGTACTATTTGTACGAATTTGTAAATGTAGAAAATGAGCTCAAAAATTATGAATTTTATTTTGAAGACTCCTCACCCAATAGACTTGATTGTGTAATATTTTTACAAATTTGTATGTCTCAAAAATGAAGGATTAAGGTCGCGAAGATTAGGATTTTAGGTTTCAGAAATTAGGATTTCATGATTTCATGTGACTTGAAATGTATGGGAAAAAGTTGCATTGCAACTCTATTGGACATGTAGATATATAATATGGCGCAGGAGTATGCACATAACAACCAAAATACGCGTACAAATATAGGGAAACAAAATATGAATACAAATATACTAAAACATAATCACATGACACGAGATACAATATGGCTCACTCGTCTGAGCCACTACCCTCTCCTCGTTGCGGTGGCCTCCGCATGCGCTTGGATGTCTTGCATCATCTGAGCCATATGTGTGAACACCAGGTGGCAGTTCGTCATCCACAGTGCTACGTCCCAAATGCATTGCACGGACAGTTCGTGCGGCGCTACCGTGTGCATGAACGCTGGATACCATGGATTCCATATGATGTCGCTCTCGTGCAATGACTCGAACTCGTTGTAGTACAACGAGTAGCATCTCGCCGGTCGGTCCTTGGCCCAACGAAGATGGCTAGCAGTCCACTGTGTGCCCATGGTGGGCCCGTCTATCGCGTCGATTGGGGGGGGGGCGTACGGGTGCACTGCTCTCTCGATGGATGGTCTCCCAACAGGGAAGTGCTCCCAATTTCACAGCTGCAGGAGCATGTAGCAGATGGCCAGGGTGGGGGTAGCAGCGGTGCCGCGCCGCGAAGTGTCACACAACCCCCGGTATGTGATGCAAAGGACGGCTGATCCCCAACTATACTGAGGCATCGGCCCAGCCTCCACATCAACCAATGACTTGGTGAGGCGGACGAAGCTGGGGTAGCAAAAATTGCCCTATGCGGTTGGAAACACGACCCAACTAAAGAGCTGAAGAAGGTAAGCAACGAGATCCGTCCTAACGACCTCGTCAGGTGCACCTTGAGGGCAATCACTGAACTACCTCAGCTAAGTCCGGGGGATGCCACATGCACCCTTCAGGAGAGGTTGGCCGAACTGCTGCTCTAGCCTGGCCTTTCAGTTCGCATCCGGAGGGCCCGGAACAAGTGGCTCAACCCGGATCAGGAGATCGGTCAGGAGCGAGGCGTCCTACAGAGTCACCGTCATCTCACCCCACCGAAAGTGGAAGCTGTGCGTCTCGGACCTTCACCTGTCGACAAGTGCTGATAGCAGGCTGGCATCTAGGACGAACTGATGTCCTATGGACCCCAGTCTCGTAGGGGGCAACAAGCCCATGCCCTGGAGGATCTGGACGTAGCGATCGTCCAGCCCTCAGGAATCCCTCCCCCGAAGCACCAGGGGTGGAGGGCCATCCGTGTCAGCGGTGATCCACAGTTTGCACCGGTGGTCATCATCGTAGAAGTGTTCGAGAAGCTCCGGTAGAGACATGACATGGCTTGCAACACATGCAATAGACGGAATATTAGTAAGAAGGTTGATAATGACCATAACATATTACAAATTAAAAATTATGACAGAACTAACACTATTAATTTACACTAATTTAGTAGTATAAAATTAAATACGGCAATTTAAACATGACTAAATTAATTAGGGCTAACAAGACACTCATCTAAGAGATGGTCCAAAGACATGTAGCTATCAGCCAGCTGACCATGGACTAAATTCCTCTGCTTGGTGCTCAAATATGTTTCTTGCTCAGAAGTACAGCGCCACTCATGAGGTCAAACTTTATTATCCATGTATAGTAGAGTGGATGTGTTCTTAAGTTTCTTTACTTATGGTCTTAGATACATTACTTTGTCCATGCATTGATAGCCTACAACATATACAATGTATGAAAATCTCATAACGCTAATTACGAACGACCAAGTTTGTTGCCAAAAAATTGGCCTCTTCGTAAATTGGTAAACCTAGCAAACCTAACTACTTAAGTACGCGGTTAATAAATAATTTACGAACAACAAAAAATCGGCGAAGATAAAAATTACCTGCTAAATTGGCTTATAATGACGGCGGTTAATAGCGCTACAATGTTCCCGAAAATATAATCAACACAAAGAGCAACCGAAAGAGAGAGCGAGCGAAAGAGTGAGTGAGCGAGCGAGTGACTGCGAAATAAAACCGTGCTCGTTCGTTGGGAATCCTTCCTCATGCACAATCGATTTTAATTTGCATGCGGCACGGGGGAGACATGGAATAGATAGAGGTGACGGGATGACAAGATGGTTTGGTGGAGCTTTCGTTGCAAAAGAAAGGGAAAGACAGATTGATTGGTGGAGGTTTAGGTGGAAAAGAAAGGGAAAGACAGATTGATTGGTGAAGGTTTAGGTGGAAAAGAAAGGGGCCTCCGAAGGATGTATGTGTGCACAGTACATTTATATGAAATAGCGAGAAAAATTCTTGATGAATAAAACTACAGAAAATTTACACAAGCAAGTATACTGTGTCAAGAGGCTCCACGTAAAATTTTATAATTTTTGAGCTTATTTGTCATATTTTAAAATTCATACAAACAACGCTGAAAGCGAATCGGATTAACAAAACAATACACTTATATAAAATAGCGAGAAAAATTCTAGACGAATAAAATTATGACAAATTTACACAAGCAAGTACACTATGTCGAGAGGCTCTACGTAAAATTTTATAATTTTTTAAACTCATTTGCTATATTTTTAAATTCCTACAAAATTCCCTAATTTAATCGGGTGAAACCCTAATCGAGAGAGGAGATTAGACACGTAGCAGCGAGAGGGGGGTCCCTCATGGTGGCCATGCGGGAACCAACCACAGGCGTCGGGAGGGGGGTTCACGGCCATGTTGTGGCGGGAGAGGCTTCTCGCACGACGGCCGTGAGGGAACAGTGTTATTTTTGCAAAAAAAAAAAAAAAAGAAAATAGTTTAGAGCCTGTCAGACCTGTAAAATACTGTGTGAAAAGTGGCTAATATGGCCAAAAATTCTAGTTTGCACCGTAGTTTACACGCCATAATATTTGTATACTGCTTGCTTGCTGTGAATTTTTACAGTACGAAGCCAACTGGGTAGGAACAAACCTAACCATCGGGTTTGGATTTTGATATGACGCAAAAAAAAAAAAAAAAAGCTATGGCATAACTATCATGCGCAACAAATAATTTAAGCCTGCCTCAATCTATTGTCTTAAAAAATATATAGCTAAAATGAACAGGAGTTCTTCCAGCAATTTGCTTCCAAAACAAATAATCCAAAATGGCGTGTCATGCTTTTTTACAGTTTTACTCCCTTTTGTATTTCCTCTTTTTTTTTTCACCTCACAGAAAGATACTTCGTCTCCACGAGTACTATTATTCTGCATGATACAGTTGCAAGTTCAACTGCATCTTTCAAATTCAACAGCGTTCATCTTTCCTCTTTCTTTCTTTTTAATTTTTTTTTCACTCTTTCTTGATTTTTTCCCCTCCGCTTTTTTTTCTTCCTCTCACAATTTTGTAAACTAAATCACACTTTCCAACAAAAGAGATTCAACAATAAAATAATCCAGCATCACACAAACAGGTAACGTGCATCAACACTAGAAAAAAAAAACTCATGGTAACCAGAAGATAGCTAACATGGTAAGTATACTAGGTTACAAAAATTGAATTGAAGGGGTGGAGTCATATATGTCCTATAGTTTTATATGCACAACAGAAGTTTAGGACAAGAAACCTAGATGCAAAAGGAGATTAGAGGTTGCTGCTTCAATGAGCGCAGAACAGAATCCACATGGAGCTGCTTTCAGCAAGTACGCTACAAAATACATACCTAACATCATATGAACCGCTTCCAGCAGGATGCTACTCCAAATTGAGAAGTGTACAACAGTCTAACACAGATTACATTTTCTTATAAAGAAGATTGGACAATGATTTCCAAGATGTCGGCAAATGGCCCAGTATATTTTTGAACTCTCTTTTTTACCTTTTCTTTTTATGGGTTTTGCCCCAATGCTGCCCCAAATTAACTATGTGAGATTTTCAGCGGTTCTTTCAATAACTTGAAATGTGCAGGGGGGGTTTGACAAGGTGCAGATTTGTGTAATAGACAAGCCACCAAAATCGAAGCCTCAGAAGACCATCCATTCTTCAATACATCACCTGTGAAAATAAGCACATTAGTGCTACAACTTATTTTAACAGGAAAAATAATTTTGTGGCGGTTGGGTAATTTTCCATCCATCACAATATATTGCACAGGCCAACAAATGGAAAACAAGGGGGGGGGGGGGGATGGGGTTTATTAGGGATAGCTAGACACAAACAATAATATTGATTTAACTTAAGAAAATACAATCAATTTTGACACCTCATGCACTTAGTTAACAGAAGTGTATCATGCATATCGGATTAGACTCATTACTTATTGGAGGTATCATCTTTAAGAACATTAACAGGGAAATGAATAACCTATAAGAGCTTTCAAACTAAAATTTTCTTAGTAAAAAAGAAAGCTAAAATAAAGATCACTATGCCTTGACTGTTAGTGCAATTGTAAAATTGGAAGGCATAAAAACAAAAACTAGCAAGGCTAATCCGCAACTAGCATCCATTTTTAGGCTGATGCAGTTAGAAGTTTAGGTCTAGGGAGATTGATTGTGATATGTTTGCTCCAGACAAGTGACCCCACTATGTACTAACCATATGTATGCTTAAACAGTTAAATCCCATACTACAACAATTATAAAAATACATACCACACAGTGCAATTACATGTGAAAATCATCTAGACTATAGCATATTTACTTATGTGCATAACAAATATATTGGAAATTGGACAAGCTAAAGATAATGCATTAACAAGCCCAGTATATCTACTCTGACAAGATTCTCATATCAAGACAACCAGTATATTCAGACTTATCAACCAATTAAGGTAATATACATTGGCTACTGACAAGAACTGTTGTAGTAAACTAGTAGTCAGCATATAAGCCTAACAACCCGTACTTTACGAGTGCAACAAATCCTGGCATTCGATAACAAAAGCAGGCGTAAGCTAATTTGCTACAAAAATATACACCCAAATTTGACTAACATATCAACCATCAGGTCAATTCCATACAAAGTATTTCCGTAATATTCCTTGTTACATCATAAAAAATAGATAAAAAAATATGAGCCAAATAATTTGCCTATAAGCGTCCCAACCTACTGAGCTTCATTGTTTTGTTTCCGAATAATAAACACACTAATTTTCCATGCTAGCTGCTTACATACAACCAGGGAATATTCAGGTGGGAACCTCTCCCCCCAGTCATTATTTAAAAAAGGAAACATACAGCCAGGGTTAGAAAAACCAGATTTGCAAAACAAATCCAGAAGGCAGCCTAGAAACCAGTTCCCAGCGGGAGCCAGATTTCTCTTAGTTAGTTTCCTTTCGCAAATTCAAACACAAAAACTGAATCTGACTGCTTGCCGTCCATAAATACTGTTCATCAAACTGGATCTGGAAATCAAATTGCAACTTTTACAAATAATCCAGTTGCTACAGTACCTCTTGGGAAAACAAGAGCATAGGGTAAGATTTTGGAGAGGATTTTGCTATTCACAACTATGCATCTTATTCATTATTGAGAAAATATATATAGATAGTAGTTGCCTCATGAGCTATATAGGCCACATGGGCGGATGGGCCAAGAGAGAGACTACTAATATGTACAAGACTTTTAACAAAAAGAGACTACTAATATGTACAAGACTCTTAACAGAGAGAGACTACTAATATGTACAACTCTTAACAGCTAGAAGGAACCGACCAGTTCCCACTGGTTTTTTTAAAACATGCATATGACCAGAGTCAGTTGTTATGTTAGTCATGAGCTCATGGCACACTTAATCCTGCTGGCATCCATAATTTCCTTTGCCATGAACAATTTGACAGGTAGGCAAGTGACACAAGAACTTATTTGTATAATAAGCAATAAATATACAAATTTCAAACTTTGCCATGAACCATAATTCATTTCCAAATAAAGTGCAGCATACCTCATTGTGGAACGTCAGCATCTCTAAAGATAGCGTTTCTTGAGGCATCGTGTTCAGGAGGGCACTCAACATTTGATGATAGAGAGGAACTAGAAGATGAAGCTTTAGCAATTCCAACAGGAGATGTCTTTGCACTTTCTGCAGTTGGCATGGATTCACTATGAGGATTGATTGCTGTACCAGATGTGACAGTGGATGATATTTTTCCAACAGGGCTTGGGGGCTCAGATGCCATGTTTTGAGTTTGGCTGGAGATGCTAGAGGCCCTGATAGGAATTGAAGTTTTCTGAGGTCTAGATTGGTTATTCGAGCCAGGAGAGGCTGTCAACCACATAAATCGTAGTGTATGCCCTTTACAAGATTTACCACCAATAAATGCTTTCTCAGCAGATTGTCGTGTTGTGTAAGTCACACAAGCTGAGCAACTCAGAGAAGGTTTTAAGGTTGCATCATGGTTGTGGGCTTCAGTGTCTTCCAGAACAACAGATGAAAGCTCCCCAAATGATGTGAAATGATCTTTCAAGACAGATTCCTGTAAACAAAGTAGACAAGGACATCAGAAGTAAAAGAAACAGCTCGTAATCAAGCACATCAACACAAAGAAAACATGAACTATCAAGCAAAGTAACATAAGGATACAATGGCTTTTAATTTCTACAACATCTTACTCCTTTGAGTAGAAATAAAGAAGAATTTTCCTCACAAAAAAAAAAGAACTAAAGAAGAATTTTAGTTTGAACATGAAAAGACAAATTACATTATGTACAGATTTCTTGTTGGCGTCGATTGCACAGGTGCAAGACTGAGCATGTGTTATCAACTCCACATGCCTGCCACTAAACATATCATCTCTCGCCATATAGATAATACAGGAGTACTGTTAAAGCCTTTGCCCTTATACATAGCAAATGCAGTTTATTAACAGTTGCATACATAAATGCATGCAAATTCCATAGCCTAACAATAAGAAAGGAAATCCCTGTCATTAGGGAGACTCGGTTTAATAAGATTACAATAGAAACATGGTCACCCAATATTCCATACCATCTAACGATGCCAACTGCAATAGGTTTAAGAGTGGGGTATAAAAATACAGAAGGTGATGCAGTTGAAAGGATACAATTTTAACAGCAAAAAAAAAAAAAAAATCCAACATAGCCCAGATGATAAGAAATTAAGACCCTGTATATAATGTAGGATCATGCAGACATCTCTCAAAAGCAACAAATGGCAATGCAGACATTATACCAAGCATCTCTTAATGAACAGTATTGCTATGCAAGGTGAAGCCAAAATGCCAAATATAACCACAGAAAATAGTTGTTCATATTAAGTACCTTTTTGTAGAGTGGATGTGTCTGAGATTTAGTCGCAGAATAATAATAATCTCAAGCACAAAGATAATTTAAGCCTGACAGCTGCTACACTAAGATCCACGGTTGTGTGCATGAATAACTTAAAACTTAAAAGATTATAACAAAGAAACTGAAGTAGCAAATTGATATAACACAATGAAAAAAATCATTTTTCACCCATATTTTTGGGACAGAAGATGCTTGCGAAACCCAATGATCTAATCTCAACAGTCAACACCTAGGCAAGGTATAGATGCAAGGGATAAAAAGTGCAAGGGTAGCTTTCATTAAATTAACTTTGCAATGGTAAGGATGCCAGAAATTCAGCAATAGTAGGTGCCCCACCAATCCACAAAATTTCAGGTATAGTTTGATCTTCAATTGTGAATGGGAAAACACTGACTTGCACTTATAACCATGACAATGCCACTTTTTTTGTGAGTTAAAGTATATCAAGGAGGGTAGGGCAGGAGGTTGGGTGGTAGACTTACATTTGCAATTTCAGGTGGCAAAGGTGGAAGGATTCTAAATGATGTGGTCCGATTGTCAAGCTTAAACCTGTTCTGTGGCGGTGCTAACAGAGGAGTTATCAGCTTCGCAGCTACAGCTGATTTCTGTGTGGATGTTGCAGCGATTTTTTGGGAAGACGAAGCCAACTCTCCAGAATTTTTCTTTTCCAGTGTACCAGCAACCTCTTGTGGCCCTTCTGCCCTAGTGTTCATAGACCTTGCATCTGTCACTTTCCCCACATCATTAGAAACTTCTTTTTCAAGACCACCAGCCTCTGCCTGTTTGGCTGAATTTGATGAACTTTTCTGCAATGTAGTTGTTTACTTATTAGAAACCAGAAACACCAGCAGCTAAAAATGCAATCATTATAAGCAAGTATTAACAGCCAATCTGTCCACTGATGAAAAAAAAAGGTTCAGCTAACAACATAAGTTATATAGTTAACACTAATGAATTCAAACTAATATAGGGAAAATAGTAAGTACTTGTTTCGCAAGTTTCTCTAACTGGCGGCGGAACTCATCACGCTTCTGAGCTAAGATCTCTTGCTTTTTACGAAGTTCTTCCAGGAGTTCTAGATTTTCTTGCCTTTTTGGAGCAGGAGGTATTGATTTTATACTATTTGCTGGCAACATTTTAGGACCTGTGCCAGAACCTGATGCTTCAGTAGAAGATCCAGAACTTGCCCTTGGAGTTGTAGACTGAAGATTTTCCTTGCCTCTGTTGGAAGATGATGGCTGAGGTGGGGCAGAACTGGCCAGCGGAGTAGACAACTGGGAAGACCTTGCGGAGATTCTACCCTCTCCCTCGTCAGTAATCCTATCTCTGTTGGCCCACCATAGCTTTATAAAGCGGTTTCCCATTACAGCGTCTGGAGCTTTTAGGGCAGCTTCAGCTTCCGCTCTTTTAGAGAACTGGACAAAAGCTTTTTCGCTGTTTGATGGAATATAGATATCTATTACTTGACCAAATTTCTGGAAGTGTGAAAGAAGGGCATCCCATGTGTTGCTTTCTTGGGGAATGCCATTTACATAAAGTGTACGAGATGCTTTGTGAGAAGCTCGATTACTTTGCCGGCCCAGATCTCCAGACATTATAGAATTGGATTGACCATTAATATCTTTAGCAGCAGCAGGCTTTACTTGGATTGTGCTAGGAGCCATCTCATCATAATATTCACTTCTTTGACTTCCAGTGGCACTTGTTGAACTATTAGCTGTCTTACCAGACCCTGATTTTCTCTTTGATGCTATTCGCCCCCAAACAGAAGATTTTGAATTCTGTGAACCATCAGCTGCAAAACCCTGGTTTGCATGCTCCCGACCTGCTTCATAGCCTAAGGATTCAGCATTCCATACCCCATCATCAGCATGTGCAAAATTAGTATAAGATGCTTCAGGGTGTTCATTGTTCCATAGAGGCTGATCAGGATCATATACATCAGCATCAGCAACAGCTGAAGCAGTGATTCCATTTAGCTTTAATGCATCATTTGTCACACCAGATTTTATATCTTTTGCAGGAACACCTTTATTGCCTCCTAGGCGTGATACGTTAACAGGAGCAGTTCCTGCCTCATTTTGGATTCCTAGTGCTGGAGCATTTGAAACCGAGACTGGAAGATTGAACTGTGACAGACTCTGCAAAGTGTTTAAGAAATTATTCCATTAAATCTCAATGTTTTGACCTAAGCACAAAACACTATCTAGTAGGACTTGACCACAGGAACCTTGACTCATATCGCATAATTTAACAAAGTTATTTAAAAAAATAGCAAAAGCTAACTAACGTTAAGTAACAACCAGAAAATAAAATGATGTATCAAAGAAAAAAGACCAAAGCATGCTAGAGTTACATTATAGTGAGATGTGAAATCCACCCCAAGTTGACGTTGCTCAGTTAGGATTTTGGACAGGGTATTTTGAACAACATTAATTGCAACTCAGATCATCAGTGTTAACAGCACTCAAGTAACGACTTTCAAGGCTACAGTTATGTTGGCAAAAAATGGCCATGGCACTCATGACAAAAAAAAAGTGAAGCGATAGAATATCCTATTAGAATGCTATGATGGAAAATGTAGCAATTATGTAAAAAGGATAACACTAAAATGTAGGATAGAATGCAGAACATTATGTGAAGATCAAGAAATACACATACCTGCATGTCTTCGACGACAATTCTATTTACACCATGCTCCATGGGGCACATATCCCCTCTCAAGCAAAATCCAAGCTCCTCGAAATCTCTACAACGTTGACGAGGCATGCCAAGATCAATTAAAGGAGATATTGCAGGCTGAATAGGGCCTTGCATTCCAAGTGGGTGGATTGGATCCAATATTCCATTAGGCATTCCAGGCATAAATCCATATGGACCCCAGGAACCATTTTGTGCACTGCCGCCACTCGGCAAAGAAGCACCCATGAATAAGCTAGGATGTGGGGGTGGTCCTTGTGAGGCCATCTGTGATGCAAAATCAATCATGTCAAGTGCGTTAAATCTTGGGTCATGCTGAGTCCTGCGTGCACCATTCCGTCCTCTTCCCCGCGTCATAGGAGGGCGAGCAGAGGCAGAAACTGATGAACCAGAACGGAAGGATTGGTTCACTCTAGGTGCCCGACTGTGAGCTCCTGCTCCAGGGCGCCTCTTGAATTTTGGTACGAAATCTTTCTGTGTTTCCCCATGTGAATCAGCTCCACCATAAGGCTGTCCATTACCAGAAACCCTGTACCTTTTTTTCAAAGGCCTCCCTAGAGATTGCTCCTCAGTATTCTCATCAAAAGATTGAGGTCTAGCCTCTCGTCTTCGATGCTTGTGGTTACGATCATTGTCGTCGTCGTCGTCACTAATTTCAAAGTCTTCGGTATCTGTAGCAGCTTCAGAATTTGTGGAATTATTTTCTTCCTTTGGTGAAAGAACTTCTATTTTGTCAGCATCCAGTGCAGGAGATGAAGACTCTTTGAGCATCTTCAAGATTAGCAAGCCCGCAGAAAACTTTGCATCTAGATTTTATTCATTGTCTTGATCATCTGGAAGAAGCATACAATGCAGATTCACTCCTATTGTCAATACATCAGGCAGAACATTAAAAAAAAAAAGATTGATAGAACACAAAGTCGAACATTTGACTGGGATAAAAAGAAATTTGTAATATAGCGTGATGAATGACAAAAGATAGTGCCAGAACAACAACAAGACTGGCAAGGCATTGCCCTTTTTCCCTTTCAAATAGCAATACACTGGAAGAAAGCAGTATGACTCAACTATTCAATGCTCACTTGAACTAATAACAGGATTATGTCCAAAATGCCCAGTCCATGGAGCCAAGCAGGCAACATATTTAGGGGGTGTGAAAGATACTTTAGGTCAAGGCTCACTGCCTACTTGGTTTTTCTCATATCGTATCCAGCAGCAAAAAATGGCACAGTGGGATGCGTGTAGTCAAACTTTTCTAATTTTGATCACTAATATCTTTGTAAGAATCTAAATTAGAACATCAAAATGATGAGTACATTTCTCACCCAAAAAAAATGCTCTCATATTTGTCGCTTTTAGAAAGATAAAAATTATGATAATAGAAAGTATTGGCCAAAGTCACATCTTAGAGACTTCAAAAGGACAAAATAACACCTTATTGTTACCGAATGGAGTTGGATAGGAAAAATTACTAATACAGATGGTATTTCGCAACAGCCATAGCATTACTTGAAGCTCTCATGCAGAATAAGCCAATCCCAATTCAATCCAATCCAATCCCATATTGGCCAGAATACATATTAGGCATACAACCAGGCAGCTATCATGCATATAGCAATACTCATTTGGAATTCAACTACGGTTGCACACCAGCAAAACATAAATCAACAAAGGTTCAAACAGCCTGCAAGCACTGGACGTTTTTCACAAAATAATGTCAAACAAACCTATGTGACCCTAACACAAATCTGGCACATTTATACCAAACAGCTACCAAACAGACACATGTGAACAGCACATCTCTACACGGAAGAAAATAATTAAAGGTCTCCAATCCCATACTCCGCTCAAACGGGGTGCGTGAACAAACAGGAGGCAAACCATACGCAACATACATTTCGACGAATAGCTAACGGCCTTAGGAATGATCTTCGCTACAGACCTTACATTCACTCTATACTCCTGACTGAGTTGCGCCTAATAAACCACAAAGGAATGGAGCTTGCCCCGGCTCAGGGGGGCAATCTCCTGAAATCCCCGTGCTGTGCCCCCAATGCCTCTGCAATCCGAGCCTCCGAGTCAATTACACTAAGCTCTAGGCCACGAAAACCAAAACGAGGAACACGCCGTGAGCACCGCAACCACAACAGTGCATCAAACATCCCTCGCAGAAAACACTCGCCACCAAGAACCCTCCCATGAGAACACCAAGCCGATCAGTAAACGATACAGGTATCACAAGCAAAAGCAACAGAGACGGATCATTCCGCGCCCGCCACGATTCCACCACGGGACGCTTGCCACCCTTCCCGGTTCCTAACCCTACCCGCAGCGCAGGACGAAAGCCCCGCCGCAATCGCCTGCCGACCCCGGCCACCGCGGCACCGAAATCCGCAGCTAATCGAGTGGAATTGGACGTGCCGCACGGGGGCTGGGACGAGGGAGGGGAGGCGCGGAATCAGGTCTTACCAGCAGAATCCGGATCGCCACCCGGGGTAGGTCGTCGTGGCGGCGAGGAGGACGAGAAGGCGGAGGAGGGCGGGGAGAGGAGAGGACGAGGGGGTCGCCGTCGGGGAGGCGAGGAGATGAGGAGGAGATGGTTAAATGCTGAGGGTACTGCAGTATTTTTTGCGCTATTGGGCAGCTAGCCTAGGGTTCTGTAGCTTTTTGTTGCGCGTTATTTGTCTTTTTTTCCTCTCTACCTTGTGTGTTTTGTGTCTACGCCATTGAAGTAGAGCAGAGCTTCTACCTGACAAGAAGTTTCATCTTTGCTCTAAAGGCTAATCCAACGGCCAAAAATCAACCATAGGGAAATGAAATTGACGGTGTAAATATAGTTCAAAAATGTTTGTGAGTTGTGACAGCCGCGTTGGGAAGTATATGTCCTCTTGTTTTTATGCAAAGTACAGATGTTTGTTGGAGGATAAGATGATGTTGTCTTCCCCTCGCTTGGGGTGCTGGAGCACCGGTTTCGTCCGTTGCATTCATAGTACCTCACTACTACTCGTGTATAATTATAATTATTTGGGTAACATCATCAAGTAGCGATGTACTGTTTTATTGTAGTTTACATTTTTTTCAAGTTATGTACGAATTTGAATTACACAAAACCGTTCGGTATATGTTCAATAAGTTTGTCTTGCATTAGCTTTAACCTTAGAGCACCCCTCTATTTTCGCCCTACCTTCGCAAGGGCAAGTTACCGAAGTAGTTGTCGCGTTCCTTTTGTTGAAAAATATATAAAAGGGACATTCACTTATTTGCCACTGTACTTGCATACGAGTTTTAGTATTTGCTACTAACAGTGGCAAATACTAAAAGGGGGAATTCATATTTTGCCCTCAACTTAGATGTGTTTTCAGATTTTACACCATTTCCCGATGTAATTGATATTTTGCCCTCAATTTAGTCTGTTGCTTCATTATTTGCCATCTTTCCATTATTTTAATATTATTCGGCCGTTTCCCCCGTTTTGGCCATGCGAAAATACATTTTTGCCCCCCGTGCACATCTCCCCATTCATCCTTTCCCCAATCCATTTCTCCTGAAGCTTCTTCAACGCCTCCAACTCCCTCCTCCTCCTCCACCGCCCCAGCCCCGCCAAGGCCGACGCCTCCTCCCTCCGTGGCCTCCGCCTCCAACTCCCTCCTCCTCCTCCTCCTCCTCCAGTGCCCCAGCCCCGCCAAGGCCAACGCCTCCTCCCTCCCGCGCCCACGCCTTCTTGCCAAAGCCGATGATGGTGTAGTCGAGGTCCAGCTGCTTAAGCTCCTCGATGCGGGTGGAGGTGCTGGAGGCGGCGGTGGCGTGGCTGCGGGGGGAGAAGGTGGTGTCGAACTCGGCAGCGTCAGTAGCCACCTCTCCAACTACTCCTCCACTGTCGCCGCGGGGCCGCCCGACGGATCCGCCGTCTGCGCCTACCCGCTGCCCAGCCTGCTCAACTCGGAGTACCTCGTCGAGGAGGAGCTCCAGGTCGTCCTCAAGCACCCGAGCCAGCAGCAACAACAGCTGGTCGTGGTGGACCGTGGGCATCCCTCGTCCGTGACACGGCGTCGTTCAGCTTGGCGTGGTCGCAGGAGCGGTGGAGCAACCGGTGGAGCAGCGGGAGGTGGAGCAGCCAGTACGACGCTGGGAGCATGACGGAGGCGGTGGCGGCGGAGTGGTGGTGGGACATGGACGGCGGTGTGGCGCCAGCTACGCGGCCGTGGGAGGCGGAGGAGGGGAGCGCGTTCTACGGGTTATTGCGGTGGCTGACGGGGGCTTGGGAGAAGCTTCTGCCGGAGGCGGAGTGAAAGCAGCCGCCGCACCGACCATGTCGTCGGGGGCGCAGCAGCAGCAGCCGCCACCGCCGTACCAGCAGGTGCACACGGTGACCCCGCACACCCGCGCCGTCTCCTGCGTGCGTTTCTCCCCCTGCGGCCGCCTCTTCGATGACGCCTACGGCCGAGTAGGCCATGCAGGAGAACGGGGCTATGCGGCGGGCGACGATGGAGAGGAGCGGGCGAGCCGCCGCGGCAGCGAGCGCGGCCTCGATGAGCGCCATCTCCTCCTCGCTGACGATCTCCACGGGAAACACACAGATGGGAAAAGGGAGGAACACGGCGGGGGACTTGGTTTGGTGCGAGGGGAACGGGCCTGTTCCGACCTAAGGGTAAGAAGGTCATTTCACATGCCGGGTAACAGGGAAATGGCCGGATAATATTAAAATAACGAAGAAAACGACTAAGTTGAGGGCAAATAATGTATTACGTCGGGAAGGGGTGTAAAATCTGAAAACACATCTAAGTTGAGGGCAAAATATGAATTCCCCCATACTAAAACTCACCCAATTGTAGTGGCAAATACTCAATTACTCCTATATAAAATGGTTTTTTATATTTGTGTGTGTGTTATATTTCTATTTAAAATTTACCATTTTTAAGTTGATGCACCAAACTAAATGCAAAGTGCCAATCTTACCAGGTAAAAGCAGGCCGGCTAGGGGGCTGGGGAGGCTGCCCACGTCGACATTTTTTTTGGGTGTCGTTCGATTCTTCAGTCATTCTCCGTGCCATTCGATTCGACGTTGCGCATGCACGTAGTTTCCAGACATCTTGTGTCGTTCGATTCGTCAGTCTTTCTCCATGTCGTTCGATTGGTTTAGGCGTTGTGTTCGACGCGTCGTCGCGGTTGCATGCGCCCTGTCTACTAAGCCACGCCACGTGCTCCGCCTACCTCGTTCCCCGTGCCTGTTGCTGTTCTTTTACTCACGCTTGCTTCTCCTTTTCCCTGGTGCGTTCCCCCAGTTAGTCTTCTTCGCCCTTTCGTCTCTCTCGTCTCCTCCTTGGTTTTGTCGCCCACCTTGTTCTTCCATTCCAGTTGTCGTCGTTGTTGTTTGCTCATTCTTTACCTTCGCCTTTCTTTCCCCCTGTGATGTCCTTTGCTTGTTCTTGCTCCGTTTTTTCCCCTTCGAATGTGGAGGGCGAGTTTTTCCCTTGGATTTGTTCTTTTCGATTAGATCCGTATTTTTCCTGCTTGTGTTGTTGTCCTAGCGTGCTCTTGTTTCTTATGGGGAGTCCTTTTTTTTGTGGATTTAGGTGCACTCAATTGGGATCGCGTTTTCCCTACTTCTGTTCTTGTGTTGCTTTGTTTTTTTAGTGTGTTCCCACATTGTTCGGTTTCATCTGCTTCTTCATTTCCGTTTTTAGGTATTTGGTTTTAGTGTGTTCCTCAGTTTCATCTCGAATGTTTTGTATTATGCCTATTCTTTTTTGTCACTTTTCTTTGCTATGTTATTTGTTGTGTTCGGCGTTGCCTAATTTGTGTGCTTTCTCTTCGCTCGACGCTCAAAGCTGGATTTCTTCCCGCTATTTCGTACTCTCTTTTTTCTTACGTGGCTATTCTTTTTTTGTCGTTTTTCTTTGCTAGGTTATTTGTTGTGTTCAGCCTTGCCTAATTTGTGCGCTTCCTCTTCGCTTGAAGCTGGATTTCCCTCCATGTTTCTTACTCTCTCTTTTTTGCTTGTTTGGTTGTTGTTGGTGGGTTTCCCCCGTTTTTCGATTATTTTTTTTATTTTCCCTTCTTGGGGTCTAATTCATCATATCCTTCCGTAATGTTGCCTACGTGTTGTTGCTGGGTGTGTTTTCTCGATAGTCTATTTCCTCTGCTTTGTTTTTTCCTTATTCGTGGGTGTTTCTTTCCCCTACAGACTCCTTTCCACGTTGAAACGGTTTTGTAGCACCGTCCGATTCTTCAAGCTTTGTCTACCCCATCCGATTGTCCTTTCCGTTGCGCTCGCGTGTTGTTTGGTTTCTTTCCTTTGCTGTTTGATTTTTCCTGCGTAATTCGTACCGTCCGATTGCCTTGTTTGTTGTGCTCGAAGGCGTGCGCGTTCGGCACAGTGTTGCACTTGCATGCGCTTTGCCCGAGACGCTTCGACACGTGTTGTGCCTCCTCGTTTGCCATGCCTATTGCGCTGTTTTTCCTCGCTTTTACTTCCTCTTTTCCCAACCAAGTGCTTCTTGCTTCGCCTTCTTCACCAGTTTCGCCTTTCTCGTTTCTTCATTGTTTCTGTCGCTTGCTTCACTCCTCTTTCAATTGCCCACGCTATACTTGCCCCTTTCTTTTACTTCGTTCTTTAATGCCCTTAGTGTGTTGTTTGTTTCTTTTTTCAGCTAAACTTGTCTTTATTACAGGGAGACCAGGCTTTTTCGTGGATCTAGATGTTATAGGGAGACCAGGCTTTTCCGTGGATCTAGATGTTCTTCCTTTTTTTTGAAACTTGTGTTGTGGTACCTCTGTTTTCGTTTGCGGAGCCGTTTGACTTCTCCCATCTCGTTCTTCTTTGTGTCGCTCAACGCGCTTTTCACATTTCGTTTATCGGCTTCTTTTGTACCTGTCTTCTTCCTCCTTTTTTCACCCCAATTGTGACCTTTATTTTTTCTTGCTGCGTTTATTGTTTTCCCTTTATTTAGAGACTTGTTTCTTCATGGAGCTAGCTTTGTTTGAGTTTTATTTTGCTCATATTGCGTTCTTTATTTGTTCTTGCTGCGCTTAATTTTCCTTCTAAATTCAGAGTCATGTTGCTTCATCGACCTGGCTTTATTTGGTTAGACTCGCTTTTTCCCTGCTCCTCTTCTTCTATTGTCGTCCTCTTGTTCATCTTACCTGATCTGTGCTTCTTTTGTTCAATCGGTTCCTATTGGGCTTTGGTTGGTGCTTTCCCTTCCTCGTTTTTTTGGTTCCTTTTTAACCCTTTTTCTTCGATGGATTCCTTTGGTATTTGATCTTACCTATTTTGTGCAACCTCTTCGTCAGTCCTCACTGCTTACTGTCCTTTGTTGGTTTTTGCTTCAGCCGTATAGATGCTGCTTGCTTTCAGTTGTTTGCTTCTTTGTTTTGTTTCCCCCTCTCTATGTTAGGTTGTTGTTAGTAGTTTTTCCTGTTCGTCAGTTTTTCCTCAAGGCCCTTTTTTAGGGGTTCGATTTATACAGCGTCTTTCATAATGTTGCCGACACGCTGTCGTTGAGGCGTGATTTGCCAGTTTTCTACCTCCTTTCCTTCGCTTTTGTTTTTTTAAACCTGTTCCTTGTTGTTTAGTGCATCCTTCTTCCTTCGCTTGCTATTTGTGTTTCTTTGCTCCTTTCTTGTTGACCTTATCTGATCTATGCTCCTTTTCTTTGATCGGTTCTCACTGTGGCTGGCTTGTTCTTTTCCCTTCCTCATTTTTGTGCTTCCTTTTTTCCTTTATTTCTCACTGATTTTTTTTGTACTTGATCTTGCCTACTCTGTATGGCCTGTCGGCCTCTTCTTCAATCATCACCCATTACTGCCACTAGGGTATTTGCTACTTTCTTTCATCTGTTTGAGATGGAAGGCGCAACCTTTATGCATTAGGCTATTGTTAGGGGTTTTCCCTGTTCGTCGATTCCCTCAGTTTTCTATTTAGGCCCATTTTTAGGAATTTGATTTAGACGTCTTCTTCAGTAATGTTGCTGGCGCGCTGCCTTTTATGCGTGATTCATTCGATTCCTATCTCCTTTTCTTCGCTTTTGCTTTTTTAACCCTTCTATAGGTGTTTCATGTAGCCTTCTTTCTTCGCTTGCTATTTTTGTTGCTTATCTGTTGTTTATTACCTTCTACCTATCTATTTTGTGTTCCTTTTAGACGCGTTCGCCTCTTGCTGGCAATGTGTATTCGTGCATTTGCTTTTTTATTTTCCGTTCGGCCACTCTATATTTCTTCCCTTTTCTTCATTTTCCTTTAATTTGTTCCTCCTACTCCTCTTTAGTCGGCTGATTTGTTTAATCGATTTTATAGCTATTTCTATCGGCGCTTTTCAGTGTTGCGGATTTTTCTTTGTTACTTCGTTCCTTTATCTGATGTTCCGTCTTACTTCCTATAAAGCTATCCAGTTATATTTTCGCTGTCTGATCCCTTACATGTCTGCTTTGTCTATTTTTTGCAGTGTCTTATTATTGCCTTCTTACTTCTTTCGGGTAACTGTCTTTAACAAGGTAACCTACTTTTACTCAGATGTTTCTTTATACTGTTTTGTGCCTACCTTATCAACAATGTTATGTTATTTTGTTTTGTGTTGGTAATGTTGTTTCATATCTTTTTTCTGTATAATCTAAATAGTTACATTTACGTACCTTAGCACTGGTCTATGCTAGATTTATTCGTATGTTGCCTTCTATTGCTTTGTACCTACCTTATAGGTTATGTTATATGTTTCCTTTTGTTGCTTTGTGCCTCACTTGTCAGTTATGTTGTGTTGCATTTGTTTCCACTGATAAAGTCGTTTAATGCATATGTCATGTATGATATTATATAGATTCATTTACGTATTTGTGTTGGAGATATGCCCTAGAGGCAATCATTTTGATGATGATATTTCGTTGTATCCATGATTTAATAAATGTTCCTTGAATATTGCCTTTGTGTTGATTAACAAGTATGTGACTTGTTTGTGAAACTCTTTACTTGTATGGTTATTCTAAAGTTGTCCCTAGTCGGAGTTCATGTGAGGACACACGTGAATGATGGATTAGCACATGTATCGGTTGATGACCATGTTTCACAGGTCATAGACATGGAGATGTCAAACCAATAATGTGGACACATGTTTAGAACATGAGGTTGGACCGATCCAACATGAGACATAGCTTTTATACTTATGGTTCTCTCTACACAATGTGTACGCCTTGTCCTTAGACCTGAGATTGTCGCATGTACTTGAGATGTGAATAGACCTACTTAGGGGCTATCAAACGCTACTCAATGAATCGGGTAGTTATAAAGGTAGCTTTCGGGTTTGTCATGAAGCATGCTACGAGGCATGGTCAGTCGAGATGAGATTTGCCCCTCTCTACCTGAGAGAGATATCTCTGGGCCCCTCGAGTGATCGGATCCAGGAATGCATGGCCATGCTACTTAAGGTTAAGAGTTAACCTAGTAAGGGATTTCGGATCACAGGATCGAGAAAGAGTGGTCAGCTTGGAGCTCGACCGAATATCGTGAGGCAAAGAGATTGGCATGTACATAACGTTGTGATGGTTCGTCCGATATGATCTTTACGTGCGTTTAGGAGTTGGCACGTCTTGCTAGAGGCCGCTACCAACTATTGACCAAGTATGTATACTTGCGTCATGTCTAAACATACGTGAACCTATAGGGTCACACACTTAAGGGGCTGAAGCCTAATTCGGATTGGATCCGAATTAGACTGGGCATTGAGTCCTAATGGGCCTCTATTCGTAGAAGCCCATTATAAGGACGTCTATAAAAGGAGGGCGGGCGCATCGTTAAGGGTTGAGTTTTTCGTGACATCCCCAAACCCCGGCGCCACCCTCCCACGCCCTAGTCGCTCGCGGATCTAGTAGTCCGGCGTCGCCGCTTCCTCCCGTACGTGTGGATACCTTTGAAGGCGCTGCATCTGTGGCGTTGGGACGAACCGCAAGAAAGGAGCTATACGTGGGACACCACGACGAGGACGAGGAAGTAGTACGACTACTCTGCCCCGACGTACTGCATCAACTTGGTACGACTACACTGCCCCGATGCGCTGCATCAACTTCTGCACCTGCGCGTCTAGTGGTAAGACCGTGATCTATAACTGCAGTGATCTTGGTTTACGGGTAGAATTTTTTAATTTGCGCTAGTGTAGCCTACCCGTTTCCCTACAATTTGTGCATTACCTACCTTTTTAGGCAATTGCTTAGTGTCCTGACCATGTGTGCATACACACCCATATATGTGCGATTTGAGGTCCTCTGTTACTTAGCTCTGGCCTTTGCTCATGTTTAATGCTTAAACTCGAGGTGTTTAGATATATCATTCCCGTGATCTGTTTGTATTCCATTTGTATACTCCCCCCCTTAACTGTGTGTCTTGGTCTGGGCTTGATCTGATGGCTTGTGTTTCTGTGATCAAGCTAGCTTTTGCGTTATGTGCTGATCTATGCCTCTTGTTCATGCCTATAGCATTTCTCTTTCACATCCTCCGTCTTGTCCGTTGCAGTACGAAATTCGTTGTGCTGCTTCTTAAGATGGCTTTTGTGTTAACTTTTTTCCCCCTTCTATAGTCGCCCTGAAGATGGCTATTGTGTTGACTTTTTCCTCCTTCTATATAACTATGTGGTAAACTATTGCATTGGAAGGAATAGCAGCTGAGAAGAATCAATAAAGATTTGGGCTTAATGTCGGAGGTTGAAACAACGAGTAAAGCAGACATGTTGACATTCATACAAATTTACAACAGTAAATAGTCCTTCCTCTTAGAACTTGCAACATTGATAAATACATCAACATCAAATGTGCTATGCAGATTCCGCACAACGTATGATCAAATCAATGGAGCTCTATCGCCGTCTTAATCTGGCTGTAGCTATGTGATACCATTTTTTGTTAGAATATGCTTCTTTAGTACCTGTAGAGTACTATCACATAGCCATGGTCATATTGCTGAGTAAATCATACAATGACAGATACCTCCCTATTTCAGAACCTAAAAGGTAAAGAGCTGAATTGTTGTTTACTTCTATTACTACTTATCATCATTTTGTTTTTGCTAACTATCTAAAGCTACCTCTACTCTGCCCTGACATTGTTCACAAAATTTTTCAGCACAAAAGACACAACATCTGAGGATATACCTGCCTTTGAACTTGCCAAAAAGCTTGCCAGGATGTAGGAGGCAACAATTAGCTCTAGGTATGTCACCTATACTATCGTTTATAAACATTCCTATTGAATTCCCCATTACCTTCAAAAACTTACGTTCTAATCCAAATCATTTTTGCCTTTCAGCACACACTTCGACAAAGTATGCTGCCACAACATAGCTACTGACATTTTGCTTCTACCCTAGAAATAAGTAGTTTGTACTCTCTGCTACATCGACCACAACTCTTTCTTTTATGTAATCGAGTCTTAAAAACATACTATGTGTTCTATATTTGTCCTGTAATATTATAAACATCATCTATATGTTGATGGACTGTATGATATATAGGTTCACTTTGGTAAAGGCTGTGCTCAATTTCAGTGTGGTAATTTTTGCTTTTGTCTTTGATAAAACTATATAGTCTGACCAAGTATTCTCTTAGTCTGTTATTGCATATAGACATGCCTTAGTATGACCATATTAGACCCGTCTTATCATCTCTTTGTTTGCTACATACATCATATAACATACTACATGTCTACATGTTTGCGACTAGCTTCACAGCCCCATCTATTTACGCACCTAACACATCATCTCTCTTACACATTTTGTTGCCTAAGGTTAGATCCGGTGTATTCTAATAGGTACCTTATAAGTCTACAGTAGCTACCGCTATGATTATAAACCTGTTGCAGTTACTGATATGGTCGTAACGTTTCCCACACGCACGCCAACAACGCGCACCGGGCTCTAGTATTGTTACAACCTGGCACCGAGCGAGCAACAGAATTTTTTTAAAAAATAATCTATTTTTTATTAGAAATTACAAATTTATTCTTGCAATCTTTTTTTACAGGATTATACTCATATCGCTTAATGGTTGGGCGACTAGAGCTAGTCGCCCAACCGAACAACGATTGTAATGCACTAGCCGTACCGTTGGACGACTGAATATCTGTTGCCCAACCGTTCACCGACAGGTTGCTATCGCCAAACCGCTAGGCGACTAAGATCCTGTCGCCTAACAGTTAGGCGACAGGGGGGGCCCTGGCTGTTTTTTTATTTTTAATTCTTGTTTGTTGACGAGGATCTAATAATCCTCATTTTATTATTCCATAATCATGTAATATGACATCACATGGCATACTCCTTAATATTATAAGGGAAGAGCAAGTCAGGTAGTCGTAAGCTCTTGTACGACTACCCCCTAGTCGTAAGCATTTCTACGACTATAGTGTAATAATAAGTCCTGCTACGATTACGTCCGATCGTAAGTCTTTCTACGATCAGTACCTAGTCGTAAGCTTTTCTACGACTACCCCCTAGTCGTAGGTTCTGCTATGACCAGTTCTGCTACGACTTCTTCACGACTAACTGGGTTCACTCGTCAGAAGGCCCATTTAATGGTGAGAATCTAAGCAGTTAAAATACGTAGTTATACCTGACATAACTATAGATAATTCTCCACTATCTCTGACTGATAACTGTTTGACAGCATGGGGAGGTTACTACTCCAGTAATTACTCTCATTATTACGCAATAATGAGTGACTAATTAGCCTGGAATGACAACGACCACCACAGCGTAGTATAAATAAGTGTCTTTTAGAGATAGAGAGGGGAGGCTTTTTTGGGAAGAACAGCACAGTCAGTAGTAGCGATATAGGAAGATCCTCTACTGGTTGTAATCTAGATACCCAATACAAGATACACAGGAGTAGTGTTGTTATTCTCACCTGAGAAGGCCCGAACCTGTATAAAAATCCCCGTGTCTCTCTCGTCTGCGTGATCAATTGTGGAGACCCCCCGAATCAAACAATCTTTACGTAAGATCGGTTCTAAAACACCGACAGTTGGCGCCGACCGTGGAGATCTTCTGGTAATTTCTTGTCAACAGTTCTTTCTTTTCTCTTTGATGCTACCATGGCAGGAGAATGGAACGAGGAGAATTGGTTCGACTTGGCCGATTACGCATGTGAGACCCCGGTTTATTAAGCTTGTAATACTTAACCTTCCACTGGCTTTAGTATCACAAACAGAATAACCCGTGCCTCGATGGACATGTGCTTCCCAGAAATTACAGTACACATACATCATACAAAAGCATACATCAATTCCATACAACATAACCTAACAAGTCTAGTAAAAGACATACATAATAATAAGTTATTACAGAGCAGCCGACCGGCCAAATGTCATAAGTATTAAGAAGTAACAACGGAAGCAAAAGATTGCCATGAGATGGCTTTAAACCAAAGACGACCGGTTAGCCACGTAACACCACAGGGCAACCGACTGGGCCGCCAAGCTAATCGCCCCACACACTGCCACAGCACAACTCACAAAAGTGAGGCCCATCGGGCTCACCTTCTTCCTCTGCACACAACAAGCAATGCAGGTGAGTACAATAATGTACTCGCAATACTTACGAGTAACAAGCCTATACATAGCTACATGAAAGCTGTATCAAAGGATGTTGGTTATATGATTGTTTGGACGCATAAAGCAAGTTTCATTTGCAATAATGTAATAGATTGAAGGCAATTTAACAAATCAGTTTTTAAGCATTGAAATAACAGCGAGTAACAATAATTATCAAGTAACCACCTAGAAGTGACCAACCCAATAGCCACCACAAATAGCATGAATCCCCTGATTCATACCTCCCATCCAGTTTTAATTTTAAAGTGTTGTAGTCTAACTCTTGAAAGACTTCCCCAAGCGTGTCCATAACCTAGGACGAGGCTATTCGAATAGTTCAAAACCCTGCAGGGGTGTACTAATGTACCCACACTTCAGACCGCCTTTAAGCCACAAGATTAGCACACTTCCAAAGGTATGCCGGCACGGCTAAGTCCTACGAGACATTTCTAATATTGTGAATCAACTACGAGTTGCTCGTATGGATAGAAATCAATACGCTTACATTGTAAAGCCAAAAAGACAACTACCCCTTGGGGTAAAGCTTTTTAGACAACTACAATGCTCCCACATATAACCACCTCATTTTACCACAACACAACACACACACGCCCTCCTGCGACTCGTAGCCGACACACGCCAAAGTACTAAGTCAAGAGAGGTCCTATACCCTATAGTGTGATTAGCACGCAAGATTTCTTGGTTTAATGTAACAAGATGTTATGTCCTTGTTGACTTGGGCACCATTCCAATCACACCCCCAAAAGATCACACCATCTTACCATTGTGCCCAAGTCCTAATTGTTTTTATTTTCAGTTTTAGTTTTGCAATTTGAACATAGCACATAACTAAAATATAGAGATCATAATAAGTTTGTGTGATCAAGGTTATCGATAAGTCGATAACCGCCCATTTCTACCGATAGCTAAGCATGTCTAAGCAACAAACTCGTAAACTACTAAGTGACAAGGGTTCATCCAACGAACCCAAAATCACAGCAAGATAAACCTAGGCTCAGTAGTAGAGGATAAACATTTGCCTACTGGTAATGCATCTACTAGGTTAACTATCGACAATAGTTAAAAAAAACATAGCAATGTGTCGGTGTTTTAGAACCGATCTTACGTAAAGATTGTTTGATTCGGGGGGTCTCCACAATTGATCACACAGACGAAGAAGACACGGGGATTTTTATACGAGTTCGGCCTTCTCGGTGAGAATAACAACCCTACTCCCGTATCTTGTATTTGCTCTTTGGATTACAATCAAATCAGTATTTTCCTCATTGTTCTCCTCCGCTCTCTCTCTATCTCTAATGTATACCTATTTATACTAAGCAATAGTGGACGTTGTCCTTCCAGTGAATTAGTCTCTCATTATTATGTAATAATGAGAGTAATTACCGAGTAGTAACCTCCCATGTCACAATCGATTACGATCGAGAGATAGTGGGAATTATCTACGCTATGTCGAGATAATCTGCGTATTTTGACCGCTTAGATTCTCATTTGCTTAATGGGCGTCAAACGGGTGGGTCCAGAAGTCGTGAGGAACCATGAGCGTGCCCCGATCGTGAAAAACTTACGACCGGACATACCGTAACGATCATACCATAGTCGTAGAAGAGCTTACGACTAGGTAGTAGTCGTAACGATTATACCATGGTCGAGAAGAGCTACGACCGGGGTAGTCGTAGGGATTATCCCGTGGTCGAGAAGAGCTTACGACCGGGGTAGTCGTAGGGATTATCCCGTGGTCGTAGAAGAGCTTACGACCAGGGGGGTAGTTGTAGGGTGGTCTACGACTTCCTGACTAGTTCTTCCCTTTTGATATTCTAAGGGGTATGTCTTATGACGTCATATTTCTTGATTATTGAGTAAATAAATGAGGATTACTTAGATCCTCGTCATCTAGCCCCCCAGCTTCAAGTGAAAATAACTTACTTGAGTGAAGGGTCGTAGACGATCCTTTGACCACTAAGGGGTCGTTAGGAAAACGTTGAAGGAAAAACTCTTCAACCCTTGTTTCTCTCGACCAGGAATATGCTTGATCGAGGTAATTGGTTTAAGGTTGTCACGACTACGAGATGTCTTACGACTTGGCCGTCAGAGCCTTAAACCGAAATAAGGTTTTTCCCGGTTGGTTTTTCACTTGACCCGGGAGTCAAGATGGTAATTTCACTTGAGGTGTGAAAAGGTTTCTTGGGACTTTCCATTGGGCAGGTAAAAAAGCCTGTCCGTTGAAACGATTCCCTAAGCGGTGGCGACTGTTGGGATTACGCGACGTTTCATCTCACCTGTGCGGTTATAAAACGGGCCGCAGGGGAAGAACTTAGGATTCTTACCTTTTTACCCAACAGTCTATTGCTTTCTTGTTTCTTCCGCCGCCGGTGACTCTGTACATTTTCTTGAAGCTTTCCCAACCTTAAATCCTCTCGTTCTTGAGAGAAAAAATGGCCAGGATTGTCTCTGAATGGGCCGAGTCGGAGATGGACGATGCAAAATGATCGCTTTCGCCGCGAGAAGATCCCCGAGGGTCTTCTCATGACTTGGATTGCGGCGAATGGGCAGCATTGGCCTTCGGGAGAGGTAGGCCAAATTCCCGTCTTAAAGGCTTACTGTGAGTGTGGCCTTCGATTGCCTGCTCACCCTTTCCTCACGCTCGTACTCGAGCACTTCAGGGTGGAATTAGTGAACCTTGGTCCTAATTCCATTACGATGTTAAGTGTATTCGTGTACTTGTGTGAGGCCTACCTAGGATTCCGCGACCTCGAGTGTTCGGTATTATTATGGAATGGCTCGCAAGCCGAGATCGCCGTAGCCGTGGTCCAAGCTCCATGACAACAAGTCGAAGGAGTATATTCAGATGTTTACCCTGGCCGTCTGGCGGGTTGGAAGAAGAGGTGGTTCTCATCGGGAGGTTACCCAGAAGATAGCCCTCGCTCGTTGGACAGGCCGCAGAGCGATCTTCTTCCTGGGACTCGACTCCCAGTAATCTTGACCGGATAGCCCCCTATATTCAAGCTATCAAAGACTTGAAGTCAGAGGGGCTCACCGGTTTGGCACGTGGTGAAGGACTTCATCACGCGCCGGATTAGTACTTTGAAGACAAGGGTCCCTCCCATGTGGAGATACTCAGGAAAGGACGACCCAACCAGGGACTACAAGGACGGTGAGTAGAAAGACTTACTCTTTTGGTTTTATCCTTGGTTAACCCTGATTTAGTCTGTTTAATCGAATTGTCCATATTGCCAGATCTTTTGCAGACGGAGGTTGACGCACGTGTCCGGCTCATCTGCGAAGCATCCGTCGAATATGGCGGCCCTCAAATCCTCGCGGTTTTGACCACGAGAGGAGAAAGAAAGGCGCTAAAGGTAATCAAACGACTCGCCTTTAGGTGTTTTATTGTCGTAGAATAGTGTACGACTAGCCGATTTGTCGAGAAAAACTTACGATCGGTGCGATCGTAGAAACACTTACGACGGATGTAATCGTAGAATAACTTACGATTAGACAATGTCGTAGAAAAACTTACGACTTAACGTAATCGTAGAATGACTTACGATTAGATAAAGTCGTAGAAATACTTATAATTTTTGAGCTGATCATACAGACCACTTTTCTCCTTCTTCAACAAAAAGTTGGCATGGAGATAAACCTAAAATCACAACAAGATAAACCTAGGCTCAGTAGTAGAGGATAAACATTTGCCTACTGGTAATGCATCTACTAGGTTAACTATCGACAATAGTTAAAAAAAACATAGCAATGTGTCGGTGTTTTAGAACCGATCTTACGTAAAAATTGTTTGATTCGGGGGGTCTCCACAATTGATCACACAGACGAAGAAGACACGGGGATTTTTATACAGGTTCGGGCCTTCTCCGGTGAGAATAACAACCCTACTCCTGTGTATCTTGTATTTGCTCTTTGGATTACAATCGAATCAGTATTTTCCTCGCTGTTCTCCTCCGCCTCTCTCTCTCTAACAGATACCTATTTATACTAAGCAATAGTGGACGTTGTCCTTCCAGGCTAATTAGTCTCTCATTATTATGTAATAATGAGAGTAATTACCGGAGTAGTAACCTCCCATGTCACAATCGCACGATCGAGATAATGGGAATTATCTACGCTATGTCGAGATAATCGCGTATTTTGACCGCTTAGATTCTCACCGCTTAATGGGCCGTCAAACGGGTGGGTCCATGAAGTCGTGAGGAACCATGAGAGTGCCCCGATCGTAGAAAAACTTACGACCAGACATACTCGTAACGATCATACCATAGTCGTAGAAGAGCTTACGACTAGGTAGTAGTCGTAACAATTATACCATGGTCGTAGAAGAGCTTACGACCAGGGGGTAGTCGTAGGGATTATCCCGTGGTCGTAGAAGAGCTTACGACCAGGGGGTAGTCGTAGGGATTATCCCGTGGTCGTAGAAGAGCTTACGACCAGGGGGGTAGTTGTAGGGTGGTCTACGACATCCTGACTAGTTCTTCCCTTTTGATATTCTAAGGGGTATGTCTTATGACGTCATATTTCTTGATTATGGAGTAAATAAATGAGGATTACTTAGATCCTCGTCACAATGCATACATAGAATTTGCAAATAATATATTAGAATTTGAAAATAGTAGGAACAACATGATCAAATTATGCTATATCTGCTTGCATGGCTGGAGTGCAGGGTCTGATGGCTGTGGTTCAGAAACAATATCGATATTATCTTCGGAACCCAACGCGAAAAGGCGATAAACCAATAAGAACGAAGAACACCAAATAAACTTCAGCAACAAAAGATATCAAAAACTCATGAAATTCACACAACAGCAAGGGGATGATTTTAGACAATTTTAGGAACAAGAATCATGCAATTTGGATTTGGTATGAAAAAGGTATAGCCAAAATACACTCTCTCAGCCTATAAAATCAACTAAATTAATTACTGGTATTGTTAATGACAAAAATTTCTAGAATGATCTAAGGTCTGAAATTTTTATGACAGGTAGGTTATGACATCCTAATGACAGCAAAGTTGAGTTTACTAAATTTGGAGTTATAATGATTTACTTATGATTTTTCTAAGTTGTAAACCTAGCACATGTTACTTTACAGAAATATAACCATGTTGAAAACCTATTTGATATTAAAGTACACTAACAGAGGAATTTAACAAAATTTATTTTGCACAAATTGGATTTATACAGAAAAAGATATACATTTTACAAGTTTCAATCCTATTTCTGGAATATTTAAAATTGGCAGAAATCAAGTCATTAGTGTTTGTAAAACTCTCTGTTACCGAAACTTATCTAAATGCATTTTACAATTAATCTTTAGTTAAATGTGAACTTATCCCAACTGGAATCAACTAAAAAGGGATTATAACAATTTAGTTAGGCATTTTCTAAGCTTTTCTAGAATTACAAGAACATTAAGTAATAGCAGATATGAATTAATAAAGCTTATAACATTTTCTGCTGCAAAAACAAGTCTAAATGTATTTTAAAATTAAACTATAGTGAAACATGAATTTAATGCAGTTGAAAATATCTAAAAAGGATTTAAAATGAATTAGTTGTGAGTTTCTAAATTTTACTACAATTTTCAGTTGATAAGAAAATGCTTACTGAGATAAACCCATCTTAACAGAAATAAACGACGTGGACGCTCGTGGGCCGTTGATGCGAAATCAGACGGGCCACACGCATGGGGAATAGCGCACGCGCGCGATCCCAAAAGAAGCCCACCGTTGGATCAAGATCCAACGACTCACGTGGAGGGAAACATTCGGACCGAGCGAATGCCTCGAACACCCACAACCGCAGATCTCAAGATGAACGGCTCGAGCGCACCTCCCTTTGGGGAGTCTGAATGCACTCGCGATCGCAGCCGCAGATCGAGCGATGGGCGATCCAGAACAATTAGGAAACCGGACGGTCCGAACGTTCTCTAGATCTGGGTCGTTGATCACAAGATCGACGGCCCACGATCATCAAAACGCTACACACGCCCCCGAGAGATTAAGTGCGCCGGGAGGGGATTAATGAGAGGACCCCACATGAGACAATGAACCAGATTAAGACACATTAATTGCTAAACAATGATTAGCAATTAATGACCCCAACACTGCAGTCTAGGCCTACGGGCCAACCTGACAGTGACACAGCGAACCAGTTTAAGACATACTAATCATCTCTAATGATTAACAATAATTAGATCATTAATTGTGTCTTAACGACGACGGCACAGAGGGAGTCTCGTCCGGCAAAAATCCGAGCGAAAAGAATGGCTCGCCGCCGCCGGCTCCGGCCACGACGGCGTAATCTTAAGACTAAAATGGGTTCGCAATAGGCTTGCGATCCCGATGGTGGTAACCTCGCCGGCGGCGAAGGTCTAGAACGCCGGCTAGCCGGAAAATAGCGACGGTGACCCACTCGGCTAAAAGCGAAAATACAAGAAGAGCTCCGCAGCAGTCTGAGAAGCGAGTGCCAAGCATCTAAGGACTAATAGGAAGCTACCTTGACCGATGGAGCTTGCCGGACCCGAGGACCACGATGGCCGGAGAAGGTCTGACCACGATGGCCGGAGAAGGTCTGACCACGATGGAGCTTGCCGGACCCGAGGAAGAAGATACGAAAACAGAGACCTGAGCCAAAATGAACACCACTGGTGGTCAATATAGCTACACAATAGCCCATATAAGCTTCATGAGCAAATAATTGAGAAAAGGAGCACTCACCGGAGCTGAGAAAGAAAGGGGAATGGTTTCGGCCGAATTTGAACAACACCAAATTTGTCAAATCATACAAATGAAACCCAAAATTAAGTGAGGGGAAAAGATTAGGGCAATAAGGAGTTAAAAAGGGTACAAGAATTTTTGAAGAAGAACCACTGGAGCTTCATGATCCTCAATGGAGCTCCACGGGTCAACAATGGTGATTTGGTGTTTTTGGAGAATTAGGCCCCAAAAATGAAGAAGGAGCTTTGGATGGTGTAAAGGAATACCAGGAAGGGGTCTTGGGACCTTATATAGCTAAGGATTAGGGTTTGGAAAAAAGGAGCCTCGCGGGTGAGCTAAGTCCATGACACAAACATGGACCGAAAAGCAAAAGGATGAAGATGTAGGAGTAGGGCATGCCTCTCGGCCGAAAGCACTTGCAAGCACTTAATGCCGACCAGGGAGACGTTGCTAGAAGAACACGATTTGACAGTGCCATACCTCTCTCTGTTCACGCACGGCGGGAGGTTGAAGATGACCAGAGAAAAAGGCAAGGACACTGTGAGTCGTTGGATTTAGAAATGGACGGCTCAGATCTCTCGAAGCTCCTGAGGTTTAAACACAACGGAGGAGATTGTGAGCGTTGGATTTTAATCCAACGGTTCAGACCAATCAAAACAATCGGAAGTCCGAATGTCTCCTGCTACGAGGATGGTCCGATTTTAATCCAACGGCTGGGGTTCGCCCAAAGCTCCAGAGGTTAGAATCAACAGAGAGGATCGCGAACCCTTAGATCAGAAATGAACGGCCATGATGAGAGATTGCATTCGGACGTCCGAATGTTCACGCGAACCTGGGCCGATCGATAAGGATCCAACGACTGAGATTGAAAGTGCGCTTTTAAGAGGAAGCCCGGTGCAGTTAGTTGACTGGACCAAGTCAAGTGGCTTGAGCCCGAGTCTGACTCGAACCCAACGAACAGTGAAATTAGGTTTTGAGTTTTAAACTGAGCTGGGACTTTGGGTATTTATTTGAGATAGCAAAACAACTCTAAAAATTATGAAATTTTTACTGGAGCTTGCCAACTCAGATGTTAACCTTGTGTAAAATTTTCAGAGGTTTTTATGCAGCGCATTATTCTCAAAAAATTATGCAAGGCTCTGGTTTAAGGTTTGACTGAAAGTCAAACAGGTTTGACTGCCCTCTAAAAATATTCAAACAATTTCTAAAAATTGTGAAAATTTTCAGAGGGGTCACAAACCATCACAGGAACTCAGGAAAAATATTTTCAAAGGATGGTCACAAGATTTGAGATGAATGTTTTTGGAAGACAAAGTTTTGGATCTAAAGACTTGTGACTTTGTATTTCCATAGTTCTTGTACAAGAATTGTTTAGAACATACAGGAAATACATGATGTAAGCAAAAGTTTTAAATTCTACTCATTTTCTTACATTTGAAACACAAGTCCAAAATTTGGATGTTACAACGCAGACGTCGACATGGATGCCGGTTTCGACTACGAACCGAGTATCGAATCTTCTGACGGTGTTGCTGCCTCTAGAGATCTTCTATCAGATTTTGGAGACTGCATCGCCATCGGAGGACAGGAGGGATCCTTATCCCTCACAACAGTACGCCCAGTTGAGGAACCCGCTTCCTCAGGGGGCAAGGGTCACCACGACCAACAGCAGGACTGCATTGGGGCAAATTCGCAACATGGCGAGAGTTTTTTCTCCAAGCGTTCGAGTCCCCCCAAGGCAGTACGACTTGGCAAGACAGGTTCTGGAAGCCATCATTCCGGAGCTCCATCGACATCTGATGGTCCTCTCTCCCCGAGTATTTCCGCAGGGAAGAGGATCGAGCATGCTGTTCCTCCAAGTCCAACCGTCCCGACGCAGGGTCCACCTGCAGACGGAGACGGTTATAACCCGGAGTTCCCCTACTTGGAGGGGTTTACTCCAAGTCGCAAGATGGTGTCGCTCGACTACTCCTCAAGCGAGGAGGCCTCGAGCGCAAGTGGAGGTCATCCATGGGAAGTCTTCGTCCTTCCCTCTGATAAGAATCGTTCTCCCAGAGGAAGGATTGACGATGCTCCCCGACGAGCATACTCTACACCCCCCTCGTTGCAATGGCAGGGGCGCCACCGCTGACGAACGAAACAAACACTTTAATGAACGTGCGGGACATCCTCAACATTCTCGCACTCCATTAAAACCAACTCTGGGGGTCTGAAATAGGCCATTTTGAGACAACTCGACGGAGAAAAATAGCAGCTCAGAAAAACCTTCCTGAGCGTGCTTATTTCCAGTCGGAGGAAGCTCATGAACTCCAACACATCAATGACTTGCTGGAAAACCCGACTCAAGAACTCGCTCGAGCACCAGGGTATGATATCTTTGCAGAAGAGATCACGCAAAGGCTTCGCGACACGATGGCCAAACTCAAGCGCCTTCGTCGACCACAACCAGGAAGTCGTAGTAGTACGACTCCTTCTTCTGCCAGTCGTTCAGATAACTCGTCGCATAGAAGGCGGCACGACCATCACTCACGTCGTTCTCCTAACCTGAGAAAGACGCAACAAGCCCCCAGGAGAGGTGATCTTTCACCACTTCGGCGACGGGATGCACGGCAGCAAGCGGAGTACGAGGAGTATTTCCCTCGTAAGGCTGAGACCTATCATAGGTCCAGCCCTCCTGTAGCTGGGTATCGACGAGTACGATCACCCGGCGACATTAACCCTTCTTTTCTGCAAAGAAGGAGGCAAGAGGTTATCTCGGGGTGTCGGGCATTTTCACCCGACCTTCGAGCGGTTTGTTAGCCGCCTCGTTTTCGACCAACAAATTTAGAGAAATTTGATGGAACTCAGAATCCCATCGAGTTCCTCTAGATTTATACTACAGCTATCCGAGATGCAGGAGGAGGAGAGCATGTCATGGCGAATTACCTTCCGACTGTGCTCGAAGGATCGGCACGATCATGGCTTTTAAACCAGCCATTCGAATCGATCTACTCGTGGCAACACCTCTGTGATATTTTGCTGGTAAATTTCCAGGGCACTTACAATCGCCCTGGAAAGGAGGATAATCTGCACCGGATAAGGCAGAACGACCATGAAATGCTACGCCAATTCATCAGGCGCTTCAGTCAGGTTCAAAATTCTATTCCGGAAGTTTCTGACTCATCTCTGATCAGGGCTTTCTAGCAGGGAGTCCGTAGCAGAAGGATAACGGAGGATATCGCTTTACATCCACCTGCCACCGTAGCCGAACTCTTTGAGATGGCCGATAGATATGCGACTGCTGCTGAAGCCGTCGAATGGAACAATACTATCGATCGTGAAGACAACATCCCTCAGGAGGCAGGCGAAAGTGGTAAGAAAAAGGATAAAAAGGCTAGGAAATCTAAGAACAAGGCAAAGAGACGCAAATCTCCAATTGCCGGTTCTAAGGAGGTCCTGGTCGTAAGCGACAAGGAGCCGCGCAACCCCAAGCAAAATCCCGATCGAGGCAAAGGTAAGCGCCAAGATCAAAGAAACGACAAACCCAGGTGGTGTCCCTTTCATAAAAAAGAAGGGCATGATCTTCATAATTACCGAGTTTTTCTACGAAAACTCGAAGACTATTACTCTGGCAAGGGGTCACTTCCTACTCTTGAACAGGTAGGCCAAACAAGTGGACAGAAGGAGTCGGATGATGAGGAGATGCCGTTCCAGGATCCACAACACACCATCGATCACATCTATGGGGGATCTTCGGCATATGAATCGCGGAGGCAGCTGAAAGCTGTCGAGCGTGAGGTAAACACAATCGACTCCCCTCTCGTCAATAAATTACCGAAGTGGTCAGAAGTCACCATTACTTTCGAGAAGTGTGATTGTCCGATCCCTTCGACTAGACCAGGTCGATTTTCGATAGTGGTCGAACCCACTATCAACAATTGTCGAGTCAATCGAGTTTTAGTTGATGGTGGAAGCTCGTTAAACATACTGTTTATGAGTACCCTGGACGAGATGCAAGTACCCAGGACAAAGGTAAGGCCGGTACGATATTCATTTCATGGAATCGTACCGGGGTCTTCGGCCAAACCAATTGGCCAAGTTTCTCTTCCTTTAACGTTTGGATCACCAAGCAATTTCAGGACAGAGAAGGTCTCCTTTAATGTGGTCGACTTCGATACGGCATATAATGCCATACTCGGACGACCTACTTTGGCAAGATTCTTAATAGCTACTCATGATGGGTATCAATGTCTTAAGATGCCAGGTCTCAAAGGAGTGATCACGATATATTGTGACAAGAAGATGGCGCACTCCTGCGACCGTCGCTCCCTCGAGATGGTTGGACAATTACCAACTCGAGATGAAAGTCAGCCTTCGATTAGCAAGTCGAAGCCTAAAGCTGCACCTAAGCCGAACGACCAGGTCAAAGAGGTTCCTCTGGACGCAGGGGCGCCCTCGAAGACTGTTCGCATTGGGGATTCTTCCGACCACAAATAGGAGGACACCCTCATCACTTTCCTCCAGGCAAACGCTGATGTCTTCGCGTGGCAAGCATCCGACATGCCCGGAGTCCCCAGGGAAGTGATCGAGCACAAGCTAGCTTTACGGCCTGATAAACTACCCGTAAAACAAAAATTACAGAGATTTGCCCCTGATCGACGAGATGCTATTAGGTTAGAATTGGACAAGTTTCTTAAAGCAGCCTTCATAAGAGAAGTCAACCACCCAGAGTGGTTGGCCAACCCTGTAATGGTTAGAAAGTCTAATGGCAAATGGCGTATGTGTGTAGACTTTACTGACCTTAATAAAGCTTGTCCAAAAGATTATTTCCCTTTACCTCGTATCGATTAGCTGGTTGACTCTACTGCAGGATGTGAAATGTTGAGTTTTCTAGATGCATACTCTTGTTACTACCATATTAGTATGTGTCGAGAAGATGAGGAGAAGACCGCGTTTATTATACCGTTTGGGATATTTTGCTATGTCAAAATGTCATTCGGCTTAAAAATCTTGGAGCTTCTTTTTCATTGCTTGATGCAAACGACTTTTGCTCCTCAATTAGGCTGAAACTTAGAAGCCTACGTTGATGATCTAGTCGTAAAAAGCAGCAAATGGCTCAGCCATATCACAAACTTATAGGAGACTTTCGACAACCTCAGAAAACACCACTTGAAACTTAATCCTGAGAAGTGTGTGTTTGGGGTCTCTTCAGTGAAATTACTTGGATTTCTGGTCTCTGCACGAGGAATCGAAGCAAATCCCGAAAAGATAAAAGCCATCACTCAGATGCGCCCCCCCGACCACGAAGAAAGAAGTCCAGAAACTCACAGGATGCATGGCGGCGTTAAGTCATTTCATAGCACATTTGGAGGAAAAAGGACTTCCTTTCTTCAAACTTCTAAGGAAACATGAGGGCTTCGAGTGGTCGGACGAGGCTAACCTAGCCTTCGAGGAAGTCAAGAGGTATCTTACGAGTGCTCCTGTCCTGGTTTCCCTGAAACCAGGAGAGACGCTCTTAATTTACCTAGCGGCCACACCACAGGCTGTGAGCGCAGTGCTGGTCGTAGAGCGTGAGAACATTCAACGACCAGTCTACTACGTTAGTGAGGTTTTACACGGACCTAAGGAGCGTTACCCTCAGGTTCAAAAACTTCTATGTGCCCTCCTCATGTCTTCGAGGAAACTGCGGTATTATTTTTAGACGCACAAACTAGTTGTGCCATCTGAGTTCCCTTGGGAGCGATCCTTCAGAATAGGGAAACAGCGGGACGCATGGCAAAATGGTCAGTCGAACTTGGGGCGTTCGACATCTATTTCGTGTCCCGAACGGCCATTAAATCCCAGATCTTGGCAGACTTTATCGCCGAATGGACAAATCCTGAACCTGTTCAGGATCCCCAGTACGATTCCCACGATCAGTGGACGATGTACTTTGACGGGTCGCTTACGATAAATGGCTCGGGGCTGGGCTGGTCCTGGAATCTCCTATCGGAGAAACCTTAAAGTATGCCATACAATTAAACTTTCAGGCCACTAATAACGTGGCAGAGTACGAAGGTTTGCTAGCTGGTATACGAGCCGCAAAAGCGCTCTTGATTCGACGACTGCTCGTCGTAAATCAAGTCGGAAAAGAGTACCAGTGCTCTGATCCGACCATATCCCGGTATTTATCAGAAGTTCGAAAGTTAGAAAAGCACTTTTTGGGCTTTGAGGTACAATTTATCCCTCAAAAGGATAATTTCCTCGCAGACCAACTAGCTCGCCTAGCTTCCTCTCGATCCCCGATACCGAAAGGGGTCTTTCTGGAGCAGCTTCAAAAGCCGTCTGTAGTTGACGAACTAGAGACGCCTCCTATAGAAACAACCTCTCTAGAGTACGAAGATACATGGATGACATCCATCTACATGTACCTTCAGACGGGTTCCGTACTCAATGACGATCTAGAAGCAGATCGACTATCCCGAAAGGCCAAAATGTATACTTTGGTCGAATGTGTCCTTTATAAAAGAGGAACCCAGGGGGTGCTCATGTGATGTATTCCGCAGAGCGAAGGATTAAAACTCCTTCACGACATACACGGAGAGATCTGTGGAACTCATGCTTCTTACAGAACGCTGGTCGGTAAAGCCTTTCGACAAGGTTTTTATTGGCCAACAACCCTCTACGATGCCAAAGAGCTGGTTAAAAAGTGTGTACAGTGCCAGTTTCATAATCGCCAAATACACCAACCGGCTCAGGCATTGCAAACAATTCCTTTGTCTTGGCCTTTTGCAACCTGGGGGTCTTAATATCCTAGGACCGTTACCCAGAGCTCCAGGAGGTTTCGAGTTCCTTTTTGTTGCCATCGATACATTCACAAAATGGATAGAAGCTGAGCCTGTGAATGGGATAACAACGTAAGCGGTAAAACGGTTCATGATGAGATGCGTGATCACTCGATTTGGAGTACCAAGTCGAATTATCAGAGACAATGGAAAACAATTTACGAGCGCAAAATTTCAGGAATTTTGCGACGAGTTGGGAACCCGTTTGTGTTACACATCTGTTGCCCACCCCCAAAGCAACGGGGCGGTTGAAAGAGCGAATGGCCAGATAATGAAGGGAATCAAGACCCGAGTCTTCGATCAGCTTGTCAAGCGCCCGGGGGCTTGGGTACAAGAATTACCTTGATATATGGGCAATTAAATTTACATCTAGCCGAGCTATAGGAGAAACACCTTTCTTTCTAGTTTTTGGTGCCGAAGCCATGCTTCCGCCAGAACTAAAGATCAGGTCAGCACGGGTCGACAAGTTTAACGACTCCATTCAAGAACAACTTCGAGCGGACGACATTAACCTGCTCGAGGAAAAGAGGGACCATGCCTTAATCCGCTCGCGCTCTACCAACAAGCCTGCGAGATACTACGATCGTAAGGTCCAACCTCATGACCTCGCCAGTAGGTGACTTGGTATTGAGGCTTATACAATCCCAGTCTAATCGGAACAAACTTTTCCCCCAAGTGGGAAGGTCCTTACACTGTGGTCGAAGTAACGCGTCCAGGATCGGTACGACTTGCAATGGAAGACGGTCGTGTTCTCTCAAATTCTTGGAACATTGACCAGTTACGCAAGTTTTATGTGTAACAAGCCTCTACGACAATAAAGTATCAGGTTCTCCCTATCTTTTTTGTCTCTTTTTTGAATTTCGCTTTTATTTTCGACCATTTTTTATATGCTCCTTCCTCTTGTATACTAGTCGGAAAAAGGACAACACATCTAGTCGAAGTCTCTCCTCTCTGCATATGGTCGTGCCCACTGGAAGGAGCTTCCTAATGTCACCTTGTTCTTTACTATAACAACAAGTACAAAGATTATCGGGCTCAGAAACATGGTCGAAAGTTGTTAAGCAAATTCATATCACCTTAGCTTATTTATTTTGAAAAATAATCTAAGAAGAGTGCACTTTTGAGATGCGTTCGACTACTTTTCAATTAACCTGATTGGTTTTTACTGGCCGAAGGAAGAAACACACCTAGTCGAAGTTTCTCCTTTCTGCACGTGGTCCTGCCCACTAGAAGGAACTTCCTAGCGTCGTTCCGTTTCCTACTTTTGCTGCCAGGACAACTTCATCAGGAAAAACGAAAACAGTCGGATGAATTCTTAAGGTCCTCTAGATGTTTGTTTTGCTCAAGTTGTCGTTATTGATTTGATTAATCTGGTCAGAGATGGTAACATCACCTAGTCTAAGACTTTTTTCTCTGCACGTGGTCTTGCCCACTAGAGGGAACTTCCTAGCGTCGATCTGTTTCTAGTCTCTCGACTAGTGCAAGATAATCGATACTCGAAAACTATAAGTCGAACAAACCTCTCTGTTTTCAGGAACCCTTTCTTTACTACTTTTTTAGTTTATTCCTAATAAACTAAGTAAGTAGTCGGGGGATAGGATAAAGTTATAAACATGACTTCATTTCTTAGTCTTAGTTTTTCCGAGTTATCATCTTACGAGTTACTAACTACTCTACGAGATGATTCGCAGGGAAAAGGAAGGAGAAAAGAGGAATCGCTCATATCTGGTCTGATTATTTCTTCCTCTTTCATTATCTTATGAGTTACTAACTACTCCACGAGATAATTTGCAGGAAAAAAGAAAGGATCATATATTTATGCATCACCACCAAAAAGACTTGTCTCTACAAAAATATGTTACAAGACTACTCTGTTCAAGGAGATTCTATTTGCATCTCCTTTGCGACCTTCTCGCCAACCGACTACATCTCTTCGATCAGCTTCTCTGCTTCAGATTCAGTGCAGTCGAAGTCGGCTTCAACGGAATGAGGATTAAGGTTAGGATCACGGGCCTTGAGTTTTGCTAAAACAAAGCTCACAGCTCCTTTGACCGCTTCCCTTATCGAATCATTCTGGTTGGTCTTTAGAGTAGACACCAACTTTTGTATGAGCAGCCATCGTGTCGTCGCGAGGAGCAACCCTCCCAACACGAAGCCCATCGAGTACATTGTTCAGAAGTGAGATGTTATCTTGAAGATTAATCTTCATTGATTTCGTCTCCTCCTGGGAATGAGTCGAAGCCTCGTGGAGTTGTTTTATTTCAATCAATCGATCTGGAAAGAGTAAGGATTGATTAAATAAAACGATTCTATGAGAAGATAAAACAAATCAATAGCAGGTAAAAGTTCTACTTACCAGCTAATTGAGAACCTAAGTTCTCAATTTCTTGATCTTTCTCCTTCGCGATGCGGGAGATTTCACGGACAACTGAGGACTTCTCCCGGACCTTGATCTGGAGAGCCCCCACCTCGGCCTGAAGGGCCTTATTTTCGACTTCTTTTTCTGCAAAAGAATGAGAAGTTAAGAAGACAGAGATCAGATTAAAAGCAGTCGTAGTCACACGTACCGTTTATTTTTTCATGCAACCGCTGAGTTGCAGAGTTAGCCTCCTGAAGTTTCTTCAGGAGGCCGGTGGCTTTATCTCTTAGCTTTTTCGACTCAGCTTTTTCAAAGTCGAGTGAATCAGCCAAGGTCTTTTTGTCACTCTTAAACCTGAAAGGGTAAAAGGAAGACGTGAGCACACTTAAACAAGCGGTCGTAAGTTTTTCTACGGCCGATGAGTGGTCGTAAGTTATTCTACGACTACCCCCCTAGTCGTAAGTTTTTCTACGACTAGTACCAAGTCATAAGTTTTCTACGACAAACTTCTACGAGTACCGAACAAGCAATCAGAACGATTACGAGTCAGTTACTCACCACCTCTCTGCTTGCTCGCAGAGTACCGCCTTCTCTTGTCGAAGTTTGACAAGTTGCCGATTGTATTCGCAAATCGTAGCGATTTGCTCCACGGCACTCTACAAGGGAGAAAAACGATAAGAGAAAGAGATAAAACTATAAGTGAGTATCGATGAATACTTACGTTCATGTTTGACCAAACAAACATGGAGACTATTTATGATGGATCCTTCAGCCCATCCATCTCCTCGACTCGTTTCCACCAGACCCCCTCGAGTCGTTCATTATTGAAAACATCCCCACAATTGGGGAATGCTACTGGGGTGTGGAACTCGGTCGCGAGATCGGTAGGCAGAAGATACTACGATAGAGTTAGGGCCAAAGAAATCAGAGCAGAAGTTGAAGTACTCTTCTTCCTCTGACTCGGTGACAGGAACACCACCTGGAGGGCCGGAAGGAACGTCCTTGACAACTTCCTTACCGGCACGACGGTCAGCACTCTCACTGCCACCGACCTCCGGCATCTCCCTCGAGGCCTCTGTCGCCTCCTCTCCAGTCTCTATGACAGCCTCGGTTGTCGTAGTAACTCCGACATCCTTAGCGGTCGTAGCGACCTCAGCAGCCGCAACTTCTTCCGTCGCGGGAATGGTAGCCGGATCTTCAGCTACTACCGCAGTCACACCCTCGCCAGCTGAAGGAGTGACAGCGGGCTCCTCCACAGAAGCATCCCTGGGGGCTGAAGACGTCGAGCTAAAATCACAATACGCAGAAGTAAGTAAACTCGCAAAAAACAAACAGTAAGTGCAATTATTACACTTATATTTTTTACATACCTCTGTGCGCTGGACCTAACTCGAAACTTGGGAGAAACCTTCCCGACGGAAGATTTCTTCGATTTCTTCTCAACCATTGCTGGTCGAGATGCACTCGGGACAACAGGAGTCTCCTCCTCCCGACTTCCTAGGTGGTCGAGATCAGTCTCGACCACCCTAAGAGCGCTGTTCCCCTCGGCCTCAGGTCCCACCAGAGCAACGGTTTCCTTCACAAAAGACATGAAGTTCTTCCAGTTCTCATTTTCTAGCTGTCTTATGAAGCCACGAGAAGCTGAAACTGCGAATGACTTGTTGTCATAATAGAAGGGTACCTTAACCTTGGGGACCTTGCGCTTAAGGGCAAATGCCTCTTCTTCTGCCCTCTTCTTCGCCGCAGCCATGTCCGCGGCAAATTTAGCAAAAGGAGCAAGAGGAGCCGAACTTAAACCACCCTTATCGCCGACTCTTACCAGTCGACGCTTCTTGGATGGAGGGGACTTCGCTGACTCCGCCTGCGCAGTCGCCCCGATGACCACCAAATCGACTTCCTCGTCGTCTTGGCAGTTCTCCATGCCAACTTTCTATTGAAAAAGAAAGAAAGTGGTCGTAAGATCTTCTACGATCACTAGCCAGTCGTTAGTACGACCAGCTCAAAAGTCGTAAGTATTTCTATGACATTGTGTAATCATAGTCCTGTTACGATTATGTTCGGTCGTAAGTTTTTCTACGATTAGTATCCAGTCGTAAGTTTTTCTACGACAAACCCATTAGTCGTATATCGTTTTACGACGACAAAGCGCCTAAAGACAAAATCATTTGATTACCTTTAGGCGCTCCTCCTTCTCTTGTGCGGTCAAAACCGCAAGGATTTGAGGAGCCATAATGTTGACCGGATGCTTCTCGCAGATGAGCCTGACACGCGCGTCAACCTCCGCCTGCGGAAGATCTGTACACATAAACAGTACGATTAGAAGACTAAATCGAGATTAACCAAGGACAAAGCCAAAAGAGTAAGTTTTTCTACTCACCGTCCTTATAATCCCTGGTTGGGTCGTCCTTTCCTGAGTACCTCCACATGGGAGGAACTCGTGCCTTCAAAGGGCTGATTCGGCGCGTGATGAAGTCCTTCACTACGTGCCAACCGGTGAGCCCCTCCGACTTCAAGTCTTTGACAGCTTGAATATACGGGGCTATCCGGTCGAGATTACTGGGAATCGAGTCCTAGGAAGGAGACCGCTCGGCGGCCTTTTCGGCAAATGAGAGGCTATCTTTCTTGGTATCTTCCTAGTAAAACTACTTCTTCTTCCACCCCGGCCATGACGACCGGGTAAACATCTGAATGTACTCCTTCGACTTACCGTCGTGGAGCTTCAAACCACAGCTACCGGCAATCCCGGCTTGACGAGCCATTCAGTAATACCGAAAAGCTCGAGATCCGCCGAATCCCAGTGAGGCCTCACACAAGCATACGAACACGCCAAGATTGTGATGGAATTAGGACCGAGATTCACTAATTCCACCCCGAAGTGCTCGAGCACGAGTGTGAGGAGGGGTGAGCAGGCAATCGGAGGCTGCACTCACAGTACGCCTGGAAAACTGGAATTTGGCCTTCCTCTCCCGACGGCCAATGCTGCTCATTCGCCGCAATCCACTTTACGAGAAGTCCCTCGGGGATCTTCTCAGCGGCGACCAGAGCGGTCATCTTTGCATCATCCATCTCCGATTCAGCCCACTCAGAGACAGTCTTAGCCATTTTCTCTTAAAGGCGGGAAGAATTGGATTTGGGAAAGCTCCAAGCAAGTGCACAGAATCACCGGCGGCGGAAGAGACAAGAAAGCAACAAACTGTTGGGTGAAAAGGTAAGAACCCTAAGTTTTACCTCCGCGGTCCGTTTTATAGCCACACGCCTGGAACGAAACGTCGTGGGATCCCAACAGTCTCCACCACTTCGGGAATTGCTCCGACGGACAGGCTTTTAACCTGCCCGTTCGAAAGTCCCAAGACACTTTTCACACCTCAAGTAAAATTACCATCTTGACCCCCGGGTCAAATAAAAAGCCAATCGAAAAAGTTTTGCATCCGATCATAAGGCCACGATCGCTCCGAAGTCGTAAGATATTCTACGACTATCTTGCAATCGTAATATTCTTAACAAGTTACCTCGTTCAAGCATATTTCTAGTCGAGAGAAACATTTATTGAAGAGTTTCTCCTTCAACGTTCTTCCTACGACCTCCTAGTGGTCAAAAGATCATCTACGACCCTTCGGTCAAGTAAGCTATCTTCACTTGAAGCTGGGGGGCTAGATGATGAGGATCTAATAATCATCATTTTATTATTCCATAATCATGTAATATGACATCACATGGCATACCCCTTAATATTATAAGGGAAGAGCAAGTCAGGTAGTCGTAAGCTCTTGTACGACTACCCCCTAGTCGTAAGCATTTCTACGACTATAGTGTAATCGTATGTCCTGCTACGATTACGTCCGATCGTAAGTCTTTCTACGATCAGTACCTAGTCGTAAGCTTTTCTACGACTACCCCCTAGTCGTAGGTTCTGCTATGACTAGTTCTGCTACGACTTCCTCACGACTAACTGGGTCCACTCGTCAGAAGGCCCATTTAATGGTGAGAATCTAAACAGTTAAAATACGTAGTTATGTCTGACATAACTATAGATAATTCTCCACTATCTCTGACTGATAACTGTTTGACAGCATGGGGAGGTTACTACTCCAGTACTCTCATTATTACGCAATAATGAGCGACTAATTAGCCTGGAACGACAACGGCCACCACTGCGTAGTATAAACAAGTGTCTTTTAGAGATAAGGAGGGGAGGCTTTTTTGGGAAGAACAACACAGTCAGTAGTAGCGATATAGGAAGATCCTCTACTGGTTGTAATCTAGATACCCAATACAAGATACACAGGAGTAGGGTTGTTATTCTCACCTGAGAAGGCCCGAACCTGTATAAAAATCTCCGTGTCTCTCTCGTCTGCGTGATCAATTGTGGAGACCCCCCGAATCAAACAATATTTACGTAAGATCGTTTCTAAAACACCGACATTTGTATTGTAATGTACATTTTGTAGGTTAATTGAGATAGTAATGAGTTGTAAGTAGAAAGATAAGTGATATTCGTTCAGAGAAAGGATGATTGATAAGCATATCAGACGAGGTATAACCTTGAGGATGTCGTCCAAGAAAACTTTGTCTGCTGAAACACTTGTTGTCTTCTAGAAGTGGGATAAAAAGGCATCAGTACTATTGGAGTCTCTTCTCGATGAAGTCGTTTGAATGTATATGCGTATATAACCAGGCAGTCGATGAAGTACTTTATGAAGCTTATACAGAATATGATTGAAGGGGCTGAGAATGCTCGTTGTGATGACGAAGATGGCCCAAAACATGGAGTCTCTCCTCGATAAAGTCGTCTGAACGTATACACGTATATAGACAGGCAGTTGATGAAGTACTTTATGAAGCTTATACAGAATATGATTGAAGGGGCTGAGAACGCTCGTTGTGATTATGAAGATGCCCTAAAACATAGAGGATTCGATGTCGGTGCGAATGGTTTTTTTTCTGGGATTCCACTAGAAGAGGCATACTTACAAGCCCCATGGAACAAGAACTACATTAGAGTCCGCAGACGGAAGCACGTGGCATGATGGTTCGGCTAATTGCTTTAGTCATCCTCGCTACTACTACGGTACACTGCGACACAAGCATCCGGACCATATAAGTACACATGCCTTTAGGGGATAGTGAAAAACATGAGGGGTAGGACGGGGGACTACTATGTAATGACGTGATCTACTGCGTGGATCGGTGCCATTTTCCCTTCCTTGCTAGCTCGGCGTTGAACTCCTCGCCGGCCTTCCCCTTCCCCTTGTCGCGGGACTGTCCACGTCGGGCTGGTATGTCGAAGTCATCCATGTCCTGCGATTTCATGATGTAAGTGCACCATATAGTGATAATCGTAAGAAGGATGTAAATTCTTCATAACTCACGTCGTCGATACGGATTACGCTCGGGCGACCGGATATGCTGTGGCAGTCGGGCTCAGCCGCATGAGCCTTTCCCTTGCCCTTGTCGCAGGACTGTCCACGTCGGGCTAGTATGTCGAAGTCATCCATGTCCTGCGATTCCATGATGTAAGTGCAACGTATAGTGAAAATCGTAAGAAGGATGTAAATTATTCATAACTCACGTCGTGCATACGGATTATGCCCGGGCGACCGGATACGCTGTGATGGCCGGGCTCAGCCGCATGAGCCTTTCCCTCGCCCTTGTCGTGGGATTGTCCATGTCCTGCGATTCTATGATGTAAGTACACCACACAGTGAAAAACGTAATAAGGATGTAAATTCTTCATAACTCACATCGTCGATATGGATTACGCCTGGGCGAGTACTGGGCTCCTTCGGTGCTTCCTCAACAGGGTCCAGTACGTAAGGTTTCCACTGTAGGGATGCGGGTAGGCTACGCTAGAAATAATTCAAAAATTCTACCACGTAAACCAGAATGCCAAGCAAGATAGATGATCACAGATCATTACCACCAGACGCGCAGTGCAGCGGGAAGTAGAGTCGGAGCAGCCTAGTCCGACGAAGAACGCGCCGATGTAGTGGTCGTAGAAGATCGTCCAATGTCCTCGTAGTCGATCGTCTCCTCTAGCAACCTCTGCAGTTCCTTGTGGAGATTGTGGATCACCCTTAGCGCAATAGCGACCGCAGTAGCGCCTCTACGGTATCCACATGTCCAGAGAAGGAGCAACCATACACCGGTGTGCTAGCAACTAGTCGCACAGGAAGGCTCTCTCAAGAAGATGGCGGCTAGGGTTTCGGTGGAAACAACTCACGTCTCTCTCTCCCTCCCTTAGCCTCAAGCATCTCCTTATATATAGTGCTCCGTGTCGGATCCTATCCGAACACGTTTGACGAATCATATTCATACTGGTTTGTTCCATCCCATTAAGTGTGTGACCCGTTAGGTTTATGTGTAATCGGTTGTGACTCGGAAACCCTTTCCGACCACGAGTCGTAGCGGTCCCTAGCAAGACATAACGATTCCCGAATACACACAAATTATATCGGACGAACCTTAATGCAATATGATCTACGACTAGGTCCTCATCACTTATGACCAGGTTCTTTTTTTATACGACCAGTTCGCACTCGGTCACGACCAGTTCGTAACTCCTTACGAGCAGGTTTCGACCACTCTGTGATTTCGTTCGATCAGTCTACGACTTGCTCGTATCACCATATGACTTGTCTAGATCTGATCGAACTAAGCGACTAACTCTAGTATTCTCCCTGTGCCTCACGATATCTGGTTTGAACTCCAGGTGAGATAACGTGTCATCCATGGACTGTTCAATACTTTCTCGATCGAGTTGTCGGATAACCTTATGTGGTCGAACACTTTGACCATTAGTGGCATGGCCATGCACTTTATTTATCTGACCACTTCGAGGGGCCCAGAGACATCTCTCCTGTTATGTTAGGAGGGGCAAATCCCATATCTGACCAGTCACATCCCTCTGCATGTTTCATAGCATACCCGAAAGCTATCTTTATAACTACCCAGTTACGAGTAGCGTTTGGCAACCCCTAAGAGTGCTATTACACATGTAGGAAACCATGCTGATCTCAGGTCTAAGGATTATACATCATCATTGATTGAGACGAACTAATGACACATAGAATCATAACAATCTCTATAGTGTCTCAAGGTAGGTCAATCCAACCCCATGTTCTCTAACATGTGTTCACATTATTGATTCGATATCCCTATATCCATGACCGGTGAAACATGGTCATCAATCAATATATGCGCTGGTCGTAGAGTCACTGGTGTTCCGATCAGTGACATTCGACCAGGGATACTTTTAAGAACGACATCATACAAGTCGAAGAGTTTCACCAATAAGTCACATACTCGTTGATCTTCAGAACTAACGATTCATTCAAGGAACAGAATAACATTTATTCAAGAACTCATAAACATAGACGTGATACAATCATCTCCATGATTGTCTCTAGGTCATATCACCAACATCCATCGTACGAAGTTCTCGGCTCGCACCGAGTAGTTCAGCATGTACTTCTGCTGGATGAATGCCCTATCGTACATCTCCGGGCCGTCGATCCACTGAAAGAAGTGGCAGTGCATCTCGGGCTGCCATTACGTGGGGATGAAGTTAAAAATTAAAGGAATTCAACGTTGAGGAAAATCGATGCGCGCGAAAGAAACGCTTACGAGGTGGTGCCTACACGTGTAGTACGCCCGGGCGGCGGTGTCTGGGTGTGTGGACGGAATGATCTCTGCCGGTTCGCCACACACACACCGCGGGATCGAAAAACGTGGTGATACTTGAGCATCTTTCATTGTTCGATCTGGGTATTGTAGATGTTTCCTCTTCTGCGCAAGCCACTTGCGCTTCTGCAACATCCTCGCGTAGAAGTTTGCCGAAGAGTCCATAGCTTGGTATCTGTTGTGTAGTGTTGGGTTTGGTTGAACCCCCTTTTATAAGCCGCATGGTTGGCATGGTGTGGTTAATTTCATGCAGAGTGCTGTCTTTTAGTTCCCAAAAACTGAGGAGGTAGAGTGTTGTCACGTCTTACTTTGCAGAGAGAAATTATGTCTTGCTTTGCAGAGTGCTGTTTTATCGGTCAAAAAAGCTGGCGAGGTAGAGTGTTGTCATGTCTTTCTTTACAGAGTCTTGTCTTTTCGGTCTGAAAAGCTGGCGATGCGGTCAGGGTTGTCAAGTCGATCTGAAAAACTTAACCCTAAACCAAAACCCTAAACTGGGCAAAGTTGTCTTCTTTGGTCTTATCACTGCACAAAGCTGCCCCGTGTGGTCTTGTCACTACGCAAAGCTGCCTCGTGTGGTCATGTCACTGCTCAAAGCTATCTTCTTTGGTCTTGTCACTGCGCAAAGCTGCCCCGTGTGGTCATGTCACTACGCAAGGCTGTCTCCTTTGGTCTTGTCACTGCACAAAGCTATCCCGTTTGGTCTTGTCTCTGCACAAAGCAGGCAGCCCCGTCTGGTCTTGTCATCTACAAGCTATAAAATGCATGCCCCACGCTCCGAAAGTAGGACTACTTGACCCTTGAAAGCATAGGAAGAAGAACCTTCTCCATAGTACAGTAACATACGATGGCAGGCGCCCAGGGACCAGTCCAACAGGGAACGCCGAAGCAAGACCTTCTCTTGGAAAGGAGGGAGGATTTCAGCCCTAACTACCGGTTGATGCCGAACATGCGTGCTCAACCGGTATGGCCGAAATGCGGACACAGGGAAGACGCTATCGTGCAGGTCATAGACTGCCCTTTCGATGGTGGACGACATTTCTTCCGATGCCCATACTTTGGGGTAAATAGTTTTGTTTATGTTACTGCTAATACGTCCTCCATACTAACCATCCCTTGCAGCAGATGGCGAAATGCAACTTTACCCGCTAGATCGATCCTCCCCATGAACGACATGTTTCGATGCACGTGCATACATTGTGGAACCGAATATTTGATTTGGAGGCGCAAATTGACGATCTCAAGGAACAAAATGATGACCTCCGCGAACAGATGCAGCGCGAGAGGGGCAACGAGGAGGTCGTGAACATAGGAAGTTCCTATGATCTCACATGCTACTACGCCAACCCTAACTGCATATGTGCGTGCCACTACAACGACGGCCAGCCACGTTCGAGGCGCCCAACTGAAGAACACTCTATGTGGGTAGCGGGAGGCACCTTCTACCATTAGGCACGGGCGGAGAAGCATGTACCTCAGTAGTCTCCCCTTCTGTACACACTTATGTTCAATCTCCTAAAGCGTGTAACTAAATGGTGGACGCGTCATTGCGGTTGCCTTTTATCGATTTGTCGTGTACTTTCAGCTATAGGAGTCTATATGCATTGAACAAACATGCGTTGTATGAACGAGTACACATAAGAATGCAAAAGTATTACAGGTATCACATAATAAGTGCAAAATTTAAGTATGACATAACGAACAATTGTACAACCAGTGTAGGCGGATGCCCCTACTAGCCCCCGCCAACCGCACCCCCAGTATCCCCTCCTGTGTCACCACCTCCCACTCCACCTCCGTGTCCTCCCCTATGGGATTGCTTGGGCCCCCTCTTCTCCACTGGGTGTCGGGGCCTCGGCCCCGAGAGGGAAAGACGGTCTGGAGCCCTGGTCTGACAAGGACCGAGAGGTGAAGGGGTGGACAGAACTGGCTGCTGTGTGGGTACTGGCGCACCGGCGAGCTGTGACCCAGAGAGAACCTCAGCGGGTGTGGGCTGAGGTGTCGGGTCCTCGTCCACCAAGAAGTCGTGTGCTTCCGCGGAGCCTGGGGAGGACCCTTCGTGATGAGGACATGACCTCTATGGATACAACCATATTTGCTATGTTTAATGTTCTAAGTATAAGAGCTCGTACGCTTCACTTAAATTATAAGGTGAGCTCGTTTTTAGGAGTGTCTTTATATTATATGAACTATATGATGCTACCTAATGATGAAATATATATATGTGCAGCACCATGTCACTTTTGGTTCAAGAGAAGCAAGCAGTTCGAGCTGGACCTGTTTTGGAATCGATTCGGCCTCGAAATCAGCCAAGCAAAGATCAACTTAAAACAGGCATAACTTTCACACGGTGTCCGTTTGAGGTCCACAAGTACTTGGTTGAAAGCTTATTTCGTCCTCTTTCCAACGGATCTGGCCTCACCTTCAAATTCCTTCTGGACTGATCGCAATCATTAAAAGAAGACGTCATATCAATTATTTGGGCCAATCTGGGCTTTGTAATCATACTGAACTTGGCTTATCTGCCATCGGGCCACTTGAGGGCGTAGTTACTGTTCACGTGAACAGTAACCCGCGAGTTTAATCCCACCCCGCTAGTTCTATTAGTTGTGTGGCTCCTCATCCCCTATTTAAGGAGGCCGCACCCCCTCTAGTTCTCTTGGATTTTGTTTATGTTTAGTTTGCCTTCGTTGCAACTTGTATCTTTTGCGTGTGTCGACTAGACCACCCAATTAAGATCCTTATTCAAAATCCCAACTCAATTCAAATATTTCAATTCATATTTGCAATTTCAGATTGCTTTATCTTGTTCTTGCGTGCTTCTTGGTGTATGCGAGAATCGACCTTCGTGGTCAGTCAGCCGGTATTCGTGCGGTTGATAACGACTGTCGGCGATTCAGCGATTGCGTGGTTTCGGCCTTGTGAGTTCGTAGCCGAGGATCGTGAGAGTTGGCGGCGCCACCGAACTTATCGTTCTCATCGAAGATCGGGCCAACAATCGGACCTTCTGTTCATCGGTGGTATCGAGCTTGATTGATCGGTGAGAATTTCCGCTTTCTAGTAGTAGATTCGTTTTCATACCTAGAGTCCGAAAATTGCCCAAAAAATTATTGCATCTATCATCCCCGTCCAACCCCTTTGAGCCATAGCAATTTTTCTTTTCGGTATTTTGCTTGTTGAATCATTGGTTGCATCGTCGTGTCTAGTTGCTGATCTTTAGCTCTAGTTATTGTCTAGTTGGTCATGGTATAGATTGCTTCTTGTGTTTTCCTTTGCGTTGCTTGATCGTTCGTTTAGGGTCTTAGTTTTGCATCTAAAGCAGAAAATCCGTGGGTTAGAACTCCTCTAATCCGCACCAAAACTAAAAATCCTTACTGTTGTTCATCTGAAAAAAAGAGAGGGTTGATGTAATCTTTTGGGAGAATTTATATTATTTGAGACTTGCGATAAACCTTAGGGCCGACCAAATATTAGAAGGAAAAAAGAGGCAGTCGCATAGAACAAAAGCCGCGGTAAAAAAAAAAAGATAAAATAAAAGATAAAATAAAAGTGCATGAAAATTGGTGGAGACCTTCTACATATAACCAAAAGTTTCCACAAAAAATTTCAGCAAGTTTGGCCCACGGTTTTGAAAGATATAGCAGTTTCAAATTTAAACCCGAGACGGATTCGAGTCCGAGTAGAATTCCGTATCCGAGACACCTTCAGTAAAACGGGCATAACTTTTGCATACAATGTCCGTTTTTGACGTTCTTGTGCTCGTTTTGAAGCTAATGACGAGACACATATTTTCTACCTAAGCCACTAGTCTCCCTCCAGGTGCCCCAAAATCGGCCATCTTCGGCCCCGAATTCGCGTCGCAAGTTTTCGGTTTCTGTTTTTGCCATTTTTTGCGATCTTCCTTTCGGAATTTGGAGTTCACCTCAACTGCAAAGTTGTAGATCTCGTCGAAACCTTTCAAACAAGCATATATAAGCCATATCAAACTTTTATGTGTTTATCGTTTGAGACTAGCTGTTGTTTCTACTCAATCTAGAGGGTTGTTCGTGTGCACCCATATCGCTGTTTTTGTGCTCTATATCGCGCGGACAATCTTGTGCCCTAAGAAAGAAGTTTGAGTAGTTGGCTAGCGTCTCTCATAGCACTTGTTGTGAGGCTTTCCCTTGCTTGCATCAAGTCATATTGATCGTTGCGTGTGCGTACATACACTTATCTTCATAGGGCTTTGATTAGCTAGCTTTGATTAGGCTAGGATCAGCAACATTGGCTAGTACTTTGAATAATCTTTCAACTTGCATTAACTGTTTTGATTATTGCTGATCCTTGCTACCATATTGAAGCCTTCCAAGCTCCACTTCCTACTAACCCAGCAGGTGTCGTTCCTCGCAATCGTTGGGCTGATCGCAAGTGAGAGTATCACGAACCAGCCACCGGTTGTACCACTTCCTTGCTGCATTGGTAAGAACTTGTAAGAACTGGGTATAAGATTGAGTGTGAGTGACTTGGTTGAGCCTCCAGAACCTAGTAGTTGATAGGGACATATACTTGTGATTTGTTTCCTTGTTTTCTACTAACTATGGCGATTCACTAAAGATTGCAAGATATATCCACCTCTTATTCGAATCTGTTGGGCGGGAGTGCAAGATAGTGAGCGAGGAATATACACACTTGAGGCAAGTTTTTCACCACGGAGGTATATGATAGTGATAGTATGTCTCATAAAATTAACTTCACGGTACCCTCGTTTGCTGGGAATTATGATCCTGATGCTTATCTCACATGGGAATTAGATGTACAACAATTATTTGCATGCCATGAATTTCCTGATCATCTAAAAGTTAGGGCTGTTACCCGTGAGTTTTATGATTTTGCATCTATTTGGTGGAGTGAATATTGTCGTACTAATCAGAACATACCTAGAATATGGAATGATTTGAAGAGAGCAATGAGACATAGATTTGTACCTTCATATTATTCTCGTGAATTGCTTAATAAATTGCAACGCTTAAGACAAGGTAGTAGTTCTGTAGAGGATTATTATCAAGATTTGCAAACTACTTTGTCTCGTTGTGGTTTAGAAGAAACTGAAGATGCGAAGATAACTAGATTTCTAGGAGGATTAAACCATCAAATTCGGAATAAACTTGTTTATAAACCTCCCACTTGTCACTCGTTTGTTTCGTCTTGCTTGCCAAGTTGAAAAAGAAATCAGGGCGACAATCCAAGACCGTTCGTGCTTTTTCGTCTACTTCCACTACACCTTCATGTGTACATGAAACAAATAAGCGCACGGTACAAACCTCCGCATCAAGATCATCTTGGTTGCTTCTCCTGCTGCTTGCATCTACCATGATTGCCGCCCCTCTGCTGTGGGCGTTACTGCATCTCGTTGTCTTGCACCCTTGGCTCGCTCATTGTTAATTGAGCTGGAGAAAGAAGAGGAAGGAAAAGCTTTTAACTACTCACCAACCGGTATCAACATCTTACGAGGCGATCCTACAAGGTAATACCAAAGTACCGATTTGAACACTCAACCTAAGAACAATAACCATGATTTCATGCCTAGTATCATTGAGCAAAGGGAATATCAGTTGTAGTAGAAACCACTTTGCATCACATGAGGTGGATGAATCTAGTCTTTGAGAAGGTAGAAATTAATTTTCTAGCTACGTAATCGATACTATTGAGAATTTGCATGAATCATATGATAATTTGATTGATTTGCCAACTGAGTTGAGTGCACCATGTGATAAACTTGTTTATTTACCGGTTGACTTGAGTGCACCATGTGCTAAAATAATTGAATTGCATGCTGTTTTGAATGAGTCATGTGATGATTTAATCACATACAATGATCATGTGGAATTGGTTAGACATAAAGACGTTTTGACTAGAATTTCTCCTACTGACTCTTTATGTTACATTATGTTGGATCCACCTGTGAAATTGTCACATGCTATGGAGAAAGTTTCTGAAATCGCATGCTCAAAATGCTTGTCTAGTGCCTACACCCCTGTGTATAAGTTTAATTTGATTGGAGATTATGGTGTAGACAATCAATTTCTTGTTTATCGAATATGCATAACTTGTGATTACATGGATGAATTGAAGCTTATTGTTTTAAACAACAATTCTTATATGCTGAATCTTGTTTATTATGAGAGAAAATTAAAATTTAGTGATCATTCAATGCCCATATGTTTATCTCTTATTGCACCATCTAGTATGGACAATCTGCATCAAGATGTTGAAGTATGGAAGAATTTACACATCCTTTCACCCTTGCTAGATGAATTTGCTATTGCTCGATTGAAATATGATAATATGGATGAATTTTGTTTGATTCCAAAAGTTGTAGATTTGCCCATATATGCTACCACTTCAAGTTTACAACTTCAGATATTTGAATTGCATAAACGCTTCACTTACATTTGCAAAACTAGTTGCAATAATTGTTGTGTGAGAACTTTTGTTTTGATCATTCATATATATGATTGTTGCTGTCTTCTAACATTAATGGTGCAACAACGAAGAACTGTTAAAACAGATGACATATACATATATCATGCATACACTTTGGCTTCTTTGTTACCCTATTTTCAGCTTATCAAAAGCCGAGGACGGCTTTGTTTTCAAGAAAGGGAGGATGATGAGGACATGACCTCTATGGATACAACCATATTTGCTATGTTTAATGTTCTAAGTATAAGAGCTCGTACGCTTCACTTAAATTATAAGGTGAGCTCGTTTTTAGGAGTGTCTTTATATTATATGAACTATATGATGCTACCTAATGATGAAATATATATATGTGCAGCACCATGTCACTTTTGGTTCAAGAGAAGCAAGCGATTCAGTGGACTGTTTTGGAATCCAGTTCGGCCTCCAGAATCAGCCCGACAGCATCAACTTAAAACAGGCATAACTTTCTCATACGGTGTCCGTTTGAGGTCCACAAGTACTTGGTTGAAAGCTTATTTCGTCCTCTTTCCAACGGATCTGGCCTCACCTTCAAATTCCTTCTGGACTGATCGCAATAATTAAAAGAAGACGTCATATCAATTATTTGGGCCAATCTGGGCTTTGTAATCATACTGAACTTGGCTTATCTGCCATCGGGCCACTTGAGGGCGTAGTTACTGTTCATGTGAACAGTAACCCACGAGTTTAATCCCACCCCGCTAGTTCTATTAGTTGTGTGACTCCTCATCCCCTATTTAAGGAGGCCGCACCCCCTCTAGTTTTCTTGGATTTTGTTTATGTTTAGTTTGCCTTCGTTGCAACTTGTATCTTTTGCGTGTGTCGACTAGACCACCCAATTAAGATCCTTATTCAGAATCCCAACTCAATTCAAATATTTCAATTCATATTTGCAATTTCAGATTGCTTTATCTTGTTCTTGCGTGCTTCTTCGGTGTATGCAGGAATCGACCTTCGTGGTCGTCAGCCGGTATTCGTGCGGGTTGATAACGACTTGTCGGCGATTCAGCGATTGCGTGGTTTCGGGCCTTGTGAGTTCGTAGCCAGGATCGTGAGAGTTGAGCGACGCCTACCGAACTTATCGTTCTCATCGAAAGATCGGGCCAACAATCGGACCTTCGGGTTCATCACTTCGTCATGGGGAACTGGACCTGCACGGTAAAATATTGTTAGTTAATAAAAAAAATCGCGATGCGTGCTGACAAAAAGAGACGTGATGTACCCTCGGCTAGCGCCATGGCGCACGCGAAGGCGTCCGTAGGGAAGTATGGCACGTCGTACGCGCCCTGCGTGTACTGCGTGTGGAAGGCGAAGGGGTGTGGAGGACCGACGTAGTGCCACACTGCCGGTGTACGGGGTTGTGCTGAGGTGGACCCTCCGGCCTCCTCAGGCCTCGGCGGACAGGGTCTGGTCGAGCATCCGGCCTCGTTAGGGCCGTCGGTGTCGGACGTGGTCTGACTGACCCTCTCGCCTGCTGTGCTGCTGCCGAACGGGACGACGCCGGTGGACGTATGAACTGTCGACCAGGCCCGAGCGTATCAACCTCCGAGAGCCTGGTGCACGACAACAGGCCAAAAAATAGTTGTGGCTTGAACAGCCACACGACGGATAGCCTGGGCCATCTCCTCGCTTGTGCCCTACACACTGTCCGTCAACCTCTGAAGACAGGTGCGGCAGTCCGTCGAAATCTCAGCAACGATGCTCGCCTACATCGAAAACAAGACAGGGTGAAAACTATAATGGCGGATGCCTGGCGAAGCGGTTTTAGTAGGATGTAACATCTTTGCGCGTGGGCGTCTTGCGCGAGAATCACGAGAGGTATGTGTGTGTCGGTCTTTGGGACATGTGGTGCGGGCTCGTCTGCAGCAAGTACGAGCCTGGTACATGTCCGAGGAGCGTACCAGCGAAGGTACACGTCGTAGGTGCTAAGGTCATAAGGGGTGTCCTCCTGCACACAGTCCTGTAGCGCGCCCTCCCAATGCCCTACCCACGTGTTCATCCTACTCCCCCAGTTCATGCCGCAGCGGACTCCCTTCGTACTGGACCTCCAAGACGTAACACGTGCACGTTGTCGGGCACTGGCTACCTGACTGGTACTGGAACCTCCTGTTGTAGGCCAAACTAGCTCATCACATGATTTGCCCCGTAGTCCTCCACAAAGACGTCGAAGACAGGCGCCCTGCGGGTCAGCCAGTAGTCTCGATCGCGCAGGCACAGCGAGGAAAGGCCGTGAGGAGCGCGAGCATCTAACTCCTGAGGGGAGTATGGCTCCCACCGAACGTCATCCGCTGTGAGCCGGTCGAACTGCTCCATGAACGACTCGTACGCCTGTGTCACCTGCACGTGCGCGAACTGTACCTACAAGGAACACAAGATATTAAATAGGATGATCGATTATATGAAAAAATTAGTCGTATGAAAGAGTACGCACCCGTCGTCGGCACCAAAGCGAGCCCATCGTCGGTCGGTCCACCTCGTCTGCGTTGTACATCTCCTGCCTGTACGGAGCGCTGTCGTCCAACAAGGGCCGTCCGAGGCTAAAGCGCTCGAACGACCACAGCTGCAGTATGAGAGGACACCCCGTGAGGATGGAGTTCGGCCTCGACCTGAAGCACGCGTCGCACAAGCCGCGATAGGTGGCGGCAAGTACGGCCGAACCCCAGCTGATCTGGGGGGCCTCCCCGTTGGCGATGTCACTGGCGTACGCGATGAGCCGCGCGTTGACGGTGTCGCCGTGGCTGCTGGTGAACATCACCGAACCAAACAGCCACAACAAGTAGGCCTCGAGGTGGCGTGACACCTGTTGGTCGTCTGTGGCAGGGTCCATCTGCTCAACCTGTGCACAAGGAAAAAGATAGTAAGACCGTAGTACGAAAAGGAGAGCGTAGTGCTTCGAACACGTACCCGGAACTGCGACAGCCACCGCAAGGGCGGGCTGCGCCTCTGTGCCTCCGGGAAGACGTAGTACTCGGCCGCGAACGCAGGCGGAAGGACTCCCTGAAACCTGGCCAGAAGGTCCTCGCGCCAGTCGGCCGGAGGCTCCTCCGGGAAGGCAGCACCTCCCACGATAGGGACACCAAGAAGCAGGGAGACGTCCTACAGAGTAGGGGCCATCTCCCCGAACGGGAGATGGAAAGTGTGAGTCTCCGGCCGCCACTGGTCGACAAGAGCTATCAGCAAGGAGCGGTCGAATGGGAATCATCGTGACCGCTCCTGCCCGGCATGGACGTCTCCGTCGTCGCCTTCTACGGGTGCTGCCGGGTCGTCCTAGTCCGTGGCTTGCACCATCCGGGCGAGAGGTAGCAGAGCGGTAGTGCTCAGCCTGCAAAGAAAGAAAAGGTCAGTACGAAAGGTAGGTATGGACAAAAGATAGTGTCGACGTAAGCTAACCTGGCTATCCAGCGTGGGTCTAGCCTCCAGGCCACCCGAGGTGTTCGCGTGCAGATCACCCCCAACACAGTCGCATCGGCCGCACCCGCAGGATGAGGGACTGACGCGACACGCGATGTAGCCGGTCGATGCGCTCGTCGAGGAGGTCGAAACTCCAGTCTGATCCGTGAGGCTCACGAGCCATACCTGCAAAACAACTTGAAGTTAGCAAATACGTGCAAATATAACATCGAATGTAAAACAAGAATAAATTTAACTTGTAAACAAACAAACCACAAAGTACTAGGCCACCAGGACAATACTTTCAAAATTGGGTAGTAGCATAACAGTTACATAAATAATACAAAGTACACATGACAATGTACACTGATTTGCAATTTTGGTCCCACTTTGCATACTGCAAAAAGTGCTACCACAAACCATAGCAGTGCCTACTCCTCAGTTGGTGCCTTGCATCGTCTGGCTGTGTGGCCCTCCTGGCCACAGAGCCCACAGCGTCAACCCAACGCCCCAGCTTGTGCTTCGTCTATATCATTGGTAATACGACGACTCTGCCGACGACCCTTGCCACCCTTTAGCATGTCAATATCTGGAATCCAGATCCTGTTTGCAATATCCAAGGTGGCGAAGTTACCCACAACCCTGAAGCCCCTAAGCTCGCTAGTCCACGCCTGCACCACCCTGCCCTTCAAGAAGTACTCGGACACAAAGTTCAAAGAGTCCATGCGCACAATCCCGCATGCGACGAGGACATGAGAGCATGGCTTGTGTAAGAGCTTCGGTTTGTTGCACGTACAGCTAGGTTCGTTCACATGATCTCCAAGGCATACCTCGTTGGTGACAAGAGAATGAGCCGTCCCAAATCCGGCTCTATCCCAGAGGAGCACATCGAAACAATGCTCCGTATTGCCCATCACGTGCACCGTGTGCGACTGGCCCTTCTGTGTCTTCGCCTGCATGTATGTCGTAATCTTCGAGCAGTACAGTGTTTGAGGGTTGGTGGCATGAAGTGCGACATTTGAATGCCTCTCCCTGAAATACTCGATCGTGCTGTGCAGAACACCTTCCACGATGGAGGCGAGGGGCTGAGAACGAAGGCCCCTAAGAACCCAGTTGCACACCTCCGCAAGGTTAGTGGTCATTATGTCGTACCTTGCCTCGTCCGTGTCGTGCAGCAAAGACCACTTCTCCAATGGCTCGGCCTCGATCCAGTGCGAGAAGCACTCGATGTTCCTCGAGGTCCTCCGCCTCGGACCAGCAGGTTCAGACTCTGGTCCCTGATTCCTCTCGTCTACATGTTTCCTGCTGTGTTCATCCAGGAGCGCCCATAAGGCATCAAATTTGTGCTGCTGGTTCTGCATAGTCAGCCTCGTGAATAGCTTCACCAAGGGTTGCTTCGGGAACTTCTTGAAGAAGTTGGCCCCTAAGTGGAGAATGCACCATCTACTCCTCATATCCGGCCAAGGGAACGGCCCCTCGGGGTCTTCCTGAAGTTTTCTTATGGCCTTCAGCATCCCGGCGTGGCGATCATGGATAACACACACACCAGGACGAGCTCCAACAACTCCCACCCACATATGTCGAAGGAACCACAACCAGCTGTCGTAATTCTCACCTTCGACAAATGCGATGGCCAATGGCAGAATTTGATTGTTCCCGTCAACACCTATGTACGTAAGGATCTGCCCCTTGTATTTCCTGGTCAAAAAGGTCCCGTCAATTGAGATCACGGGCAGCATATGCCTAAAACCCTCAATGCAGGGTCCGAAGGCTATGAAGGCCTTCTGCAATATTGAAAAACCTTGCGGATTTTTAGATGGCATGTCCTTTACAGCAGTGTACGTGCCCGGGTTTCTCTCCTGCAGCACCCCAAGCATACGAGGAAGGTTGTCGTGCGCCGCCTCAAAAGATCCAAGCTATCTTTCCAAAGCCTTCTGCTTCGCACGCCACGCTTTCGCGTAGCTGATCTTGTACTTGAATTTCTTCTCAATAGCCACCATAATGTGCTTGGCCTCCACATCCTTCTCTCCATACATCAAATTGGCTACGAAGGTCGACGTTAGGTTACGATGTCTGGACAAAACACTGCTGAACATGCAGGAGTGTGCCTCTACCTTCGAGACAATCCAGTGAGTCTCATACTTCGGTCTATGTGCGTTAACTCGCCAAGGACAACCGGTCTGCTCGCACTTCACAGCGTATTGCTCCTGGCTAGATTTGACGACCCGAAATGTCCGCTGCATGGACATAGCCCACAACTTAATGGCATCCTGTAAGGATGTCTTATCAGCAAACATTAAGTGCAACCAAACCTCGGTAGCATGGTACTCCCACGACGATTCGTGCTCGTCATGCGTAGTTACAACCTCAACGTCAAATATGTTCCATTCCTGGGGGATGGGAGCTCCGTCCTCATCGGAACTGTCGTCGTTGTCCTACTGTAAAGCTTCCTCTTCAGCCAAGGCCATCCGGTCATCGCTATCCATTTGACGCAATATGTACTCCCTATACTCTTCTTCATCAGCCTATCCTGTAGACTCACCATGCGGTGACCGATCTTCCTCTCCTGTATCTACCGCGTCGGGCTCATCACAAGCAACATCCTCCGAACCCTTTGTAACGCCGCCCTCCGGCTCTTCTTCTTCACCAACATGCTGAGCACCCAAGCTGCTTCCACTACCTGGATGATATCCGACGGCGGGGCCCTGCACAACTTCTTTTGGGCATGGTTGCACAAGCACTACACACTCATATCCACGGCGCCGACAACCTTCTATAAAGCCCTTTCATACAGCCGTGCGCATCAGTGTTCTCAACTCCCATCTGATGTACGTGGGAAACCGACTCCAAAGCCCTTGTATGAAGACGCTGCACACCTTAGGGTCCAAGAAGAAGCTACGGGTGAGCCAGTGCATCACATCTGCGATTCGGGCATTCTCACCGTCCAGGTGTACCAGAGTGGCTTGCGGAAAACTGCTCAAGTCAACACCGCACGGACCTTCACGAACGGTGCCAACACCGTAATGCACTTTCGATGTAGTGGGTATAGGCATGACTTATTGTATGCCTGCAAATATTTTCAATATTGCAACTAGTCAGATCGCAACGCACGACATGCAAGTACTGCTACATTGTAATTTACATTTGTAAGGCCCTTCGTCTATCGTCAACAACTACACTACAACATGCTCAAGACGTCATTCATTTCCTAAGGCAGAGGCCACAATGAACGTGCAGTACAATATTCAGATTCAACCTCAAAACCGAGCTATTCCATAGCAGGCATTATCCGATTCTGACGCTAACTTGCAATCCAAAATGCTACAAGTGGCGTTCCAGTCTTCTACAGAGCTATACCAATTACCTAAGTCAATAAATTCATACTAATTAACCTCTACTAATTAGTTCATACAAATAATTCATCATCCTTGTGCGCTCGGTCATGCATGCACCGACACAACTACAATACTTCTCATAAACAGCACCAATACTCCCTTACGGATTATTTTTTCCTCTAACTAAAGTTTTCTATCGCTGCTACTTACATACAAATTAACAACATTTTGATTTTCTATTTTTTTCTCTAACTCCAATTTCCTACGAGTGCTACTTATACTACTATTTTTAACTACATAAACTATATTTCTATCGCTGTTACTTACATACAAATTAACAACGTTTTAATTTTCTAATTTTTTTCTCTAACTAAAATTTCTTACAGGTGCTACTTATACTACTATTTTAACTACATAAACTATATACTTACTAAAAAATATACACTACAAAATAAAAAAAACTAACATCACAGACGAAATCTTCTTCTTCTGCCTCTCCTTTTTTTTTCCTCTCCTCCCCCTTCCTCTTTCTTCTCCTCCTTACGCGCTCGCTCTCTGCTTTCTCTCTCTGCTCGCTCGCTGAGGACCGCGTCGGTCCTATATAGGCCATCCGATCGCTCGACGGCTTTCGTAGCCGAGCTGTTGTTGCTACTGTTCGACGATAGCGTATATCGCCCACCTATTGGGCGACTGCAATTATTGCCGCCCAATTGGCGCCTGCAATATAAATGCTGAACGGTTGGGCGACAGCATTACAATCGCTGTTCGGTTAGGCGACTAGCTCTAATCGCCCAACTGTTAGGCGACAGGAGTATAATCCTGTAAAAAAAAGTTGCAAGAATAAATTTGTAATTTCTAATAAAAAATAGATTATTTTAAAAAAAATCGCGAGCAACAAGCTTATATGTCACTCGTACTTTACAAGTTACAGCCTAAATTAGCCTTAAATTAGAACTTCTGTCGAGCAGCCAGTCCAAAGATGCCCAAATTTTATCCCCTATGTTAGAAATAATGCACGAATCAATAGGGACAAGAGACACGAATTTTACGTGGAAAACCCTTGCAGGAAAAAACCACGGGCGCCAACTAGTCTCTAGGACTAGACTGTAACACCAACTAAGCTTGAGCAAAGCTCAAACTTAGCAGCAGGGACTGGCTTTGTCATCATATCAGCTGGATTATCATGGGTACTTATCTTGCACACTTTGACATCACCTTGAGCAATAACACATCGAATAAAGTGATATCTCACATCAATATGCTTTGTTCTCTTATATAACATCTGATCCTTTGTAAGGCATATAGCACTCTGACTACCACAAAATATAGTAGTGAAAGAATTATCTCCACAAAGCTCAGTATACAAACCTCTCAACCAAATAACTTCTTTATAAGCTTCAGAAATAGCCATATATTACGCGTTGAGAGTAGATAAGGCAACGATGAGCTTGCAAACTTGCCTTCCAACTAACAGCACAACCACCAATGGTGAAAACATAACCTGTGAGAGACCTCCTCTTGTCCAAATCACCAGCATAATCAGAGTCAACATAACCAACAAGTCCATCTCTAGAATTCGCAAACTGCAAACAAGCATTAGAAGTGCCACACAAATATATAAATATCTACTGAACTGCTTTGCAATGCTCTTTTTCAGAATTAGCCATATATATCTACTAACAACACTCAGTGCATGAGATAAATCAGGACGAGAACAAATCATGGCATACATAAGAGAACCAACTGCACTGGAATATGGAACTCTAGACATGTACTCAATATCATAATCTGACTTAGGACATAAGGTTGAAGATAATCTGAAATACGAAGCTAATTGAGTACTCACTGGTTTTGCATCATGCATATTAAAACGACGAAGGACTTTCTCAATATAAACTTTTTGACTAAGATATAACTTGCCAGATTGTCTCTCTCTAATAATCTCCATGCTAAGAATTTTTTTTGCTGCACCTAGGTCCTTCATCTCAAATTCATTACTCAATTGTGCTTTCAGTTTTGTTATTTCTGACTTATTTTTTGCAGCAATCAACATATCATCAACATAGAGAAGCAAATAAATAGCTGAACCATTAACAGTCTTTAAATAGACACAACTATCATAATCAGACCGCTTAAAATTATGAGAGAGCATAAAGAAGTCAAATCTCTTGTACCATTGCCTAGGAGATTGCTTCAAATCATAAAGAGATTTCTTTAATCTACAAACAAGGTGTTCTTTTCCAAGAATAACAAAACCCTTAGGTTGGTCCATATAAATGTCTTCTTCCAACTCCCCATGTAAGAATGCAGTTTTAACATCTAATTGCTCAAGTTCATAATCATGCATAGCAACAATACTGAGTAAAGTGCGAATAGAACTATGATTCACAACTAGGGAAAAGACATCATTAAAATCAACACCTGGAATTTGACTATAGCCTTTAGCAACCAACCTTGCTTTATACCTTGCTGGTTCAGTAGAAGAAATACCTTCCTTTCTTTTGAAAATCCACTTGCAACGAACATGCTTCTTCTCCTTTGGCAATTTCACTAATTCCCAAGTACCATTCTTTTCAAGTGGCTCCATCTCATCATGCATAGCAGTTATCCACTTATTACAATCAGTAGAGTTAATAGCCTCAGAGTATGATAAAGATTCTGAATTACCTTCAATTTCTTCTGCCACACTTAAAGCATAAGCAACAATATTAGCTGCTTCAATCAACCTCTTGGGTGGATTAATATCCCTCCTAGGCCTGTTAACTGCAATAGACTGTTGTGGTGGCTGCTCAACAATAGGAGGATTCTCAACAATAGGTGCATCATGAACAACGGTATTTTCCTTATCGGATGTGTTACCTGAACCAACAGAGTGCTCCACCTGAACACTTGAATTTTGCTCACTCTCAACAGGAACATTTGTAGGCAGTTTATCAGGAAGCATAGCAGATTCATTAAAGACAACATTTCTGCTAATCACAACCTTCTTTATTTCAGGATTCCACAACTTATATCCTTTAACACCAGATTTATAATCAAGAAAGATGCACTTAACAGCTCTAGGCTCTAATTTTCCATTATCAACATAAGCATAAGCAGTACAACCAAAAACTCTCAATTCTGAATAATTTGTTGGGGAACCAGACCATACCTCAATTGGAGTCTTCTTTTCAATTGCAATATTGGGTGACCGATTAATAAGATAGCAAGCAGTGGAAGCAGTTTCAGCCTAAAAACGCCTATGCAAACCCGCATTAGACAACATACAACGGGCCTTGGATATAATAGTTCTGTTCATACGTTCAGCTACACTGTTTTGTTGAAGAGTATCAGGAACAGTGTAATACCTAACAATGTCTTCAGCCTTGCAATATGATTCAAATTCATCAGAATAGAATTCCATCCCATTATCAGTGCGAAGTTTCTTTACCTTCTTTTCAGTTTGCCTTTCAATTATAATCTTCCACTCTTTAAATGCTGAAAATGTTTCTGACTTATGCTTAAGGAAATAAGGCCACACTCTTCTAGAATAATCATCAATAATTGTTAACATATAACGAGCACCTCCTAAAGATGTCTTGTGAGATGGCCCCCATAAATCAGAATGCACATAATCCAAAATATCTTCTGTAGTATGAACTGAGGTATTAAATCTCACCCTCTTGTGTTTGCCAAACACGCAATGCTCTCAAAATTTCAGCTTGCCGATGCTATGTCCATCAAGAAGTCCTCTCTTACTCAGTTCTGCCAAACCAAGTTCACTCATATGCCTAAGACGCATATGCCAAAGATTAGTAGCATCAGAATCAGATAATGAACTTAAAATTACAACAACATTACATGATATTGTAGTACCTCGCAGATGGTACAGATTGACAGATTTAATATCAGCTTTCATCACAATAAGAGAGTCTTTTGATACCTTTAAAACCCCACCTTCACCAGAATACATGTACCCTTTAGCATCAAGAGTTCTCAAAGAGATGAGGTTCCTTTTCAAATCTGGAATGTGCCTCACATCTGTCAAAGTTCTGATAATGCCATCAAACATCTTGATCTGAATTGAACCAATTCTTGCAACTTTACAAGATGAGTTATCACCCATCAACACAGTACCACCTTCAACAGATTCATAGGTGGCAAACCAATCCCTATTTAGGCACATATGAAAGGTACATGCAGAATCAAGAATCCATTCATGATTGGTCTTAGCACATCCAGCAAAGGCAACAAGGATTTCTCCATTAGGACTATCATCAGCAGCAAGAGAGACTTTACCTTCATCATCTGGTTTACCTTTTGGCTTATCATGGCTAGTTCTCTTTTCTTTATTTTGCAGCTTCCAGCATTCAAAGATATCGTGCCTACTTTTCTTACAGTATTTGCACGACTTGTACTTGCCTCTAGATTTCGACCGATTTTTGTAGCCGTTCACACTTTTGCCTCGAGATCCATTGTTTGAGTTCTTCTCCTTTTGCCTGCCACGAATAAACAAGTCTTCTCCTTTCGAGTTTGAATTTTCAGAATGTACTATCTGTTTCATCTTCTCCATAACATGCAAAGCTTCATAAACTTCATTAAGAGTGAGAGTATCTCTACTATATAATATGGTATCTCTGAAATTTGAAAAAGAACTAGGCAAGGAACACAAAAGAATAAGACCCAAATCCTCATCCTCGTATTTTATCTCTATCGACTCTAGGTCGGCAACGATCTCTTTAAATGCCAAAAAAATGATAAGTACGAATTCTCCTTCTTGCAATTTATGATAGTACAACTTCTGCTTGAGATACATCTTGCTGGTGAGATCCTTTGACATGTAAATTTGTTCCAGCTTCAGCCATAGTGCAACAGCTGTCTTCTTCTTCAAAACATCCTGCAATATATTATTTGATAGATGAAGGTGAAGATGAGATAAAGCCTTACGGTCTTTACGCTTCTCATCTGCGGTCCATGTGGTAGGTTGTTTTGCAAAACCTTCCAATGCATCATCCAAATCCATTTGTGCCAACGCAGCCCTCATCTTGACTTGCCACAACGAAAATCTTGTGTCTCGATTCAAGAATGAAAGATCATACTTTAAAGTCGCCATGAGGAATAAAACCTGAAAATTGCTGGTACTGAACTGTGTAAATTTAGCAAAAATCACGACTTGCTTTGGTACACGTTTTGTATATGCGAATAAAAAAATCCTCAGTACTCCTGGTACTTCTCGTGTGGACGTGGCAAAGAAGGCCCAAAAAAAAAACTTACTTGCTGGCTTTGATCTCCAACGTGAAGCAAAGATGTATTAAAAGATTAGTTGGTGATTGAAATAAACAAAACCTTGGGACTTGTGCCTTTGGATGGCTTCTTTTGGTTTCGGTTGATCTTGATCTGTTGTTCGCTCGGCTGCCTTTTCACGTGGATGAAGACCTGGCACGGACGGCTTGCGCGCGGGGTCGCTGCGGCTGCTGGACGATGGCCCAACGCGTCGTATTTTTTCAATTTAACCTTTTTTTTCCGTTAAAACTCCACATTTATACCCCTGCTCGTCTTATTTCCGATTTTGGACCCAGGGGGTCGGCGCCGTGACTCACGGCGCCGAAGCATCTGACTCGGCGCCATGACTCATGGCGCCGAGGTACCGCCACGCAGCATGACTCACGCCGGCGCCACGAGTGCGGTACCTCGGCGCCATAAGTCATGGCGCCGAGATGTGTTAGCTCGGCGCCGTGAGTCACGGCGCCGACCCCCTGGGTCCAAAATCGGAAATAAGACGAGCAGGGGTATAAATGTGGAGTTTTAACGAAAAAAAGGTTAAATTGAAAAAAAATTCAGCCCAACGCGTGCACGCGGCGATGAACGGGAGCACTCCTCTGGACTCTGGAGCGACGCGCGACGGATCACCGGTCGAGGCGACCGAAGGAGCGACGCTGGCGCCGTGAGGACCGAGGCCGGGCGAAGGCAGACTTCGGATGACGCACGAGCGCTGGTAATACTATGTTCATTGGCACTGTAAACTCACAAGTCCACGGGCCACTTGTCAGGAAACATCGCTTTTCCAACTCCTAAAATCTTTGTAATACTATTATTGAGCAGTTTGCCCTAAAATAGCGAATTTTGTTCAGTCAGGTTGGGGTCCCTCTGACAATGTGTGATTCCTTTTGATGTTTTTTGCTGTGAAAAATCGCTTCGGTGATAGGGACCCGTTTGATCTTTGCTACAATTTTTTCAGTTTAACAACCAAGCAAGACAATGGCCGGCATCTGATGCATGTCGCAAGGCCCGTTGGGCCAGACTTTAGGCCAGGCAATTTAAGTACTCAGTCTCTATCCGGGAAAAGCTCTGCAGATTGAACTTTTTTTTATTATTAATTAACCTATTTTTAATTTATTTTTATTATTAACCTTTCGTCAACTTTATTTCTAATTCTGTCTCTTTTGACCATGCCACCACTCGTAATGTGGCAAAATAACATTGTCATGTCAGTATCATGACGTGATCAAATCCTATCACACCACTATCAGTGACGAAACAGTATTGTTTGGTCACGTCACTATATGACAAGAAGTATTATTTAGATAGACTTATCCTATGACGTGACAGTGTTATGTTGCCATGTTACGGGTGGTGAAGTGACCAAAAGGGTCAGATTTGAAAATAAAGTTGACGATGGTTAATAATAAAAATAAATAAAAAATAAGTTAATTAATAAAAAAACGTTCCTGCATATTAGACTTCAAAAAAATTACACCTCGCATCGATCTATGAATAATTCATATGTTGATTCTTTTATAATAAAAAAAAAAGAATAGTTCATATGTTCAGTAACATTTGTAGCTCTTACTCCCAGATTTTGTCGAACACGAATTCGTCACGAAACTGGGATCCAATCCACAATAACAGTTCGCCAAGCAGCAGTAAACACCTAAAAATATGAACTTTGTTTATATAAAGCAAATAGTACCATCATGTTTTGTTTGGTACAGTCATGGCATTTCTCTTGCCACATATATAAAGTGTAAGGCAAAAACGCATGCTTTCAAATGTAAGCATCTTCACTTTATTGAGAAATCTGACCAAAGGATCGGAAGAGGGCACAAGATCGCTCCACTGGAGAGCTTATATTTGCAATCAAAACCGTAACTTTGTTCTGTTCTCTTTTTTTTTTCTTCCATCTCGTCATTGTCCTTCTTGCCTCCAACTCCCGTGAAATTGAAGTTACCTCATGGCGGGCGAATCCCCACAAAATCCACACGCAAATCAACCAGCCCCCGCGGGGACCAAACGAGCCTGCTCCGGGCGGGAGCAAGAGTTGGTTCTTCTTCAGCTCCGTGAGGCCCAAGAACGGCCGCGGCCGCCGCCGCAAGTCTCGGATGGGGAAGGGCACCTGGCCCTCCGAGCGGCGGGCCCGGCAGGATGTCGTCTACGGGGAGGGCCGCCTCGTCGGGCACCGGCAGAGCTTCTCCTACAAGCTCAAGAACGGCGGCAAATCGGGGAGCAAGCAAGAGGAAGGCGACCCCTGATACGGCGGCTTCATCACCATCAGCTCCCGTGGGGCGGCGGCGGTTATATTTCCTTGTCCAGCTGCTGCACCAACTCCAGCGGCAGAGGAGCCAGAGCACGGAGAGGCATCACCCGTTCTCTGGCCTCCAGGCGCGCCGGATGCCGCGACGTCTGGTTCTTGTATAATGAGCGGGACGGGATTTGTTGCAGGCTTGCCCTCGGACGTTTGATTCGCGCAAGATGCGTGCTCCATGTCTGTCCTCTGCTCTTGACTCCCCGGCCGGTGTAGTGCATGACCGGAGGTAGCTAGTCTCTTTCAGTTCCTCCGTTCCTGGACGGATTGCACGCATGATTTGTTGTACCAATGAACAACGGGCTAGGCAGGACGAAAATGGAGGAGGCGTTAAAGTTATTACGAGGTAAGCTCGAAAATACGTATTTAAATATCGTGTGCAATCTAAATTGATATATAAATTATGAGGAAAGAAGTCAAAATAGGAAATACATTAAATGTAGTGTCTTAATAATGGATGGTGCATTCCAAAAACTAAAAAATATACACAGGTAGCAATCTTAAAAACAAGATTAACAAGATTTGTGATGTAAATAATGGCAGAGGTACTAGGAGGTACCAAGGGTGCGACGAGCGGAGACGGTGCTTCAGCCCCCTCGCACCCACGGTGGATCCACCACTGCCAACGCAAGACCTTAATAATATATTGATTGATTGATTGATTGCTCTGGACGTGTATTTCAGTATGCAACATATATCACAAAGATTAAATGTTTATTCAATCTTTATTTTAATTTTATGCTTGCTTGTGGTGTATGTATTCATCTGTACTTGGCTACTGGCTTGCTGCACGTCTTATTAGTACTTGCTGCACTGATGCTACATTTTGATAACTAAGCTCTAATTATGAGGTTGAGATTGTTGCCCTGTAAGCTGAATTGCGAATTGTTTCTTTTTGCCGCGAATTTAACTGCATTTTACAAATGAAAAACCAAACTTCTTGTGTACCGATTATTATGCAGAAGCTTGTATCTTCAGTCAGCTAGAAGCCCATGGACAGCGAGCAGCAGCAGAAGTCCTTGAACTCTGTTCATCTGATTTTTTTTTCATGTATGTTCACATTTAACTCATGCTCTCACCTTCACCAAGGACTTCTCCTACTCACATCGCTGCTGGTTTCTGTGGTGCGACCTACTCAACGTTTCAGCCCAAGCTTCAAATGCCTCCTCGATCAGAACCCAGAGAATTCATGCCTTCCATTGTTTTGCTGTCTTTGAAGTTTGAATTAATGGATTTGCTAAATCACGGTTGCCTGAAATTTTCACTAAATCTCAGTCGATTTTATAACCTTTGAATCTTGCGTTGAAATTCGTGCTCCGACGAGGTCATCTTCCTCCTCTCTAGCACCGCCGTCGACTTAGGACCCGGATTCACCGGTTAGGGTTTGGATTCACTGGAGCCCCGAGCTTTTATGGAGGGAGGGGTGGCAGAGGCACGGCAGTGGTGCTACGTCGGTCGTGGGACGAGGAAGGGCGATGGGTGGGTCGAGGATGAGGTTTGAGGGAGGTGCCAGCGGATTCGGCATTGCCACTTCCGGAGACGGGGAAGGAGGCCGGGGAGGTGGAGGTGGGGCGGAGGTAGAGATGGCAGCCGCATCAGGTGGTGTAAGGGGGGGGGGGAGTGGTTAGGTTGAAGGGTGGGTTGGGTATGGATGGAGGAAATGATGTGTGGTTGGATTAGATCCAATACTGAAAAATTGACTTGAAAGTTTGGAAAATTTTAGACGATTATGCAATAGACAACCCCTTGAATTAATAAGGTTCATAACATTGATTATAATAACTGGTTGCCCCACTTTTTTTTGAACATGTAGATAATGTTTACTTTTTTTAAAAGCTTAGTTTAACTATTTCTCAATCAAATGGATGATGGACGAACAAAATTGCACTCTTCCATTCAACCTGATCCAAAATCATTTAGTTACAAGTGTCATATCTACAAAAAGACAACAAAACTATTACTAGCCTTGATGCTTTTCACGAGGTACAACAACCAAATTTTGCCATACATCCAACGACACAGCCGGTTGGATTTCTCAAGCTAAAACGGCAGACTTGAAACACAGCAACATACAAGAATTTGACTTCTTGATGCAGTAACATTATGTTTTGTTTGTACAATCATGGCATTTCTCTTGCCACATATATAAAGTGTAAGGCAACAAAACACATGCTTGCACACTTTATTGATAGAACTTGACCAACAGATAAGAAGACGGCACAAAATCGCTCCACCAGCGAGCCTATCTTTGCAACCAAAACCGTAGCTTTATTCTGTTTTTTCTATTGCCACCTATTTGTGACCGACTAACTGACTCCCTGTTGTTCGATGTATTTTCCTCCTAAGAATTGAGCCCTGAAAGGGCAACGAAACTCACAGGTAGCTCTCCTGAAGAACAAACAAAATTTCCATGCAATGGCTTATATGGCCATGATGTGCACACAAGGCATGGACTTATTATTCCATCTTGTCAATAGAATCCAGCAGACAGTCAACATCTGGGGTTACGACCGCACGCTTGCTGGCCTCTCCTAGGGTGCAGCAGTGCTTTTCTCGGGTGTTAAATCACCGCAACCTCCTGGACAAACATGCAGTTTGAGCCAGGAGAGACCTGCGCAGTTTGTCAATTTTGAGTATTGCATGGAAAACCTGTATGTAAACATAAAGTGCAGCAGCTCACAGTATTGATACTCACATCAAAGAGTGCATCTCCAATCTTCATCTTCACTTTACCACTCTTATATATGAGTATCTTCCCCATGAAACCTCCTGGCAGCTCTTTGAGTTTAGAGCTGGGGAGTGATGATAGCCTTTTTTCCTCACTGTCACCTTAGAGCTTGTGCTTGCAGGTTCAGCATTCTCCTCAGAGCCTGTATTTGGCTCTGCAACTGATTCTGGCTTCTTTGGTAAAGGAAGAGATGCGGGCAACTGGAAAAAGAGCAACTGTGGTGTGTCTGACCGATCCTGTCAACAAAGCAATCAATATAACATGTTTAACAGTTAGAGGCCCAAATACATACTACAGTGCGTAGAACCAGAAATGAAAAAAAATGTTTTCTTCATGAAAAATGACAAAATGTTGGAACTATGCGACAATACATACCATTAGTCCAAGTTCTTCTGCTGCGGTTAATTCACCATCTTGGGCTCTGCTGGCAGAAGACTCTCCAAACTCCTCTTCATCAAGAATTTCTGCATCAGAAATATAGGTAAGTTATAAGCTCGGTTGAAGAAAAACAGGAGAATATTGCCAGTTAGATTGGAAGAACCAACAAGATACCAGGATTTCCAGAGTAGGGCCTCCTCAGTGGGAGAGCAACAGGATAATCACTTTGGGTATAGTCCTGTGAAAAGGGGAAATCAAATGAATGAGGTGTGCAAACTACAAAGGAAGATATTCACATTAGTAAACCTGGTAATCTCCACTCACCCATGGGCCAGCATATTCTTTTGGTACTTTTGGAGCTGAACCATCTGAATATGCATGGAAACAAAGGGTGTTAAGATCCAAATGCAGCAATTTGTACAGTTAAAATAAGTATTACATTTTCTGCGTTTCCTTCTAAAAGAGAATTTTTTTAATGTCAGACAACATACTACAAAAAGTGCATGGCCTTGTCTTTATCCAATTTTCAAAACATATATTAAAGTGTTTAGTGGATGGTTTAGGTAAAAACTAAAACAATGAAGATAAATATCTTACACCAATAACTGCTGAATAATTACTTGGCCTAGGAAACGACCTTGCATATGAAGAGTTCCCTTGCCCAAAAGCAACCTGTGCACGGATTTCTGCTATGGCAACAGAGCAATACATCATTAGCAAGATATGCAAATTAACAGAAAAATGCCAGCGATATTAGAAACACCCTGTACATTCATCAAGAAGCACACCAGTCTGATGGATCTAACGATCTAATCCATGACTTAAGAAAGGGCCAAGTTTAAGACAAATTTCCGAATATCTGCCCTACAACAATTGTGAGGTACCTTTTAGTCTTTTACTACATGCACTTATTTTACACTAGGGAAGAGAATAAAATTCTATCTCGGAGTGCAGCCTCTGCACATTGCATTTCTCAAGACATTCCAAGACAAAAAGCATTTGGCTGGCGTGGAGATCCGGGGGCGGAGTCGCGAAGGATCCGGAGGAGGATGGGAACACGAACGAGACGACAGCCGGGAAGGGGAGAGGAGAGGGAGGGGACTGGTAGGTCGCCGTTGGCTGGCGAGGGTGGCGGCGGCGGCTTGAGGCGCATCAAGATCTCGATTAAGGAGTTGACGACGACTGGATGATACGACGAGGCAAACCAATTTTTAGTGAGTATGTTCCTGTCTCCCCAGCCTGTCGCTGGTCGTCTCCCTCGGCTCCGGCAACATCCTCCTCGGCGAATCTGCTACAAAGAAGTGCCGAAGCTTCCTCTTGCATATGCTTCCATCTTGCTTTCTTCTTTGCTCAGAACCCCAGACTGGTTCTTGCTACGGATTGAATCAAAGTGAACAGAAAAATTTCAGCTTTTTGTTTGGTGTGGTTGAGTACCCTTGATCAAAGAAGGTAAATTGCTACGGATTGAATCAAAGTGAACAAACTGTAGTGGCCTTAAGATCAGGGGCGGAGCTGGGCCTCGGGCCTCTCGGGCCAGCAAAAATGTCAAGGTAAAATTTTAGAGATGCACTAAAAATACCGGCTAAAATACACATACGGTTGGAAATGTATTGGGCCGGCCCGAGGCGTCAACTGGCGCTGGCTCCGCCCCTGCTTAAGATCATCAGATGCAAATTTGGAACAAAGACATGCAAATTTGCTACTATTTAGAAGAAAAAGTCCCGACCTTCACATATGTTTGGAATAAAGACATGCAAATTTGCTATTATTTTCACCACGCATGATGTTCTTGTTTGTGCATATGCTATTGAAGGCATACTGATAGGGCAAAAAGGGCAAGAATAATTAGCTTTAGCTTCAATCGACTTGTTGGTAGCAGCTTCATTGATTTCCCTAGTTCGAACTTTGCGGATACATGGGCATGCCCGCGGGGGACGGGTACCCGCGGGCAACGAACATAGGCGAGGTTCTTCGCCCGTTGTCCTTCGTGGGTATGCCCATGGGGGAAAATCGGGGTTGCGGGTATGGGTATGGGCGAGCACTACCTGTGCCCGCCGTGCTCGATTGCCATCCCTAGTTGGGATGTTTTTTACGCAAATAGCATCCGCAAAAAATTGTACTTTTACGCAAGTCCGTACGGTGGTCAGCCGGACTCGACGTCAACACGACACGTAGCGAAGTTCGGCCCGTGACCGGCCAGATTGGCTCCTCCGGCCAGTAGGTGGCGGGATTTGCACTGTGACGCCAAGTCTGGCCTGTGGGGGAGGGGCGGATTTGCGCCACGTTGCCTAGACCGGCCCGTGGGATGTCGGACTTCCACCACGTCCGGTCCGTGTGCGGACGGACTTCCATGTTACCTCGTCCGGCCTGTGGCCGGCCGGACACGCCGCTTAACCCGACACCCCGCATGCCCATCCCCTCATCCCCTCCATTCCGTCACCACCATCACGTCCTTGTCCATGTATGCATGCAAGAGATTAGCGCGGGAGGGAATCTGATTCCCTCCCTAGCACCCTCTCGTGCAACCAGTCAAGGTGGGTATTTATAGCCCCACACAAAAACTAGCTGTTTGAAAAAGATTCATCGAAAAACAGGAAGGCCGGTTAGACCGCAAGCACATAGCCAGTCAGGCCGGCCAAGCTCCAATAACTATAAAACTAGCCGTTGGACCACAACCGGACTGACCACCAACTAATAACCGGTCAGACCGGACCAAGCCGGTCAGACCGCCCAACACATGGTGGTCAGACCGCTCCACAAAGAAGCAAGCCAAAATCCAGAGCGCCTTTGGAAAAACCTAACCGGGTCACATGACCCGGAGGTTCGGTCAGTCCGGCCAACACATGCCGGTCAGACCACTCCACCAAAACCAGAAAAACACATTATATGGAAAAAGCTGACTGGATCCAAGACCGGAGGTCTGGTCAGACCGGACCTACAACTGCGGTCAGATCACTCCACAAAGGAACCAGCAAATCCAAAAAAACACATTCTCTAGAAAATGCTGACCACGCGACCTTGACCAGGGGTCCAGTCAAACCGCCCACAAGCCTACGGTCAAACCGCCAGAGCTGAGAAAACACAAAGATTGCATTCCGCTTCAACTCAATTTGCAAAACACATTTGCCAATTTATACGCAATGCAAACAATGATAAAAACTAGATTCTCAACAAGTTGCAAAACACATTTGCCAACTTTTAGAATCAAGCCACAAGAAATAAGGTACATGAACTTAAACCATTTGCAAAACACATTCGCAAACTAAAGTCACATGCTACAAGGATTATGTATGAGTCTCAACTTTTTTTGTAAAACACATTCGCAAATATAGGCAACATGTTAACGAGAGCTAGAGCAAGCACAACGAGCTATCAACACATGACTAACTCAAGCAACTAGTTAAGACCCCTCTTAATAGTACGACAACCTATACTAGCAATCCAGTCTCCAACCAAACACCAAGACCGGTAAAAAACTATGAACACATCCTTAGCCTTAGCTAGTCATATCTTTACCTTACGCATCTCTTGAAGCTTGATGACACACATCATCACTTCAAGTCTGGGTCATTGTCTTGACTTTGATAATCATCAACACATGATGATTTCCTTTACTTCGGATCTTTGACTTGATGCTCATCAACACACGATGACATCCTTCATCCCGAGTCTTGATATGCATCAACACATGATGCATCCATCAACATATGATGGACCTTCTCTTGGCTTGATGATCAACTTATGATCATCTCCTCTTCGAGATCTTGATACACATCAACACATGATGCATCCTTTACTCTAAGCTCTTGACTTTAATATCATCAACACATGGTGATCTTATTCATTTCGGGATCTTGTCCTGAACATCATCAACATATGATGATTTTCTTCATCCCGAATCTTCACTTGATGATGATCAACTCATGATATCATCCAAAGTCTTCATTACCATGGAATATAACCTATTCATCCAACTCATAAAAAATGTTAGTTCCTCAATATGATTGTCATTAATTACCACAACATACCATTAACTCATAATGGTGGGGACAAAATACTTTAATCTTTCTCTCTTTAGTAATTGATGACAACCATCACAATTACAAATAATTGAATATAAAATCATATGAGTATATATGAACTACACAAGTCTTATACTCATTTGATATGTTTCAAAGTAAAGATCCTTATTATATGTGGAAAAAAAGAATATGGATCAATACCAATAAAACCACAAAACATAGATTGAACTCCCCCTAAATGTGTGCATATACAAATGTGTAATAAGAACATATGCACATATCCAAGTTAATCTTTTGGTGGAGTTCAACCTATATTTTGGATTCAAGGAATGCATCAAGATATAGACATATGATGTCAAATGCATACCCCTTTAATTTTCACCTTTTCATCCAAATGAGACTAAACAATAGGTATATCAAATAAAAGAGTTAGTCTCATATTTAAATTTTATCATTAATAACCAAAATACTCTATTAACTCATAATGGCGGGTCTAGATTCTTTAGCTTACCTTCTCTCTCTTTGGTTTGGTCATGTTCCCACGACACAGGGCGATTTGGTATACCGCAGCTTTGTCCGCAAAACCGAGTCTTTCGTTGACGCGGAGGCTATGGCGATGGTTCAGTACAGCTGGAGATTAGACGTCCTTTGCGCCACATACAGGGGGTTGTGTGACGCTTTGAGGTGCGACACCGGTGTCAAACCCAGCCTTGCTTGTTGCTACGTGCTCCTACAGTTGTGGAGTTGGGAGCACTTCCTTGTCGGGTGACCGTCCTTCCAGATAGCAGTGCACCTGTACCCTGAGTTGCAAGACCCGACAGACAGGCCCACTATGGGCTACCGGTGGACTGCTGCACAGCTACGCTGGGCGAAGGACAGACCGACGAGGTGCTACTCGTTGTTCCACAATAAGTTCGAGTCGTTGCACAACAACGATATCATCTGGGCTCCATGGAGCCCAAATTTCGTGGGATTGGTAGCGCCAAATGGGCTATCCTTGTAATGCACGCAGGACGCCAGACTATGGGCGATGTGTAACGTCCCGTTTTCAGATGAGTATAGTGTTTGCTATTTTGGTTTCGTTCTTCGCTCGTATGTCAAATTAGTAGTTAATTTCTAAAAATCTCTAGCTTCTATTTAGTTCGGGTTTGTGTTTCAAACCTCTTTGAAATTCCAGAATTCAAAATTCAAACTTGAATTCTCCTTTTCGGATTTTGGGCCCTTTTCTCTCCTAGCTCTTCCTCCTTTCTTTGGGCTCAGTCCCATTTCATCTGGGCCGGGCCCCTTTGCTTCGTGGCCCACCTGGCCTAGCAGCTCCTCCCCTGGCCCACCTCCTCCTTCCGGCCTTCGGCCTAGCCCAATTCCCTTCCCCTACCTTCTTCTCCCCTGGTTGAGCCGACCGCAAGCCACGAGGCCGCCTATGCCAAGCTCCCGTGCACCACCTGCACCTGCGTCGCGTCACCCACCCCACACGCCCGCGCGCCCAGTCAACTACCTCGTCGCCGCACACACGCCCGCGTCCGGTCCGAGCCTTGCGCCCCATGCGCGCAGGCACCGCACCCTCGCTTCGCCCGGTCCAAATCGTGCTCCACTCCCTGCCGCTTTCACTTTCCCATCCTCGGCTGGCCCCATCACCCGCATGGTTGCACGACGCCGCCCGCGCAAGTCGTCGCTCGCGTCCCGTCCCTCCGTCCTTCGCGTCCTCGTCACCCTTGACCGAAGCCGCCCGGTCCAAGCCGTGCGCCCACACCTACTCGCCCGCGCCAAGCTTCCCCTAGCTCCTCCCCTCCACCTCGAGGCTATAAGAGGCCATGGCCACCTCCCTCGCCCTCCCCACTTGTCCCCTTTCTTCCCTGAGCAGAGAGGAACCGAGCAAAGGAGAACAACCGAAGGAAACTCACCTTGGCCGCGCCGCCTCGCCGCCGCACCACTACTCGGTGAGCACCTCGCCCTGGCAACCCCGTCATGACGTGCCTCCGGTGGCCCCCAAGCCTTCCCCCACCTCCATCCTCCCTCCCCGCCGCCGTAGCTCCTCCTCCTCCGCTCCTGGCCGCCGCTGCCAGGCTGCCCGGGCCGCCTCCGACCTCCCCACCTGGCTCGGCATCCTCCCGCAGCCACGTGCAGCCCATGTGTGCGCTAGCTCCGCCGTTGCGCCGCCGCTTCGTCGGCGTCGCATGTGCCCGTGCACCCACCATCGCCTTTGGCTACACCGCCGCCGCCACCTCCACCCATGGGGTCCCCACCCTCTCGAGAGCCCATGTCACCCACTCACCGGCCGCCTCGCGCCTCCTCCTGCCGGCGCCACCACTGCTCCCTGCCGCCGAGCGCCTCCCCTACTACCCTTGTGTGCTCCCCTTGTCCCCCTCTCTCTCTCAATGGAGCATGCCCCCCCTTGTCAATGGCCCTTGGTCTCTTCTCTTCCCCCCTTATCTCTCTTAAAAAGCCATATGAGAGCACTGCACATGGACTTGGTCCATGCACTGTGCAGTAAACCAATTCCCTCCCACTCTCTCTCTCTCTCTCTCTCTCTCTCTCTCTCTCTCTCTTTAATTTCTTTTCAATCTTCGGGAGCTCCGTTTTCCTCCATCCTAACTCCAAAAATTATAAAATTCATTTCTAAATTTATGTAAATTCAAGATCTTACTAATGGCATATGTCTTGTTTAAATTAGAGTTCATTTGTTGTTCATTTATATTTATTTGTCGTGTTTGCTTGTTTGTGCCTTTTTTCGGTGCGTTCGTTCGATTAGGATTTGAAGACACAGAGGATCTCCACTTTGATCAAGCACAAGAATATCAAGACCTTCTTGCCTTTAACCCAGGCGAGTCAATATTTTGATCATATTGAGCCTACATTTTATGCAAAGTATATTATTTTGAAATAGCAAATTGCATGCTTTATTTCTTTAAGCAAATGTATGTTAAAGTTTAAGGTAGTTAAATGCCCACTTGATGATTAAATAATTATTATGCCATCCTTTAATAATTAAATCCATTACTCCATGTCACCCTAGTAACTATGTGGTAATACTAGTTATAGGTTGTACTTAAGTGACATGCTAGTCCTGCTTAAGTACCGAGACATTAAAATGTCTCAATCATCATCTCTTCAAACATTAAACGGTTTTGGACGGTCATTGGTGGTCCATGACCGAAGAAAATAAGATAAGTTGGTTTTTCTCCTAAAAACCCTAAATTGCTATTACCATATCTGGACGGCTGGTGTAATGGATGGTTCAGCAGTGGGTGCTAATGTAGCCCAAGGACTGTTGTGTTGTGGCTGGTTTGTGGAATGAACCGCCCAGATAACCATAAGGACTTAATTTTGTCACGACCTCTCGTATAAAATAAGTGCAACCACAAGTCTGCAAAGTACAACCTGGCTAAATAATTTGTATCCATTAGTATGAGTTGTATCAGATAGATGATCTGCGACACCGTAAGACTTTGTGGCAAAGGGTGTCGGGGTGTGCGACATAAGTCGTTGGACGGCGCAAGAGGGGGTCTAAGTAAGGGTTAACGGATATAAAAGAACGTAACCCTTCAAAGGGGCACACATATCTGCGGTGATCACTGGGAATTCGACGGCTGTGGACAAAGGAGTTGTTTACTGTTTTTCGCCGACCACTCGGTTGTGGTCGGGCCAGGAGGTCATCGGTGCATGGCACGGTCCTCTCGCCCGCGTATATGGGTTGATGTAGTGTTGAGAGCTAGAGACAGTGGTGATCGGTTCGAGAGGTGACCTTGCAAGGCCAAGGCAGGAGACGGGGAGGTGCGCAGGGGCAGGGCAAGCGTGATGAACGGCTAGATTGCTCCCTCGATGGATGATCGGACAGAGGCTGTTGGACTGGTGAACATTAGAACAAAAGCAGTGGCAAATTCAAGGCAAGCAGGTAACGAAGCTATCTGTTTGCTGCATCGACCGATCGAGACATACTTAGTAGAAACTAGCCGAGTGCCTATGCGTCGCAACGGATCTCAAATAAATATATATAAGTTCTAAACTTGAAAAATCAATATACATAATATAATTACCTCTACTTCTAAAAGTTGCATACATAGCTCGCATCATATCAATAAGCCACAAAGAGTCTTATCACAAATCACATGTGTAGATAATCTAATTTTCCACATAAGAACCTTATAATAACATATGCATGTATGCACATATTTATCCACAAAAGATTCTACCTACTCAAAAGGTGGAGGTGGATAACAGACTCACCACCACAATCACCAAATGTTACTTCTATAATAGTAAAGATACTAATGCTAGCAGTACTAATGTGTATGTCTGGTGTTGATGTTGTTTAGTAGATGTGCACATTTCCCCCCCTTTTTTGACAGAAAGGAGTCCCCTAATTTCATTAAGGAAACTAAAAGCTATTACAGAGCAAGTTCCAAGTACCACAAAAAAGAAAGGAAGCTAAAAGCAAAATTAAAGACGGAGCATCAGCCATTACATCTTAACAATCAGCTTCCTCACAAGAGAATCTAAGTATGACAAACCAACGTATAATTCCTCCTACAATGTGTTACTCCAACTCTCTCCTTGAGTAGATGAGAGGTAGACGGTCAGCAGGTAAAATGTTTTGAAAGCAAGCACAATTCCTTGCTTTCCACAAAGTCCACAGAATCACTGCTACTCCAATCAAAACAAGTTTAAGAGTAGATTTGCTAAATTGTTGGATCCACTTTTCAGTAAGATCACTCGAAGAACCAGGGGTTGTTTTCAGATTGAAAGAACAAAGCTCTGCCCTCTAAACATATCTAGCCATGGGACAAGAAAAAAATAAGTGATCAATGGATTCATCCATTGCACAAAATCTACATTTTTTTCTCCATGCCAATCTCTTTTTGGCAAATTATATTTAGTTAATATACTTCTATGAAGTAGTAACCAAAGAAAAACTTTAATTTTCATTGGCAGCTTTAGCTTCCAAAGTGTTTGTTTTGGAAATTTCACTTGACAATTTTTTAGAGCAAGGTAAAAGGATTTCATTGTGAATATCCCTTTTGCTTCTAGAGTTCAGATAATTTCATCCGGTTGATCAGACAATTGAATATCCTTACATAGATCTTTTATTGCCTTCCATTTATCAAGGTTGCCACCAATTAAGGTTCTTATGAACCTCACACTTCCCCAACCTCGAGAGAAAACTCTTGCCACAGTCACATTACGACTAAAAGTTAAATTGTAAAGGTTAGGAAATTGTTCAGCCAAAGATTGATTCCCTATCCAAACATCTTCCCAAAATCTTATTCTTTCCCCCATTTCCCTGTTTCCTTTTGCAGAAAGAATAGAATAAATCTTTTATGCTCGCCAACCCGGACCAAAAATGAGAGTCACCTCTTTTGTTTCTCACCTATTCTATTGTTTTGTTGTTCACATACTTCTTTCTAAGTAACCTTTGCCAGAAACCATCTTCCTTTTCTAACCTACAAAGCCACTTAGAGTAACCTTTGCCAGAAACCATCTTCCTTTTCTAACCTACAAAGCCACTTAGCAAGCAAACTGATGTTCATCATCTCTAAATCTATGACTCTTAGGCCACCATTTTCTTTAGGCTAACACACTACGAGTCACCTAATCAGGTGATATTTCTTAATTCCTTTATCTTCTTGCCATAACAGACGAGCTCTGAAGAAATCTATTCTTTTCTTCACTCCTTGAGGCAATTTGTACAACGACGTCATATAAATAGTAACACTACTAAGGCAAAAGTTAAGAAGAGTCAATCTCCCCCAATTGAGAGAAATTTACCTTGCCAACAGCCAAGTTTTCCTTCCATTTTATCCTCTACTCCTTTCCAATCAATTGTGTCTTTTGGATTCCAATGAAATCCACCTTCTTATCCAGGATAACTTCTCTAAAAGATTTCCTTTTTTCAGGAGCCCTAAACATATGCAATTCTATATTAGACATTTCATTTTGATTTATGGAATAATTTATCTCTCCTGGCCTTAACTTTTAGCTTCACACTGATAAGATCAGGTGAGCCCCCCTTTTTTCTTTTTCCTGCCTTGAGAAGCACATTTTTTCCACTTTGCAGGATTCCTCAAAATCTTCATGCTCCTCATTAGTTTCTCCAGCCAGCTCATGAATAATGTATGTATCAAGCTCAGCTTTTACTGATTCATTCATTGTCCCTGGGGATTTTTCTTTACTTTTAATTTATTCCACATACAAATTATATCTTGCATATTCCAGTTCTTTAACCACTTCAACTTGGGCATTTTTCTCTTCATCGGAGTTAACCAAATTAAAGCCCATTGTAGAATCAATATCACACAAAGTACTATTCAAAGTATTTAAGGTATCACACAAAGTACTATTCAAAGTATTAACCTCACACTCTTCACACCGCGAGCTTGGCTCCACAAAAATGAAATTGAACTTCGCTTTTTGAGGGCCAAGCCCCAAGGCTTTTTTTTCATCGGTTGTGTGCTTTTTCAGGCAACCAAACGCGCCCTTTGGGGTTCCATCCATTCGAACACCACCGAGACACAACCAAAACCAATATGAAACTCAAACATCATCTGATGTGGGGTGGGGTTGGCCCGATCTTCACGACATAGGATTGGAGATAACTAGACCTGTGCAACCCGATGAATGACACCTCCAGTCACCGTCTTTATTATGGCAACCTAAGGCACTTAATTCACCCAACCACACGCTTTGATCCTTTGTCTACTCACTCACGTGGAATAAATGTGTTCTAGCAATCACCAAGGCAACCACAAGAAAGATGGAGACAAGAAGTTTCATATAATCCTCAATTCTAAAGGGGTGAAATTTTATCTCACACAAACTCTAGAACAAGAATTTTATGTATGAAAATTTCAACTCTAATTTACATAAGAGGGTGCACCCCTCCTTGTATAGCACTTTTAAGTGGTGCTACAGTATGCCAGTTGCTACAGTATGGTGGTTGCTACAGTCCCTATGCTGCAGTGTTTGGACTAGATTCTATGTATTCTTTATGTAGCAAGCAAGCTAGTTGTTAGAACGCCTTCTGACAACAATCAAATTGGTATTGATTTCCTCTCGGTCAGACTAGCTTCTGTTCTTCATATTGGTTCTTTTGTTTTTGAAGTTGTAGTAGCCTATTTTCCTTTGGCTCCGAAGCTTCTTCATGAAACCTTATAACAAGTAAAGTAGAGGCATCAGGTTGCAATCTATTCTTATAAAAATCAACGTGTAGCTCATTGAGAAAAAGATTCACCTCTTGATTAATTTGCTTTGTTCTTACTCTGGTGATAGGCCTAGTTTGTGTTGGAGTACTATTTGGGGAAGAGGACAATGTGTGTATTCTAGGGATGTCCACATGGTAAGTTATTTGCAACTAGAGTTATAACTCAATTCAAGTTATAAAGTTTAACTTTACAACTTATTACTTTATGTTCAAGAAAGATGATGATCTAAGCGATGGCATCACATATTTGCTGACAAAAGCAATGACATCATATACTTTTTGGCTAAGTATGCTGATGCGAGTGATGACATCATCTGGTTTGCTGACACGTGCGATGACATCATTATACTTCTTGGCTAAGTATATTGACAAGTGCGATGACCTCATCATGATGGTGACATGTGATGATATTATCTAGAGGAAATTGCATTTAACCCCAAGTACATCGTCGTTAGTTTCGTAAAACCATAGGTTTAACCAAAACTTTCATTTAACCACATGTTCTTCGACTTATTGGTGCGCTTTGCCCCAACCTGTTGGCATGACTCGATGCTGTGAAGGTTTTGCCCCTTTTGTCTTTTCGGTGCATCACATACTTAGTAACATGATGCTGTGAAGGTTTTGCTTGGTCCTATTTTTTTGTTTAAAAATCTGAACCTGTAGCAGTTTAGTAGATGTTGGGACGTATGCTACTAAGTCATGTTCAATGTCAAGCTATTGTTCTTATGTCCTTATTATATCATGCAAACACTCATTGATATTTTTACCTTTTTGCTTTTAATTATTTACTGTACGATATGGTTTGCTTTTAACAAACAATACATGTTTGCTTTCAGAGCTTAAACATGCATACTTTCCCTTGTCATTTTCATTGGGGCCACTCTCGTGTTATTTCCTGCTCCTGTTGAAGCCATTGTATTCTGCGTCAGGAGTTAGGGAGCAGTTGAACTCGCACATCCTGCATTACAAAATACTGCTTATGTACTAGAAATTGATGCTTGCCATCCCTATCCGGATAAACTTGATTAGTAAGAACCTCAGACTCGAGCCATGCCAACAGGTTGGGCCAAAGCGCACTAATGAGTCAAAGAACCTATGGTTAAGTGAAAGTTTTGGCTAAACAAGAATCTCCGACTCGAGCCATGCCAATAGGTTGGGGCAAAGCGCACCAATGAGTCAAAGAACTTGTGGTTAAGTGAAAGTTTTGACTAAACCCATGGTTTTACGAAACTAACGACGATGTACGTGGGGGCTAAGTGCAATTTCCTCTATTATCTATTTGTTAACATAAGCGATGACATCTAGAGATGTCAAGTTGATGTCGAGTTGTTCATCTTATCTTCATGTGGTGGTTGAGGCCACATGTACCAGAGAGTGCACGCAACTTTAAAGCAGTAACTTAAGACGGAGAAGATGTACATGTACTATGTGTGTTCTCATCAAATCGGTGGACTATGGTACTTATGTGAAACTCGCATGTGAGCAAAGGTGAGAGAAGAGGGCGGCGAGCTTCTCACTCCACGGAAGGAGTTATACCAAGTGTTGTTGTTGTGGAATTTTTGTCGGTATTAGCGTAATTTTGTTTCGCATTTACGGATCTAGGCGGTGACAAAATTTTTTGTCAAAAATATATAGCGCCCTGCCACACGGCCATGCAAGAGGGCTCCCTACGCCACGTCACCTCATTGCACTACATGTCAATGTGTGGTGGGGTTTTTTTTTTTTTTTTTTAAGAAAAAAAGTCGTCCGAAGATTCTGTAGCACATTTTTTCCTTTTTCCTTTTTTTATAAAAATTATTTAAATATACTTTTGTATGAATTTTTAAATATAGCAAATTAGCTCCAAAAATTATGAAATTTTTTTGTAGTGCCTCTTGACACAGTGTAAATCCTTGTGTAATTTTTTCAAAATTTTATCCATTCTGAATATTTCTCACAAATTCATTTAAGTGTACTATTTTTAATATAGAAAATGAGATCCAAATATTATGAAATTTTTTTATAGCCTAAAAAAAAAAAAACCCACCGCATGGCCGCCATGCAGCAGAGCATTATTTTTGACAAATTTTTTTGTCCCCGTCTAGATCCGTTAATACGAAACAAAATTACGCTAATATCGGCAAAAACTCTGTCTTTGTGTTGCCTTATACTCACGGAAGGAGTTATAGCAAGTGTTTTCTTTGTGTTGCCTTATACTCGCGTGTCTGCAGTATTGTTTCATCTCCTCTTACTTATTCTGCTAATTTTTGTCATCAATTTAGTGATTTTATACGAAGGGTACGACTCGAACAAATGTTATTCTACATCTGACAGGTGTAATTTTGGGAGGGGCAACGTTAATGGATTAATGGCACAAGTCAAAGTGAATCACTGGCTAATTGAAGCACTAGCGATCGATCGAGCAAATTAACCTTTTATTAGTTACAAACGTGTACGTTTAATTAGGGGCACCAAATCATGCACCGCTGATGTGATCGGCACTAGCTGCTTTGTTTGATTAACAATTAACCGTGCATGCATTTGACCTATATATCCCCATCGGCTAAATAATCAGATTAAATTAACATCTATGTACGTGTTTTCCTTTCGTGCGTTAGTGGTAGCCACGTAATCCCAGCCTTAACATTAGCGGTGTGGTTAGGATCGCATGCCGGGGAAAGAAGCAATTAACAGTGCACGAATGAATAATTGATGCGTTGTGGATCGTGCCTACACGTACGGCTCCATTAACATGGGAGTACCAGTGTACCACCCAATCATTCATCGTTAGTTAGGTCTATGTCCAGTACACATTTGGTTTTTCGATCTTTCCCCTCTTTATACGACGGATGGACATGGGAGTTTCATTAAAGAGAAGAAATTTGAATGAACATGCGAGATAAAAAAAATAGCAACGGTGTGTTGCTGGCAAGTGGCCCTAGGTTCAACTCGTGCGCGGGATGTAGTTTTGTCATTTGTTATCCTTGCAATGTTACTAAGCTAATTTCCTCTTATATGATTCTATACCGTTATTTTTAGATTATTGTAGTTACTAATTATTTTGTTTCTAATTTCAAGAATATGTTGTTCATGATCATCTCTCTTGCAGTGTTCAATTGATCAAGTTCGAAATCAATCTCAACGCATGATAAAGAGAGTTGCTACAAGGAGATTAATGATTAGTAGTATTATGTCTTCGTGTGGATATCACAGAGATATGCTCGTGATCTTAGGATGATGATACAATTCACAATGGTGTTGAGGGTTTGTCGAAACACTTATTTTCGGCAAAATTCATGTTCTATCAGACAATAGGCGGTCAGACCGGCCTTGGTGGTGGTTTGACCGGCCACCTCTAGCGGTCAGACTGGCCGTTGGGCAAGTCAAGTGGTTGGCGGTCCGACCGGCCATAAAGGTAGGTTTCGAGTTTGGAGCTAGATCAAAAATAGAGGGTATAGGCAAGATAGAAGATTCTTCTACTCTTGGTCTCATAATTTTTGGAGTTTTGAGCCAAAAGTCCTATTCGTTTTAAATTTACAGAGAGGTTTCGTATTTCTATGGAAGAAATTTGGCTAAGTCCCCTTGCTGGGCGGTCAGACCGGCCATGGATGGCAGTCTGGCCAATTTTGCCCTATTCGGTGGCCGTCTTGGCGACAATGTTCGTAGATTAGGTCAATTTCATGGATTTCAGTGCATATATGTTGCATGATTCTTGTTTTGATTAACATGGGTCAAGTTATGAAGAATTTAATCTTGGAATCGATTTCTTGGTCTATTGTTGTGCAGAACGCTTGAAGGTCAATGACGAGGATGGTTGGGATTAGACTTGGAGAGCTGAGGTCCAAAACAATCGAGAATGCCGAGTGAAGTCAGTAGACTCAAGCATGGCGCAAAATAGACAAGGATGACTGAACGAAATGTTCGATGCGACGGGTTACATCAAGTGGCACGAGGGTCGGTGCAAGTGCCATGATGGTTTCGGTGGGAGCCAGATGGGAGAGATTTACTGACATGAAGAGAGCCGTTGATCAACCTACATGTGGCGAAGCATGGGATCGCTCCATAAAGATTGGACTCGGTCTTTTGGAGAATGATCGAGAATGAGTATTTTGGTAACTTCACTAAAATACCATCTTCGTGACCTTTGACTGAACCACGACGCAAGTCGATGCAAGAAGATGCAATTTAGGTCAAATAAAGATAAAGATCACAAAGAAACGGATTCGAGAAGCCGGTTCATTTGAGAAGCATGCGTGAGTGTCGACTGTTTGTGTGTGGGCTTAACAGGTGCTCGTTAGGGTCTTCTCTTTCAGCCTAGCTTCCACTATGAAAAGAAATGTCCAGATGTGAAGTTCCTAAGTCTTTCTAAGAGAAAAACCCTAATTTGTGTTTTGGGAATTTTGGAGTAATTAAGGCTAGGGTTTGTTACACATGGATTAATTGTGTACTCAAGTGTTGAGTTTTTATCCTCTATGGTGAAGTGGTTGTAAACCAACATCTATCTCAAATCAATCCAAGCAAGATTCCTCCAAGATGAGTATCTTCTTGTTCTTACTCTCTCTTTGATGACTTCTAGTTTTTTGATGATTCTTTGATTTTTCCTTTGGTTTCTTGCGGTGATTTTGTTTGCTGTGATATGTGAGAATACATCTAGGATCATCTTGACCATCTTTTACTCACGAGCAAGTTTTGGAATCAAAGTTTGATTTTTCTAGGTTCTTGTGCCCTCATTCCCTCGTCTATGAAATTCATGGAATCTTAGCGTTGATCGTCTAGATCGTCGATTAGAATAGGTTCCTGATCTTTTTGATGAGCTATGGTTGAAATTTGAGGAAATTTGGAAAACCGGATCAAAAGTTGAGCCGATTTGTGATTTTGATTTCGTGCTGGTTTCACTGTTTATCGGACTGGAGGTTAAACGGCCCCTAGTGAGAGGTCTAACAGCTAGGCCAACAGTCTTACCGCCCAACCTGAGAGGTCTGACCACCCGACTCACTTTGATTTGAATTTTTTTGTATTTTTGGTTGTTGTGCTTCGGGATTTCCATTGGATTCAATACAAGACTCCCACTGTGCTCGTTCATTGATCTTCATAGCTTTTATAGCTATTGGAGAGAAAATTAAGTTGAATTCGATCAAGGTGAAAAAGAGGCAGAGGTCCTATTCACCCCCTCTAGTCGCCGATTCGGTCCAACACTTAATGATGTTATTAACTGGTGGATCTAGAGCCCCCTTTCAATGAAGGATTTCACGATATTGACTCTTTGCCTTTGTGTTGTAGGTAGCAAGCTTAGCTAGGTTGCATCCGATAGTTTTCTGTTTTGTTTTCTAGTTGAATAATATGCCTATCATAACATGTAGTTTAATTGGAATTGTGGATTGATTTGGCTCTTGGCAAATAGATCGATCACTGTGTTTATGCATCTAAAATTGCAATTTAATTACATCTTGGTTAGGAAAACAGTCCGATAGATGACCGGTCCATTTACTAGTTTTTCTTTAATGCACAAAATACCAGTTAGGATTGTTTTTCCCTCTTCATCAAAATGATCGGGATGCTGAATCTTGAAGAAAAAAAAATCTCTAGAGAGGACCCTAAGCTTCAGTCTTGAAGGCCCTCTCCTAGGTTACGCCATGTGTGCATCAAATCTCAAACCAACCCGATCTCCTTCTCTTCTCCCCGACTTAACTCCTACCTTCTAAGATGCCATGGCTACTCAAGAGTGCTCCAGTTGCCCACGAGTAGATATGTTCAAACCCCGGGTCGAGCCGGGCCTGAAATGGCCCAGCCTTGAATGGTGGAGGTCTGGTGTTTTTTCATAAAATATTATTTTTAATTCTTTTTGGACAATTTGAGAATAAAAAATATTTTTATTATTTTTATTGTCATTGTCGGGCTTTTTTGGGGTTCAGGTTTGGCCTTTGGACCGAAAAATTAAGGCCTGAGTTTGGGCTGGGTCACCCATGAACAGGTCTACTCATGAGTCAAGACTCACACCACCCTTTCCAAACCACCCCCTCCTCCATACACAGCATGACGACCACCATTGCTGATGTGGCCAAGAGTGCACAAGTGGTTACCCCAGCGATCACTTGGGAGAACCGCTCGATGATGAATTGCCATTGGCTAACGAGCATGATTCAAGGCGATCCCCGACCACATCAAGCGCCGAGAGGATGTCATCCGTGCGGATTTCGATGGAAGCATTAATGGGGTGAATGCGAGGATCACCGAAGGGCAAAATACGTTGAACGCTCGCCTCACAGAGGGCTTCAATAATCTGCGGTACACTTCGTCACTTGGAGGAGAGGTTATCACCGCATGAAGGGACCGGTGCCCAACATCAGGCACCAAACATGGTGCGACGTGCGCAGTCGCATGACGACGCTCGTTACTATGGTGCTGATGATGATGACATGTTCGATGGTCGTGGAGGCTATCCACGACCACCATGGCGTGATCTTTTTGACCACCGACCTGCTGCCCATAGAGCACACTATGACGGTGGTGTGCAACGCGAGGACAATGGTATTGGCCAAATCAAAATCACCATACCGGAATTCAAGGGAAGAGCTGATCCTGAAGGTTATTTGGAGTGGGAGATACGTGTCAATTAAATATTCGACAACCATAACTACTCCGAAGAAAAGAAGGTTCGTGTTGCTTCAATTGAGTTCAACGAATACACTATTATTTGGTGGGATTCATTCGACCACCTTCCGACCACCAGTGGTCGAATTAACCTTCCGACTAGTCGACACTTCCTTTCGACCAGGTAGTCCAAGCCTTCCGACCAGTTAGTTGACCTCCTTCCGACCACCTGTAGTCGAATCTCCCTCCGACCATGTAATTCTCAAACTTCCGAGAGCCCGTTCTCCTCTGTTCGAACTCCGATTCGAGCGATTCAAATTTCTAAATCCATCTAGCTTATAGATCTAGCTATCTGCGCTAAAATTATTTAATTTGGAGTTCATTTGATTTCATTTGTATTTATTTGAAGTTTACTTGAAGTCGGCTCGTTTTCACGTGTAGATTTCGACGACTTTAGGGAACCCGAACACTTCGAAGAAGTAGATCCTCAAGCATTCGAGCAAGGCAAGTTATACCCTCGATCATATTGAATCCCAATATTTCAAAGTATTTAAATTCTGTTTTAAACTATTATTGCATGCGTATTTAAATTCAAGTAATTTAAATCCATGTTTTAACTTTATAGTTATTCCTAATTCCTTTGTACATCTACACTTGAATGTTGTTTGAATCACCCTAGATGACTTAGTTAAAAGCTAGTTGGTACATTAGTATGAACTAGGTCATGTTGCAAAAACTCTGTGCTTAGTCGAAGCTTAGCTCGAAAATATTTAATTTGGGGAATTTGGCCATAAATTCAACTATGGTTTAAAATGACACTATGGTATTATCGTTACCATAGAGATTTATAAAATAGTTTAACTTGTTAAACAAGATAAAAATTGGTTTGGACTTGGGCGGAACGGATGTTTGGATGGTGCACGTTAATACATGGGATTGCGTCATTTCTATGACCGACACCCATGGGTTTTGCGAAAGTCGCCCAAGTCAGTTAAGGATCGATCTTCGAGCCGCATCTTGCTATGCCCCATCGTACGACCACATGTCCTGAGTGGAAAGGACCTGGCTAACTAATTTACAATGTTTCTCCATGGTCGTGCCATCCGGTTGCGTGGGTGTCTTTTATGACCTACTTTCATGTATTCCCACCTGGCGCAAGAGGCGGCCTGAACCCTACGGGTTTCTATCCAAAGGGGGTGAAACCTTAGCGAGGCGGGACTACGGTGGAATGACATATTGTAAAGGCCTTGTCACGTGCTCTAGACCGCTTTACCTAAGGTAGTGAGCGGTGGTATCGACGGATGCCAAGCAAACTAGAGAAGTCATATCGTGTGGGTAAAGTTGTACAACCTCTGTATAGTGTTATGAACTATTCAAATAGCCGTGTCCACGGTTATGGACATGCTGGCAAAGCCACTCTAAATTAGATTTTGGTTTTTGTTTTCAAAAGACTTCATCAAATGGTTTTGGATTTCTATCCAATTGAGTTTTGGGCGGTTAGCCTTGTGATAGGAGGGTATCATTCACCACTTGTTGATGAATGTTATCTAACTATAAAACTTAAGATTTAGAAAATGAATTCTAGCTACGTAATAAACTGCTTTAGAAACTTAGTATGAATATTTAAATGGAAAATGTTGCCTTATGCAAATTGAGCCATATAAGCCTCCTATTGATAAATCATTGCATGCATTATAATCTGTTACTTGACGATGTAACTTACAAGCACTGTTGTTTGTGCTCACTCTTGCTTAATTCAAATATTGAGCAAGGGAATAATGTTACGAGGAGATTGAGATCTTGGACGACTAGGTTGCGCCTCCAGACGATTGCCTGTGGCAAATCGTGTGGTCTACCTTACTACTTTTGTTTCTGTTGTATTTTGCTCTTAGCTTTATACCCTGTTTTGTGACAAATTTAATTATTTCAATAGATGATGTTGTATGGTTATGCTATCCATTTTTGTTTGACTGTGTATACTAGTTGTTCCTAGACTAGTGTGTGAAATACAGAGAATCTGGAATCCTTCGCTCCCGGGTTCAACAACAAGTCATGAGGACTAGATTTGTTCTAGTGTACTATACCAGGACGTTGTATACAAAGCTATGTTGTCTATCTCAAGGTTCCAAGTCCGTGGATGAGTACTATCATGAGATGCAAGTACCCATGATTTGTACTAGTGTTCTTGAGTCCGCTGAAGCTACCATGACACGTTTCTTTGAAGGGCTGAACGACGATATGTGGAATCGTGTTGACTTGATGCAGTACCACACCGTTCAAGAGTTACTTCACCAAGCGGAGTGTGCTAAACAATGGGTGAGAGACAACCATCCAAAGGTTGGCCGCACCAATCCATCAAGTTGGAGGCGTCCAATTCAGCCAGAGGGTGAAGGAGGTTCAAGTTCAAAGCCGGTTGTATCTACCAACCTGACGGGATTACAATTGAAAGAAGCTTCAAAGGCCGTAAGTAAAGCAAGCAAGGAGGCATCTAAATCCATTCGAGTGCCTTCTCTACTGCTCAAACATGTTACATTGAGTGCTACAAGTGCAAGGGCAGAGGGCACATGAAGAAAGACTACCCAAATTCAAGACAAGTGCTACTTGTACAAGAAGGATATGCATCGAGAGTGGTAGCGATGACGTTGATCATGACAAAGAGCAATCTAAGGATTTTGACATAGAAGTGGTGTATTGTGATCCTGAAGTCGGTGTATCTTTGATGACTCACAAGGTGACTAGTGACAATACACTGATCATCGAGAAGGGACAACGACGTGGTGTATTTCAAACACAATGCATGATCAAGGGCAAACAGTGCAAGCAGATGATCGATGGAGGGAGCTACAACAATGTGATCAGCAAGGCCATGGTTAATGCACTCTCATTGACCACATGGTGTCATCCTAAGCCATACTATATGCAGTGGCTTCACAATGTTGGTAAGCTGAAGGTTACACATAAAGTTTCAGTACCGTTTTCAATTGATGGCTATGAAGACAAGGTGGAGTGCGACGTCATGGCTATGCACGTGTGTCACATATTACTGGGGCATCCATGGCAGTTTGATCGCAATGTCACACACCAAGGGAGGGATAATTGCTTCACATGATGCATAAAGGTGTATTTCATTCTTTGCCGCCTAAAAAAGATGAGGAGATCAATTCTGATATTGTTATAAGGAGCAAGGATCTTGTGAAGAATATCCCAAAACCGAGGACGATTTCGCTTGAAGGGGGAGGGGATGATGTAGCCAAAAGTGCACGACCAGTTCCCCAAGGTCCACAACCAGCTTCACAAGGTCTATGACCAGCTCACCAAGGGCCACGACCAGTCCAGCAGGGTCTACAACCAGTTCAGCAAGGTCCACGACTAGCTCCACGAGGTCCACGACCAGTTCCTAGAGGCTCACGACCAGATCCCCAAGGTCTACGACCGCGTTCAGGAGATCTACAACAACATCTAGGTGTTCTACGACCACGACCAGCGAGCACTCGTCATGAACAATACTCGTCAGGAACAGTACCTGGCGGAAGGAGCACTCGTCGTGAACAGTATTCGACGAAAACAATATTTGATGGAAGGCGTACTTGGCGGGAACAGTACTCGGCACCAACAGTACTCGGTGGGAACATTCAGCATCCAGGTGGTCTACGACCACGACCAATTGGTCTACGACCATAACCAGTTGGCCCACGACTACGACTAGATAGCCTACGACTAAGTCCACGACTGGGAGATCCGAACTAAATCATGAGAAGGATTCTTGGGGCTGAGATATTTTGTTTCTAGATAAGTTTTGGTATATATCTCTTAGTTTGATTCGGTTGTAATCTTTTCATAACTGTATTAGGAAAGAAACTCGGTTGTAATCTTTCCATAACCGTATTAGAAAAGAATCTTTGTATGATACGAGAGTTAGAGATATAATCAGCTGCACCCGTAGGTGCCAATATAAGGCTAGGGCATTGCCTATTGTAAAGGAGGAAGAATTTTAGAATAAAATATAGAAAAGTCACGGTGACTTTGTGGCGTAATATCTTGTGTGTTTGTTGAGGTTTTCCCATCTAAGGTTTGTTGAGGTCGGTGCAAGGCAAGAACACGTCATTCTTGAGATTGCCTACCAAATCTACACGATCCAACTCGTCTAATTCGTGATATTTGTTGCTCACGGTTTGGAGAGGCTTCGAGTTCATGCTTTTAATCATCCTTATGATTGATTAGTGTGTGAATATCTGGATACCAATCAACACCGCGACGTTGTCGAAGAAGCTGTGTTGTCTTCATCACTGCAAGGTTCAAGGAGGGTTGAACCCTAGTCGCAAGAAGAAGGAGAATCCATGTGCATACCGTGAAAGATCGGGCCACCCTACGCTCAGCTAGTTTTACTAGTTGGTCTGTATCATTGTGGTATCAAAGCGTGGTTGATCGTGGTACGAATTTTTTTCCTTGCTGCTTTTAGGATGTCAGGAGCGAGCCGAAGGGGTTCGAGTGGTTACCCCAGCGACGACTTGGCAGAACCGCTCGATGATGAATTGCCACTGGCTGACGAGCACGATTCAAGGCAATCCCTGGCCACATCAAGCGCATAGAGGATGTCATCCGTGCTGATTTTGATGGAAGCATTAATGGGGTGAATGCGAGGATCACCGAAAGGCAAAATACATTGAGCACTTGCTTCACAGAGGGCTTCAATAATCTGGCCAGTACTCTTCGTCGCTTGGAGGAGAGGTTACCGCCGCCTGAAGGGGCTGACGCCCAGATTAGGCACCAAACTTGGTGCGACGTGCGCAGTCGCATGATGACGCTCGTTACTATGGTGATGATGATGATGACATGTTCGATGATCGTGGAGGCTTTCCACGACCACCACGGCGTGATCTTTTTGACCGCGGACCTGCTGCCCACAGAGGACACTACGACGGTGGTGTGTAACGTGAGGACGACGGTATTGGCCGAATCAAAATCACCATACCAGAATTCAAGGGAAGAGCTAATCCTGAAGCTTATTTGGAGTGGGAGATGCGTGTCAATCAAATCTTCGACAACCATAACTACTCCGAAGAAAAGAAGGTTCATGTTGCTTCAATTGATTTCACTGAATACACTATTATTCGGTGGGATCAATTGAACCGTGTAGGAGATCGTCCACACACTTGGGAGGGGATGAAACAAGTGTAACATCCAGATCTTCTGAGCTTTTTGAAAATTTTCAAAATTTAAAATTTACCATTTTGTTTATTTTGAGTTTAGTGAAGTTCCCTAGTTTCAAAATTCTCTTTCCCCTGTTGTTCCGATATCCCCTCGGCACATCTCTTTTTCTCTCCCCGCGCGTCGACCACCGTTCGGTTTCGACCACCTCTTTGGTTTCGACCACCCTTCCTTTTCAACCACTCTCTGGTTTTGACCACCCTCTCGTGTTGACCAGCTTTTGGTTTCGACCAGCCCATCGGTTTCGATCAGTCAGTTGGTTTCGACTAGCCCTTCGGTTTCGACCAGTCTGTTGGTTTTGACCAGTCTGTTGGTTTCAACTAGCCCTTCGGTTTCGACCAGTCTGTTGGTGTCGGCCGCCTCTTAGTTTTGACCAGCCTTTCGATTTGACCGGCCCCGCCTGTCTGCCCCTTCACACCTTCTCTTTCCTCCCTCTATTTCTCGTAGTGACGTGCGCATTAATTGTTGTCACCTTTGTTGTGCCTGTCCCCATCCTGTTCCCTCTGATGTGCACATTAAATGTTGTCGTCTCCACTCCACCGTATTTTTTCTTCCCTTTTTACACCACTCAATCTTGTTGTCATCTCCGCCCCACTGTATTTTTCCTTTCCTTTTTACATCGCTCCATCTTGTTGCCTGTTTCTCCTTTATTCCTCTATAAATAGAGCACCGAGGAGCCTTTGCCCCCTTGTTTTTCCCCTTAGCTTTCAACTCTTCCTCTCTCTCGCCTCATTTCGCCACGCTTCGAGTTTCACCGCCACCGGCTGGAGTTCACGCCACCGCCTCTAGGGCCGCCATCAAGCTTCTCCTGCCGACGGCCGAACCACCTCCCTCCTCATCGAACCGTGCACCGCCTTCACCTATTTAGGTGAGCACCGCGTGCACCCAACTCTCCCTCCCTCACTCTTGTTGCTGTGGTTTTCCCAAGTATCAATTCTTGTCCTAGAGCTCCTTGAAGCATTCTTCTCTCTCTATTTTAGTTTTGTTTTGCAGGGGCGCGCATTTCCTCTTCCCCGTCAGTCCCAGCTCACCCCTTCACCGCTGTCCTCCTTCGCCTTTGGTTGCGAGTTTCCCCACCGCCGTTCGTAGTCCACCAGCCTCCTCCAGTCTCTCTCTCTCTCTCTGTTCTGATGAGTTCCCCGTACCCTGTTTTCACTTATTCTTTTGGGCCAACCTCCCATGCCATGTTTTGCTGTTTTGCTCTTTCGACCACGTCGAGTAGTCGAGTCCTTCCTTGTCGTATTCTTCCTACGACCACGTTGAGTAGTCGTATTCTTCTCATATCCTTCTTACGACCACATCGTGTAGTCGTATCCTTCCTATGACCACGTCGAGTAATCGTATCCCTCTTTCGATCTGGTAGTCGAAGCCTTCATTCGACCACCTTCCGACCACCAGTGGTCGAATCAACCTTTCGACTCGGAACTTCCTTTCGACCGGTTGAAACTTCCTTTTGACCAGGTAGTCTAAGCCTTCCGACCAGTTGGTTGAACCTCCTTCCGACCACCTGTAGCCGAACCTCCCTCCGACCAGTCAAACCTTCTTTCGACCATGTAATTCTCAAACTTCCGAGAGCCAGTTCTCCTCTATTCGAACTCCGATTCGAGCGATTCAAATTTCTAAATCCATCTAGCTTCCATATCTAGCTATCTACACTAAAAGTATTTAATTTGGAGTTCATTTGTTTTCATTTGTATTTATTTGAAGATTATTTGAAGTTGGTTCATTTTCGCGTGTAGATTTCGACGACTCTGGGGAACTCGAACACTTTGAAGAAGTGGATCCTCAAGCATTCGAGTAAGGCAAGTTATACCCTTGATCATATTGAATTCCAATATTTTAAAGTATTTAAATTCTATTTTAAACTATTATTGCAAGCGTATTTAAATTCAAGTAATTTAAATCCCTATTTTAACTTTATAGTTATTCCTAATTCCTTTGTACATCCACCCTTGAATGTTGTTTGAATCACCCTTGATGCCTTAGTTAAAAGCTAGTTGGTACATTAGTATGAATTAGGTCATGTTGTAAAACTTTGTGCTTAGTCAAAGTTTAGCTCAAAAATATTTAATTTGGGGGAATTTAGCTTGAGTTTTGGGCTCATTTGGCCCCCTTTTTTTTTGGAATAGAATAGCAAAATAGCCCCCTGACGAATGAATTGGCAAAATGGCACCCCTACCACGCAAAAATGTCATGTTAGGTCCCCTAGCGTGCCTGACAAAAAAAGGTATTGTGGCTACAGTAAGCAACACTGTTGAAAACACTAATCGATGGTGACGTCCACAAACTACAGTAGCAACACTGCTGAAACAACTATCGATGGTGATGTTCATTATAGCAACAGTGCAGAAACAATGTTCTGCATGGTTTTTTAGCCTGCTGCGCATTGGGGTTGCGGTAGGTCGTCTGCCGCGCACGACGTGCCGCGCCGTTTTCGTGCGGTAGGGGTGCCATTTTTACCATTTCATTCATCAGTGGGCTATTTTTTTTTTTTGCTATTTTGCTTAAAAAACATGCTATTTTGACATAAAAAAAACTCGTTGATTCTAGCTAGGTCATGCTTCTTCAGTGAGCTTGTGGAAGATAGGAGAATCAATTTTCTGGCTATTCCGTTTTTTTTTAAAAAAAATCCAGATATTTTTTTTAGACGTATTGGGTTTTATTTTACAACTTTTCATGTATACATCAACACCGGGTAATAGTTACACATGCAACCCCACTAAATTAAGTAAATCATTAGACAAACAACCGGTCAATGTAAATGAGTAAATCATGTAGAAAATTGCATGTATGCCTCATTCTTATCTTGCCTTCATTTTTCAAGAACAATCACATATGGGAAAATTTTGTTAGTGCCATTGGAAAGGTGTGTCATATCGGTTTTGCCCCTGCAAATTGGATCGTGTCATTTTTGCCACTTAAATTTTGCGTCCATTTCATTTTTGCCACTACCGTCAGCGTATGTTAGTTTGACTGTTAAATTATGTGTGAAAAGACTTATTTACCCCTCTACCTCTTCATCCTCATCCTTACCCTTATCCCTCCTCTCTCTCCTCGTCTCTCTTCACCTCTCTCTCCTCCTCTCCACCCCGCCACCTTGGCGCCGCCACACCACCACGGTGTCTTAGCCTCGCCTCTGGCCACGCCACCTCTGCCGCACCCATGCCTCCAATCCACCCCACTGCCTTAGTGGCACCACCACGCCATCGTGCCATCTCGGCCTAGGCTCCGGCCGTGCCACCTCCGCTGTGCCCCATGCTTCCTTCTCTCCACCCCGCCGCCTCGGCGTCGCTCATCCTCTTGGCACACCCTCTCCTTCTTGCGCAAGCCCTCCTCCCGCCCCCATGCCCCTCCTTCCTACGCAAGCCCATCTTCTCGACCCACGCCCTCCTCCCGGCCCACGCCCCTCCTCCTGGTGCAGCTCCTCTGGTCCGCACCCCTTCTCGCAGGGAAGGCAACTAGCACGCATAAGCAACAAGGCTGGTGAGGTGCTTATGCAACTTGAGGGTTCTGAGGGGAGCTACAACTGCATGAGGAACTTCGTTGAGGTATCATTTTCATTTACCATCGATGAGAAGAATTGGAAGCACTAAGTTCCAATGAGCCACATTATGTTCATGTCACAAGGTTAAACATACAGTCTAAGTCCTGATTACATTCATTCAAATTAGGAAGTATTACATTTATTAAATGACAAAGAACCCTAGGACTCATTTTGAAAAATTAAGCAAAACAGTAACCGCCACTACCAACTACGAACTTTACACTTGTAATGTTGAGAAGTATATAATTCTCCTAATGGATTTATACAATTTAATATTAAGTGTACCTTTTGTCTAGAATATGGAAAAGGCTGATCATTTATGGCATCGTGTATCGTGACATCCTCCTTGATGTTTATAGCACCCACCATTAGCTTTCTTATGCACCCATCATCAATTTTCTGTGCTGGGCATATGTTCTGGATCGGAATTGTATTTGAACCTGTGATAAAACGTAATTGCATCTTGAATTAAATTTCCTACATTCCAGGTTTGTTCATGTTCTCTACACCATACTTTCGTATAATTATATCTCAGTGTGGCTGTTTCTAACTCTTTTTTGTTTGTCCATGTAGATGGTTCACCGTCGATGTAGGAGAATCGCAACTAAAATGAACTGCACCGTCGCGAGGGATGTCATTCAAGCTGTTCTGGATAGGAGTGGCTCATCGCGTGTTACATCATCGCGGGCTGCACCTTAGCGGTAACAACATCCACTACCACAACACGACATGACGACAATGATGACGAAGAGGACGACGACGTGGATGCTAGATTGCTCGATGAGATCATCCTTTCTGACCTTGTTGGTGCACCTACCATGACGTAACCAACTCAGTCCACGCCTCCACGCCGTAAACGCTGTCATACTACACGTGCGGGAACGTCCTCGTAAGCGAATCTTGTACACACATAGATTTTTCACATTTTATGTTATATTTCACAAATCCCTAACTACATATGCACATAATGGCAGCTGGAGATGCGATGCAACTTCTTCTAATGGATCGACGGCCCAGACATGTACGATAGGGTGTTCATCGAGCAGAAGTACATGTTGAACTATGCGATGCGAGCCGAGACCTTCAAATGCTAAACACCTTACGTACCGACCTAATCGAAAAGACACTAGAAGAGTCCAAGAAAATAGGGTGGTAGTGGAGGACACACGAACAGGAAGCTGAGTAGATCGGGTCAAGCACACAACGGACAAGGGGAAGGCTCCTGTTAATGAGACCGGCGGCCGTACTAGTGCTCCCTGTTACCCAGGCGCAGTCCAGATTGAAGAGGTAAGTTATGTTCAATTTGTATCCTGATTATTAATTTGGCTCTGCGTTGTGTTATCCTAATATCATTCAATCGTCCAACCTGTCTCGCAGAACATGGCTGACTTCAAACCGCCGTTGTCGCAGGCAGTCGGGAGACAAGGGGAAGGGAGCAATGGGCAGCCAAAACTAATTAATTTAATTCCAATCGACCTTTTTTCAATTCCAAAAAGGAGTACATGTATCGTAGGTGTATTTCGGTTTGTTGAGTTGTGCATGATCTTGTTCCTTTTGCATGTAACCAAACTCTGCGTGCTATGTAATTCACAACTACAATATAAAGTCTATTTCAAATTTTGTTCTCTTTTTGTATTTAATTCTTGGCGTGGCAAGGCATGCTTAACAACATCAAATAAAAGACATGGCACAACATAAAAATAAAGGTTCAAAAGGTGTTTTCTAGAAAAAAGGTATTAAATGGTCTTTAACCCCTAAGTGACGACGAGCACCACCTATTATTGCAATGGGATGTGGCTGGCTATTTATCAATCTCTTGATTCAAACTAGAAACAACGTAGGTTTGAAAAAAGATCTGCTGCTTAGGGTTGGGCATTCAGTTAGCACAGTTCATTTTTGCTAGCTTAAATCAGGTTTACAATTTTTGACCAATTGTTCATGTAAAATCAAATACTAAATACGATGTACATAGGCACAGAAAACAGTGAACTTGTGAAGTGATTACTATGCCATGTTTTACAATTGGCAGTCATGTGCATGAGGAAAAGTCCATCTTTCCACCCAAATGGTTCATGTATTTTTTGCAACAATCGTAAGATTTCTTCATCTAGGAACCCCTTCCAACCATGCGAGTCGAAATTTTTGGCTTATATTATATGCAAATTCAATAAATAATGTGTACCCCCAAAGTCATCTCTGTCATGCCACGCGCATTGGCGTGACAAGGCAGGCTTGTCACGCCATGAGTACTGGCATGACAACGATAAGGACTGGGCAACGCATGCCCTCCATGCTGGCACATCGTGCGCACGACGGCTTGCGTGGTAGGTTTGGCCATGCTAAGGAAAGAAGCGTGACAGAATGGTTTAACCACGCTGCAAGTTATGGCGTGATCAAAGATGCTAGAATTGAAAATAAAGTTAGCGAGATGTTAACTTTAAAATATTATTTTTAAAAAGGATTAAATAAAAAACCACATATCATGCTTTTAGTTTATTCCAATCATTGAACCTTTTCTGCACCATCTCCGAAATTATACGAAGAAGTGGACATGTCATGCTTTTAGTTTAATAGTAGGTAAAAAAAAGATAGTGTGAAACGACAATCTTGATAAATTCAACCAGTACAGTACTACGAAACTTAACAATGCTTTTGGTTGTTTGGCTGCATTTTCCAAACCACGCTACAAAGCGAGGGTTCTGAATAAAGGAATAAGATATAAGAGTAGTTCAGAATTTACTAAACTTTAATATAATTTGCCAACGTATAAACATTTTTCACATCTGCAACACAGTGCATCCACAACATAACACCGCAACCGCAACCTAGCCCCAATTTATTTCCTCTTTTTCCCCTCATTTCCCCATTTATTTATGGGATTTATTTCTCTCCCTTTTCCTGGTCACACTTGTTTCGTTTGGTCAAAGATGGACTAGATTAATATTTCTGAAAAAACAACTAGTGAGAGAGATCAAAACCAATTGTACTATAAAGGGCGACGACTCTGTTCTCTCTCCTCCATTTTTAGTCTTCCGAAATCCGAAGCCCAAGAACGATAAACAAAGCATATCTCCTCTCCTCTCCTAATCATCATCGTCAGAGGAGGCCGGGCACTAATTTGGAGATATAATTTCGGTTTGAGGATTCGAGGAGGAAGGAGATGAAATCGCCATTGCGCAAGTTCCGCGGCTTCGGCCTCCACCATGGCCACAGGGAGAGGAAGGACCACCGCCCGCCGCCCGCCAAGCTCGACGAGCTCGTCTACGCCACCCAGGTTTTTGTCGATTTCCCTCTTTTACTTTATCTGGATTACGGCTCTCTCTTGGATGTGAATACGCGCCAAAATCGGATCACGAGGCTTGGCCGATCGAGAAGTTGCGATTTTGCCGGTTTTTTTTTTGTGAATTTTCTTGGTCCTTGTTGGCTGTAGTGAATTGTTCTTGCTAGCAGTGATTATGTGGGATTAAAGGAAATTTGTTTTGTGTAATACAACTCGAGGGAGGGATAGAGAGATCAAATCTCTGTTTGTTTATTTGTTAGTATGATTTTTTTTTACCAATTCTATATGAATTAAATCGTGGAAATCCTTTTTTAGTACGATATTTTATTGCTAGAATCTATGAAATATGTGGAAGTTGATTGCTTTTTATGTGTTATTGTGGTTATTAGACGCGTTTGGTTTTTGTGGCTTGGCTCTTGTTGGTGTTGGTCAAAGTCTGCGGCAGGAAGCTTGGATTGTAAAAAGTTGCTATCTAGAAGTGGTCTCAGAGTCAGCAATTCAAAGTCATCACCAATGCAATAAATGCTTTTATAAGTTAGCGTTGGCTGCTGGGTTCTTATATTCAAGATCAATATAAAAAATATTTTTGTATTTAGGAGAGCTCAGTCATCAGTCACGCCAGCATATTCCATTTCAGAAACAATGCACTATTGGTGCCATATGAATTTTCATGAAGAGATTATGGTCAAAGCTGTTTGGATACTGATGTTAGGACAATTTAGAGGGAAGCGATTGAAGTTCTTGCAATCATATATGATAGTAGCTTGAAATGACCACCTGCTACATATTTTAGTCATGGATAGAGTCGTACATCAATCTGTTGGATGGGAGTTCAGTGCTCTGATAAATCTGTAAGAAGTCTTCTAGTTCATTCTGTTCCAAGTGGAGGACAATGAAGGGAATATTTAAGTATAATCTTATAGAAATGGTAAATGTAGGAGGGTCTTGTTTTTGGATACCAATTCTTATTGCTACAACCGTAATACCCGGGCCCATTCGTAATGCGGTCCATGCGGAGTTGTGATGGTAGGATTAGTCTCATATTACTTGTCTAAAGTGAGTTATAGTAGCATATAATGCCTATTGGGTCCAAGTCTAGCATCTCCAGATTAACCCACGAAAGTGTAAGTGGGGTGCTATGCATACACGGGTCCGCCCCATGGGTGGGCTGGGCATTGTGCCGATTTTGGGCCAAAATGTTATATATGGTATCAGAGCATCAACCCTCGCTACATATGTACGTGTGTGTGTGGGTCCACTAGCGAGTATCCATGGCACGGAGGTTGCACCGAGTGGTGGTTCTGGGAATATGCCGTGTATATGGTGTGCAGCTGAGGGCGTCAACCCTTAAGTGAGGGTGAGTGTAATACCCCGGTCCATTTGTAGTGTGGCTCATGTGGAGTTGCGGTGGTGAGATTAGTTCCACATTGCTTATCTAAAGTGAGTTGTAGTAGCATATAACGCCTATTGGGTTCAAACTTAGTACCTCCGGGTTAACCCTTTTACACAAAGCGATACCGAAAGTGTAAGTGAGGTATTATGCATGCACAGATCCGTCCTATGGGTGGACTGAGCATTGAGCAGATTTTGGGCTAGGGTATTACAACAACTGCCATTTCATTTACCCATAGGCAGCGTTTGGATTGTGGGATATGTGAGGTGGGAATGGGAAATGTTGAGTGCAATAGATTTAATCCAGTGTTTGGATGGTTGGATTGGGAATGGGATATGGGGGCCTCATATCCCACCAATTTAATCCCAAGGAGAGGGTAAGGTTTGCGGTGGGATATTCAAGCAAGGAGATAATAGACGAAATTACCTGTTGTTTTGTTCGCCATGTCGCCAGCTCGCCACCCGTCGAAGGCCCGCCGTCGAGCGCCGTCCATCCACAACCACGTGTCGAATTCCGCTGCCACCTTGTCGTGCCAGATTGCTGTCCACCGGATTGCCGCTTGCTGAGAATCGTCGCTAGTGCATGTTGCTAGCAAGTAGTGGATCGTATGACAGCAGTATGATGTACTGTATTTGCTTGTTTATCTTTGCCCTTGTAGGTTCAAATCTCTGTATCCTGTGAGCTAAACGTTAGCTTTTGTTATCAACATATTCTAATGGATGCAGCCTGCTAAACTCCTATCAGAATAGAAATTTTTCTGCAATTTGTTAGTGGTAACCAAATGTCACTAACAAGTGCAAAAATTATCAATCTGATGGAAATAAGAGTTTTGTAGCACACCCTTTGTCGTGTTGTACTTGTAAATTAAAACATGGTTCTTAATTTGCAGGAGATGGAAGAAATGCGGAATTGTTACGATAGCTTGCTTTCAGCTGCAGCTGCAACAACAAATAGTGTATATGGTAGTTGATGTTCTAACATTTCTTATGTAAAGTTACCTTTCTCTAATGAAATAACAGTGCTCCCATCATTAAAATTAGAGAGCTTGTTCATGTAATACTTTAATAATTAGTTGTAATCAATTATATGCAGAGTTTGCAGAAGCTATGGAGGAAATGGGAACTTGCTTACTTGAAAAAAATGCATTGAATTATGATGATGATGACAGTGGTGAGTTGTCTGGATCTATAAGCACATATGATGTGGAAACTTGTAGGCCAGCATTTATTCTTAGCAGTGCTTGTAGAAAAGTACATCTCCAACTCTGCTATTTTTTCATGCTTTGATTGAAAACTTTTTGGTACTTTTTGAAAACTCTGCCTATGTAGTTTTCTACGTAGCTTGTCTCAAGCCAGGAAAAAGGAGGAGGGTTGTGTTAGGCCCGGCGAGTCAACGTAAAAATCAAACCATCTTTTCATGAGCCTATCCCAATTTGTTTGGGATTAAAGGCTTTGTTGTTGTTGTTGATTGGAAACTTTTTGGTACTGTTTCTATCAATACGATTTTTATGGCATGATCTCGGTCTAATTTTCAACTAATATGAATGCAAAATTCTTGCGTTGTTTGTTTTGGAGAGCTACTTCCTTAGTTATAGAAGTATTTGGTTTTCTTTGCTGTATTCATTTGGTTTCACCTGCAGGTAGAGTGCTGATGATGCTAGGAAAGGCCCAGTTTGAACTACAGAAGTTTGTGGATAGCTATGTAAATTCCTTTGCTACTCTTGTAAAATTGCGCTCAAACATGGCCTGAGAACTCATCATACTTGCTCCATGTATTGTAAACTTTTTAGGCTCTGTTAAGCCTGACTAGTATTTTGTTGGTTTTTCAGCGTACAAACATCATAAATACAATCACAAACCCATCAGAGTCACTTCTCAAGGAGCTACAAGTTGTAGAGGTTTGATCCTTTAAGTGTGCCCCTCTCAACTTCATGTCTTCATATACAATTATGAATTTCCACCTTCAAATACTGTAGGGTTATTGCTAACTCGGTGTTCATACTATAGTTATCATCATTTCTGAATGAAAAATAACTGTGTTCCCTTTACATAAATTTATGAGGTCATGACATGCTGTTCTTTACATTGCATTCCTACTGATGCAGGAAATGAAGGGCCAATGCGATCAGAAAAGGTACAATATTTACCTTGAATTTTATCACATTTATCTTATTGCTTTGGTTTCTCCTAAGTCCCGATAAATGCTATTGTTATTTTTTGGGCTTCAGAGAGGAATATGAAGCCATGCGGGCATCCTATAGGGAGAAAGGACGATCAAGACATTCCAAAATTGAAACATTCTCCTCAGAACAACTGCAAGCTTCTTTTCTTGAGCACCAAGAGGATGCAGCATTGTTTATATTTCGCTTGAAATCACTGAAGCAAGGTCAATTCCGAAGTATTTTGACACAGGCTGCTCGCCATCACGCTGCTCAGGTACCTTAACTCTTCTTCGCTGAAACTACTAATACTGACTCACATACAGTGGTATACACTATAACCATCTTATCACTGTTTGGACTTTCAGTTGAGTTTTTTCAGGAGAGGACTGAAATATCTAGAGTCTCTAGAACCTCATGTAATAGCAGTTGCTGAGAAACAGCACATTGACTATCACTTCAGTGGACTAGATGATGACTCTGATAATGATGATTACAGCTCTTACCAGGACAATCATAGTGATGGCAGTGAGTTGAGTTTTGACTATGAGATAAATGACAGGGATAAGGACTTTCCTGCTTCCAGAAGTTCAATGGATGTAAGCTCCCCTTTTTCCAACTGACCCATTCGTTTGATATTTTGTATCTACGTTTCATTTACTAAAACCTTAATTCATTCTCACTTCTTAGTGTTAAATCAGTATTCAGTATCTCCCAATATAAGCACTCGTGAAGAAATATTTACGCTGGGTCAATCCTTAACCTTTTGTGATAACAAGTTCTAGTCAGTGTAGCTATGTTCAGTCTAAACTATAATTCGTCTCAGTTCTTCCTTTAGGGGGAAAGAAGCGGGCTTGACACTTAATTGCAATCTATTAGAAAAATGTTTCCTGAGAATTGCATCAAATGGTTCTCAAGAAATGTCAATAAAAACTATGTGAGGAAAATTCATTTCATTTTATTTAGTCCTAACTGGTAAATGGTAACTTCTGTGAACTTAATTGGTTTTCAGAACATATCTCATTAATGGTCAGTCCAATCGAAGAGCTAGTTATTGATTTTACTCCAGTTTCTGTTTCCCAGACCCTATAATGTTATCAGGGCCAATTGGCAGAAACCGTAGAATTACCATGGCCTTATAGCTCTCATTTTCTGAATGATTGGATCTGAGACTAAAAATAAGTTGGAAACTGTAGGGCTTGATGTGTGGTACCCCAAATCAAGTAGTGGTGGCCTGTGTGGCCCAAGTATGGTAGTGGTGGGGTTAGTCCCAAAAGGAGAGTTCAAAGTGTAGAGTAGCAGCATATCACGCTTGAGGGTCCAAACGTAGTAACTCTGGGTTAACCCAAGCCAGTTGATACGTGTGTAGGCCTGACCTGTTCAGCGTAAGCTGTGAGGGCTGTTTTTTTTTTCGAAATTTGGACCCTGGGGCATTACATGATTATAGTGCAATTATTATAAAAACATGTTTTTATATTTCCCATTGACACTCAGCAAACTAAATAGGGGGGAGGGGGCAAGGGAGAGGAAGACGATACTTCTGATTTTTGTTACGGTTCTCCACTGATGGATGTTGTTATGATCTAGCTTAGATCATAGGGGTAAACACCGCTGAGAGGATGGCCGGGCGGCGGCGGCGGCCTTGGGGGAGAGAAGAGACTAGAGATGGGGTGAATTTTGTTATTCTTTATTGTTTAATGCTAATGATTACAATAGACCTCCTTATATAGAGGGTCATTCTAACAATTATAGATAAGATCAATCTAATAGATGATCTTCTTAACTAATAGATAATCTTCACAATTAACTAATCCCTATATAAGAAAACTAATAAAATATTTAAGGAAATAGATATTTTTATTGAGGAAGGTAATCTCCTCCCACCCCTAATGCTACAGTATCCGAGTACTGTTTACATATGGTGTTGCTATGTTACCGTGTCACGGAAGCAATACCCGTGTACTGTTCACACACAGTATTACTGCAGTACCGCGTCATGGCTTCCACGCCATAACAGATGCAAATTGCACTATATATATATATATATATATTTATTTATTTATTTTTTGCGGGAGGGGGGGGGGGAGCTGTGTACAAATTGGGGAGAATTGAGGTGGATTTGGGGAAGGGTAGAAGTAGATAAAGGGGAGCAGAGAAGGATCCATGGGATATATACTTCTGATTTGGTCAGTTCCTCTATTGCCAAGGTGCTTGTGCTCCTTTTAACTACCATCCCACTTGACCTGCATGTGCGACAGCCCAGCCCAGCGAGCCCCAAGTCCTTGCCGCAGCCCTGCCCAATTCCAATCCTAGGCACATCTATGACTGCTGCAGTGCTGCTTACCAGGATTTTCCAATTTCATGTTTTAATTAAAGCATGTAAAAATGTCTGTTCTATCTCCTTTTCTTATCCTCTAATTTTTTTTAAACATCCTATTTGTTCTGTGTGTAGTTGGATCAGTCCAATCAGGCGAGTTCCCAAAAACCTCTAAAGGAACATGAGCAGGTAATCCTTCAACTCGTAGTTATATTACCCATACAATTTCCTCACTAATGAATCTATTCCCATGCATAATGGCAAGCATTCTCTAGGGTGAACATATAGAAAGATTAAGTTCTGCCACTGGGTATAATTTAGGTTAATCTGAAGTGGATCCATTTCCATATCCAAGCATTCTCTATGCTATTCTGTTTTTTCCGCTAATACCCCTATTATGCCTTTTTCGTATTGTATATGAGTGTTTTTTGGGCATTGACACTTTGGTTGAAATGAAGTTCAATCCGTAAATTCACACTTGCTGGGGTATATTTCTGATATAGCCATACAAGTGACACTTCATATTTGTTTATAGACCAGTTGTTTGAAGACATGAAGTGTCATTATCTATTATAGCCTACAGATTACTTACCATTCTCATGTGAGTGATGTGTCCATCAACTATCGAGCAAGAGCTATTTATTGTATAATTGTACAAAATGTCACTCCACTCACTATTTTGGCATAATATCTGTAATGATTCTTAGATCATCATGGGGTAAACACCGTCGGGAGGACAGCCGGGCGGTGTTGGCTTGATTGGATGAGAGGCGGACTATAGATGAGGGAGAAGACTTTAGATGAGAGACTAGAGTTTAATTCTTCTTCATTGCTTAATTTCAAATGACACGGCTGCCCATCTTATAAGATGAGTCGGCCCCTAACAAATCTGGCTAACCAACTAGCTTAGAGATAAGATTGACTTAAACAAACTAATAACAAAGAGATAAGATAATACTGCGGGACTTGGACGTGCTGGCTGTGGCTTATCCTTGGACCCACAAGGCTGGCCGGCTATGTGTGCGCCTCCTGCGCATGTGCTGCTAGCTGATGGTGAACTACCGTGCACATGACAATATCACTTTGATGGAGCACATTAATGTGAACTTTTTTTCTCATATAAGGTTTAAATAACATTGTGATGATTAAACCGAGATTTATTTATAGTCCTTTTGCTGGCTCCAGTCCTTGTTTCATATTTCATACCGACGTTCTTCTGTTATTTAAGTCTGATGGCGCTGTATTATGACTTTATGAGCATGTCCTGAAGTTCTTTGAAGTGACATTTGTTTATATACAGGAATACGTTGAACAAATAAAAGCAGATTTTGCAGCTCCTCGAGTGAAGCCTGAGTTTGGTACCCAATCAGCACCAATTTTTGCTGAGAATGTGCTTGATCCATCTGCGAGGCCATGGAAAATGAATCCGTCAAACAGAACAAATTATTCCTGCAAACTCCCAACACCAGCTGATGACAAGAACTCCACTTCAGCAGGCACCAACAGATCACCAAATTCAGATCAACCTGAAAGGAAATCTCATGTGGCAGCAAATTTGTGGCATTCCTCTCCACTGGTGAAAGATTTTAAGCCGAGCTCAATGTATAGTGAACTTGTTAAGTTGCCATCAAGTACTAAGGGGATATCATCACCACTAGTTTATTCTTACTCCACTCCAGATTTTAAGAAAATGAAGAGGGAAGCCTTTTCTGGCCCAATTCCGAGCAAAGCAGGATTAAGCAAGCCCTTGTGTTCTGCTACTGATCACAGAGCATCAATGAACTATCCTCCTCGTGCGATGTCAACAAAATCACATGGCCCAGGTTGGCAGTCATCTGTGGCTCCAAAAGTTACCCCTAGGATCACTTCGCTCCCAACAACATCCCCCAGAATCAGTGAGCTTCATGAGCTTCCTAGGCCTCCTGCTAATGTAGGTACCCTCCGTCCTGGATTGGTTGGATATTCTGGTCCTCTGGTATCAAGGCGGCAAATGCCTAATGTACCAACCCATGTCTCACAACCATCACATACAGCATCACCGCTTCCACGGCCACCTGCAGCCATGACTCGCAGTTATTCAATACCTTCAAACAGCCAAAGAACACCTATTCTTACTGCGAATAAGTTGTTGGAGTCCAGGCATAGCAGAGAGAGCAGCGAAGTTTCCTCGCCCCCACTAACACCTATATCTTTGGCAGATGTTTCCCGCAAATCAACAGCAGAAACAACTACAGAAAACACAAGGATAAAGGGTAAGTAGCCACTGCTAAATAATGGGTTTTCATCACAATTTGTTTATAAGCATGATGGCATGTCTACAATCCCATCATAGATTTTTTTTCCCATTTTGACAAACAAATAATTGCCCTGAAACTGCACATGAAACGTTGGTTACTTATCAGTTTTCGTGATTGACTGATGCAGTTCTTATTGCTTATAGGCTTGGTAGTTGGTATGTATCTTTATGTGCTATTTGCTTGGAAAAATGATGATCCTTTTGTTATTTCTTTTTAGGGGTGAGAAAGAGTGCATGTAATGATGTGAGTTTACAACTAAGAGAGTCTGGTTGCAAACAATGGTGTTACTTTATAGTAAGAACAGTAACAGCGTTTCATTTTTTCATCAGCAAAAAATCAATTAGTAATTCCCAGATTGTTGATTAGCTAGATTATCATATTATTTTTGTACTGCACTGCACACTCAGCAAAATGCTAATGAATATGTAGCATAAGACGGAGATCACATGTATCCTTGTAAATATCAGTGCTTTGGCTTCTTTCCATTACTGGTTCCAATCATGACATTTGTGAGTTTTTTTGGGTAAAGTCTGAATGTGATAAAGATCATGGTGTGGATTATGTCCTGTTATAAGAATTTTAACAAAATCCAATGCACCCTTCATTATGGCAAGCTTCCAATATGCAGACACATTCCATCTTTACTGCACAAATACTACTACAAACAATTTCTGATACGATATCTAATTGTCTGCTCTCGTTTCATTGCAGAAACCTTGTGAGCGCTCACACGGCCAAACCTGCCAGTGATAGTAGGAAATTTTGTATGTAATTAATTGTGCATTCTATGTTTCATTCCATAATTTTCGTGTTAACTTGTGAAAGAAAAAGGTGAAATAACGATAGCACTAGTTACCGTCATTCACTAATTAAAGATATTGTCTTTTTGGCTTGCTTATCTGACCTAATTTTTGGATTTAGTGTATCAGTTTACCATCATTCACTAATGGAAGATTTTGATTCCTTGGTTTGCTTATCTGAACCATTTCTTGGATTTAAGTGTATTATCTTCACCATTTTGCTTGTTTGGACAGAGATTAGTCTGTTGTTGAAAGGGCCAAATGATGTGCATAGTTTGGCTGGTTAGATGTTGCTTTTTAACATTGTTTCAAAAAAAAAAACGGCCTGTTTGTTTAGGCTTAGGCTTTGGCTTTTGGTTTATAGCCTAAAGCTAATTTTTTAGCTTAATCAACTTATAAACACTTTAGCTTTTAAGTCAAACTAAGGTGTTTGGTAATCTGGCTTTTTTTATGGGTTGGCTGGCTTCTTGAGTAGTGGGTGAAGGATAAAAAGTTTGAATTATCCTTAAAGGTTTGGAGGATCTGTTTACACATGTATTTAAATTTATTTTTGCATGAGAAATAAAAATATGGCGATACATGCAAGTGTACATCTAAAACAAAATAGATATCGCTCGTGCGTGCGTGTATTAAGGCCTAACAAAATAAATTGTTGGCTGCAAATTTGAACGTGCATGCATGTATAAAATTTAGACATTGTGTAATGAAAAAAAATAATATAGAAAGGCAAATATTAACCGACCAAACAAAATACCACTGAAACAAAATATTATTCGATCATATGATGCAATTATCTTGTGACTGTAATACATACATAAAATATTAGTATAATCTATTTATCCTCTTGTAGTCATCAAAGAAGTAACAATACTATCACGAAAGGCAATCATGTCTTCATCATTGACTGTTGATCCATTGACACCACCCTCTCCAAATTATCCTGATTGTGTATCGTTTGGATCATAATGCTCGTCAAGATTGCATCTCCAAAAAAATTCATCACATAAAGCACTATCTTAGATGAAGCTTGGATGAAGTTGTGTAACGCCATACATGCAATTATAACTTCCATTAGCTTTTCAATTTTATAAATTGGCAAAGCTAACAAGATTTTTCATTTCATCTTCAACACACCGAAGAAACGTTCAATCACATTTTGAAGGGATGAGTTAGCATGATTGAACATGTAATACTCTGGCTTACTCGTAGTGCGGCCCATAAGGAGTCATGTGATGAGATTAGTCACATATTGCTTATCTAAAGTGAGTTGTAGTAGTATATAATGCATGTTGGGTCCAAACTTAGCACCTCCGGGTTAACCCTTTTACATGTAGCGAGGACGAAAGTGTAAGTGGGGTGCTATGTGTGCGTGGGTCCGCCCCACGGTGGACTGAGCATTGAGCGGATTTTAGGTTATGGTGTTACAGATGGTATCGGAGCATCAACCTTCGCTGCACGGGCGCGTTCGGGACAGGGGCACGGGCATATGGCGCATGGCGCGTGTGGTCTTGGAGTGGACACACGGCATGGCATATGTGCTGGCACTGGACGCACAGACGTGTACCGAGGGGTGGTTCTAGGCATTTGCTGCGTATACGATGTGCTACCGAGGGCGTTAGCCCTTGAGGGGAAATGTAATACCCTAGCCTACTTGTAGTGCAGCCCATGTGGCCCATAAGGAGTCATGTGATAGGATTAGTCATATATTGCTGTCTAAAGTGAGTTGTAGTAGTATATAATGCCTGTTGAGTCCAAACTTAGCACCTCTGGGTTAACCCTTTTACACGAAGCGATGACAAAAGTGTAAGTGAGGTGCTATGTGTGCGCAGGTCCACCCCACGGTGGGCTGGGTATTGAGTGGATTTTGGGCCAGGCTGTTACAGAACACCTCATGTTTGCTACTCAGTTGTCAACTATGGCAAAATTCCCGTATCAACAAGATAATATTTTTTTTTCTGCATATCATAAATAGATAAATGTTGACAATGCAAATCAGGAATATTACCATAATAATTAATTATAGGATGAAAGAAGCAAAGTACTTTCGAGAGGATGTGGAATCCGATTTGAATACTTGTCCAAAGTATTATTGAATATCCTTGTGTCATGCGTTGAACCTGGCGATACGTCGACAACGAAGGTAAATCTCATGCCGAAGTCACACATCGCCATTACGTTTTTAGACATATATCCATGGCGACCAGTGTGGGCAGCCTACTCGTCCGTTGTCACAACAATAGGTACATGCGTGCCATCGATTGTACCTATACAGTTGTTAAAATGAGGCGAGAAGCCATTATTTTAAAGTCTTAGATGCATTGTTGTGAACTTTGGATCCATTGGTTTAATATTATCTTTAGATAAACGATACACACATTTCAAGACTTCATGAAACTTTCTATTGATTGTTTCCGTTGACCTTTTGAAGCAGTTCTGAACTTGAGTAACTGGTTAAGGGCCACTAGTTGTCCACAAGAATATAGCTAAAGATTATACATAATTCATAGTCCTAGTTGATTTCAAGCCATAATTTGCGACCAAGGTTTCATTGAAGCTATAAAAAACAGCCCTACGCATTCTAAACATCGAGTAACAATCTCTCTCATCGCTCAGTTGCTCAACAACCCATTCATATATAGTCATGAGTCGGTGTCTCCTCTTCTTTTTGTTTAGGTAAGTGTCGTAGTTATGCATACCTATGTAACTAACTGTTGCAGCAAAATCATGAAATGGTAACTTCCTCTTTTTTGTTTTTTTCAACTTCACCTTCGCTATAATCACTCTCAGTGGTTGAACCATCAATGTCACTTTATGAGCTCATCTATAAATAATAACAATGATCAATAACATAGAACATGACATCATGACATGATTTATGTGAGAACACATGAACACACATTAGAAGGTAAAAATAATACAAGTATGACATAACTGAATAATTTCTACTCCATTACATAATCATCACTACTCAGTAAATTATGAATGACATTACTGAATAGTTCACAAATTAAAAAAGGACAATAAAATAGTTATAATCCTTGTTCATCTTGAGATCAAACATCCTATTGGATCAATTAATCTTTCCTTCATTGGTCATCATAGTAACAAACACTTCTCAATTTTCTAGTTTAGTAAAGAGCCTTATCGCAATGAAGTGCTAGTCACTTCCTTCTACTACCCCAGCCTAGATAGCTATATTCATAATATCTGCTATAGATGGACCACTCTGAACAAGACTGTTAGCCATAATGTCCACCATACGCTTGAAATCCCTAGCTATGGGATTTTTCTTGTTCTTCTTTGGGCTTGGATTAATACTAGTAGACCCTACGCTTTGCAGCGACATTCGGTTTCTTGCCGGTGACCTCATTGGTCTCCTCATCGGCGATTGCGTCTTCCTCGCCATCCTCCGAACCATCAACGTCCACAACGGTATGGTCTTCTTGTGTAGATTCACCCAGGATGGCTGAAGTGACATGAGGCTTGTCAAACATACAGTCCATATCAGCTAGGTTCTCAGGTTGTCCATCACGAAAATATTTTAGATATTGCTGAAAAATAAAAAATGACTGAAGTTAGCATAAATTAAAATATGAGATTATAAACATAAATAAATAGATATTTCTCCAATGACTACCTTGTGCCCTTTCCACCAAGCATCGAATGCAGTTGTAGTTCCTTTTTTATGATCCCAACCTAGCCTAGTTGCTTTTTGTTTCAAATCATTCCACAAGTTGTATTCTTTTGTCAATGCTTCCCAGTGGTTTTTGAGTTGTTTTGTTGTGCTTCTTTTCCCCATCCTTTCAAAGAACTTCTTCTATAGGTTCTCGTAATTGGTGGAATTCAAACAATAGTTAAAGATCGGCTGTCCACCCGCGACGTGCGCGTGAATGGTCTAGCGATTTCGTGTCCAGTTGGGTGTAGGGCTGCTACTTCTTTTTGCACCTCAAAGCCATGCAATACACATATATGAATTGGAAACTGAATTTTTGAATTGCATTGATTCAACAGAGCTTTTATGGCACGTATTAACTTCCTTTAATACGGTTTCCAAAATATTTCATGGAGTGCGGTAGTTTCTTTCTTTAGTTGTTGGATTCCATATGAGGGGAAGACGTCTCCACTCAGACTGGTACGAAGAGATTAGCCTCTGGTTTTTCGCCCTGTTCCTTAGTGTTGTGCTACCTCGACTACTCCATCCCTTCTTCGGCTTACGTCGACGCAGGGAGAACATCGTCTCTGATATCGGCTTCCCTCGTGATCCTGCATGGGTTGGGGCGAATCAGGTTTTTGGGAAGTGTTTGTGCGACTACTCACAGCTTCCTTCATAATCTGCTTCGCATCGTCTTCTTCGCATCAGACTCTATCGCGACCTTCGCTGGAGCGATTATCTGTAAGTCGCGGTGATATCTCTTGATATGGCTAGGCCTTGTTTCCTAGAAATTAGTCATGTGATTATAACGATTCCTACTTCTGTTAGTAGTGTTCTTGTTCTAGGCTTTGTCTTGTTAGCGCATATATATGAGATAGGCGTACTTGAGTTGATGAACATGCTACTGTTCATAGTTGCAAATATGCCTAGTATATTTGCTGCTGTTACATTGATTATTGTTATAGGAATTAAAATAATCATAAAAGTGCATATATTCCTAACAAGTACTACAACGATGTCAGTACTCAATAAGCAGGAGAATTGAAAAAATTGAATAGCTTGACGTTATTTAAGAACCGCTAAAGAATATCTTAGAGTAACACTTGTTAAAGTCAAGGAACATTGAAGATAATGCATTTATGATCTACAATCTAGAATTACAATGTCATGAATACTATTAGCAATGAGTTATGAGATATCATGGTTTTTTTCCTACAAAAACTTGAAACTCCATAGATTATTTCCACTGCAAATATCCTAATTTCCACTGGGGCGAGTGGATGGAATTATTGACTGTCTCGCATTGGTTAATTAAGGGCCGACGCTTGTGTTATTTCAAACTAAGCATTCACCGTACAACCACATGGATGGACTGGGACAGCCCTGACCAATTACTTTACTAAGTTCTCACATTATACCCGCAGGCTGTAGTTGTTAGGTGATTATTTTTTTGGGATTGTGCAGACGATGGTAGTTGACATCCATGTCTGTTGGGGCCTTGTGCCGAACGATGGTAGTAGACGTCCATGTTCAGGCAAGTTTCCCCACAATGGTGAGTTCCAGGTTGATGGTAGTTGACGTTCATAACTTGGGGCAAGACTAATCAGTGGGCTGATGTTAAAGCAAAGTAATGTAAAAGCCTTGTTATAATCACTTAGTCGCACACCTAATGAAGTGTGTCATGGCCAGTATTACAAGTTTATTATTTCGTGTGGGTCAAGCTGTAAAACATCTGCAGAGTGTAAAACTGATTTGATAGCCAAGGCACACTACTACAAAAAGGCTAATACTGGACGCCTCATCACAGACGGTTGACCAAAACTGTCTCTATTACATGCAATCACAGACAGTTTTGGTTTAGAGACCATCTGTGTTACTAGCTGCGCAAAAAACTGTCTGTGAAGAGATAATATCACAGACGGTTCATGATGAAAACCGTCTGTGAAATATCACAGACGATTCTTAACAATAACCGTCTGTGATATTTAGAAAAATCACAGACGGTTTTCACCAAACAACCGTCTGTGATACTTCACAGATGGTTCTAAACACGAATCGTCTGTGATAATTGTAGACTTTACAGACGGTGTTTAATTATAACCGTCTGTGATAATATCCCTTCACCTCCCCGGTGAGTTTCTTTGTCGCACGATGAGTTTCTTCGTCGCCGATGCGTCTCTTCTTCGCATCAATGCCGCTTCGGCTCCCCGATGCATCTCTTCGTCTCACGCACTTAATTTATTCCTTATTTTATAAGGATGATCATTCGCCATCAAAGATGATCATCATCCGATCCCCACATATAACTCTACTATTTTAAAGCTAGCAGAAATGGCTCCCTCTTCTGTTTCCTTGTCGCTGGCATTGATCGCCCACTTGGCCATACTGTACGAGCACCTCTCCGGCCGTACGTTGGTCGATGCAGCGGAAGGACACTGTTTGATCAACAGTGTCCTCACTCCTTTGTCCGATGATTTGCCAGAGCAGGTGGTGGCCACCTTCCTCCGTCTTGATATCCTCCTCCGTCCCTTCTTCCGAGTGATCTCCCACTTCCGGCGAGTTCACCGCGTCATCAATGTGGTCCTCCACAACGACGTTGCACGTCTCCAGGAGGCTCACCGTCACTTGGACTACTTAATCGAGGCGGTGGGCGACCGAGTTGACCATGTCGAGACCCCTCAAGCAAGGGAAGAGAGGCTATGGGCTCAATTCTTCTTGATTCAGTAGTCCGAGGGTCTTCGGGAGACACTCGAACAAGCGCGTCAGCGGGTGGACACATTTCGGGCTTCGGTCGCTCACGAACCGTCCGATGCCGACGCCTCCACCTATGAAGTTTTGAAGATGGATATAGCAACCTACCCCCGCCACTAGAAAAACTTTGTTTATTTAGGTTTCTACTTTTTTTAATCTTTGTAAAAAGCGAGTGACCATGCTGTTTGGCCATATGTAAATTCCAAATGAAAAAGAAATCTAGTTTGAAGGTGATCAAATTACTATATATTATATGTTGAACTATATATAAATATATCACAGACGGTTTAGTGGAACAAATACCCGTCTGTGATATGTATCATAGTTAAAGCAAATTTTTTGCGGTATTTAAATGTCAAAATTGACATATAAATATGTAATTTCTTCATGTCATGTAAATGTATACATGACAGTATATATGCTCAAAATATAGAACTTTGAACAACTATATCATAGACGTTTTCATAATAGAACCGTCAATGATATGGTCTCATATCACAGACGATTCCACAATAGAACCGTGAGTGATACGGTCTCATATCACTGACGGTTCCATTATAGAACCGTTTGTGATATGAGATCATATCATAGGAGGTTATATTATGGAACCGTCTGTGATAAGTGTCACTGACGGTTCCATAATAGAATCGTCTGTGATATCCCTTTATTAATAACAGCCTATGGGCTAGGGTTTGTGCCCTAACTCGTCACTCCCCAGCGCCCTTACTCTCGCCCGTTCCCCTCCCCATCGTGCGCTAGGGTTCGGGACTTTGGGCTCCACCGTCGAATTGAGCTCACCCCGCCATCTCCCCTACCGAATTGATCTCCCTTGCCATCTCCCCCGCCGAATCGAGCTCACCCCGCCATCTATGCCGCCGAATCGAGGTACGCCGCTCCCCTCTGCTCCCACGCCGCCGACCTCCCCTCTCTACTCCCCCTCCTGCACCGCCACCTTCCCCTCTCTGCTCCCCTCCTGTTGGTTGCTTGCTTTGGCTGAGGTTTGCGCATGGGGCTCTCCCTCTCTCCCTCCGGTTGCCTCTCCTACGGTTTCATTTTTATGCTTGAGCATTGAGTGGTGTTATGATGTTTGGTTGATTTATGCATAGTGGGGAGATGGATGTTGGCTGTGCTAGTGGTGGTGTTTGCCACCGTTGTCGCATCGCACTGAGGTAAACTACTCCTCTTTATTCTCTATCACGTTCCCTTCCCTTTGCTCTGTGATGGTGTTGGTGATGATATGGATGATACTGCTAGTGTGGCATGAGCCCTTGAGTAGCATTGTGTGGTGTTCTGATATACTTGTATTGTTTCGAGCATGCAATTTATACATTCTGATATACTTGTTGTCCTACATCACAGTTGATAGTATCTTGATAGATTTTGTTCATGTGTAATAAGTTAATTTTGGTTGATTTGCTTGAACTAGTTTGAATATATTAGAAAGTTTTAATATTGTGCAATTAGCCCCATGCTGAAAGCGCAAACAAAGCCCAGAAGCAAGTCAAAATCAGTGCCTGGAAGCTTGTAAAGCTGGACAGCAATGAGGTAATGAAAGCTGTAGCGAAAGCTCGGGCATCATCGTCTGTCCTTCGACCTATAGATGCCCGCCGGGGTCATGATGCTGACCTTAGCTCTAGTGGCAATGCCAGTGCCAGGAGCAACATGAGTGTTGATTACAGCGTGATAAAGGAACAAAAGGGTGATACAGAACTGTCTTCTCTTCAGAACTCATATGCTTAGAGTCTTGTGAGCCAGGATGACTATGAGGCAGGCAAGCAGCCTTCTGAGAGCAATAATCAATCTTCTTAATCTTACCTTTGTCTGTGTAATCAACTAGCCTCTTGCCATTCATTTCACCTTTGCCAGGTACGTTCTACTATTCCATTCCTGATCTCTTCTCTATAAAGTCTCTAAGCAGCAGCTACTTGTGCCATTAAAACCAACATCATATATATATATACCCAATCACACGTCCACGTCCACGTCCACGTCCACGTCCACGTCACTTTCTGAACACAGCGACGTCCAATTACCTATCGACGACATCTAGGTAATTGGATGTTCTGACGCTCTCCTGGCAGCCATGCTTTTTGAATTTGCAAGGGCTCGATGAAGTTGCATGTGGCTGCTGTCCCTTCCCCCTCATGCTACGTGAACGATCCCCCGAAAGTGGCAGAGGGACTACAACCAATATATACATACATATATATATATATATATATATATATATATATATAATGCCGGTTTTAAAGGCACAAGCAGCCACTGCTTGGAAACTTTATAGAGAAAAATCATCACAGACGGTTTCAGCTACAAACCGTCTATAAAGAAAAGTCATCACAGACGATTTCAGCTACAAACCGTCTGTGATATATAAATCATCACAAACGGTTTCAGCTACAAACCGTCTGTGATAGTTCCCTATGACAGACGGTTTGAAAACCATCTGTGATGACCTCATATCATCACTGATCCATAAACTCAGACGGCTCACGAAACCGTCTGTGATGACGTTTTTTGAACCGTTTGTGAAGACATTTTCTGTAGTAGTGACAGTTGGGGCCTTTTAGAATTGAAAGTAGTGTAAGGTAGCTGGAACCTTTACTAGACCTGTAGTTATTTTTATTAACTAAATGCTTTGTGATCTATTATTTGTATTGAAATACAAAATACTGCTTTACGCTAAATAAAACTTACTGAGCTATCATTGTTAAGCCTTGCATATTGTATTTTTTTCAAGACTTGTAGAGTACTTTATGTACTTACATGCTACACTCAAAACAAATTTCAGAAGCCTTCAAAGATGCCGAGGAGGATTACAACTTCTACGCATGTGGCTACAACGAAGGACACCCGGAGTACTAGGTCACGAGCCCCAGACGATTGCATGTGAGCATATGGATGGGCCATCACTTGGAGTTGTCTTCTTCTGCTGCGGTTTATTCGAGTTGTTTAGTCTGAAAGGGCGTTAATTGTAAGCTTCGACCATAAGGTCATTACTCTTTTATTTCATTTTATTCAATAGTTTTACGTTTGCAAGATCTGTGTTGATATTCAATGATGTAACTATATGCACTAGCTACTGATCTAGGGACTAGTGCTGATATACATGTGGAAATTAAGGTCCCTACAGAAATGAAGCAATTATAATGCTTGCAGAATGGTGCTACTCTCAAGAGAAGAATGAGGATGTATCATAATTGTTAATTTTAATATCAAACAGAGCAGGTAACTGATGCTTCTTTTTCACCTGGACCTAAAACTTGATGTCTACTCGGTTACTAGATATCATTTTGTCTTATGCCCATAGATTATTTCCACTGCAAATCAATTATACATAGGTTGTATTTTAATTTTCAGTACACTCTCTTCATCTTGGCATTGTGGATTACATCATGCATACTAGCAATTCATGCATATTAACAAAAATAAAATAGCTGGAGTCACCTTGATCTAGCAGTTTGGATATGTTGATTATGGAGGCCGGCGGAGGTCAAGGGAGCACATCGACAGCAGCATCGGGCGGAGGTTGAGGGAGGACAGCGGATGTCGATGGAGGATAGTGGCATCGGGCGAAGGTTGACGGAGGTCCAGGGAGGCCGGAGAAGGTCGAAGTAGACGATGTCGGGCACAGGGGAGACGGCGTTGGGTGCAGGAAGGACGGTGGCGGCCTGGGTGATGTTAAGCCCTAATCGCTTGGAGGCTAGTCAGGTGCGGGAGCCGAGAGGGGAGAGGAAAAAATAGGTGGGAAGCTGCAATGGAAGCCTTATATACCTAGTACGGTGCGGGGTAATTTCTTCGAAGTTTAGTGGCAAAGGTCTACTCCATCCCACAAAAGCAAATAAAAAACACCTCTCACAAGGCTTTTGGCTTTTGTTTATGCTTTAGCCTTTTTTCTTTTAAGCCAAAGAAAAAGCCTAAACAAGCAGGGCCATCATGTATTTTCCCGGCTTCTATTTCTAAAACCTAAGTGTAGATTTGACAGTTATACAATCTCAACCAAAACGATTTTGTGCTGACTTACATGTCAAGCCTGAGTTGTGCTGATATATGGATTATATATATTCAAGGCAAACTATGAGCTTGATTTGCAGCTTAAGATATGCACAATTTAGTGTTTAGGAGAGCATAAAAGCACTACTCGTTATGTATCATACGAGATTGACGGCTCTTTGGCTATGGATCACCATTCTCTTACTTAGATTGGGTTCGATCAGCTGATCAAGCATGGACTGAGGCAGGCTGCCTCAGCTTCCGGTCTCACCATCCCATTGCTACAATGTTACTATGTCTAAAGAGGGGAAATGAAATAGGTACACGACTTTTTAGCAATTCTCTTAGATAGGATGCATGAGGTCCAAGCCCTCACGTAGTTGTAAATATGTGAGCTGACGTTCACCGTGAGCTGTTTGATCAATATGAGCGGAAAGAATACCAGCCATTCGATATTAGGAAAGAGAGAAAGCTTATGTCCTAGGAAAGATGGTAGACTGGCCGTCCTAAATGGATGCAAAGTACTCAGATTCGACGGCGATGTGTTGGCTACAGGCCTGAAAGTACTAACAGAAGCGACTGCTCGCGTGATCTCACCTATCAGAATGTAATTGCAACTCCTGTTTCTAAACTGATACAAAAAAAGAGTCTCGTAGGAAAGTTCAAACTGCAGCCAAAAGGTTTCTTGAGAATGGCTTGAACAGGAATCAGAATGTAGCATGAAATACAGCGAAATATTTTGTGAAATATATATATATATATATATATATATATATATATATATATATATATATGATGTGCTGTCAGAGTTTCAATTAGTGCAAAGAAACAAATTACATAAATCTGAATTCTACCTCTTTTGCACCATGCTATGAAAGTTGAGACATGAATTGATGAAGACAATTGGCATTTGGTATCCCTGGTGATTTAATCTCACATGGAAGATGGATTTTATTAATACAATTGTACAAAGAAAGAGAAGGGTAGATGAGCTACAACGCAACAAATTTCTTAACCCATTTCAGTTTATTTCCTGTTAATTTGTGATTTAGTGCAAAGGATGTCAGTACTACAAAAAGGCTAATATCCAAAACTGTCAGTATTAAATATAATCACAGACGGTTTTGGTTTAGTGACCGTCTGTGTTACTAGCAGCACTAAAAACCGTATGTGATATTACTAAATATCACAGATGGTTTTTTCCTTAAAACCATTTGTGGTATTTCCCGTTCTCATCACAGACAGTTTGTATTAAAAACCGTTTATGATAATTTCACTTATATCAGACCTGACCCTCTCAGATCTGTCTTAAATTCCAGATCTGTTCTCACAGGCTACTGCTCTGAGGAGGCGGGGCTTTGAGGCCATTTGATGAAAGGAGACCGCGGATTTGGGAAAAGTGATTGTAGATCCATTTGTTCTTGACTATCTATGGTTAGTAATTTGTTCCTAATTGCATTATATTCTAGATCTAGCTTGGTAAAGGAAGAATTGAAGATGGTTTAGATCTAGCTTGATGTAGAGAGAAGATTATTTACATCTAGCATGGTTTAGACTTTAGCCAATTCATAGTCTATTGATCTACTTAATTCAATTTAATTATTTCTTGCTACATATAGCTACTTTAGATCATATATAGTATACTAATTAATTAATTAATTCAATATTTAACACTAAATTGTTATATGCGTAGTCTAGTTGGACCGAAGCTGAATGTACGTTGAGAACTGTGTGAGTGAAGAGTACATTAATGGCGTGTTTGCTTTTACAAGAGCTGCTGAGGAGAATATGTTGAATAAGGGGTGAAATATATGTACTGTCTATACATTGACTGCAATAATCTAAAGATGTTTAAGAATCGAGCACAGATCAAAGCACACTTGATTCGAAGGGGTTTCAAAAAGGGGTATACATGTTAGACCAATCACGGTGAAGAGCAGATTATACAGGAAGGTAGTAATAACGACATCACCGATATGCCGCCGAATGTTGTCGATTGTGGTTCCGATTCGGATTGGCTGCACGATGACAATCTGGATCAGATGCTTCGCGATGCAGAAGAGAACTGTGATGAGAGAGAGTATGTTAAATTCCAGGGCTTGATGGAGGACTCGGAGAAACCTTTGTTCATGTGCTGCAAGTCGAAGTACACAAAGTTGTCATCTGTGCTTGAACTACTTAAATTGAAGGCAAGCAACGGTTGATCCGACCAGAGTTTCACGATACCGTTAGGTCTCTTAGCGGATATGCTTCCGGACGGAAACAAGTTGCGCAAAACCACCTACAAAGCCAAGAAGATTCTTTGTCCATTGGGAATGGAAGTACAAAGAATAATGCATGTCCGAACGACTGTATCCCCTACCGTAAAGAGTATACAAACATGCATCTTTGTCCTGTGTGCAACGCATCCCGATACAAGTGTAAGAATCAATCAGATGACGACGAAGGAATTGAGGTGAAGAAAGGCCTCCTGCTAAGGTGGCATGGTATCTTCCTGTAATTCCCTGTTTGAAACGGTTTTTTGCGAACCCAAAGGAGGCAAAACAGCTGCGTTAGCACTGAGAGGAGCGTAAGAAGGATGGAAAGCCAAGACACCCTACTGATTCCGCCTAGTGGAGAAACATCGATATGAGGTTTGTAGCTTTCGGTGCAGAACCGTGGAATATAAGGTTTTGATTGAGTACAGATGGAATGAATCCTTTCGTTAACATGAGTAGCCGACATAGCACTTGGCATGTGACTCTCTGTATCTACAATCTTCCTCCTTGGTTGTGTATGAAGCGGAAGTATATTTTGCTGTCGATACTTATCCAAGGGCCGAAGTAACCTAGGAATGATATTGATGTGTACCTAGCACCATTGATGGAAGATCTAAAAACACTGTGGATCGAAGGGGTACAGGTATGGGATGCGCACAAACGAGAGAACTTCACTTTACACTCCTTGTTGTTCTGCACTATAAATGATTATTCTGCCATTGCTAACCTGTCGGGTCAGAGTACAAAAGGGGCCAAACCCTGTACTCACTGCTGAGATGACACCGAGAGTGTGTGGCTGAAGCACTCACGTAAAACCGTGTACATGCATCACCGTAGGTTCCTTCGGAGGGCTCATTCATACCGTAGGATGAACAAACAATTCAACGGAGAGAAAGATGATAGTTCAGCTCCAAGACATTTAAGCGGAAAGACGTCTATGATATGATTAAGGGTTTAGATGTTGTGGTCGGAAAGGAACGTAAATCGAGGACCCATGAGAAGAACATTTGGAAGAAGAGATTAATATCTTAAGACTTACCTTGCTGGGAGCACCTAGAAGTTCACCATTGCATCGACGTCATGCACGTAGAGAAGAATGTATGTGACAAATTGATTGGTCTCTTACTGGACATTTGTGACAAAACAAAGGATGATGTCAACACACGGCTTGACTTGGTTGATATGGACATCAGACCTGAGTTATCACCGATAAAGACCGATAAAGGATGAACGTATCTTTCCCCTACTTGTTACACTTTGTCCAAAGTCGAGAGAACTGAACTATGCCACACTACTACAAAACAAGGATATTGTTACACTTTCTTGTAACATATTCATCAATGTGTTCCAGTGAAATTTCATAGTAACACAAAATAGTGTGTTACAGACTGAGGTTGTAACACAAAAGACTTTTTTTATAAAAATGTGTTACTGACAATAATTATAGTAACACAAAATTAATGTTACAAGCAAAATGATACAACAGTCTACTGTGTTGTAACACATAAATGGAACATATACAATGTGTTACAAATATATACCCTGTAGTAACACAAAATAATGTTACAGTCCAAGTGTTGTAAAGAAACATATACATGTGGACCTTCCTATTCATATAGGCGACACGAACATCGCACCTAGCTGTCGTCAAGGCTGTTTGGCAATCACATCGTGATCATCACATGAGAACAATGAGTAGGCAATTAAAAAGGTTAGTTCGATGCGAGCTCGTTGTCAATTTATTAGGCCAAGCTCAAGACACTCTAGATGGAGCGGATCACAAGAAGAACAAGTACAACGGGAAGGAAAAAAGCGAAAAACAAAAATGTGAAATTAAATGTGAGTAATATAGATGTTTTTGACGTTGTTGCACGAACCCACTAACTCGCCATCAGATAGGTTGATCAAGAATTTCATCTTTTGGTCCACATGAATACCATCAAATTTACAACACATTGTCATGTAATATTGTTTTCAATGCTCAAAACCCGAGTGCAAACGTTTTTGTGGTTTTAAGTCTAACAAAAGGCTATGCAAAACAGTCATGTATGGCGACCACAAAGGTTAAATGAAATAAGTAATCACCTAAGAAAAAATTGTCTCAATGTTATAAAATGCATAGAAAGGCCACAAAAGAAGGCATTTCATCGACCTTTAAATGATATTTGAGGCAATATGAAACAAGTGTCATCACAAATGAAATAGGAAATTTGAAAACACCTCCAACATGTTTTGTGGTAATATTCAGAATATCATGAACCATCATCTAGCTAGAACATTTACATACGAATGTGAATTACGAAAGGTTCGACAATAAAAAAATGTATGCTCTCCAACTTCACGACCATGCATCCATCGTACTTTAGGCTTGAACAAGGTGACTAGGGATGCCACATAACATTAGTAACCTGCAATTCCAGAAAAAGGAAATAGTGTAAGAATGTTTCTATACTTTAATTGGGAAAACAATAATAAAGCTTTTAAAACTAAGACATTCAATATATGTCATGCCCGATCGATTATGAATATCTGTAACAATATGATGCACTATTGACCAAAAGTGAACTAGAGCAAATTGCCTCCAATGTCTCTCTTGTCTAGTCATATGCCGACTCAAAATTAGAAGAAAAATAAAGAAACATGGTTAACCATGAGATCACCTACAATTATTGGTTTCTTTATACACTAGTAGGATGCCCGTGCGTTGTAACGAATTTTGTGGTTTGTCCAATTCCTCTTACACAAATTTTCAACATGACTTTCTTACTTAAATACCACAAAATATTTTCAGTGGCAATTTCACCTTCCATATAAAACCATGAGAAAAGTGGTCACTGGAATTGACCAGAGACATACAAAGAATACAGAGTGAAGCATTTATGAGTAGTAAGCTTCCAAAGTAAATGCTCTGGGTATCGAGACAACTTAACATTGTTACATCTCATGCTAAGTTAGATGGCGGACTACAAGGTTCTCCCCAATCGAGTTCTACAAAAGAAACCTCTGCTGTAACCCATCTCCCAACATCACCACACCCTTTTTTTGTCATGCAAGATTGTATTGGTATGCAATGGATACTTAGACCAAAACTTTCTCGAGTGAAATATTAATAACAAATTTGGATTTGCAGAACAACAAAGAGGAATAGTTATGCGAAAAAATATTATAGGAAACAAAAATATCCATTGCAATTGACCAAAACCAAGCCTCACCGTTTATTCCCTATTCCTCAAGCATAAAACATGCGGTTCCACCATTGAATGTTCTTTAGAAGACAGACCATACCGATTATGGTCATATGCATTGCTAATATGCAATTCTCAATTTCTCATGGTTAAGTGTTTGGCAAGAATGTATATAATTCGATCAAACGGTCGAGTGAATATATCGGTATGAACTCGTCGTCTAATGTTTATTCTCAAAATCGATTGTACTACAACTATGGTTTCAAACATGATACATTAGAAATTTATCGTATTCATCCCTTGAAAATGAAAGGATCGCCGTGAATACGCCATTAGCCACTTATTCTAGATCGATAATTTACTTGTACATGTTTACATAATTGTTATGTAGTTGTGAATCTGCAAGATAAAAATACGATGTTAGACTAAACAAAACAAAGCAAAGTACTAACCGAGTTCTCCTAAAAACAGTGATAGCCAAAGTAGTCATTCATGTATTCGCGTTTACTAAGAGAAATGTCACACAAATTGTTCGTTTAGAAAAAGAACATAGAAAGCAAAACTAATCGAGAAGGAAGCATGCATTCGTATCATCAATTGTACCAGTCGCCTTTGCGGTTTGCTCTTGTTTCAACCATCAAGTAATGTTTCAACTACCAAGTAATTCATTCTCTAGGGAAAAAAGGACCATACCACATCTACTTTCTTAAAACCAGTCTCAAGAAAACAAGTGTGACCAATGAACATCTAATGCCTGTGTTTAGGATGCTTCTAAGATAAGGAATGCGATTGGGACTGCATGTTGTTGTGACATAAACATGCAAAAAATTATGCCGGTACTTCTCTACCTTCTACTTCTCTCTCTACCCCGCGCTCTTGTGGATCATGGCTCACTTATCAGCACCATTGCCACTGCGATTCATGGAGTTCACATAGATGAAATATGCTCCAAATGCAAGGACTAAGAGCTCATATTTATCATATGAAACACTTGGGGTCATCGATAAGCGTAAGATGTGCAAGCATCATTCATCTATCTAGCATCCCAAACCACGCAATTCATTTCAAGTTATTAAAACAACAAGTTAACTCACAATCAATTTCCGCCAATGAAGAAAAGTTTGCGAAGACACTCACTCAAAGATCGAAAAATATATATGACACTATCAAATTTCTCCCAGTAGAATTAACACAATGGCTCATGAATCATTTCAAGATAACCGTGCCCACAAAATTCTAGAATCGCACCTCTCAGCTCACACACGCACATAGAAAGATTAGTTGTTTGGTTGTTGCAACAAAAATGACCACGAACTAAAAATCTACACACATCAACCAATCCAAATCAAACAAACCAATTGAAGAGAAGAACAAAGAAACCAAATAAGCCCAGTAGTCGGATAAATTCAACACATATCCATGAGTCATTTGGGAAATAAAGAACGGGTTGAAACACACTTTTGGTCCCAAAATCCTCAAATTTACACATACGAAAAGAAGAAACGATCAAAATAAGGGAGATTTCCAAGCTTCTTTCTCCCCTATCTAATCAAACACATCCATCCATCCATTTTCGTACCTCCTCGGAGCGTCGTCTCCCCTTTTCTTCTCTTTTCTTTTCTTTTATTTTCCTTTCCTCGCGAATGGAAGCCGGGAGACGACGTGCAAACGGAGACAGATTAGTCGATGATCCGAGGCGATTTATTTAGTACGAGGAGAGCGCGATCCGACACCTCAAGAAGAAGAGGAAAAAGGAACATTACCTAGGAGAGGTGGGAGATGAAGCGGTCGTCGAAATTGACCTTGTGCATCTGCACCGCCCGGTGCGCCGCGTCCATCACCGGCACACCACCGCGCTAACGCCGACTACATGCCACCACCATTCCAAGAACTCCGACGCAAAATCCAACCCAAAGGAGGAGCTCCTCTCAAAACACACACACGCACATAGAGACCCAACAAATCTCCAATCCCACGACCAACAGAGAAGAGAATAAACGCAGCACCTCGGATCGGAAGAAAAGCGGAGGTAGTAAGGTGGAGGAGGAGAGGCGGCAGGGACAGCACGAGCTCCGGCGTGGCGGGAGACGACCGATCGGCGGTGGATCTAGCCGGGATTGAGATGGGAACACCATGATGCCGCAGCGGGTGGGGAGGAGAGGAACGGCGGGACCGGCCGACGGCGGCGGCGGAGGCGCGAAGTGGAGGAGGAGAGGCAGCGAGGTGGAGAGAGACGGGAGCCGGTGAGGGAGAGAGACAGGAGAAGGCGGCGGTTACCACAAAGAAGTGGGCGGGAGGGGTGACATGCGCATGCGCGTTTGGGAGGGGGACGAATAAGTGGGCGGCGGGGTAGTGGTGGGACGATCGCATTGGCGCGCGGCTAAACTCCAAATTATAATAATTAAGATAATTAAAATATAAGTCTAATTCAAACCCCAAAAGTATCATACAAAAATTGATGGAGCATATCGTAGGAATCGAAGTTGGTAATCAAATATCAAAATTGGAACATAAGAATTGAGTAACAAAAAAATTTCATACCAATGACGGACAAGCTCGCATGGGATAGTAAAGAAAACTCAAGTTCGTGCCATATGAGAATGGTCATACCACTCGCCTACTCATTGATGTCACGCAATCGAAATCCTGTAAACATGTTCAAGTCACTCATAAGAACGAATGGTCATTAAATAGCAACAAAGATGATGCCTATGACGATAAATCATAAATTTGTGTAGAGCATACCGCAGAGAGATCAATAATCTTCTCTTCTTTGGGTAAACCTTTAATAATTTCTGATAAAAGAAACTATAATCGATATAGCTTTAAAAATTCAATAAAATCTTATCCTCCAACACACAATAGAGCGTGTAATCGTATTCCTTTAAACAATTCAGCAATGGATGGGGAGAATTTGAAAAGGCGTGATGAAGATAAACAACCTGGTTGTTCCATGTGGCAAGCAACAAAAAGCGCATCAACATCGGAAAAATCGCAACTTTTATTGCAACCAAATTTGGCGATCCTGCAAAATAAAAAAGGATCAATATGATGTCAACATTAATTCTAATACAAAGAAATGTGCTACGCCCAAAGGTTCAGCTAATTCTTGATATACAAGGATGAAGCATCACATGTAGAGGAAGAGTAGAAAATTCTTACTTGTGGTATCAATCGAGGAAATACAGATCAAAACTGTTCACCACTTTTCTATCTGCGGTCATCACTTTAATACTGGCGAGGATGGTTTGCGAAGCGAACAATCATTAGCGAAAGTGTAGCTTAACACATTAGCAAACAGAGCAAAAAGATGAAAATATTGGGATCATAGCACGAGATATTGAACCGGAAAAGTAAAAACAAAACATAGGACTAACACTACATTGGGTGAAAGAAACCTACCTCGCATGACGAAAGCAATCAACACAAATGAAAATGACAAAGAAAAGAGAACAACCTCGGCTCGATTATAACGCTGCTCCCAACACCGCAAAACAAAAGTTCTATATCTCGAAAAGTTATGCAACTTTGTAGTTGACAACTTTTTCATTGTCATTGGTTATACAATATTATTTATCATTGTCATTGGTTATATTAACTTAATTAGAAGTGTTAAATAGGTTTCATTAGTTATTTAGAAATTAATTATATTTTCTTTCGTTTCCTATTTTTAGCAGTCTTTCGTTTCCTTCTTTTCCCCGTGCACCGCCGTCTCCCTATCGCCAGCGACTCGGACGTTCGGCCGCCGTCTTTATTTCTAGCCATTGCTGTCGGTTGTTCGGCCAACGCCCTCGCAAAGGCGCTCGGCCAATCCCCTACATGCGCTGCCGCCACACCTGCACGTGTTTGTATGCATGTGTTTCATTGGATTAGCAAAAATAGAGATAGGAGCTAGTTAGTGTTGTATGCTTCGCTTATATGTTTTTCTCTGGGTTAATAAAGGAGAGAGGAGCTAGCATGTTTTGTTGGATGCAGATGGGAAAATATTAGCATATTTCTAGTCGGGGAAAAATTGAATAGTAGGTTTAGTCTGTTGTTTTGTTGTACGATTTATTCGGGTATCTTAATGGCGAAATCAGGTCTGTCCATCTCCTAGAGAATTGTAGGCGACATCAATACCTTTTCATAGAGTATTAGATCAAATCATTTGGACAAACGGTTCAAAAGTTATGAATTTTGTAGCGCTACTGTTCTGCAGATCTGTCGGTATCCTGACAATTTTTAGTAATCAGACCCAAGCGCTTAGTTAAAGGGATAATGTGAAATATTCTGAAATTAACCCTCTTGAGGACCCGTGCATAATTAGATAAAAAGGGATACATGAAAACGGGTTACTTTAGAGTTTTCAAGGAGGAGTTGAATCTGTTGTTTATATAGATCATGGGAGAAGTGGATTTAAAAAAAAACCTAGCGGTTCTTTTGTTTTCCTCCGTGCGCCGCCGTTCTCCTGCTAGCCGCGCGTAGCCGCTTGCGACCGCCCTTGCGAATCTCCCGCCGCTGCTTCGCTTTCTTTGCCACGATCGCGTGATCTATTTTAGTCGTGGCACGGCGCTCGTCGCCCGCTGGCACTGCGCCAGGCGCAAGAAGCGTCGCCCGACTCCTGCCTGTGGTAGCGTGGACAAGATAGCTTGGTTGTAATAGAACAAGATCCTGAAGTGATGGAAATGCTTAACGAGTGTGAGAGCAAAAAGATGGTTAGCTTGTATGTGACGGCGGACATCGCCACTTTAGCGCCTACCAAGTCCAACAAAGAACCATCCAAATCTAAACCAAATAAAACTAAAGGTATTAGAATGAACATATAATTTACTCTTCTATATGTATATCTGATTATTCAAGTACAACTTAACTATTCCAAGTCATGGTAGTCATCAATGATTTATTTTCATCCAAGATTAGCCTATTCGCCCCCACCTGGTATGTGACTTAATAAATACAATCTTAATAGTCTAATACAAATATTTAGTTTAATAAAAAGATTACATATGTGTTTTATTATATTTACTATAAACACGTGTTCATGTCCCCAACATTTGTTTAGCAGGAAGAGGAGGTACAAAGAAAAAGAAAGGATTAAATGTAATGCATACTGAAGCACTATATGCTAACGAGGTTGAGCAGCACGATGGATGAGAACCAGAACACATCAGGTACAAATGTAGTTAGATCAATCTCATTCATATGGACTGCATCTTAACTAGTTACTATCACTATCATTCTGTTTTTAATAGGTGATGGTGATGAAGTACGTAATAAGCGAAAGGGGACTGTTTTAACACATGTTTGGGATCTACTTGAAGGAGATCGGATAGTAGTAAAATGTAATATGCTTGGACAACCCATTGGAAAAGAAGGTGGCCTTTTAGGCCAATTTTTGGGCACCATAGCAAGAAATGGTGGTTACTGTCCGGTTGGTGCCAAAGATTGAGAGAAGTTAAGAAAAACAATGCGAAACCATAATTCAATTAAATGCAGTTAGCTCAATTTTACAAGACATAATGCTGTCAATTTAAGTATATATATGCTTGTTATCATGTCATGAAGTCAAACTCATTCATTAGTGACTTTCTTATTTTAGACAAAGTTCTTGTATCCTCGTTCATGTGAGAAATGGATATTCAAATCAATTGGAAGAGATTGGAGAAAATATAAGGCAACATTAAAAAAGACACTATTTAATCCAAAGAAGAAAAGGTCTGTTTTGAACAGGCGTTGTCCAGATGATATTGATGAAGATGATTGGAAGGCCCTAGTAAAATATTGGAAGTCCAATGAAGGAAAAGTAAGGCACCATTATTTACGCTATTTGGCATTCTTTTACTATCACTATCTATACTATTGTTGATTTCTATATGTATAATGGTTCATTATTTATTAGTTTACTTTTGTTGTAGATCCTTAGTGAGAAGAACAAAATAAGTCGTGAAATGAAGAAGACAACACATACAGCGGGTACAAAGAGTTATGCTCGTTGGTCTGAGGACATGGTGAGTCATCTTCTGTTTAAAAAATTTATATATGATTCCTCTTACTTTTCCTTTCTCGCTATTTTTCAGAGGCAAGTGATCCTGAAAAAAACAGCCACATAGAGCAAAGGTTTACCTAGCAACTCACGAGGAAAAGGGAAAAGGGATAAATGAGCCGATGGTATGCGACATGCACATGAGAATTTTTGCCAATTTAAAATTATTTCTATTTTCTAATGTGTGGATTTCTGCTTGTAGGTTCAATTGGAAAATCTCCTAGACACAAAACCGAGTTAGCACAAAATAGTGAGGAGGAGTTGCATGGGAAGGTGATGCATTACATCAGTGTTGGGAGAAGAGAAAGTGGACAAGTGCACGGCATGGGATTGCTTCCAGGTTCCTAAACAAGTTTATGGTCGAAGAACACACCATTTTAAGAACATTAATATAGTTTCAATAGATGGCTCATCATCGATATAGAGACTCACATGTTGGAGGAAATAAGGCAACTCAAAGAGCATTCTAGAATGCAAGACAAAGTTATTGCAGAACTAAAAACAATCAAAGACACCATGAGAACCAAGAAGCAACAATGGTAACAATGTACATTTTAATTTGTAACTCCATATTGAAATGTGTTACTCAAACTTTATATCTTTTCTAGGAAAATTGTGCTAGGAGTGATCATAACAATTCTCGAATCAAGCGGTGCATTCTAAAAGAAAGGTATTTGCTCTATTTTTCATGTTTTCACCTAATCTAGTCTTGTGGTTTTAATATTGTTTCAAATTTTTAGAGAGTTCAATGTGATGCACCCAACGAATGAGGGATTACTTAAACACGAGGATGAATTGGTAAAGTCACTTGCTTGTGAATTTAATATTTATTTATCCACAAAGGATTTTTATAATAACTAATGCTACTATCTTTTTTCTTTTACTAGAATAAAGAGACATGTGAGTCTGAATTTAGTGACGATGACAATCTACTTTTATCTAGGGAAAAGGTTATCAACTAGTTTCTTGTATTTAAGAATAATAATATACTCTTAGTTTAGTACATGTTAATATTTTTAACTAGTAATTATCATTTGAATGAATTTGAATTGGAATCAGTGCAAAGTGACAATAATGACAAGGAAATACAAGAAGCGAAGGACATGCAATAATTCAACGATGCCTCGATAATGATTCTAGACGAACAGAGGTACACTTTTTCAATATACCATTGAATAAAATATATTAGACTTGTAATGCCAGTTATTCAAGATGTGTAATATTGTAACAATGTATAAATACAATTATCTTTCTCTTCCTTTCAGTTTGATTCCTCTCAAAGGAGTTCCACCACAAGTACAATGACAAAGAAACAAAAGGTATCTATGAACCACACTTTGCTGTAATTATAGTAAAATTTTGTCTTATTATTTCATACTTCATTTTATGTGTAAGGGTCATCACAGAGGGCTTGGAGAGACTACAACCATTGCACACCAGGAGGTGGCTCGTGACAAGGCTACATGCCACAAGCGTCAAACACATAAACAACATCCTCTAATGAAGGTAGACGAACATAATATCACTTGTTCTAATTGCATGATCTTGATGTACAACTAAGGGTTGTTGGTCACTAAGATATTATGTCAAATTAATGTAGGTTGGGTCCATGGTGCTACTAATGACTTCAAAATATCCTAATAAGGCTAATGTGGCCTTTGCAACTCTCTTGAGCACTGATCCAGAAGCCATTGTTGGTGGAGTTAAGACAGGAAGTCAATTCTACAAAGTGCGTATCAATCATCCTATAGCAAAAGATGAGCCATTAGTGAGGCCCATGCCTGGGTGCAACAATATTGGTGATGCCCAAGCCAAAGGAGTACCAATTGCTTGGCCTTCGATGTTTGTATGTTCAAACTAGCAGCTTTCTTAACTCTACGTCAATGTACATATTTGGCCTAATTTGTAATGTTACAACTTACATTTTCTTTGCGAGTTGAAATGATTAATGGTTAAAGTCCTACATCGATGTGTACAAAGAATGGAAGAAGAAGAAGCAATGGAATTTATGAATACTAGTTCTTGAATTTTTCTTTCTAGTATGGACAATGTGTGTTTGCTCTCTAGAGCCATATCCTCATGTACATATACTATGATTTGATATGAACAAGCACTATGTTTGAAATCGTGCTACGATATGTGGATCTTGCTATGATTATTGAAATTTGTGGTTTATGTGATTTTGCAATGTGTCATGTTTGTGTGATTCTATAATAATCTGTGCCACATGTATAAGCAAAATAAATATTTGTTTCATAATATGAATGTTACAATAGATATAAACAAGTGTTACAAACCATGTGTTCCTTTGTTCCATACCGTGCTCTACCACAATGTAGAAGTGTTACTAGAAATAAAAACAATGTTACAGCAGACAATCACTGTAACACTAGACAAATGTTCGATAGATTAGTTAATGTGTTACAAACTATGCATTCTACCATAATGTGAAGTGTTACTAGAGCAAAAACGTGTTACTGACAAAAAATCATTGTAGCACTAGACAAATGTTCTGTAGACAAAAAAATGTGTTACAATCAACCATCTATAGTAACATGGCCAATTGGAACACACAAAAAAATGTGTTACTAAGAGCGCTAGTAACACTTTTTCCAACCTATAGTAACACAATTTGGTGTTACTATATCCTTGTTTTGTAGTAGTGCCAGTGCTTGCATGGTGTGAAAGTTCCGTCTGGTTACTCTGCCAACATGAAGAAACTTGTTTCGTGGAAGATTTGAAGTTAATTGGCATGAAGTCTCATGATTGTCATGTGCTGATGACACAGGTGCCCCCTGTTGCAATTAGAAATATTTTGCCGATCAAGATCCGAGAAACAATCATGAGGCTGTATTATTTCTTTAACACAATTGCTTAAAAGGTCATCGCTCCCGAAGGACTAGATGCTCTGCAGGACGAGGTGGTGATGACTCTATATTATCTTGAGATATATTTCCCTCTGTTATTTTTTTTATATCATTGTCCATCTCATTGTTCACATTGTGAGGAAGATAAAGATGTGCGGGCCCATATTCCTACATAGCATGTACCCGTTCGAGAGGTTCATGGGAATTCTCAAATCCTATGTACGGAATTGATCTCGGCCGGAGGGCAGCATCGTCGAAGGTTATGCAACCGAAGAGGTTATTGAGTTCTACGTTGATTACATCTATCAAGTCGAATCGATAGGTGTGCATCGATCTCACCATGAGGAGAGGCTCGAGGGTATCGGAACCATCGGAAAGAAAGCAATCACTCCAGATATGGATGCATATGGTCAAGCCCATTTCACGGTCTTGCAACGACTGAAATGTCATTGTATATCAACCAGCATAAGGACGTGCTTCGGCAACAAAATCTAGAGTGGCTGGATGTTTGGATCACGAGACAGCACAACAGTCGGTTCAACCAATGGTTGAAGGAGCGACTCATTAGGAGCTCGTCAAGTAATATGCTGACATGGTTGGCAAAAGGACCAACATTTACAATTGTGACATGGCATGGATACAACATAAATGGGTACAGATTCTACACGCAGGCTTAGGATATAAAGAGCACTAACCAAAATAGTGGTGTCCGCATAGATGTGTTTAATACCGATAGGTTGAGGAGCTCCTACTATTAGTTCATAGAGGAGATTTGGGAGTTCGACTACGTGCTTTTCAAGATCCCCCTGTTTCGGTGCCATTGGGTCCAACTCCCCCAAGTGAAGGTCGGCAAGTATGGCGTCACTACCATAGACCTTGAACGTGTTGGATACAAAGACAAACCATTCGTACTCGCTAACCAAGTTGTTCAAGTCTTCTATGTAGCCAATCAGGCAAATAAGAAGCACTATGTAGTTCTTCATGGGAAAAAGAGGATTGTCGGAGTTGAGAATGTAGTGGACAAGGAAGAATACAATCAATACGAGTTGCCTTCCTTTGGAAATGACATAAGAGTCGATGAAGAATAACGTGATGAAACTTGCCACATACGCGTCGATCATCATGAAGAGCTAATTTTTAAAGGAGATAAGTAAGTGGAATGATGAATGAAATGTTTATGTGTCATATATATGTTCTGAATTTGCATTTATGTATATGAGAATGTGTCATATGTGAATTTGCATTTATGTATATGAGAATGAAAAAGGCTGGAATACTGCTTCATATTCTTTTAAAAAAAAACATAAGGTCAATGGCTGATTGTCATACGGTCAAAATTTCCCCAATCAGAAATGTGAGCCAGGAGGGAATAGAAAATTTTAGTACTCCTATCACACCACTTTGCCTTTTGCACAAAGATCCAAGTTAATTGTACTGCATGCTACAGGATGAAGATAGATTACTGGTCAGAAACCAGCACTTCTGCACCACCAGATGGTTATTATCACAGACGGTTATTTATTAGAACCATCTATGATGTGTATTTATCATAGACGGTTATTTATTAGAACCATCTATGATATGTATTTATCACAGATGGTTCTACTTTAGAACCGTTTATGATATCCAACCCTATTTATATTTACCATATACGGTTATTTATTGGAATCGTCTGTGATGTGTATTTATCACAAATGACTCTACTTTAGAATCGTCTATGATGTTCAACCCTATTTATATTCGAACTCTAGGGTTTGCCCGCGCCCCCCACTCAAACTATTAAGTTCCTCTAACTAGATCTCTCTCCTCCCTCAAGCCCATCGCTGCCGTCCTCGACGCCGCCTCCTCCCCGAGCCCGGCGTGCCTCTTCCCCCAAGCCCGCCGCCTCCTCCCCAAGCACGAGCTGTCGCCTCCCCGAACTTGACGTCCCTTCCCCCCGAGCCCGCCTCCTCCCCTCCCCCGAGAACGCGTCGCCTCCTCCTTGAGCACGCATTAGTGGTTTCGAGTACCATCGGCTTTGTGAGTATTGAAGCTGCGTTTTGTTCATATTACTTTGCTTATGTGCTATGCTATTGGATATAGTCAATCTGTGTTATTTGTCTGTGCTTAGCACTGGGAGATATTACAAAGTGTTTTTTGTGTGCTCTATTGAACTTCTCAATGATGATTATAGTCTTGTACTAAAATTGTTTTTGATAATCGAGTTTAAACTTGAGCTCTAATTGGAATGCGTACTACTGTTAATTGATATTTAATATTTAGTCTATTACTTTCGGTTGGTTAATTGATTGAACCTTCAGGTTCTGTTATCCTTAACAATTCACAGTACATGCTTTTTTGTCAGTCAATTGGGCTTATTGCTGAACTTGTTAAATTGTGATGTTATATATACTGTCAATAGATCAAGTTTTGTTGGCTGACTGGAGTGTTGTTTTGGTGATCATCTTGCTTTGATCTTTTGTTGGTCGAAAGTATTATATGCTATATTTTGTTTAAAGATTCTGTTGGCAGATTAGTAAAGTATTATTTTAGAGCTCAAAGTTTGAATTGATATTGTCAAATTCAATTAATGAAGAGTACAGACTAAAGTAGTGAGAAGGCCAAGATTAAAACTTGTGCAACTCTACATCTGAGAGCAATGTCAAAATGTTAAATCTTAGCTTTATGCTGATTTTTTTTGTACACATGCTGTATGTGTTGAGCATATTATTCTTTTTAGATGACTTGGAAGAATTACATGAGTATATGATAATTTGTTCATTTAAATTCTGCTATAATTCTGCTTTATTGTTATTTAAATTTGCTAGAATTAATTCTGAATGTTTGCTAAAATTGCAATTTTTACAACAATCTTGTGGATTTGTTACTTGCTAAAATTCTTCTTATATGTAGCATGTATGGATTTTTTTTTTGTGGTAGCTATATATATAATAAGAAAATATCTTAATTTCTTCCCTACATATCCTAATTATTTATTAATTGGTGTGTATACCCATACACATAGAGAATCTTATGATAATATGTTCATGCATATCAGAACTTCTATTTCTTGTCAAGATGTCATCCGCTCATTCTCTGTTATCGTTGCCTCATGCGTTGGATGCGCCGTCCTCTGGAAAATCCAAGCCCGATAGAAGAGGAAATCGAAAAGGCCCGAGAGCTGATTTACCATCACAGATGTCGATGCGTCTGGGACCCCTCTCAATCCTCGCTGAGCAGCATTCGTATCCCGGAGAATGGTCGAAATAGTTGCACGGGAACGGGTCAAGATCACCTACGATTCGTGGAAGGAGTTGACCGAAGATCAGAAAGATACACTGGTGACGGAACTTTTCCAATCGTTCGAGATCCCAGAAGAACACCAAGCCTCCGTGCGATGACACGCGTTGCTAGCGGGGTGCAAAGCGTAGAAGAACTTCAAGAGCACGCTTATCAAGCAATACGTGGAGAAGGATCTGACGCCCTTCTAGAAGTATCTGTTCATGGAGGAGTACTGGCAAGACTTTGTGGCGAAAAAGACGACAGATGATTTTAGGAGTGAAAGTGTGGCGCATAGGGACCTCCAGGAAAAAAACACGCACCCTCACAGACTCGGCATCGTTAGGTATGCGGGTAAAATCCCACAATGGAGGAAGGAGGATGAGCAGGCAATCCTGTGGATGGCCTCCCCAGCATTTGCCAGGATCCCTGATGAGTGCGCCCGAAACTGGATAAGAGCGAGATCATCTACTGTGTCTTCGGGGGCCATCTCCTTTCCAAACCCCACAAATGAGAAAGTGTCTCAGCGCCTGGTAAGATATCGAACTACCTAGTTTGTAATTACTCCATAACTTCATAGAAAGTGAAATGACATGTCAGGCTCTTGCAGGAAGCGCTGAGTGCAGAATCTTCCCAAGGCTCATTCCAGACAGTTAGGGAGAGAGATATACTCTCCGCGACCCTGGGAAACAAGGAGCACCCGGGTCGCACAAGAGGCCTTGGTCTTTATGTTCCATGGAAATAGGGATTCTCAGAGGACTTTAAAGCGTACCAGAGTAGGAAAAGAGCCAAAGTCGAGCGCAATGCACGACTACAAGAGGAGATTCATGGATCCCTCAGAGAGGAGATCACTGATGTCGTCAGAGATGAAATGCGATGACAGATAGAGAGCATTGAGGAAAGACTTAGGGGAAATCAGTTGCAAGCCCCCACCACTACTATGCTAGCCAGCCCCCAACCGTCGGAGTAGTTGCGTGTCCAACCCTACCTCAGAAAGCAACGACTGATTTCCTATCGATGATATCCTGGTAATAATTATTATCTTTGGAATGCTCGATCCATTGATAGGCCTGTTGGAGTAGCTAATTTTGTATTGTTATGTAGGTGGCTACGAAGTGCAAACTCCAAGTGAGATATGCCTCTATTGCCCTGGACGCTGCTTGGGGCCAGGCGTATCCATTCGTGTCCGGGCCTTGGTGCATGGTGTAAATCTAGCACCAGGTTCGTAAAAGTGAATGTGGATGGTGTTCATGCCAATTTCAAGGTCATCCCGCTGCGGATGCCCCCAAACGATGAGGTCGTGACTGTAGGCAAGCTATTGGAACATTCATCCAGTGGCCCAAGAGGGACGTCATCTGCTTGGAGCTACCTGCACCGGTGTCAACTTCCCGGAAAAGTCCTGCAACGGTGTCAAGTCCACAAGAGCAATCTGCACCGGAGCTATCTGCACCAGAGTTACCTGCACCGATGTGGCAAGGGGCCGGTGCATCAGATGCATCTACACCTCATGCCCGGTCGACTCCTGCGAAGTTGACCTCTCAAAAGCGAGGCAACAAGGGCAAATCGAAGAAGCCTGATGATATCCCTTTCTTGTCGTTGGCCCAAAAATTCGTGCTACGTAAGCCGTTGGTCGAACTGGTAGAGCGCCTCCAAACCCTAGGATTGGCTTGCGAGAGATTGCATGCATGGTACATGGAACAGGCCAACAAGACGGATGGATAGGGGCGCTCAGGTGTCAACGTCAAGTTTAGGCCGCATCATGTTAACCACGAGGTTCAAGACCGTCTTCACGATGACCTTCGAGGACTTGTTCTTACTCTTCAACTTCGACGCCCTCGGCGTCTCACTCATGCGATGTTGGACACTGTAATCACAATCACGTTCGTGTAATACCAATAAATGTCATATATAACTCCTTGTTTTTGTGTGTGTGTGTGTGTATATATATATGATTTCTGAGATCGGATCAAGGAAATCACCAGTAGGTTTACTCAACCTACACTTGGTCTCCATGCAAAGCATCTAGGAGAATGCATCCTTTGTCGAGGCTTACATGACGACGTCATTGCTGTCTCACCACAACAAGAAATTCATACTTTTGCCCTACGACCAAGGGTAAGTGTTGCACTAGTGGCTATACTTGTTGATTGTACTTTATAAGCAACACAAACTTAGGTTTAATGACCATGGCGACATACCTGTGTAGGTTCCACTGGATTCTAATTGTAATTATAACAGAATGGAATAAGGTAATATACCTTGATTCCCTAAAGAGGGTCAAATACGACTTCATAATTGTCCGACAATTAATCGATAGGTAAACACATTTTCTCTATATATAATTTTATTGTAGTCTTTCCTTCCTTTGCAATGGCTAAGGCTAACTTTTTGGAATCACGTAGGTCGTTCGCCGCGTACGTTGCTACTGGAGGGAGATCCAAGGGAGGGATCAGCGCCCTGCGACACGATCTAGATTTTCTGGTATTCACTAGTGCACATTAATCCTATATAACACTTTGTAGTAATATCTCTCGAACTAACCAATTCTATTTTTGCAGTACCACCAACAGTTGCGGGGCAACACCTGTGGATACTATGTTTGCCACAACATGCAACTACTCCTTGGTTCCGTGATGACCAATGATCCTTTGATTTGTTAATCTTGCAATAATTATTTCATACTTATCAATCTATATATATGCACGACTTTAATGTTTCTAGCGATAGGTTGCAATCATCGCTACAACCGCGTTGGAACAGGCCGAGCTCAAATACATTCGGACACAATTTGCGTACTTCTTATTACGTGAGGTCATAAACCCAAAAGGGGAGTTCCACATTGTAGATTGAACTTGATTGAGATAAGATTGAACGTAATGGTACATGCGTATATTTGTTCATGAATGGTTAACTTTAGTTCATTTGAATTAATTGATTTGTGAAATGGATGTATTTGTTTCTGAAATGAATATGAATTGAATGTATACATGTACTTGTTATATTTCTGCTTGATTCAGATGGCATGGCTAGTATTTTCTGAGACTAGCTAATAAAAAGAAATAGATTTAGCAATACAAAAGAATATCATAGACGGTTAGTTTCTTAGGACAAACCGTCTGTCATACATCAGTTATCACAGACGGTTTCATCTACAAACATGAAACCGTCTGTGATAGATCTACAAACCATCTGTGATAGTCAACTATCACAGACGGTTCTGAGTTAATAATTATCTGTAATAGTCAGCATCACAGATGATTCTAATAACCATATTTGATAGTCAACTATCACAGACGGTTCTGAGTTAATAACCGTCTGTGATAGTCAGTATCACAGACGGTTTTCGAACCGTCTGTGATGACCTCATGTCATTATTGGCACATAAACTCAGATGGCTCACGAAACCGTCTATGATGACGTTTTTGAACTGTTTGTGATGACCTTTTTTGCAGTAGTGTGTTCTTCTGTCCTGATATAGAAATTCGATCTTACTGTACTTTTGTAAAATTTGAAAGACCAAACCAGGCCCAACTTTTCTCTGCGTGAAGACAAAACAGTTTGTTAAATCATTCCATCTAAAGTTTGAGATTCTCCATCCAAATACTTCGGTTTCTGTCTCCTTCCCGTTGCAAGAATAAGACATGATCATTCTCGACTGACACATAAAAAATGAGAATTGGGCAGAAAGTTGTCTAAAGTCAAATACCTCTGGCTAACTTGATAAGAACAAGATGCTCTTTTAAAAGGAGCGAAATAATTCAGAAAGCCAAGTTGCGGAATGTCAAAATTAACTGCCTGAATTGTGAACAGCTGGATGGTCAGAAATATTCAGAGTAGCAACTAGCACGAACAATACAAGTTGATGTCAATGACTACTGATAGGTATGACATGTTTCAGTACATTGCAGTGTGATCTTCCATTAACAAAACAGATGCAACTATGCAATCAAAGAAGCCTTCTTGTGAATTATGAGACAACCATCTGAAAGGCATAACCCCTAGTATCACTGCAGGTCAAACTCAAACTGGAGGGAACAAATAGCTTTAAATAGTGGTGCATGACACTGACTCTTCACATCACAAAAGCATAAGTGACTCAGGGAGATGAATTCCTCCCCAATGATACTACTATCCAAATAGAATATCAAGATTTCCCTCGGATTGCGCGAATCACTGCATATATGGAGGGCGGCTCCATTGGTGCAGTTCTGCAACTGTCTGTACCTCACCTTTCAACTGAAAATTGCATGTCCCTGAAAACCTCAGCCTCTGTAACCTGCCCACCCTAATTGACTGAATATATTCTGGTACTACTGCAAAATATTTGTGTCAATGAACGGTAATTGGTATCTGGGAAAGTTGAGGATGGGGTAAACTGATATGCATCGATTCAGCAGTCAGCAACTCAGCATCCCGTGACGCGGCCCGGTTCGTCCTTCGTATGCCGTTTTTCGGCTATAAATAGCGTGTAATGTAAGCGGTAATGCCTCGCCGATCATCGGTAGGAGGAAGAAGGAAGAAGAGGGGCCTTGCATGAGGGCCAGAGCCTGACTATGGTAGCCAAGGATGACTTGCCTATGTGCTCAATTCAGAAGCACCGGTGCCCTGGCCGGTTCAAATGAGCTGATAGGCAGTCACCTTGGCTAGCCTGAGTGGCTCTTCTCTGTCATGGAAGGCCTCGTCTTCTCATTCTGTGCTGTTCTCAGGTTCATGTACTGCTTGATTTGTTTGGCAGGTATAGCATTTCAATGGTTATTCATATGTGATGCTGCGAGTCTGTAGTTTGGTCAGATTTGCTCCTATATATGCTTGTTTGCAGATTCTTCAGAAATATGACGATGAACTACCTGTCACATTAACCGTTGTTCTGGTATTGTTTAATGGGTACTTTAGCTGTTATCTCAGTACATGGTCTTATAGATTGCACTACTACGATTAAAATGTGTTCTTTCTCATTAATTTCTATATATATCAGATTCACGCATATGATATATGGATTTAGAAAGAGATGTATCTCCAAAGCTGCACTTGTAGATGAGCTTTCAGCACTTTTTGAGAACATATTATTCAGGACCTCAAGGCATGGAACTATTTCTCCTTTGTAGCAACAAAATGACAGGGCAACAAGGAGACATGCAAATATTGAAAACTGTCCGTGTAGACTGCAACATATATACCACGATGTTTGTGCATGAACTCTAGCTTGAATTTGTTTGAGAAGTTCTGGCGAATTAATGGAGCGTCTGTTTGGTTTGCGACGTCGACTCGATGTTTGGCATAAGACGTACCATGAAACTTATCACTTAAAAGTTGCAAATTATTTGCATCGAATTGAAGATCGATCACAAAACAAACATATACATTTATTCCCGATCTTCGCCTCAAGTTGTGGCAAATAAACTGGATTAAGTTAGGAATCAGATCCGCTACTCAGTCACACGTACACTCCGATAGAACGACACACATGCAACTACGCAAGTAGTAGTACCAAACCCAACAAGAAGCACATAATAATTCAAGGCATATATAGGAACATGATCAATAAAAGTAACTATGATCCATCATTAAAATTTAAATGTCTAAAATCAATCTGTGAAGGTACTAAGTATAATTCTCTCTCTCATGGACGTACCATATCATTGCATGACCCTTTTTCTTAGAAGAAAAGTTCCAACTAGCAGCGCTAGCTAGCTAGCTAGCTATGTATACCAGGACAGCTTGCACGAACGCCAAGAGGCCGGACCAGGCTTCGCCGCGGTGGCGCCGGTGCTCAGGCGTACGCGCGCATTGCCGTGAAAGTGCACGAGAAGCTGCAGGCTCGCGCGGCGCGCACCGGGCCATGCAAGAGAGGGTCGCTTGTCACTGTCGCTGCCACTGGTTTCCGTCGGATGCCGACTCCTCGGTGTGTTGGCGCACAACACAAGGATCGTGGCAGCAATTGGATGCTTCTGATCTTGATGAAAACAAAGAGAGATTGGAAAAGGGAAAGAACTACGGGAAAAAAGCTACAATAGAAAAAAAAAAGTAGATGAGGATTGTATTGCTCGATTGGTGATGATTTCAATCGGCCATGGCCCTCTTCTATTTAAAGGGCGGCAGACCTTAGCCGTAAGAGATCAGAATTCCTAAAACCAAACAAGATTCACAGATATGATTCGGTTATGCCATCTGATCTCCAAACCTTCTATAACTGATAAATCTTTCCTATCCGATCACGTAAATTTCCACATATTAACTGATAATCTCTATCACGTAATTTGGTCCAGCGCTCGTACCTTCTTTCTTGCAGTCCGTCCGATTAAAACTGGACAACTCGATTGAAAAAGGGAGGTCCAAACGGTCCGAACGTTCCCAGGTGTTTTTAATCGTCCGATCTAGTTTCAACGATCTGATTGAAATGAAGGTTCGGATGGTCCGAACGTCCATATCATTCTGAACCACCCGATCTAAATCGAATGGCTTCTCTTCGCCGCGCCTTTCCTTGTCCTCACAACCTACTGCTTTGCAAAGACCACCCTTTGGCTGTTTTGCAAAGACCACCATTTTGAGCCAAGACATTCTGTTTTGCAAAGAACACCCTCCAGGACTTCCTAGGAGGTCTTTGTGGATGTCGCCCAGGACTATCCTTTTGGGTCAGGACCTCCTATTTTGCGAAGACCACCATTTTAGTCATTTTGCAAAGACCATCATTTTGTATCATGACTTTTTATTTTGCAAAGACCACCCTCTAGAACCTCCCAGGACGTCTTTGTAGGTGCCGCTCATGACTACCCAGGATGTCTTCTGGGACCTCCTCAAGAGGTCTTTGTAGAAATCGTCCAGGACAACCCAGGACGTCCACTAGGACCTCTCAGGAGGTCTTTGTAGAGGTCGTTCAGGACCTCTCAGAAGGTTTTTGAGGCTATGACCTCCTGTTTTGCAAGGATCGCCTTCTAGGACCTCCCAAGTGATCTTTGTGGATGTTGCTCAGAATCACCCAAAAGGTCTTTGTAGAGGTCATCCAGAACCACCCAGGATGTCCTCTAGGACCTCCTAGGAGGTCTTTGTAGAGGTCATCCAGGACATCTCAGGAGGTTTTTGAGGCTAGGACCTCCTATTTTGTAAGGACTACCCTCTAGGACCTCCCAGGAGGTCTTTGTGGATGTTGCTCAGGACCACCTAGGAGGTCTTTGTAGAGGTCGTACATGGCCTCTCAGGAGGTCTTTGAGGCCATTCTGCCTTCCGATTCAAAACCGAATATTAGTTGAATCAGCAGTAGCTGTAAGCTCTTACCATTAGACCAATCAGGACTGCAATAACCATTATAGATGCCAAATCTTGCCATCAACACATGCCCCCCTGTTTTTTGGAAAACAAACATTTTGCCATAAAACAATGGTATCTTCAATCGCTCTTCAAGACGATGATTAAATACCGGCCATACGTATGCTTCTCAGGACGATGGATAAACAACTCATCGGCCATGTGTGCTTCTTAAGCATCCTGCCAAATACTCGGATAGTACTTTTTCAAATACTTGCCATTAAGAGCTTTAGGCAGCCTATCTCCCTATAAACATTGCACTATATAAGAATTTTCAGGAACAATCTCTACAACTTTATATGGACCTTCCCAATTCGGAGACCACTTCCCAAACTTATTATCTTTAAACCCAACCAGTAAAATCGTCTTTCAAACTAAGTCTCCTATTTGAAACGATTTTTCCTTCACTTTCTTATTATAGGACTTGGCTACCCTCACCTTATCTTTTTCAATCTCCCTCTAAGCTTTTAATCTCTCATTTGCAACTTCATCTATCCTATCCATCATCAAGTTATGGTAATCTACAACCGACAAATCATTTTGCTTGGCCAATCTAAGTGCACTCAGATTTACCTCAACAGGTAAAACGGCCTCTTGCCCATACACTAATTCAAACGGTGTTACCTTTGTAGCACTATGTTTAGATATACGATAAGCCCATAATGCCTCATATAACACTTCATGCCACCTCTTAGGATTCTCCTCTATCTTTTTCTTAATGAGCTTAATCAAGATCTTATTACTTGACTCGGCCTGACCGTTGGCCTGAGCATAATAAGGTGACGAATTAAGGAGCTTGATTCTAAGTGATTTGGCGAATTCTCGTACTTGATGGGACATAAAAGATGAACCTTGATCAGTCGTTAAAGCCTGTGGTATGCCGAATCTATGAATAATATGTTCCAAAATAAAATCAATCACCTCTTTATGAGTCATGTTTTTTTAGAGAAACAATCTCTGTCCACTTAGTAAAATAATATGTGGCTACTAAAATAAAACGATGACCTTTAGAATATGCAGGGTGTATCTGATCGATAAAATCTAGACCCCATCCACGAAACGGCCATGGTTTAATTATAGGATGCAACATAGCAGCAGGTTCCACTTGCACATCACCAAACTTCTGACATGACTCACACCCTTTATAATATCTAAAACAATCTTCCAACATAGTCGGCCAATAAAAACCAGCTCTTCTTAATAACCACTTCATCTTATGGGCTGACTGATGTGTACCACATATGCCTTCATGCACCTCACCCATAGCAACTCTAGATTGATCCGAACCTAAACATTTTAAAAGCAACCCATCTACAGTCCGGCGATATAACTCTCTATCAAGCAATGTATACTTTAATGCTTGTCGCCGAAGCTTTCTATCAACAGATTGACTAGGGTTTCCTAAATAACTAATTAGAGGTTTTCTCTAATCATTAGGTTCGGCAACACTTGATGTTTTCAAAGTATCTGAACTGCCATCATTCTGTTTGGCCATACAAATTGTAGCACCTTCTAGCATCGGTTTTTCTATCATGAATAATTTACCTCTTCTAACTTGATAACCAGATGCTTGTTATGTTAAATCATTTGCTCTAACATTCTCTTCTCTAGATATATGACTAATAGTAAAATCATCCAAAGCTGCTATGACCTCTAAACATTTTTCTAAATAGCTATTTAGTGATCCATCAAAGCATTGATAAACTTTAGAAATCTGCTGCACAACTAACAACGAATCACCAAAAGCCTTTATGTTCTTTACACCCATGGAATCTAAAATTTGCAATCCTAACAAAAGAGCTTCATACTCGGCCTGGTTATTAGTACGAAAATACTCTAAATGGATCGATGTTTCAAAAATGATCCCTCCAAGTGAAACTAAAACAATACCAACACCTTGTCCTTCTCTACAAACCGAGCCATCAAAATACAATTTCCATGGATGTACAGATAAATAATCAACCAGCTCTATATTATTATCAATCTTATGATCAACAATGAAATTAGCCACAATCTAGCCTTTCATAGATTTCAAAGATTCATAAGCCAAATCATACACTATTAATGTATAAGCCCACTTTCCGATTCTACCACTTAAAATTGGCCCTTGCAACATATATTTGATAACATCGGTCTGACATGCCACTACACAAGTACTAGATAGCAAATAATGTCTCAACTTGGTACAAGCATAATACAAGGATAAACATAATTTTTCAATAAATATATACCTCGTTTCAGCTCCCAGGAGACGCCGACTCAAGTAAGTAATCACATACTCCTTGCCATTTATTGCTTGTGTCAAAACAGTGCCAATGACATTTTCTTCTACAGCAATATATAGCTGAAATGGCCTCCCGGCTTTAGGCACCCTCAACACAGGAGGTGTAGAAAAATACCTTTTAATCTCCTCGAATGCTTGTTTCTGATCTGCCCCCTAAGTAAATTCAGTATCTTTCTTTAACCGAAGTATAGGAGTGAATGCACTAACTTTACCAAACAGATTAGATATAAACCTCCTCAAATAATTCACTTTTTCTAGAAACTTTTGTATGTCCCTTTTACACTGTGGCCCCTTTATTTTTCTTAATAGTCTCTACTTTACTAGGATCTACTTCTATGCCTCTCTCATGTATTATAAATCCTAAGAATTTACCAGCCGACACACCAAAAGCACACTTGAGTGGGTTCATGTAACATCCCAATTTTCTGAGTTTAAAAATCCTTTAAATAGTTAGTAGGGAAAAAGATCACCATTTGGATTTGTTTGAATTTAAATTCAAAAGCTTAATATTGGACTTTACAATCAAAAACTTTTAATGTGAATAATCCCAACATGAACATTAGCCAAAACTATTTTATTTGGGTTCTATGTGCTCAGTTATATTTTCTGGATTTTTGTAGAATTGTTTTGAGGTCATTCGCTATTTTCTATTGCTTATTTGAATTTCTGGTATTTTCTAAAATAAAAAAGCTATTAAAATCTCAGAAAATCCTCTCGGGCTGAATCCCTTTCCTCTAGCCCGTTTTCTTTCTTTCCGGCCCAATCCCGCGCGAGGCCCAGCTCCCCCGCGCGCGCCGCCTCCTTGCCACTGACGTGTGGGCCCCACACGTCAGGTCTTCGTCCCCGCGCCCGGCTTCTTCCTCGCGAACGGCCGCGCCTGTCCGCCATTGCCGATCTCCGAGTCTTGTACGACAACGCGAGATTTCTAACAGAACCCCTTCTAGAAAACGCGTAGAATCTTATCCTCTATCTCCCCGCATCCTTCCGGATCAAAATCTTATCCCGTTTCCATCTCTAACTCCATTTTTCCCACGAGTTCATCTCGGACTCTTTTAGGGTTCGTCGCCATACGCCACCCTAGCCCCTCCTGGCACCTATAAAAGGCACCCCCGGGTTCACCCTCTCAACCGCAACCCAGAGCCGCCACCCTCACCTCCTCCCGAGCCCTAGCGCCGCCGTAATCGGAGATCTAGGGTTTTCGGCCGTGTTTCATCGTCGTCGAATTGCGCCACCGTCATCGTCGCCGCGCCGTTGTGGAGCACACCGACGTGTTCCTTATCACAGCCTCTACCTCCGGGAGCTCTCGTCGTCGCCAAAACCTCGCTGGAACCCCCGTCCGACAAAAGCCGAACCTCCCCGCCGCTCTGAGCTCGCCGTCGGTCGCCACCGTCCACCCCAAGCACCCGGCGTTGCACCATCAGGTTCGCAATAACCTCAGCTACACGCCGGTACCACTCACCGCCGGTGGATCACCGCCGTTCACCGTTGTCATCGGTTCCCGAGCGCCGCCGCCTGCCGGTCCGACGTGTCACGCCGCGTGGCTCGCCACCTCAGCTCCGGTGCCGACGTGTCATCTCGCGTTGCATCCCCGTCAGCCGCACGTGTACGCCCGAGTCAGCATCTCGGTCAGCAGTCGCCGCTGACGTGTCGCGCCAAGACTGGTCCTGATCAAATCCACGTGGCAGTCCACGATCTCCAGATCCCGAGGCTCGGTGGGCTTAGTCCACCGTGAGCCGTGTCTCTGACTTCTGGGTCCCACATGTCAGTAAATTCTTTTTATTTCTTTTATTTCCGAAATTCCTTGCTGACGTCAGCATTGCGCAATAATCCAATTTTTCTTTAAATAAATAATTCGGAAATTCCAGAAAATCCAAATTAGGGTTTCTTTTAGATTTAAAACTTCCAGAGGCCATAACTTTTGCATCCTAACTCCGATTGAGCCCATTCAAAATTTTAAATTTATCTAAATTCGAGCTCTATTTATCTGAGATTTTTATTTTATTTTTGGAGCTTGTTTTGCCTCTGTTATTTATTTGTTTTGTTTGTTTGTTTCGTTTGCGAGTAGACGTCGATTCGTCGGGGAGTTTTGGAGAAGAAGGAGCACCCCAAGATCAAGACCAGTACATAGACCTTTTCCAAGGCAAGTTATACCTTTGATCATCTTGAACTCAGTTTTCAAATTACTTTGTGTTAAAGTATTGCATTTTATGTTAATTATGTATTTAAATGCTTTGGGCATAGTTATTATCCAATTTGTTATCACCCCTTGACTTTGTATGTCATAATTCCTTGTCACCCTAGATTGGTTTATTAGTTTGTATTATTGTAGCACCAACGTGGGTTGGTTAGATGTGAGTACAATTACTTAGCGATGCTACGAGTCTCACATCACATGACAGTTGCAATTATTAAATGTGACTAAGTGACTATGGAACTTTGTGTAAAACTGTGTGCTATGTGTTATTACTTCGTGATGGCATGTGTTGCACTAAAACCAACTGGGTGGTAAAGGATTTGGACTGGGGCAAGTGGTGGAAGTTGTGTGATATGGTGGACTATGTGATGGGATTGATAATCTTCGTGATCTAGTTAGAACATAGAAGTCTTGCCTTGGTCAATTAAGGACTTAACTTTGTGTGCCATTGAACTAAGCCTTACTATACGACCACATGCCTGGTATGGGACGGGCCTAACTTAGTAAGTTATGGATTCTCGGCATTGATGTTCAGGTGGATAGGTTAGGCTGTGTGACAGGGTGGAGGTGTGACTACTTAGTGGTTGCATCGGGGACGGTTCGCCGCATCCCTGTCCAGCGGTGTGTGTTATACTAATTCTATGTGAGCTGGTATAGCGGGAAAACACATCGGGAATGTCAATTTTTGAGATGAAGTTTCCGAACTGTTTTGTTATGATTAGTGCTTGCTACACTAGTTGTATCTTGTGGGTAAAGTGTACAACCTCTGCAGAGTGTTAAATCAATCTATTCGAATAGCCGCGTCCGCGGTCATGGACATGTTCGGGGATTTCACACGAGGGGTAGTTTTCATAAAATGTTTGGGATGGGAGCTGTATGACCTCAATCATATGGTCATGTGAAATAATCTGTTTAGCTGTGTGTCTTTGTGGAAACAAATGTTAAACTAATATTGTCTATTTGTTTTGAATTATTGTTTTCGATCTATTATGGTATTCAATTGCAAATGTTGCTTTTATGCAAAAGAACCACAGAAGCCTTTTCTTTGGAATAAGTCTGCATCTATACATTGCATTCTGTGGTATGATTTGCGAGTACGGTTGTGTACTCACGCTTGTTGTAAAACTTGCGCCCAAACCTACAGAAGAGGAGGAGTCTACACCTGCTTTCGAGGAGGAGTTCGCCGAAGGTTGCTAATCGTTAAGGTCTGGATCCCAGTCGGTTGCCTGTGGTGAATTGATGGGATCTACGCTGGAGTTATTTCCGTTCTGCTGCTACTTTATTCTCTGTTAGCCCTGCGTGGCTTAATAAGTGTAAACTCGACCATAAGCTCAAAACCCTTATTTGTTATTCAAACTAATCGTTTACTTTATTTATCGTTTGTGTGGATCGATATTATCTATGTTGACACTGTGTGCACTAGCGTGATCCTGGACTAGTGCAGTATACACAGAGGGTTCCAGAATCGTAATTTTGGGTCCCGACAGTTCATTTTCAAACCATACCGACGCATTCATTCAAAAGCTAGACATAAATCGGCTAAGTGATGATCCATACCATCTGATTTAATAACTATATCATCAATGTATACCTCTAGGATAACCAAGTAGATCATGAAAAATTAAATTCATAGCCCTTTGATAAGTAGCACCGGCATTCTTTAAACTAAAAGTCATAACAACCCACTCAAATAAACCAACAAAAACCAGGACATCGAAAGGCCATTTTAGATATATCCTCTTTGGCCACAAAAATTTGATTATAACCAGCATTACCATCTAAGAAACTAATTATTCTATGTCCTGAAGCATCATTAATTAACATGTTGGCTATAGGCATAGGATAATCATCTTTAGGGGTAGCTTTATTTAAATCTCTAAAATCAATGCATACTCTCAACTTACCAGTATTCTCCTTCTCAACTGGGACAATGTTAGTAATCCATTCAGCATATCTACATGGCATAATAAAACCAGCCTTCAACAATCGGTCTATTTCTTCTTTGATCCGATCATACATATTTGGATTAAATATTTTAGATGGTTGTTTATAAGGTCTAAAACCAGATTTAATAGGCAACCGATGCTCAACTAATTCTCAGCTGAGTCCCGGTATCTCATGATACTCCCAAGCAAAGCAATCAACATACTTTCTAAGCAATTTTATCACTTTGCCCTTATATTCAGCAGACGTATTTTTATTTACAAACGTCGGCCTAGGAATAGTCCCATCGCCTATATCAACCTCTAATGGGTCAGCCGACGAGAAACTTTGTCCTAATTTTTCTACTTCATCAAAATCATCAATAGCTTCACAAATATCGTTATTGTTTGACCGATATCGCTCTGCATGCTATTGCAACCATTCTAAACCATTTTCTTTACTCATTTATAACATCATATTACTAAGCCGAGCTGCGGAGGCCGGCTGTACAGACACTGGTACAAAACCATCCTTAGTAACACTAAGATAGTCATAACTAGTAAGATCTAGACCCATCAAACACTGAACATCACTATGCTGCCAATCAGCTGAAGCATCGGCCAAAGCAACTTAGGCCGATGTGTCCGCTCGAACCACTTCTATATCATCATCAATCCATTGTATTAAAGTTTGATGCAGGGTAGAAATAACGCAGCGATTTGCATGTATCCAATCACGATCCAATAAAACACTATAATTACCTTGCACGTCGACGACGAAGAAGGCCGTAGGTAGAGTCTTGCTCCCAACAGTAAGTTCCATAGAGATGACACCCTTGGCCTCCGTAGACTCACCCGTGAAACCATTAAGCATAAAATTAGTCTTCATAAGCTCGATGTCCTCTCGCCCAAATTTCTTGAAAACCGAATACGGCATCAAGTTCACGGCAGCCCCACCATCAACTAACATCCTAGAAATCGGCCTACCATTGATATACCCCCTAACATATAATGGTTTAAAATGTCGGCTCGATTCCTCGGGCTTTTCAAAAATAGCTTCTTTAGGGCCAAGACATAACTAGGCAACCTCCTCACTAGCAGCCCGAAACTCCGAAGGCAATGAAAACACCATATTAATATCCATACCTTCACGAGATGGAGTATCACCTTTAATTATTGGAGACCCCTCATCATCTAGCAAATCATCCTCATCATCACTAGGTACCTGAACTGGTGTTTCAACTGACTTTACCCTCCACTCTCTTCGGACAGGCACCATAGGCTTTATTTCGTTAAATATTTCGTCTCTCACCTTCTCTGCTCTAGCCTCTCTAAGTTCTTGCATGCGCTGCTGCTACAATCTTCTCTTTTGGGAGTGAAAAAGACCGAGAGGACACCAACGGGACTGTGTCTTTGTCTCGGGTGGCAAAGATATTTTTCCCTTAACTTTCCCCACTGTTTTTGGTGCTTCAAAATCAGCACGCGATGTGGTTTGCTCGGCTGCTACTGTAGCTGAAACTATGGTCGAACTGATGTCTGCGGTACTGTAGCTATGGTACTATTTATGGCTACTGTAGACGCTCTACTGCTCGTATCCGAACCATGTACTGCCACTACTGCCGTGTACTTCCCATTGCTAATACTTGAAACAACGATAGCCGATCGTTTTTTCTTCCCTTCCTTTTCGATAATGGCTCTTTTGCCATTCAAATCCGACCTTTCACCCAAATTACCATTACTCTTGACACAATACACCTTTTTCACCACTTTATTATATCTCCCATCGTAAGATCGATTTCTTTGATCAAAACGGTCATTGTTAAGACGTGATAACCTATCAAACACAGGCCTTCTTGGTGCTATCCACCCCGAATGGAATAGTCCAAAAGGCATTAAAGGTGGCATCCATGGACCACACCAGCCCCACAGTGGACAAGGAGGAAAACCAACAGGAGGAGGACCCCATAGGACGGGCATTGGCAGCCCAAAAGGAGGATACGGTGCTGCTGCATGGAGGTCCTCTCGACGATGATCTCGACCATCAAACTCTTGCTTTGTAAGTGATCTCGGTCGCTTGAAATTACTTGGGCGACTACTGACCTTCTGGCCAGCCTTACCATCCTCATATTTAGCCAGAAGCTCCTTAAACATGGGCTTCGGCCTTTCAACTCTTTTGATGATCTTGCTTCTACCTTCATTAACCTTCCAATGATCAACTTCCGGGCTTTTCGGTTTGATCATCTTTGGCCTAACACTTCGCATAGCCCCAGAATTCGATGTTCTTGTGCCCCTCTCGTCTACCACCACATTCTTTCCTTTTGTAGATTCGGCCTAAGATGGCCGAACAAGCACTTTTTTGTTCTCAAAATCAATCACATTGATAGGAAAGGGATTGTGGTCTAGCTGCATTTTCAGACTTTTAGCAAATTTCGATCGTCCTTCATTAATGGTCGATTGAACCTATCGACGAAAAACATTGCAATCATTAGTGGCATAAGAATAAGAATTATGCCATTTACAATATGCACGCCTTTTTAATTCTTCAGGTGGTGGTGTAATATGATTGTCAGGCAATCTAATTTGTTTCTCTTGTAGCAAATAATAAAAGATTCTATCACATTTAGTGACATCAAAAGTATACTTAGTTTCTTCTTGCCCATTCTTTTGTGGAACTAGTTTTAAAGCTAAGCAAACGAGTGGTTTAGATGTTGAAGACCAAGCCCATTAGGCCACACATACGTCAACATCATCATCGTCCGAATTTTCAGATTCATACTCAAGCATGTGAACATTAGGACAATTGACTCTTACTTTATCACTTGACCTCTGAAAATTTCTAGACTCTTTAGCCCGGCTCTCTTGTGCCAGAGCCTTTTGTAACACTTGGCTAACATCTAGGAAATCATGACTTTCTAGCTTTTCTTTCAAGTGAGAAAGTAAACCAGAATAGGCTAGATCAGCTAGGTCTCTATAAAAAATTATTAGATTAAAACATCAGTTTCTTGTCTCTCTAAACCTTCTGATGTAATCAGCAACATATTCGTTGTAGTTTTGTCTAACCGATGTTAAATGCGACAACCTTAACTCAGTATCACCAGTATAAAAATATTCATGGAATTTTTTCTCTAACTAGGACCATGTATGAACAGAGTTAGGCCCAAGTGAAGTAAACCAATTGAATGCAGTGCCAGATAAAGATAAAGGAAATAATCTTAATTTCAAAGCATCGCTGGCACTAGCTTCGCCACATTGCACAATAAATTGACCTATATGTTCTAATGTGGATTTACCATCATCCCCAGTAAACTTAGCAAATTCAGGCACTCTAAATCCCCTAGGATATTGTACAGTATCATAAATATCGGGGTATGGTTTTTGATATGCACGTGATCTCCCTTTAGGCTCTACCTCGAATGTCTCTCTAAACATACTAGCTACTTGCTCTCTAATATTTTCAGGACCAACATATGTCTCAGCCGTAGGCCGATTAGGTGTCGCATTGACTGACTGTTGCGGCCTAAAAGCATTAGGTTGTGGTGTGCCATAAGCATACTATGGAGCTTGGTTCAACTGTGCATGTGATGTATGTTGTAAAGAACTGTTAAAATGACTGGCTGGCAACAAATAAGTTATGGGAGGTATGGGAGGTGTACTATATGCTACTATGTGGTATGGAGGCACAAATAAGTTTGCTGAATTTTCATCTACTCGGCCATGATAATCAGTTATATGTGGAGCCGAGCCAACTAAATTGGGTGAGCTATTCGGTAATGTAAAAGTAGATGGTGTGCCCCCCTGTGTAACAGTATTTGGTATCATTAATGATGGTTCCCTAGTATTAGCCGAACCCCCAACAACAGTTCGGCTATGGATATGTTGCATCGGTGTGTCCTGTTGTATAGGTATATGTGGCATAGGTGTAACCGATGCATCAAAAGGTATACGCTCATGATGAAATTTACTAACATTATTAAAGGTTGAAGCATGAACACCACTAGCTAGGGGCTATTTCTTATTTTTCTCATCTTGCAATTCAAGAATCATAGCCCTAACATCATTACGCAATTTTTGGGAATTATCGTGCATAGCATGATCTATCATATGATAAACTTTCTCCTCCGTAAGAGGTGAGTTACTTACAGCGGGCGTTACCTCAGGCTTGGTGTAGATAGATGACAGTTCACCCTCTTTCTTAATAACACATTGCCTTGTCTTCTGGAAGCATAGTAACATCAGCTTATCGAATTCCAATTTATGCTTCTCGTACTCCTGACGGTACTCCTCGGGTAGATCCTCAAGTGTAGGAGTAATGATGTTTTTAGAATCAACAGTAGAACCATCTTTCACAATGACCAGAGAATAGATCGATTTCCCAGTGGAGTCGCCAAAATATGTTGGCGCAAAAGATGCGCACAACACAAGGATCACGGTAACAATTGGATGCTTCTAATCTTGATGAAAACAGAGAGAGATCGGAAAAGAGAAAGACCTACGGGAAAAAGCTACAATAGAAAAAATAGTAGATGCGGATTATATTGATCGATTGGTGATGATTTCAATCGGCCATGGCCCTCTTCAATTTAAAGGGCGGCATGCCTTAGCCATAAGAGATCAGGACTCCTAAAATCGAACAAGATTCACAGATATGATTCGGCTATGCCATCTGATCTCCAAACCTTCTATAACTAATAAATCTTTCTTATCCGATCATGTAAATTCCCACATATTAACTAATAATCTCTATCACGTAATTTGGTCCAGCGCTCGTACCTTCTTTCTTGCAGGCCGTCCGATTAAACTGGACAACCCGATTGAAAAAGAGAGGTCCGAACGTTCCCGGGTGTTTTTAATCGTTCGATCTAGTTTCAATGATCTTATTGAAATGAAGGTTCGGATGGTCCGAATGTCCACATCATTCTGAACCACCCGATCTAAATTGAATGGCTTCTCTTCACCGCGCCTTTCCTTGTCCTCACAACCTGCTGCTTTGTAAAGACCACCTTTTGGCTGCTTTGCAAATACCACCCTTTTGAGCCAAGACCTGTTTTGTAAAGAACACCCTTCAGGACCTCCTAAGAGGTCTTTGTGGATATCGCTCAGGACTACCCTTTTGGGCCAGGACCTCCGGTTTTGCGAAGACCACTCTTTTGGTCGTTTTGTAAAGACCACCTTTTTGTGTCATGGCTTTCTATTTTGCAAAGACCACCCTCTAGTATCTCTCAGGACGTCTTTGTGGATGCCGCTCAGGACTACCCAGGATGTCTTTCAAGACATCCTCAGGAGGCCTTTGTAGAAATCGTCCAGGACAACCCAATACGTCCTCTAGGACCTTCCAGGAGGTCTTTGTAGAGGTCATCTAGGACCTCTCAGGAGGCTTTTGACGCCAGGACCTCCTATTTTGCAAGGATCACTTTCTAGGACCTCCCAAGAGGTAATTGTGGATGTTGCTTAGGACCACCCAAGAGGTCTTTATAGAGGTCGTCCGGGACCTCTCAGGAGGTTTTTAAGGCCAGAACCTCCTGTTTTGCAAGGACTACCCTCTAGGACCTCCTAGGAGGTCTTTGTGGATGTTGCTCAGGACCACCCAGGAGGTCTTTGTAGAGGTCGTCCAGGGCCTCTTAGGAGGTCTTTGAGGTCATTCTGTCTTCCAATTCAAAACCGAATATTAGTTGAATCAACGGTAGCGTTAAGCTCTTACCATTAGACCAATCAGCACTGCAATGACCATTATAGATGACAAATCTTGCCATCAACACTAGGCCAACAAAGGACGACGAGGACATGCACGGCCGACGCTATCGCTCCTCTGTTAGAGCATGCATGCATTGCCCGCTTTTAACTCTGAAGATCATGGTGTTAGAATTATCACCAACAATGGAGGTGGTAGAGGGCCCATAGGCCTCGGCTTGGAGACAGGAGGCAGGGTCTAAGGTTCGGTGGGTGAGGGGAAGACAAGGTATAGTGGAGAGGGGGAGAGAGGGATCCATTTTGTATTTGGGTCTAGAGCCAATGGCTTAAAAAAAAGGGGTACGACTAGCGCTTGGACGTATAGTCTAAGCACTAGTGCTTCGTAAGGCACGCTCCGACGTCGGATCTTGAAAACTGTTCTACAGCCGTCCATCTCGCGCATGAGAGAACCTTGTCCTAAACATCTCGCGTAGCACAGAGCATCCAAAATCCCCCCATAATTGCGCCCCCAACACTCGCTCGACGCCCCAATTCCGACATCCTCAGCCCATAAATTGCCCAAAAATCTTAGAATCAAAACAAACAAAACATCAAGTAACTTCTTCTCTCTGACCGGTGCCAACATATCAAAAAAAGAGATTAGGGAAGAACAGGAAGTATAGTCCGAATATAAGAAAAAACTTACAACATCACCATGAACAGTATGCAGCATCATCATTCAACAAGTCGTAATATTTTTTCAACGGCCCACAATATTTTTTTCGACGGGTCGCAACATATCAAAGGACAGTATGCAATATTTTTTCAACGGGTCGCAACATCTCAAAGAATAGTATGCAACATTTTTTTCAATGGGTTGTAACATTGGAACAATTGGAACCAGCAACGAAGAAATCCAAAAGGCAGCAAAATCCCCAATCGACGTAAAATGAAAGGGGAAATTAGCCAACATCGGGATAAAATCAAGAACCAACTCAATGAACCCCAGTGGGATGGGAAAAGCAGTCAAAGAAGAAAAGGGGACAAACAAGAGCCAAAAGAAAAGTAGCAAAAACAACCTTGCAGACTAGGAGAAGCACTTACAGGGAGCTGTTTGTTCGATAGCACATTCATAGAGGGATTAATCAGCTGGACAGCTTGAACAGAAGCGGAGACCGACGAGGTGGGAAAGGGAGAGGAGGAAGGGAGCAGTGTAAGGGTAGCAGAATGGGAAATGGGGAAGAGGAGTGCAGGACGGGAAGAAAAAGAATGGGTGTGGGTGTGGGTGGGTTGGTTGGTTGGGGATAAGGAGTGGCAGCAAAGTTCGATGCCATATGATGGCAACAAAGAAAAATCAATGGGATGGGGTAGTGGGCTGAGCGTTCGATGGGTCGAATGCCTGAACAGTAATGTTTCCCTTAAAAAACAATAGGTTTGGTCAAAAAATCAGTCGATTGTCATAAGTCACTCAAATCTAGCTACCCCGTGACATAGGGGGAGTAAAATTCGTGCGTAATGACCCTTTTTAGGTTTTGTTTATAGATCTTGGCCCATTCTGAAACTATTTTGAAATATGGGCCAAAGCTCAGCATCGGGAAAAAATATGTTCCACCTTAGGTGAGATTCGTCAAGGTCTTATCTTGTCAAAATATGTTCCACCTCCTCCTTGTTCTTTCCCCTCAGCATTTTTTTTCATTCCCACAACGGTTCGCCGGAATCGAAACCATCTCTCTCATCTTCCCTGAACCTGTGACGTTGTAGATTTCGCCACCTTCGGTTAGTCTCAGGTCAAGCCGCCGCCACCATCTCCTTCCTCATTCGACACACCTAGGCAATATAGAATCTAAAGCAGGTGAGGAGAGGAGGGTGGCGACCAGATGGGGAGGGAGGAAGAGAGTGGAGAAGAAGATGATGGCTGATAGTGGGCCCAGTAAACTGATAGGGGCAATAATGGCTCGAATGTGACAGACTCCTCCCTATTTTCTCCGTGATGACCTAATGTGTGGGCCCGCACGACGACAACTTGCATGGGGTAAGATGGGATTTTCGGGTAAAAAAACCTGACAAGTTCTACATGTTCGAGCGCAGCATTGCCCTAATGTTCACTAGCGGGAGTGACTAAAAAGGAATGAAAGTTGAACACCGATGACAATGAAGGAGTAGTAGTTTTGCAATGACATAGAGATCCAGCCAACTTCCAGTGGCAATAAGGAATTATCTCTTTTTAAAAATACCTTCGGATTGGGTCTAGTTCTAGGGAAAAAAACTCAAAATGGCAAATCCGTGCAAAATAAAAAATTAACGTGCAATCAATAAGGAAAGTGTGAGAAAATCCGTGCATGATGTTTCATGTTATTTGGAGAAAATTATATTTTTATTTTTTTCCATGTTTTTAGAAATTAGAAGGCTGATGGAGAATACACAGTAATTTAAAAGGAGTAAGAAAAAAGAACTTACAACAACTGTATATGTATCAAACACTACATCCATTAGTTATAAAACGTAGGCTCTTTAGTTATATTTATTAGTAACAAAGTGTAGTGGACTCATAACTCAGTATATAAGCAAAAAGCACCCCGATGAAAAGAGCACATCAAAACAAACTATGGGTAAACAACACAACACATGTCCTTACCGGGGGACAGTGGTGTCCATGGCTGAAAAAAACAGTGCATGATCATAACAGGAACATCTTGGAGTCCCCACTACCGGCAAGGACAATATATGTATCCTACTAGTCAAATCAACTTCACAAAAAATGCTTACCTTAAGTGAAACTTTCCCTCGGCACTCATCCATTAGTAATCGAATCATTGGCCATTAATTTAAGCTCAAACCAAAACGCAACAGTACACCTACCTGCCTTGGGCCAGCTAGCAATTCGTTATATGCTACTGAACAACTTCGGATTTTCACAATATGTCACTGGTGTCTCACTAACATATGCGCTCTGAACCCACATGTCAGCTTCACAATAAGTGACATATTGTGAATCGTGTAGTTATTCAGTGATATATTATGAATTTTCTCCTTGGAAATACTTATCATTTATATCCAAATGGTTGCATACACCCAAGCATAAATACCTGGTTGCTGAGGAATTGTTCCCACTTTCCACTAGTACGGTGGTTCCACCTCAGTGCTTGTTTGGATATGGAGAGATTAGAACCAATCCTTCGGATTAGAGAGGATTTTAGTATAAATTTCGAGTCAATTCAAAGGGATTAAGTCAGATCATAATGTATACAGGTCCTCGGAGTTCAAGCTCACCACGACCACATCCATGGTATCAATGCTTGCTTCTCCTCCACAATTTTGCCTTTACGACTCGACCCCAACCATCTCCAATGTTATGGCTGCCACGAGGAAGAGATCTAGGATATGACCACAACAACCAGGAAGAACAAGGACTGCTTTGACGAGCACTTGCACGAAGGATTTGCTCCTGTTTTCATAGAAAGATTTCTTGCTTCTCCATAGGTTCAAAATAGTTAGACAGCGACGAGGACATTGCTTCTACACATACACCGCCAACACCTATAGATGATGTTACGCAAGTTACAGTACCTAGACAGAAAGAAATTCAAGCTCTGATTACTAGAGCACGTGCTAGGCGACTTGATGATTTCGCGCGAGTTAACCGGTGCTAGTTGGGCGCGTTCGTGAACTTGGAGAAGCGATGGGCGAGAAGTGCGTCGTGAAGAAGCTGCTTGAGCCGTCTCCACCAAGTTCGTCAATGTCGCTTCATCGTTGATGTTGTTTAGTGACATCAACAAAATGGCCATGGAGGAGGCCATTGGGTCACTGAAGGCCCATGAAGAGTTGCTCAAAGGACGAGAGGTCCAAACAGATGAGCAACTTCTCATGGTAAGAGGACTTGACTCGTCACGAGGACGAGGCCGCGGTCGTGGCCGTGGCGAATGGCGCAAAGATAAAAGTAAGGTACAATGCTACAACTGCGAAGAATTTGGACATTTTGCTTGGGAATGTCCTGAGAAGGAAAAGAATGAGACTGCACTCCTTGCCGCGACATCAAACGATTCTCTCATGTGAGTGGGGACATGATGACAAGATTAGGGGTAATTGTTAGCTATAATCTTTGTCATTAGTGAATATGCATGTTTGTTTTTATTCATTAGTACGTAGTAAATATCCTTTGTAGGTGCTGTGCATGTTAACAAAGACGTGTGAGACACACAAGCTAGTGGCTTGAGATGAAGCGCATGCGGTTTGGACTGCGCATGCATGGCAAGGTGCCGACGCGTCCGTGCGGCGCGGACGTGCCGTGAGAAACGGACTGCATGCGGTGAAAACCAACAGATGAGTGGGTTAGTTGCATATTAGTAGGAGTCAAGGCTTAAGAATAGGTCCATAAGTGGAGCACGTCTTAAGTGGCCCTGCACATTAGTTAGACTTGCATGCATCGTTTATGTATTTAAAGTTGTTGGCTGTTGAATGAAAAAGAGGTGAGACAAGTTTCCCTGTGTGTGTTATCCTGAAGGTGTTAAGAGGAGTTGAGAGATTCAATTCTATTGTCTGCTGTGCGTGAAGCATACTTGTAGAGAAGAGTTGTGTGATTCAATTCTGTAGCCACTGTGAAGGTGTTAAGAGGAGTTGAGAGATTCAATTCTAACAATTGGTATCAGAGCAAGGTGATGATGAAGACGAAGCCGCGTGGTGACACCTCGCCGAGCGGAGCCATTGTGAGCAGTGGTTCGGGCGACTCGACGACGACGACTACGATGGCGGGGAGGCTTCCATTCCCGATGCTAACAAGGACAAACTACGCGGCGTGGGCGATGAGGATGAAGTACCTCCTGCGAACCAATGGCGCGTGGGGTGCTATTGATCCTGAGAAGGCATCCGGGGCTGTCGATGAGAGCAAGGACCAGCTGGCCTTGACGATCATCTCGCAGTCGATCGACGACGAGACGCTGCTGCGAGTTGCTGAGAAGGAGACCGCCTCTGATGTGTGGGCGGCGTTGCGCTCCATGCATGTGGGCAGCGAGCGTGTCCGGGAGGCAAGAATTCAGTCCTTGCGGTCTGATTTTGATAACCTCAAGATGGGTGATGCAGAGTCCGTGGATGATTTCGCGGCGAAGTTAACTTCGGTGCTAGTTGGGCGCATTCGTGAACTTGGAGAAGCGATGGACGAGAAGTACGTCGTGAAGAAGCTGCTGTGAGCCGTCTCCACCAAGTTCGTCAATGTCGCTTCATCGTTGATGTTGTTTAGTGACATCAACAAAATGGCCATGGAGGAGGCCATTGGGTCACTGAAGGCCCATGAAGAGCTGCTCAAAGGACGAGAGGTCCAAACAGATGAACAACTTCTCATGGTAAGAGGACTTGACTCGTCACGAGGACGAGGCCGCGGTCGTGGCCGTGGCGAATGGCGCAAAGATAAAAGTAAGGTACAATGCTACAACTGCGAAGAATTTGGACATTTTGCTTGGGAATGTCCTGAGAAGGAAAAGAATGAGACTGCACTCCTTGCCGCAGCATCAAACGATTCTCTCATGTGAGTGGGGACATGATGACAAGATTAGGGGGTAATTGTTAGCTATAATCTTTGTCATTAGTGAATATGCATGTTTGTTTTTATTCATTAGTACGTAGTAAATATCCTTTGTAGGTCTGTGCATGTTAACAGACGTGTGAGGACAACAGGTGAATTCTTTCCTCGAACTAACTAATTACACGATTGCCGAACATATGATACTACCTAATAGCACATGTTTAATTCTGGTTACATGTACTGGAATCGATGGGTTTCAAGGTGAGAGGGAGGAGAAGTTCGGCTAGAATGGAAAGCACCACTGCCACATGGAAACCCATGCCAACCAAATCACCATGCTGCTACTCACGTACTAGCAATTAGGAAAGAAAAGGAAATGTCCATAATTAGCGATATTTTTCTTTCTGCTTGTTTAGACATTGGCAAAGTGCCGTTCTAATTCAAGGTCTCGTTAATTCTTTGTTTGAGAGAGTTCTTCCGCTGTTGCTCTTGCGTTTTCCTTGTGATTGGCAGGAGGTGATCGTTGAGATCAAATCAATTGTGCTCCTCGCATACGTGCGTTGCTGTGTGGTTGATCTTTCGAGGTGTGGTTTAGCGATTGTTTGGTTGCTGGTTGCGATTCAAGGATCGTGGTTAGAAGCCTCTCCGTGAAAGTCACGGCTCCAATTATCTACTATGGATTTCTCCTACGATGTGAAGACCGGGAACAACTATTTGCATGCATCTTTAACCGAGGCGTGTGCATATCAGGTAGGGTAATTTTATTGCGAGATACACACTGTGGGTGGTAAATCACAATGTAAATTAGACACAAGAAGAAGCAAGAACAAGGAATACTTCGATGAGCACATGGAAAGAGAGCCAAAACAAGAAGGAAGCAACAAGGAGCACTTCCAAGGACACTTGGACAACAAGGAAGAACAAGGAGTACTTGATGGGCACTTGGACAGAGGGCCTAATCCGGTTTTTCTAGAGGGATTTCTACCTTCTCTGGAGATTGAAAAATAATTCCTAAGATGATTATATAGGATGGTTTTTATTGCTAGGTGTTCATTCAATAACGTAAATGTGAACAAGACACACCATATTATTATTGGTGGTAATTACATCTGAACTGTTTGTTTTTTGAACGATGTAACTAAGTTCATCCAAGTCAAGACAAGTAGTACCAATACATTAAAGCTATGCATGAACCTATAAAACAGGATTATTTTTACACCAATTCTAGCACTAATTTATTGGCTATCAGCTGGATCGAGCATCAAGGTCAACAGAGCAGCTGCATGTTCCATCTATGGTCACGCCCACACTCTCATTGCTAGCATGACTCTCCTCTCGTTAACCTTTCCAGCTATGGTAAAACCTTCTCCATTGTTACAGAATCCATGAAGATGAAGACATGCCCACAACAAGGAAAAAGAAAAATAAGTGTGACTAGCATCTAAGAATTCCCCTTATTAAAAACAAGTGTGACAGGCACTTGGTTGGAGGGCCTACTCTAGTTTTTATAGAAGGTTTCCTTTTTATTTAGAGGTTCAAAGTAATGTATATATTTACTAGATAGAAATTCTTCATTGCTTGATTTATTTTTTGCTTCTAGATTGGTACAAATTAATTTCACAGCTAATAGATTAGATACGCTTTATTGACAGATATGTATTGTTGGTGGTAAATTGTTACGTAGATATGAGTATGCCATCGAGGCGTGGCATATTTTTATTGTTCGTACTTTAGATTGATCTATACCTTTTGGAAATGACTAAAACCAAGATTGGCTATGTAAATAATACATTAATGCTACCACCTTCAATGTTAATCAAGAAGAGAAGAGATAATCACAACAGGAAGGAAGAACAAGGAACACTTTGATGGGCACTTGTGTGGAGGACCTGCTCTGGTTACTATAGAGAGGAAACATTCAGCGTACATGTACACATCATTATTTTACCCAAAAAAAAAAAACAATGGGCGTTCCATCCCTAGTACTGGTAACGTCAATGTTATGACCTAAAAGAGTCCATGTTATGACATAAAAGAATAGAGATCATATCTACCCGTGTATATGTGCTAGTCTAACTGGAAAAAAAACCCAGCAAAATATTGTATCTGCATCACATTTTGTTTTCTAAAATACGAAGAAGAAAGCATTAAACCAAAATAAAAATTTAAGTCACTTCACATATGAAACATTCCACCAGGACTTAATCTATTAACTATTCCAAACCAAGGACACAAACAAAAAAAAAATATACCATAAAATACGTGCATATAGACCTAATAGTTGAGGCCTTGTTGCCACCAAACCGCATCAGTGCTCAAGCTCACTTGTCCTCCACCATTTTGCCTTTGCATCCAGGCGACAATCATCTCCAAGGTTATGGCAGCCATAAAGAATAGAAGAGGTTTCCATGGAAAGAAGGAGGAGACTTCGATATGCACATGTACAAGGGGCCTGCAACCGTTGTGTGAGGGATTTTTTCCTTCCAAATAAGTTGAAATTAATTTCACATATAATTGTTTAGAAACTCTTAATTGAAAGGTATGCATTGTTGGTGGTAAATTGTAATGTAGATACGAGCGCCATCGAGGTGTGGCATATTTTTATTGTTCGTAATTTAGATAGATCCTTACCTTTCGGAAATAACTAAAACAAAGATTGGCTATATTAATGCTACCATGTTCAATGTTATGTTAGGAATAAAGATAAGAAGAGGTAATCACAACAAGGAAGAACAAGGAACACTTTGATGTACACTTGTCACTACTACAAAACAGGCTATAGAAGACACCCCATCACAGACGGGTTAATTTGAATCCGTGCTCGTGTTGGTCTCGCTGGCGCGGCATTTGCTTTGCCGGTCTATCACGCACGGTTCTTCCTAGTAACCGTCGTGATATATGATTATCGCGCACGGTTTATATAAAGAACCGTCAGGAAATATCACGCATGCTTCTATTTATGAACCGCTCGTGATAATCTCCATATCACGCAGCGGTTTATTAATAGAGCCGTCAGGATATGTCACAGACGGTTTTGTATATAAACCGTCTGTGATAATCCTCCGTATCACAGACGGTTCATAAGAATCACCGTCTGTGACATATCACAGACGGTTTTATTTATAAACCGTCTGTGATATATGCCTATCACGCATGCTCATATTTGGAACTGCTCGTGATATCTCGCGCTTATAAATACCTTGAGTACCCCGCCCATTCCCATTTGAGCCGCCACCCAGATAAAAACCCATCACACACATGACAGAGAGAGAGGGGAGGAGAAGGAGAGGAGAAAGGGAGGGAGAAGGAGAGGAGAAAGGGAAGGAGAAGAGAAAGAGAGGAGAAAGGGAGGGAGAAGGAGAGGAGAAAGGGAGGGAGACAGCAATCGGAATAGATCGATTTGGTATTTTTGTCGTGAGCTACGAGGGTAACATTCTTTATAACCCAATCGAGATATGGTAGAATATGCTAAGCATCGCGTGTATAAGAGTCGCAGTGGGAGTAAACTTTGTATCCGATGTAAGGGAATAGAATAATATTTTTCATTTGGTAGTTGGAATAATATTAAAGTTTCGTGAGGGGAAGGAAATGGAGAGAGAGAGCGGTTGAGAGAGATTTTATTAATCTAATTTGACACTATATATTTTGTTACATGTGTAGCGTAGATGGACCAAATCGATGTATGGTGTGAACCGTGTGAGTCAAGAGTACATTAATGGCGTGGTTGCTTTTAGAAGAGCCGCGAGCGGATATGTTGAAAAAGGGGATAAAATATATGTACTTGCCCATGCATTGATTGCGATAATCAAGATGTTTACCAACTCGGCGCAGATAGAAGCACACTTGATTCAAGGGTTTCAAAAAGGGTATACATGTTGGACCGATCCACGGTGAAGAGCGACATGAAGTTAGTAATAACGACATCGCCGAGGAAGTCAACGATATGCCGGATGTCAACGATATGCCTGATGTAGATCGTGCTTTTGATGAGGATAGGTCACACGATAACAACTGGATCGGATGCTACGCGATGCGTAAGAGAACTACGGCGAGAGAGAGTTTTGTAAATTCGAGCGCTTAATGGAGGACTCGGTGAGACCTTTGTTCCCCGGCCGCAAGCCGGAATATACAAGGTTGTCAACCGTGATTGAACCGCTTAAATTAAAAGCAAGCAATGGTTGGTCCGATAAGAGTTTCACGGCGTTGTTAGGTCTCCTAGCGGACATTCTTCCGAGGGAAACGTGTTGCCCAACACCACCTACCAAGCAAAGAAGGTTCTTTGTCCATTGGGAATGGAAGTAGAAAGAATACATGCATGTCCGAACGATTGTATCCTCTATCGTAAAGAGTATGCGAACATGCATGTATGTCCCGTGTGCAAAGCATCCCGATACAAGCGCCGAATACTTCTAGGTTGAAGCAAGGACCTCCGCTAAGATGTTGTGGTATCTCACTGTGATCCCACGCTTGAAGCGCTTATTTGCGAACTCAAAAGAGGCAAGATTGTGCGTTGGCACTCGTGAGGACCGTAAGAAAGATGGAAAGCTAAGACACCTCACTGATTACGCTCGGTGGAGAAACTTCGATCGGAGGTTCAAGAGTTCGTGCGAAACCAAGGAACATAAGGTTAGGGTTGAGTACAGATGGAATGAATCCTTTCGGTAACATGAGCAATGACATAGCACTGGCCCGTGAATCTATGCATGTACAACCTTCCTCCTTGGTGTATGAAGCGGAAGTACATTTTGATGTCACTACTTATCCAAGGGCCAAACAACACGGGAATGATATTGATGTGTACCTAGCACCATTGCCGGAAGATCTTGTGACACTTGTGGAACGAAGGGTGCAGGTATGGGATGCGTATAAACGAGAAACTTCACTTTACACGCCATGTTGTTCTCGCACCATCAATGATTTTCCCGCCTGGGTAACTGTCGGGCCGGTACAAAAGGAGCCAAAGCTTGTCCGCACCGCTAGATGCTACAGAGAGTATATGGCTAAACAACTCACGCAAAATCGTATACATCGCCACCGTAGGTTCCTTCCCGTGAGTCACCCATACCGAAGATGAAGAAACAATTCGACGGAAATAAGGAGGACGGTTCACTCAAGGGCTTTTAGAGGAAAGATGTCTATGATATGGTTAAGGATATCGATGTTGTGCTTGGGAAGGGACGCCAATTAAGAACCCGTCGAAGAACATCCGAAGAAGCGGTCAATTTTTGGGACTTGCCTTATTGGGAGCACTTAGAAGTTCGCCATCGCATCGACGCCATGCATGTGGAGAAGAATGTATGTGATAGCTTGATTGGTCTCTTATCAACATTAGTGGCAAAACAAAGGATGGTGTTAACGCATGCGGAGAGACTTGGTCGATATGAACATAAGGACCGAGTTAGCACCGCAAGAGATCGATCTAGATTTAACGCACCTCCCACCAGCTTGCTACACTGGCCCAAGGCCGAGATATGAATCGTGCGAGCTTGCATGGTGTGAAAGTCCCGTCTCGTTACTCTGCTAACATTAAGAAACTTGTTTCTATGCAAGATTTGAAATTAATTGGTATGAAGTCGCATGATTGTCATGTGCGATGACACAAATGCTTCTGTTGCAATTAGGAGTATCTTGCCGAACAAGGTCCGAGTAGCAATCTTGAGGTGTGTTATTTCTTCAACTCAATTGCTCGTAAGGTCATCGATCCCCAAGGACTAGATGCTCTGGCCGAGGTGGTGACGACTCTATGTCATCTTGAGATGTATTTCCCTCCGTCATTTTTCGATATCATGGTCCATCTCATTGTTCACCTTGTGAAAGAGATAAAGATATGCGCCTGTGTTCCTACGTTATATGTACCCGCTCGAGAGGTACATGGGAATTCTCAAGTCCTACGACGGAATCAATCTCGACCGAGGGCGGCATCATCGAAGGTTATGCAACGGAAGAGGTCATTGAGTTCGTGGTCGACTATATGGCTCGTGGATCCGATAGGTGTGCCTCTTTCTCGTCATGAGGAGACTTGATGGTATCGGGACCATCGGAAGGAAATCAATCACTCCCGATCTGGATACATACGCTCAAGCCCATTTCATGGTCTTGCAACACATGACCGAAGTGTCCCGTACATCGACGAGCACAAAGACATGGTACGCCAACAAAATCCAAACCGGTCTGAGGTTTGGATCATGAGAGAGCACAACCGCTCGGTTCAACGGATGGTTAAAGGTGCGAATCACCGGGAGGTCATCAAGTGATGATACATTGCTATGGTTGGCACAAGGGCCACAATTTACAATTGTCACATGGCAAGGATATGACATAAATGGGTACACATTTTATCACGACGCTCGGGATAGGAAGAGCACACCCGAGCATGTGTCCGTGATAGATGCATTCGATCGATGGGCCGAGGAGCTCGTATTATGGGCAAATAGAGGAGATATGGGAGCTCGACTACGTGCTTTTCAAGATCCCCTATTTCGGTGCCGTTGGGTCCATCTCCCACAGTGAAGGTTGACAAATGCACGCGTCACTACCGTGGACCTTGAACGTGTCGGATACAAAGACGAACCATTCGTCTCAAGCTAATCAAGTTGTTCAAGTATTCTATGTAACCGACCGGCAAATAAGAAACGCCACGTAGTTCTTCATGGAAAAAGAAGGATTGTCGGAGTTGAGAATGTAGTGGACGAGGAAGAATACAATCAATTTGACGTAGTTGCCTCCTTTCGAGATGGCATCGAGCTCGACGAAGAACCCGATGAGGAAGCTAGCTATATGCGCCACGATCATCATGAAGGGCTATATTTTCATTAAGATTTTAATCCATTGTAATTAATTTATTCTATAACATCATGTGTTATGGACTTGTAATCTCTCATATATTTTGATATTGATGTCAATGTGGGCGCTCATCGAAACCGACAATTGGTTTTTGAAGTAAAATGTGTTATGAGCTTGTCTTCATATATACTTGTCACCAGGTTTTGTCATCTCTCATATATGTGGATGTTCATTGTAATTCATATATACTTGTCACCAGGTTCATTGTATTTGATAATTGTCTGGATCTATCACAGACGGTTCTATAATATAACCGTCTGTGATAATGAATCACAGACGGTTCTATAATAGAACCGTCTGTGATATGAGATTATCTCAGACGGTTCTATTTGATAACCGTCTGTGATATCCCGACAAAACCAATAGGTAATCTGTGATAAAAGCTAATCACAGACGGTTTAATACACAAACCGTCTGTGATATGAGTTTATCACAGACGGTTTAAATACCGCCCGTCGTGATATGGAACGTATCACGCATTTGTTATTAGATAGAGCCGTCTATGATTACTTATCAAAGACGGTTTTAGTAAAGAACCGCTCGTGATAGCCTCTTATAAGGTGGGAACCGCTAGGGTTTTCTCACTCGTCCCTTCCTCTCCGCACTCGAGTTTATCGCGCGCTCCTTTGCCTCCTCTAGGGCTCCGCTCACCGCCGCCTCGACTCGACCTGCCGGCCCGACCTCGCCGCCCGACACTCGCTCCCGACCTCGGCGCCCGACCTCGCGCCCCGACCTCGGCGCCCCGACACCGGCGCCCGACTCGACGCCCGACCTCGGCGCCCCGACACCGGCGCCCCGACACCGCCGCCTCGACCTCGGCGGCCGACACTAGGTTGTGCTCTTACTCGTCACCTCCTCTCCCTCGCACCTCCCTTGCTCTGTGATGGGTTCTGTTGATGCTCTGTGATGGGTCCGACCTCGGCGACCGACACTAGGTTGTGCTCTTACTCGTCACCTCCTCTCCCTCGCACCTCCCTTGCTCTGTGATGGGTTCTGATCATGCCTTGTTGATGCTCTGTGATGGGCTCTGTTGATGCTCTGTGATGGTTCTGATGATGCCTTGTTCATGCTCTGTGATGATCTCTGTTGATGCTCGTGATGGGTTTGATGCTCGTGATGGGTTCTGATGATGCCTTGTTGATGCTCGTGATGTAGTCAAAATATGAAATCATATAGATATTTACAAATGACTTGAGCTCTTGTACTCTTTGTTTTGCAGCTTATAGCGAATTAAGATCGACTTGTATGTTTTACGTGATGATAGCCAAATCAAAATCAAATAGATGATTAGAAACAGGACTTGAGCTTAAGCATATTTTTATTCTCAATCATTAATTAGGCTTATTGTTGATATAAATTTGTGAATTATTCGAAGATATATGATTAGATGTTCTGCTTATAGAATGCTTTATGTGTTGTAGTTTGAGCTCAAGATCTGCTTTTGTAATTATCTAAATTGATTGGTGAAGAGATTTTGACAGAGGACTAAGATTGCAAAGACTATGTCTTATGCAATTTGTCAACCGAGAGCAATTTGTCGAAAAAAATGCATTTGAGGGTTCGTTTTGATTGCCATGGCATCTTAACTTTGCAAATGTATGTGATCTTTGAGGTTCATTTAACCGCAATTGCTCGTGATCTTTCTCGTAATAGCTTATGTGTTTAGTCGCCAATTATGCTCATTTGAGGATGCAACATTGTGCCCATACATTAATATTAATTGTTTTCATGGAGAAATCATGTCGTTAGGAAGCAATGTGGTGTCGATGTGTTGAATTTTTATCAATAGGTGACCTCTTTTGTTGTCTGCTTGCAAAGCATCTAGTTGTTGAACATTGCTTTAGGGTCTTTGTTGAGTTATTACACTAGATCATTCCATTGTTTGCATTAATAAGAAAAGAATGCTCACCACATCTTTTGGTATCAATCGGTTTGTTTTCTTGGTGTGCTTAACCTCGCCCTGGCCCGGTAGTAATATATCTCAAACTAATTATATAGATAGCAAGTAAGCGAGATGGCGAGGCACCATCTTCCCGCCGTCGCCGCCGCAGCAGTGCGAGGCACCATCTTCCCACCGCCGCCGCCGCGATGACAATGACACGAAAGCGAGATGGCGAGGAGAATCAAGATGCTCGGGCCGACCGGTCATCACGGAGGTTAGTCGGTTTAGGGTCCTCTGCGTCCCAAGAGCTCGTGGCGAGATTCCGGACCATGTGCGGGATACTTGCAAGGAAACGGTCCCCATCACCACACCAAGGTGGAAGGATCTCGACGAAAGAAGCGAGAGGCGCTGCTGGGACGAACTATTACAAAGTTCACTATCCCGAAGCGGACATGGCACGCGTGGAACGGACGGCGATGCTCACGATCGATAAATCGTGGAGGTCGTTCAAGAGCATTCTTGTCACGGCACGTGAACACGGTCGACGCCGCCGCAAGTACGATTCTTGACGCAGAAACATGGGACTCCTTTGTTGCTATGAAGACGACGCTGAATTTAACGAGCAAAGTGCGGCACACAAAGCTCTCGGACACGAAACACTCATCCGCACGCACTCGCACCGCTGGATACGCAGGAAAATATGATGAATGGGCGGCGCGAGGACAACGCGTTTCGATGTCACGCACCGCGTTCCTAGCCCGGTTAAAAGCGAGGCACAAGTCTCGTCTTCGAAGCATCTCTTTCACAAACCCGCAGACGAGGAAGTGTCTCAACGTTTGGTAAGTATGTCGAACTACCTAGTTAATAACTCCATATATAACTTCATAGTATCTATAATAACATGATGACTTCTTGCGGCGTGAATTGTCCGCCCAAACTTCCCAAGGCTCCTTCCATGTAGACAGGGAGAAGGATATACTCTCACACACGGGAAACAAGGAACACCGGATGCACGCGAGGTCTTGGGGTTACCGTACCATGGAGTCATGGATTCGCAGACGACTCACCGCACGTGCGAGAGTAGGAAGAGATCTAAGGCCGAGCGTGAGGACCGGTTCGCATGCGGATGACCAACATTTTGAAGGAAAGTCGCAGCATTGCAGATCAATTGAATCAACTCCTCGGCCCGGCAGCGATGCAAGCCGCCTCGTTAATTTGGGAGCCACCCGCTGCGACATCGAGTAGCGCCGCGTCCCACGCATAATTCGGACATGACGATGTCCAATTACCGATAGACGAGATCAAGGTAACGTACATGTATGGAATGCAAGCAAAGATAGACCTATAGGACACTTTAGCTAATTGCGTGTCGCTTTGTAGGAGCCACGGCCCGCAAGCTCGCATCGAGGTTAGTTGGGTCCATTTCTATTGAGGCCGCGGGGATGGTGCATCCATACCAGAAGGGGCGATGCAAGACGGTGTCCGGTGGCGCAGGTTACGCCAGTGGAGGTGGACATGGTACATGAACATTTCATGGCCGCCCCACCGAGATTCGCCGAATGAAGAGATCACAACACTAGGGATGCCGTGCGCTTTTATCCGATGGCCCAAGAAGGACATCGCCCTGACCCAGCAGATGCCGCGATCTCAACACGACCATTCCTCTCCAACGGACCTCCATGACTCCACCTCATATTTCGCCTCGTAAGGCCACCTTTTCGGTTCCTTGGAGAAGACATCGAAGGAACAAGAAAAGCGTGTCACCGATCGGGTCCCGAGTCGTCTCGCAAGAAGACGCCAATGCTTAAGACCAAATCGGCGCCCCTCAAGTCCGGCAAGTCGGAATATCCGAAGTACATCCTCGGAAACCGCTGTGCTCCCCGCAGATTAGGGCGTCTTTGGATATGCTTGTCGCTTTGCATGCCCGGTACTTGGATAGGACCCAAAAGGAGGGTGCGATCATCGAATCACCGCCGATACGAGGATAAGCATTTCTTCAACGGACGAACCACTTCGTCGTGGGCTTCAACGACCTATATGACCTATTCAACCTCGTTGGCCTTGACGCCGCTTCTACGATGTTGGACATCGTAAGTGCATACAATCAAGTTCTACATTCACGTAATACCGATAAATATCACAACTCATTTCTTATGTACGGATACATGATGAAAAATATCCGGTCGAAAGAACCGTGGGTTTCTCGACCCACATGTGGTATCATTGCAAACCATCCAAATGACTCGCCCTTCGCCGAGAAATACATAACACAGGCATTGCTTCACGCAGAACACGAAGTACATCGTGGTGCCCTACAACCGGGGTAAGTGTCACTACTTGCTCTACTTTATACGCAGCACGAACTCAAAGTTTAATGACTATAGTGACATACATGAGTAGGTACCATCGATCCTTTTAGTCATCATACCAAAGAGGAACCATGTGATATACCTTGATTCCCTAATCCGCAACAACCACGACTTCAAAGATTCTAGGAGGAATACTCGGCGTGTATGCTCATTTCCTTCATACATAACTCTATTTTAGTCTTCATTAGTTTGAAATGGTCGAGGATAAATTTTTGGAATCATGTAGGTCGTTCATCGACTATGTTGCCAACAAAGGAATATACGATGGAAAGAGCGCCCAACTAACACACAGGACAAAATTTCCGGTACGCGCTATAATACGATAATCCTATATCATACTTCATAATAACGCATCTCGAACTGATATATGTAATTCTATTTTTGCAGTGCCGCCAGCAAAAAAATGATGAGTTATGTGCAATCTACGTTTGCCATCATATGGACCAAATCATTAGAGCTAGGAAGAAGGATCCCGAGGTTTGTGAATCTCCAAATAATTATTTTCTAATTATAAAATTAAATATATATGCATAACACTTTACTCTTGCTAGCGACAGGGTTTGAATATAGAATTAGATGGACTCGTTGATAATGAGATCAGGGACATTCGAGGGAAGCTCTGCGGCTTTATCATATCAGAGATAATTAAGGACACCGGAGAATTTCACTCCGCTGCCGACCGAGCGCATCACCTGCCGCACTTCTCAACCACCACGCAAACAATTTACTCAATTATAATCCAATTTATTTTGTAACAATACTTGAACAAATGTGATCTTTTGTAATTTATTTTGAGTAATGATCAGATTCAGTTTGTCGACAATTGATTATCTGTGATGTATCTGTTTTTTTGTATGCTTGTTTTCAGAGGGCATGGCTAGCAATTCCTGAGGCTAGCCAAAAATCAGGAAAAATGTAGTTAGTTTAATGAACTATCACGAGCGGTTTTTATAAAAACGATGCGTGAAGACAGTATCTCGACGGTTATAAGAAAAACGCCCGCGAACTCAAAGTATCACGAGCGGTTCTAAGTAAAAACGTCATGAACTCCGAGTATAATGACGGTTTTAACAACGAACCGCTCGTGATAAGTCGACTTCACGACGTTTACGTGTAAATAACCGTCAGCGAACACGAGTATCACGACGGTTTTTAAATATAACCGCTCGTGATATTCGACTTCACGACGTTTGTGACCATAACCGTCAGCGATACTCTTCTTCCGAGCGGTTGTTGATAAAAACCGCTCGTGATATTCATATCACGAGCGGTTTCTCGACCGCCTCGTGATAACCACCGTTATCACAGACCTATTTTTCCGACGGTTCAAAACAAATCGTGATGACGATTCCGAACCGTCTGTGATGGCTTTTTCTGTAGTAGTGTGTGCAAAGGACCCGCTCTGGTTACTATAGACATGAAAAATGGTGTACATGTACACATCCTCATTTTACCAAAAAAACTATAAGCATTCCATCCCGAGTACTGGTAACGTCAATATTATGACATAAAAGAATAGAGATCGTGTCTACTCGTGTATATGTGCTAGTCTAACTGAAAAAAGAACGGCAAAATCTTGTATCTGCACCACATTTGGTTTTCTAAAATACTAAGAAGAAAGCATTAAACCAAAATAAATATTTAAGTTGCGTCACAATGAACAATCCATCCGGACTTAATCTATTAACTATTCCAAACCAAGGACACAAACAAAAACAATATACCATAAAATATGTGCATATAAACCTGACAGTTGAGATGTTGTTGCCAGTGGTTTGGTGGTGAATCAGTGTTCAAGCTCACTTATCCTCCACCATTTTGCCTTTGCATCCCGGCGATAATCATCTCCAAGGTTATGGCAGCCATGAAGAATAGAAGAGGTTTCCATGGCAACAAGGAGGAAGGAGGAGAGTTCGATATGCACTTGTACAAGGGGCCTGCAACCATTTGTATAGATGGATTTTTTCTTCCAGATAAGTTGAAATTAATTTCACAGATAATTGTTTAGAAACTCTTAATCAAAAGTTATGCATTGTTGGTGGTAAATCATAACGTAGATATGAGTGCCATCGAGGTGTGGCATATTTTTATTTTTCGTAATTTCAGTTGACCTATACCTTTTGGAAATGACTAAAACCAAGATTGGCTATATAAATAATACATTAATGCTACCATCTTCAATGTAATGCCAAGAATCAAGAAGAGATGAGAAAATCACAACAAGAAGGGAGAATAAGGAACACTTTGATGGCCACTTGTGCGGAGGACCCGCTCTAGTTACAATAGAGAGGGAAAATGTGGTGTACATGTACACGTCATCATTGTTCCACCAAAAAAACTATGTGTGTTCCATCCCTAGTACTGGTAATGTCAATGTAATGAGATAAAATAATAGAGATCGTATCTACACGTTTATATGTGCTGGTCTAACTAAAAAAACCAGCAAGATCTTGTATCCACGCCACATTTTGTTTTCTAATATACGAAGAAGAAAGCATTAAACAAACATAAAATTTTAAGTTACTTCACATATGAAACTTTCTATCAGGACTTAATCTATCAACTATTCAAAACCAGGGACACAAACAAAAACAATATACCATAAAATACGTGTGTATGGACCTGACAATTGAGACGTTGTTCCTAGTGGTTTGGTGGTGCATCAGTGTTCAAGCTGTCTTGTCCTTCATCATTTTGCCTTTGCAACCAAGCGACAATCATCTTCAAGGTTATGGCAGCCATGATACAAGAGGTTTCCATGGCAAGAAGGAGGAAGGAGGAGATTTCGATATGCACTTTTACAAAGTGCCTACACCCATTTTTACAAAGGGGTTTTTTTGCTTCCAGATAAGTTGAAATTAATTTCACAGATAATTGTTTAGAAACTATGAATTGAAAGTTATGCATTGTATGAGTGCCTTCGAGGTGTGGCATATTTTTATTGTTCGTAATTAAGATCGATCTATACCTTTTTGAAATGATGTCAAACCAAGATTGGCTATGTAAATGATACCTTAATGCTTAGATTTTCATTGTTATGTCAACTATCATGAAGAGAAGAGATGACCACAATAGGAAGGAAGAACAAGGAATACTTTGATGGGCACATGTACGGAGGACCCACTTTGGTTACTATAGAGGGAAAAAATGTGATGTACACTGCACATCATTATTTTATTAATAAATAAACTATGAGTCTTCCATCCCTACTACCAGTCTTACTGAAAAACAACAAAATCTTGTATCTACAACACATTTTGTTTCAAAAAAATGAAAAAGAAGGCATTAAACCAAAATTAAAATTAAAGAGAATTTACATATGAAACTTTCCATCATGACTTCATCTATTAACTATTCCCAACCAGGGACACTACATAAAAAGTAAACCATAAAATATGTGCAAATACCTAACCGTTGAGACGATGTTCCCAGTGGTATGGTGGCACGTCAAAGTTCAAACTTGTTGTCCTCCACTATTTTGCCATTGCAATTAGGCAACATCCATCTCCTAGGTTATGTCAGCCATGTAGAATAGATGAGGTTTCGGTCGCAAGAATAAAGAAGGAGACTTTAATGTGCACTTGTACAAAGGGCCTTCATCCGTTTTTATAGAGGTTTTTTTTTTGCTTCTAGATTGATTCAAATCAATTTCACAACTAATAGTTTAGATACTCTTTATTTAAATATATATATATGAATTGTTGGTGGTAAATCGTAACATAGATATGAGTGCCATCGAGGCATGGCATATTTTTATTGTTTGTCATTTAGATTGATTTATGCCTTTTTGGAAATGAGGTCAAACTAAGATTTCCTATGTAAATAATACATTAATGCTATCATGTTCATTGTTATGTCAGCAATCAAGAAGAAAAAAGATGATCACAACAAGAAGGAATAACAAGAAACACTTTGATTGACACTTGTGAGGAGGAGCCGCTCTGGATACTATAGAGGGGAAAATGTTGTGTACGTGTACACATCATCATTTTATCAAACAAAAATGAGCCTTCCACCTCTACAACCACTAATGTCAATGTTAAGAGATAAAAGAATAGAGATCATATCTCCCCATGTATATATGCTAGTCTAACTAGAAAGAAAAAAAGCAAGATCTTTTATCTGGACCACATTTTGTTTTATACAATATGAAAAGAAAGCACTAAACCAAAATACAAATTAAAGTAACTTCACATATGAAACTTTCCATCAGGATTTCATCTATTAACTATTCCAAACTAGGGACAAAAACATAAATAATAAACCATAAAATCGGTGCATATAGACCTAACTGTTGAGTCATTGTTCCAAGTGGTATGGTGGCACATCAGAGTTCAAGATCGCTTGTCCTCCACCAGTTTGCCTTTGCAACCAGGCAACAACCATCTCCAAGGTTATGATAGCCATGAGGAAAAGAAGAGGTTTCCATGACAAGAAGGAGGAAGGAGGAGACTTTGATATGCACTTGTACAAAGGGCATGCACCTTTTTTTGTCATGGGATTTTTTTTTTGCTTCTAGATAGGTTCCAATTAATTTCTCAGATAATTGTTTAGATGCTCTCTATTGAAATATATGCATTGTTGGTGGTAAATCGTAACGTGGATATAAGTACCATTGAGGCGTGGCATATTTTTATTGTTCGTAATTAAGATTGATCTATACCATTTGGAAATGACGTCAAACTAAGATTGTCTATGTAAATAATACATTAGTGCTTCCATATTCATTGGTATGTGAGAAATGAAGAAGAGAAGAGATGACCACAACAAGAAGGAATAATAAGGAATATTTTGATGGGCACTTGTGCGGAGGACTTCATATATTAATTATTCCAAACCAGGGACACAAGCATAAATTATAAACCATAAAATACATGCATATAGACCTGACTGTTGAGGCGTTATTCCCAGTGGTATGGTGATGCATCAAAGTTCAAGCTCGCTGGTCCTCGACCATTTTGCCTTTGCAACCAAGCGACAATCATCACCAAGGTTACGGCACTCATTAAGAATAGTGCAGGTTTCCACGGCAAGAGGAGGAACCAGGAGACTTCGATATGCACTTGTACAAAGGGTCTGCACCCATTTTTATAGAGAGGTTTTTTTTGCTTCTCATAGGTTGAAACTAGTTTCACAGCTAATAATTTAGATACTCTTTATGAAAAGATATGTGTTGGTGGTGATAAATTGTAACGTAGAATGAGTGCCATCGACCCATGTCATATTATTATTGTTTGTAATTTAGATTGATCTATTCCTTTTGGAAACGATGTCAAACTAAGATTGGCTATGTAAATGATACATTAATGCTGCCATCTTCATTGTTATGCCAGCAATCAAGAAGAAAAGAGACTATCACAAAAGGAAGAACAAGGAGCACTTTGATGTGCACTTGCGTGGAGGACCCGCTCTGGTTACTATAGAGGAAAAAATGTGTTGTACACATCCTCATTTTATCAAGAAAAACTATGAGCCTTCCTGCCTACTACAGGAAATGTCAATGTTATGAGATAAAAGAATCAAGATAATCCCATGTATATGTGCTAGTCTAAGTGAAACCTGACTGTTGAAGCTGTAATATCCCGAGTATTTGTTAGTAAATGTAATAAAGATTAGAGAGGAAAAACATAAATTCAAGAGAAAATTACACAAAAATTTAGAATTTTGAGAGAGTTTTGGGGCACCAATCCATAGTTGCGGGGGAAAGAGCCGGCCTTAGAGGCCCATGGCCTATGGAAGGCTAGTAGCCCACTTGAAGGCAAGGAAGGGGGACCAAACCACAAACCCTAGTGTCGCCGCCCCTGCTACAGTACCCCATGCCACTACAGTAGCCACACCCTTGGCCCTCGCTGCCATCTCCGGTGTTTCCCCTGCAGATTGGCTGGCCATAAGGAAGAGGAAGGAAGGGGAAGAAGAGAGGAGAAGGGAGAGGAAGAAAGGTTTCTTCGTGGGGTTTGTTCAGCGTAATCTTGAGGGTCTTCTAGGGTAATCTCAAGTCCTTATGGTTCAATTCAATCTTTCCCTATGGATCAATGCCATAATTAGAGTAGTTTATCCTGCTGTGATTAGATTCAGAATTCTGTCCATTTCTTGTGCGTCAGTTTTGGCGTAGTTAGATTTCGAATTGAAGGATTTCGTCTCCTAGAGATTTGTGGGGCTCATTCTGAGATTTCATTAGGTTCAAAGATAACCCAAATCGGAGTTGTGGTTTAAAAGTTATGTTAATTTTACTCCCGCTGTCCAAAAATCTTGACGAGAATCAACAGTCGTCTTGTTTATTAATTAAGATTTTGTTAAAAGTCGATTTAGGGATGTTTCCCAAAACGATGTTTGTAGAAAATTCCATTAGATTTTAGGATTGATAAAGAACACCCTTTTTGGATATGTAGAACAAAAGTTTTGTATGTTTTAATTTTACTGTCCATAACGTATGTCAGATTCTGACGATAGTTTTGAGCTGTGGGCTAAAATTTGTTAAAGGCTTAATCTAAGGGTAGAACCAACTAGACTTTTGAAGTTCATATTATTAGCTTTTCAAATTTATATAGAAATCAATATTTGGTTCAGCCAATTAAAAGCTATAGGATTTCTTGTGATGTTGTCCTTTATGTCTGTCATATTATAACTTTAGATTTTCAACTAAATATTAGACTCATATGTGGGCAGAATTAGAGGATCTCGCCAACTAGGTTATTGTATATAATTTTGTTATATTTCCATAGAGTCTGAGATCACACTGTTTCGAGTTTTAGAGAAAAAGTTATAAAGTTTTTAATACTGCTGTCCAGTATAGCTTTCTGCTAGCATGTTGACTAGCTGAAGTAGATCAAGTGTTTAATCTTGGGTTGTAGGAAGACAATGTAGAGCGCTGCAAGTAATGTCTTGTTATGCATGTTTGATTGATGTTTAGTATCATTCATGGTTACTAGGTGGTGGTGAACCCCGGTGCTAGAGTGTTCCGCCATTTGCCTTCCGTCTCACGGTTGAGGCAAGTGCAAGTAGTAATAATAAATTGATGTATTTCATACTCGTTGATTGCCATGATATAATTATGAGGATTTATGTTTGATAATGTTGTTGAGCATTACCTTTTCATGATGAGTTGATATTGTGATTTCAATTTGCATCATGACATACATTTATGTATCTTGGTCTACATGGTAGCTAAGGATTTTCCTTTGAGATCCCCGTCATGCATTGGATAGGCATAGATCCTCGTCATGCATTACCCACACTCGTGGAGTGTGGGCATGAGGTCCCTGTGCCTAAAGGGCACAGGTTTTGAGTATGTATCGACGGATACACTACTCGGTATTACCGATAATTGCAAAGAAGTTGAAGGAATAGCATTCATGGCATGTACCTTTCATTCTTGCATAAAAGATGGATTTGTGGTTCAATGCAATTGTTCACAATGGGATTGAGTGTCCTCATCGGCTGATTATGATGCTATATTATTTATTGCTATTGCACTTTACTGAGTTATGGACTCACTCTTACTTTGTTGTACTTTCTAGGTACTTCTCGAGGCAACGACATGCATGGGAAGGGGTAGACATGGTGCACGTCACATATACACAAACCACAACAAATAAACTAGTCCAATTATCTACAATTCTTATTCTTGATAATTACTTTAGATTCATTTCGTGACCATCCTTTGTGGTGGATGTTTTGACTGTGATCATGGATGATCCATTTATGTTCTTAATCCTTCGTTATTTAAGTTCATTTTATTCTATGTGATGGTTTAGAAAGTTTGATTTGATTATTCTATCATCTTCGTTGTTTTGCTGATTGTTGATGCTCTAGATGTATCTAATTGGTTATTAGATGCTTGAGCGTAGTAATGTTGGATTGCTTTTGATTAGATGTTAACGAGAAAGCGTCATGATTGATTTATATTAAATTGGTAGATGATATGCCTTTATTGAGTAATTATAGACTGTGCTAGTATTGATCACCAGCATTATATTATTCATGAATGACTGTTGGTTGGTTGTTTATTAAGATGTTGAAATTAATTGGTTCAGTAGAGCGTTTGGTAGCACTCTAGGCTTGTTGTCAGGCTGGGGTGTTACAGAAGCGTTGTTTCCAGTGGTATGGTGGCGCGTCAGAGTTCAAGCTCGCTTGTCCTCCACCATTTTTCCTTTGCAACCAGGCGACAACCATCTCCAAGTTTATGGCAACCATGAAGAATAGAAGAGATTTCCACGACAAGGAGGATGGAGGATACTTCTATACGTACTTGTACAAAGGAATGCACCCATTTTTATAGAGGGGTTATTTTTCTTCCAGATAGGTTTAAATTAATTTCATAGCTAATAATTTAGATATTCTTTATTGAAACATATGCGTTGTTGTTGATAAATCGTAACGTAGAATGAGTGCCATCGAGGCGTGTGCCATATTTTTATTGTTGGTAATTTAGATAGATCTATACCTCTTGGAGATGGTGTCAAACTAAGATTGGCTATGTAATAAGGCTACCATCTTCATTTTTATGTCAGCAATCAAGAAGAGAAGAGATTATCACAACAAGAAGGAAGAACAATGAACACTTTGATGGGAACATGTGCGGATGACACACTTTGGTTATTATAGAGGGAAACAATGCGGTGTACATGTACACATCATCATTTTATCAAAATACAAAAACTATGAGCCTTCCTTCCCTACTAAAGGTTATGTCAATGTTAAGAGATAAAATAATAGAGATCATATCTACCTGTGTATATATGCTAGTTTAACTAGAAAAACAACAACAATATCTTGGATCCGTACCACTTTTTTTCTCTAATATATGAAAAGGAAAGCTTTAAATCAAAATAAAAGGTTAAGTTACTTCACATATGAACCTTTTCAATAGGACTTCATCTGTTACCTATTTCAAACCAGGGACAAGAAAAAATATACCATAAAATACCTACACATAGACCTGACTATTGAGGTGTTGTTCCTAGTGGTATGGTGTTGTGTCATAGTTCAAGTTTGCTTGTCCTCCACCATTTTGCCTTTGCATCCAGGCAAGAACCATCTCTAAGGTTATGGAAGCCATGAAAAATAGTAGAGATTTCTACAGCAAGAGGAGGAAGGAGGAGACTTTAATATGCACTTGTGCAAAGGGCATGCACTCGTTTTTATTGAGGAATTATTTTCCTTCCAGATTGGTTTAAATTAATTTCACAGCTAATAGTTTAGATAATGTTTATTGAAAGATATGTGTTGTTGTTGGTAAATCATAACATAGAATGGGTGCCATCGAGGTGTGCCATATTTTTATTGTTGGTGATTTAGATCGATCTATAACTTTTAAAGATGACGTCAAACTAAGATCGGCTATTTAATAAGGCTACCATCTTCATTGTTATGTCAGCAATCAAGAAGAGAAGAGATGGTCACAACAAGAAGCAAGATCAAGGAACACTTTGATAGGCACATGTGTGGAGAACACTTTGATAGGATCATGTGTGGAGGATCCGCTTTGGTTACTATAGAGGGAAAAATGTCGTGTACGTGTAAACATCATCATTTTTGTCAAAATTAAAAAAAAACCATGAGCCTTCCAACCCAACTACTGGTAATGTTAATGTTAAGAGATAAAAGAATAGAGATCGTATCTACCTGTGTATATATACTAGTGTAACTAGAAAAAAGGCAGAAATATCTTGGATCTGCACAACAATTGTTTTTCTTCTAAAATACAAAAAACAAAGTCATTAAACTATAATAAAACATTAAGTTATTTCACATATGAAACTTTCCAACGGGACTTCATCTGTTATCTATTCCAAACCAGGGACACAACCAAAAAAACATAAAATATATACATATAGACCCGACTGTTGAGGCGTTGTTACCGTGGTATTGTGGCGCGTCAGAGTTCAAGTTTAATACCCCAAATGTATTTAAGTGAGAAGAAAGACTTTAGAGAAGAGAACTAATTAGAGAGTGGATTTAACAGATGTTTTAGGAGGGGTTGAGTATTTCAGATAACCTGGGCTGTGGGCTCTCGGCCCACACATTTAGGCCCAAGGGGGAGATGTAAGATCGAGGAGGCCGACTAGAGGGGGGGTGAATAGGCGTTTTAAAACTTCTATGCGCTAAAACCGATTTCTAATGCGGAAGCTAATACAAATACGATTTTGCACAAATAAGGCCTAAAACCACTAGGCTTAACTAAGTGCACCAACAATACAAGTCTATTGATAATAATCAATCAAGCATTGACTTGTAAGCAATTCAATTTAAGCAATGTAAATAATACTATTGCAATCATACACAATGAATAAGCAATTATACAATGAATGTAAATTGCACAAAGTAAAGCTCAAGAATGCAAACCACAATTGACACGGCGATATTTTTCCCGTGGTGATCGAAGACTTGCCGGTCTCCCCTAATCCACGTTGAGGTAAGTTCAACCTTTTGGATCGGCTCCAAAACGCGAGGCAACACCTCTGAGGTAAGTCCAAACCACTCGGACCGGTTCCAACCGAACCAACACCTCTAAGTGAGTTCAACCGCTTGAACCGACTCCAACTTGAACTTATCACCCCAATCCACTAGGGTTGCTCTTACTCCGCTCCGGAGATGGCGAGCACCAAGCCACTCACAAATCGCCCGGGTCTTCTCACAAGCTTCACTTGAGAAGATCACCAACGCACCACGCCTCCACGCCGTCTAGGTGTCGGCAAACACCAAGAGTAACAAGTCTCAACTTTCACTTGAACCAATAAAGTGCCAAATCTCTCGTGGATACTAAATCCACCACCTAATGCAACACATGCAATAGGATTTACCTCTCAAACCTCACTAAGTGCAACACATGCACAAATGGGAGTAGAGGACTTGCTCTTAGCTCAAAGGAACTCAATGGGATGCCAATGGTTGTCTCTCAACCGGCCAAGGGGTATTTATAGCCCCCAAACCAAAAACTAGCCGTTTGGAGACGAAACAGCCAAAAACTAGCCGTTCTGACATTTTGCGGTCGTACCGCACTCACAAGGCGGTACTACCGTTCTGCGGTACTACATGCGATTATACGGGCGGTACTACCGCAGCCCGATTTTCAGCGAGACGACACTCGGTAAAAGGTCATAACTTTTGACTCGATGTCGAAATTGAGTGATCTTGGACTCTATTGAAAGCTTATTCAGTGGGCTACTCAACCCACCTATTTGATTTGATATCAAACACATTTTATCAAATCAAAAAGCACAACTTCAAAAAGCCACTACCATGGTCTAAGTCCAAAGAGTTAGCAACAAGCAATCTTAGACCATGCCAAGGAAAATACATGAATCCCAACAATTTGCAAAACATATTTGCAAACTTAGATCATGCTACAAGGAGTAGGTACATGGACTTCAACCGTTTGCAAAACACATTTGCAAAGTATAGTCGCATGCTACAAGGATTATCCATGAGTCTCAACTATTTGCAAAACACATTCGCAAATATAGGCAACATGTTAAGTTGAGCTAGAGCAAACACAATGAGCTATCAACACATGACTAACTCAAGCTACTAGGCAAGACCCCTCTTAATAGTACGACAACCTATACTAGCAATCCGGTCTTCCAACCAAACACCAAGACCGATAAAAGACTAGGAACACATCCTTAGCCCTAGCTAGTCATACCTTTGCCTTGACCATCTTCTTGAAGCTTGATGACGCACATCTTCACTTCAAGTCCGGGTCATCGTCTTGATATGCATCAACCCATGATGCATCCTCACTCAACACATGATGAGTCTTCTCTTGACTTGATGATCAACTCATGATCATCTCTTCTTGAGATCTTGATATGCATCAACACATGATGCATCATCTTCTTGAACCTTGACTTGATGACAATCAACTCATGATGTCATCCAAAGTCTTCATCACCACGAACATAACCTATTTATCCAACTCATGGAAAATGTTAGTCCCACAATGTCATTAACATTAATTAACAAGATATACCGCATAAATGCTTTTGAACAAGCCATTCTCGAAGGTGCGGTATTACCGCCAACTAGCATCCGTATATACGCTCTCGGTAATACCGTTTCTCGAATGCGGTACTACCGATTTCAGAGGCTCGAGAAATCTGAGAAAAATACCTTCTCTGGAATTTACATACGCCAACATATTTGCGGTCATACGCTCTGTGGTAGTTCCGCCACATGAACTCGGTACTACCGCTCCACCTCGAGCAAACCAAGTCCAAAAGCAATGCTCTGGAATTTTCATACCGCACAAAAATCGGTACATCAGTGGTGCGGTACTACTGCATACAACGCCGGTACTACCGCATTTCGAAGCTTTTGAAATGCAATGCATGACTCCTTTGTCTTGAGCCATGTTGATCTCTTATCACCTTTGCATTTCCTTTTCATGTCACCATTCAAACTCAGGGACTAAGCCTTGAAAACATCTTAGCACACACATTAGTCCCACAACACAATTGCAAATAATTGAATATAAAGTGACATGAGTATATATGAACTACACAAGTTATATATACCAAGAGTATATCTGAACTACAAGTTGTATATACTAAATATGAGTGTATACTGAACTACACAAGTTGTATATACTCATATGAATATATTAACTACACAAGTTAAAATATATTCAAGGATATATGAGCATCAATGAACTACACAAGTCTCATATGCTCTCATATACTCATATGAATATATTAACTACACAAGTTAAATATATTCAAGGATATGTTTCAAAGTAAAGATCCTTAATATATGTGGAAAGAGAATATGGATCAATACTAATGAATACATACATGTTTGGATTTTTGCTTTTATATCCAAGCTGAGACTAAACTTGATATAACAATAGGAGTGTTAGTCTCACAAGTGCATTTGTCATTAATCACTTAATCACTTTGCATGCCTTCATGATTTTCACCTTTATATCCAAATAAGACTACACAATATGTATATCAATAAAAGTGTTGGTCTCCTAATTAGATTTATCATTAATCACCAAAACTCCATTACCACATAATGGCGGGTCTAGATCTTTCAATCTCCCCCTTTTTGGTGATTGATGACAAATCCATCATTAATAGCAACATTTGGATATAAGTCAACATATGATAAGAAAGAAATCATATTTGACTATATGCATGTATAAAGTTGGAGAAAGAATTATCAAATAAGAACATCCAAATGTAGCTCATACAAATTCTCCCCCTTTTGGCATTAAACACCAAAAATCCAAAACAAATCTTAAAGCAAAGGAGAGTCTTTGTAAGACTTATGAGCTAGGCAATAGAATTCATATGATTTTGATCATCGAAATATTCTCCCCTTTTATGATCTATGCAAGATATAAGATGAGAACATTCTCCCTAAACGTTTTCCTTTTAAGTTCTCCAAAAGCATTCTCTCACTTTTGGACTAAACATAAGATAGGGTGAACTCACAAGAGATAATCCAAATAATTGATCAAATAAACTTTATCCTCTTTTGGCATAAACACCGAAGAATCAAAACGAGGCCAAAAAGGAGTTTCTACAAACTAGTTTTCCCATATAATAGATTACCCATTTTGAAATTCAAAACGGTTTTCAATAAAGCTTTTTCAAAAGATTTTTGGAAAACTCCCCCTTACACAAAGGTTCTACTCCTTTGACACACAAAGGATTTCTTCGTCCACTTATCTTTGCTTTTGACACACAAAAGCATTCTTTGTCCAAATATCTCCTTCTTAGCTTTTGACACACAAAAGCATTCTCCCCCATTTTTTTATGTGTATCCACTTGTAAGGTAATCCTTGAACAATTCTAGTAGATACCACTTGTAGAGATTTCTTGTAGATACCACTTGTTGAAAGATATTCTTTAAGCTTTACTTGGATACTACGAGTCAACGATGCCACTCGTAGATAAAACTTGTAAATCCATATGTTGATACCACTTGTGGAAAACATGCGTCGACAGGTCTTGCAATCTCAAGGTGCTTGAACTTCTCTTTGCAAAGATCTTCAAAGAAAGCATAGAGAGAAGAGATATAGAGAACAACCACTTGAGAGAAGATGATACCACTTGATACAATAGAGAGATATATCTCTTGAAGAGATAAGACTTGAAAAGATATCGGGTATCAGAGAAACCACTTGGATAAGATACCTCTTGAAAAACAATATCAAGAATTTTGAGGGATCGGAGAGACCACATGGATAAGAAGTGATTAGGTATCGGGGAGAGCTTGGTAAGCAAAGAATTGATCAGCATGAAAAGAGTTAGATACCACTTGTGAATGACAACAAGAGATACCACTTAACAGATACAACGTGAAGGAGTACGATGATATCAATTGAGAATACCACTTGTAAGGACAAGATGATATCACTTAAAATAGTACCACTTGTAAAAACAAGGATACCACTTGAATCAAACACATATGATTCTCATGCCGAGGTCAAAGAAGATCAATAGGAGCTACCACTTGAAAGAATACCATTTGAATGATAAATATATCACAATGAGATCAAAATGGCATATAGAGTCAAAAAGTATTTGAGAGTAGCTAGCAAGGATACCACAGATCAAATTAACTTTGGGAAACAACCACAATAGATTTAGAATTGAAAGAATTGAGATTGGTTGTTTTGTCAGGATAATTGGAAGTACCGCCATACAAAGGCCGGTAGTACCGGGATCCGGTAGTACCGCAAGGATAAAGTCGGTAATTCCGATAATTCTGGAACTTCGAGGATAGATCAGGGAATTGAACTGAGAATTGAGATGGTGCAAATGATCCCAGATTTTATACTCAAGTAAATGTCATTTAGGATCATTATGCATTGAGGAGATTTCAGAGAATTCAAAAACATAATTTTTATGAATTAAGCTTTAGCTTTTGGAAATGAAATCGTATTTTTGCAAACTTTCACAAAAAGAGCCAAATTGAGCATTTGATGAAATCTATAGCATCCAATTGCATGTATGAGTCATAAATACCATCATGGACCTATTCATATGAATAATTTAGGCTCAAATAGCTAAACTCACTTAAGTGCTAGAAAGTGACCTTTATGGTTAAACTAATATTTTGGATGAGTTTCGAAATCAAATAACTTTTGATGAGTTGGTCTTTTGGAAATCATTTGAATACCAAAAATGTTTAGAATAGCCAACTCTAGGATTTTCCTTTTGGGACAAAGGTCAAATTCCTTTTAGAATAGATTTTACACAAAAATCTAGTTTATGTCAAAAACAAGATTCTATGATCTAGAATTTTGGGTAGAAACTCATTTTCATTTAAAATATGTTTTTCTTGAACCAAATCCTTTGGTAAACATTTGAAATGCATTTGTATACATTTTGTAACTAATTTTTCAAAGGATATACTAATAATTTCAAAATTTTGACTTTTGGCTTAATAGCTTAATTTTGAAAAACATTATTAGCACTTAATTAATTTGGGCACACATAGGGATGTGATATACATGATTATGACTTAGCACTCCCCCTTAATGTGCCACTTCAATCTTGCTCAAGATTTGAATAATCAAGATTTAGCACAAGAGCAAGAACAACCCTTTTAAAGATTTTCATGAAATGCAACCTACACAAGGTAAAGGGTCTAGATACTTCAATGTAAATACTTGTTACCGAGATAGCATTGGTTTATGATGTGACTTGATTATCCTCAAGCTTGGCTCCAATTTTGCATATGGTGAAATTCACTTCTTCATGAATGAGCCAAACCCCCAATGCATCTCCAAGTACCTATTAATCATTTAAGCGCATTTTTAGTACCCAATACTTGGTTGGGTCCATGAATGTTAGTCACAATAGATTTGGGCACCCAAATGGCCCTAGCATTAGTTTTATGTAAACTAACATTCCTAGCAAACACATTGCCATTTATATCCTTCCTAAGCAAATAATTTTCATTATAAACAGTTGGCTTAGGAGTGATACCTTTCGGACATTCCTTACTAAAATGTCCTTTCTCCCGGCAATTGTAGCAAGTAGGGCTTTTGCTTCCCCTTGATGTCTTCTTATCTTGCTCATTGCCATCTTGCCTCTTACTTGAATGTCTTGCTTTGACATCCTTTTGATTTGGACACGCGAGGCAATGTGTCCAAACTTCTACATCAAAGCACTTGATAATTTTGAATTGATCTCCATTTTGCTTTGGGTGACTCTTCACCTTCTTCTTGGCGGTGAGGCCAAGTCCTCTCTTGTCCATTTTCTTGATAGGGCACTTGGAGGCAAAGTGACCCTTCTCATTGCAATCAAAGCATTTTATATCCTTGATCTTTTTACTTTCCTCTACAAGATTAGTCTCACAAGACATAGAGGAAATCGAAGCATTTAATTTAGAGCAACAAGGTATATCATTTAAATCATTTACCTTGTTAGGGCACACGGAAGCAATGTGTCCCTTTTCATAACATCCAAAGCATTTGATATTTGAGTATTTCTTTCCTTTTTGCTTTCGGATGAACTTCACCTTTTTCATTTCGATGAAGCCAAGTCCTCTCTTGTAATCTTCCTTATTAGGGCATTTTGAGGAGAGGTGACCCTTTTGATGACAATCAAAACACTTGATGTTCTTGTTGTGTCTTTGATTGTGTCTCATCTTGCTATTCTCCCTTTTCTTCATGGGAGTGAAGCCGATTCCACTCTTGTCATTTGAGCTTCGTTGCTTGCTCAAGATATCATCAAGAGTGGCCTTCCCTTTGTGGCTTCTATCCAAGTCATTTTTCAAATTTGCGACTTGGGCCTTGAGTTTTTTGTTTTCCTCTACAAGGTTAATCTCACAAGACATAGAGGAAATAGAAGCATTTTCACAAGTGCTACAAGGCATATCAATTAAATCATCGCATGAAGTGGATATATCAATTTTAGATGAATTGCAAGAATTAGGAGCTATGCATGGCAAATCATCTATTAAATTACATGTTACACCTATATCCACCTTGGAGCTAGTAAATTCATTTAGGAGAAGCTTTTCATGTTCATCTTTTAAAACATCATAATTATTTTGAAGTAAGACATGTTCTTTCTTCAAAACTTTGAATTTAGATTTCTCCATTCCTAAATATTCATTTAATTCTTCTAGCATCTCCATCAATTCATCATATGAAGGCTCATAATTATTTACCTCATTTTTACCTTTAGCCATAAAGCAATGAGGCGATGTTGATGGAGTTGATGTTTGATCATTGTCGGAGCTAGAAGTTGAGCATTCTTTTTCCGACATCCATTCTTCTATGCGATCATTACTTGTGGAAGTGGACCTTTCATAATATTCTTGAAGATGGGTCCACATCTCATGAATGTTCTTGTGATCGCATATGGCATCAAACACATCTACACTCAAAGCACTAAATAAAACGTTAATTGCTTGAGCGTCGAGATGTAAGCATTTCTCTTCCTCAATTGTTGGATCAAGACTATCCAATGGAGGAGAAAAGCCAACATCTACAATCCGCCATATATTTAGGCCCATGGCCTTAAAATAACATGACATGCGGATTTTCCAATGTGCATAATTTGTGCCATCAAATTTAGGTACTTCACTTAGGTGCACTAAATCTCTAGTCGTCATCCTTTACTCTCTAGACGGTTAAGTCTAATAAATGAGAGACCAAGCTCTGATACCACTTGTAAGATCGAGGAGGCCGACTAGAGGGGGGGTGAATAGGCGTTTTAAAACTTCTATGCGCTAAAACCGATTTCTAATGCGGAAGCTAATACAAATACGATTTTGCACAAATAAGGCCTAAAACCACTAGGCTTAACTAAGTGCACCAACAATACAAGTCTATTGATAATAATCAATCAAGCATTGACTTGTAAGCAATTCAATTTAAGCAATGTAAATAATACTATTGCAATCATACACAATGAATAAGCAATTATACAATGAATGTAAATTGCACAAAGTAAAGCTCAAGAATGCAAACCACAATTGACACGGCGATATTTTTCCGTGGTGATCGAAGACTTGCGGTCTCCTAATCCACGTTGAGGTAAGTTCAACCTTTTGGATCGGCTCCAAAACGCGAGGCAACACCTCGAGGTAAGTCCAAACCACTTGGACCGGTTCCAACCGAACCAACACCTCTAAGTGAGTTCAACCGCTTGAACCGACTCCAACTTGAACTTATCACCCCAATCCACTAGGGTTGCTCTTACTCCGCTCCGGAGATGGCGAGCACCAAGCCACTCACAAATCGCCCGGGTCTTCTCACAAGCTTCACTTGAGAAGATCACCGACGCACCACGTCTCCACGCCGTCTAGGTGTCGGCAAACACCAAGAGTAACAAGTCTCAACTTTCACTTGAACCAATAAAGTGCCAAAGCTCTCGTGGATACTAAATCCACCACCTAATGCAACACATGCAATAGGATTTGCCTCTCAAACCTCACTAAGTGCAGCACATACACAAATGGGAGTAGAGGACTTGCTCTTAGCTCAAAGGAACTCAATGGGATGCCAAAGGTTGTCTCTCAACCGGCCAAGGGGGTATTTATAGCCCCCAAACCAAAAACTAACCGTTTGGAGACGAAACAGCCAAAAACTAGCCGTTACAGCATTTTGCGGTCGTACCGCACTCACAAGGGGCGGTACTACCGTTCTGCGGTACAACCGCAGTTATACGGGCGGTACTACCGCAGCCCGATTTTCAGCACAGACAACACTCGGTAAAAAGGTCATAACTTTTGACTCCGATGTCGGAATTGAGTGATCTTGGACTCTATTGAAAGCTTATTCAGTGGGCTACTCAACCCACCTATTTGATTTGATCTCAAACATATTTTATCAAATCAAAAAGCACAACTTCAAAAAGCCACTACCATGGTCTAAGTCCAAAGAGTTAGCAACAAGCAATCTTAGACCATGCCAAGGGAAAATACATGAATCCCAACAATTTGCAAAACATATTTGCAAACTTAGATCATGCTACAAGGAGTAGGTACATGGACTTCAACCGTTTGCAAAACACATTTGCAAAGTATAGTCACATGCTACAAGGATTATCCATGAGTCTCAACTATTTGCAAAACACATTCGCAAATATAGGCAACATGTTAAGTTGAGCTAGAGCAAACACAATGAGCTATCAACACATGACTAACTCAAGCTACTAGGCAAGACCCCTCTTAATAGTACGACAACCTATACTAGCAATCCGGTCTTCCAACGAAACACCAAGACCGATAAAAGACTAGGAACACATCCTTAGCCCTAGCTAGTCATACCTTTGCCTTGACCATCTTCTTGAAGCTTGATGACGCACATCTTCACTTCAAGTCCGGGTCATCGTCTTGATATGCATCAACCCATGATGCATCCTCACTCAACACATGATGAGTCTTCTCTTGACTTGATGATCAACTCATGATCATCTCTTCTTCGAGATCTTGATATGCATCAACACATGATGCATCATCTTCTTGAACCTTGACTTGATGACAATCAACTCATGATGTCATCCAAAGTCTTCATCACCTGGAACATAACCTATTTATCCAACTCATGGAAAATGTTAGTCCCACAATGTCATTAACATTAATTAACAAGATATACCTGCATAAATGCTTTTGAACAAGCCATTACTGAAGGTGCGGTATTACCGCCAACTAGCATCCGGTAATACCGCTCTCGTAATACTGCTTTCTCGAATGCGGTACTACCGATTTCGAGCTCGAAAATACGAAAAATACCTTCTCTGGAATTTACATACCGCCAACATATTTGCGGTCATACGCTCTGTGGTAGTTCCACCACATGAACTCCGTACTACCGCTCCACCTCGAGCAAACCAAGTCCAAAAGCAATGCTCTGGAATTTTCATACCGCACAAAAATCGGTACATCCAGTGGTGCGGTACTACCACAAGCATACAACGCCGGTACTACGCATTTCGAAGCTTTTGAAATGCAATGCATGACTCCTTTGTCTTGAGCCATGTTGATCTCTTATCACCTTTGCATTTCCTTTTCATGTCACCATTCAAACTCAGGGACTAAGCCTTGAAAACATCTTAGCACACACATTAGTCCCACAACACAATTGCAAATAATTGAATATAAAGTGACATGAGTATATATGAACTACACAAGTTATATATACCAAGAGTATATCTGAACTACAAGTTGTATATACTAAATATGAGTGTATCTGAACTACACAAGTTGTATATACTCATATGAATATATTAACTACACAAGTTAAAATATATTCAAGGATATATGAGCATCAATGAACTACACAAGTCTCATATGCTCTCATATACTCATATGAATATATTAACTACACAAGTTAAATATATTCAAGGATATGTTTCAAAGTAAAGATCCTTAATATATGTGGAAAGAGAATATGGATCAATACTAATGAAACCACAAAATATAGAATGAACTCCCCCTAAATGTGTGCATACACAAATGTGTAATGGAAACATATGCACATATCCAAGTTAACCTTTTGGTAGAGTTTAACCTATATTTTGGATCAGAGAATGCAACAAGATATAATAATAAGAAGTAGAATGCATACCTCTTGTATTTTCATCTTTATATCCAAACGAGACTAAGCAATAGATAATCAATAGAATTGTTAGTCTCACAAATAGATTTGTCATTAATGAATACATACATGTTTGGATTTTTGCTTTTATATCCAAGCTGAGACTAAACTTGATATAACAATAGGAGTGTTAGTCTCACAAGTGCATTTGTCATTAATCACTTAATCACTTTGCATGCCTTCATGATTTTCACCTTTATATCCAAATAAGACTACACAATATGTATATCAATAAAAGTGTTAGTCTCCTAATTAGATTTATCATTAATCACCAAAACTCCATTACCACATAATGGCGGGTCTAGATCTTTCAGGAGGGGCAGCCGGCCATATAAGAGGGGGGAAACCCTAGCTTTGCTACAGTACCACCGTACTACAGTGTCGCCGCCATTACTGTAGCACTATAGCACGCCCCCATTGCTGCCGCCCCCTCCATGCTGTCCTCCTCGGCCAAGCCTTGTCGCCCCCTTGCCGCTGGCCAAGGAAGAAGGGAAGAGAAAAGAAGATGAAGGGGGAGAAGGGAGAAGAGAAGGAAGAAGGATCATGTGGTGTTCATCGTGTTCAACAGCGGGTTCTTCAAGGGTAATCCCGATCCCCATTCTTTTGGTGGTGTATTTGATTAATTAGGCGACGTCGGTAATAGATCTGTTTAGGACAGTCAGTATTGACCGATGTTTTTGAGGAAGTTAACTGCAGAATCTGTCCAGGACGCCTCCCAGAGAGTTGTGGACGACGTCACTACCTTTCAGTAGAGTATTAGATCATGTCGTTTGGACGAGCGGTTTAGGAATTATTAATTTCATAGCACTGTTGTTCTGCAGTTCTGTCATAATTTTGACACTTAATGTTAATCGGCCATTAGCAAGTAGTTAATGAATTGTTTAGAGGATCTTACCAAAATTAAAGTTGTAGGTATGCTCATAAGCTTTTCAGATAGCTAACGATCATGATTTTTGGGTAAGTGTACTGAAAGATACATTAGTTTTAGTCTCGCTGTCCAGAACCTCTGATGGGATTTAGCAATGCTAGTAATCTGTTTGGTAGGGATAGAAGATGACAAAATCTAGGAATCTCACCAACTAGTTTTATGTGGATAATTTAATACGCTTTCAGGAGAATCAAATAACACTAGATTTGGATAAGTATACGAAAAGTTATGAATTTTGGAAGACGACTGTTCTGTTTTGGGGACAGATCGATGTCTATAGAAGTTGGTGTTTTGGGTTGCGCTAGGGAGCGTAGTGCGTCGTGTACTTATTTCTAGCACTGTCTTGTCAAAAAAATGCCCTCTTAGTGTGATTGTTACATTTATTCAGGTGGTTTGATTCTGGGGGCAACGCCCTCTCCGCTTCATCAAGCTTCGCACGGTTGAGGCACATACAGTTAGTGGTAGATTATTCATGAGTGATTGTTCATATTTGCTAGTATTATAAATGTATGCGCTATTCATGGATGCTAGAATGTTATGAGTTTGAATGATCATGAATGGTAGAAGTATAAGTAAGTTTTATTCATGCATGTTGTTCCTGTATTTACATATTAATGATTGAGAAATTGTACATGTGCATCATGTCATCATATTTGAGGTTTAGTCACGTGGTAACCAAGCAATGATTTGAGGTCCCCGTCATGTATATGACAGGCTTGTAGTCCCCACACTTGTGGAGTGTAGGCTTGTGGTCCCCACACTTGTGGAGTGTGGGCTTGTGGTCCCCATACTTGCGGAGTATGGGCTCTTAGTCCCTGCGCTTGTGAGCACCGGTATGGGTATGCAGCGACGGTTGCATACCCTGCATTATCGGTAAAATGCACAGAGAGTCAAAGAGAAATGATGCATTGAGCATTGCATGTGCATATGAATTGGACGTTAAAGAGAATCATGATGGATGATGATATTATGGTTGTGAATGTTATTGTCTCATTAACAGTATTTTGCTGAGTCTTGGACTCACTCTTACTGTTGTTTGTGTTTTTAGTTACACCTTACAAGAAAGGCGTGCATGGGAGGGAATAGTTATAAGTTTGGATGCACACTGCCACATACCATTCACAGTTGAATAAATTGGATGATGATTTAGTATTTGATCAAAGGGCTTAAAGGACTTATTATGATTATGCCATATGTTTTGGATGATTTGTAATAGCGTTGAATAGCATATTTTGGATGCCTTTTGATTATGTTTTAAATTAGATGTTTGGATTATTAAATTATGAAATAAATACCTGTTAGAACCTCCGGTATGGTTAACTATACAAAAGAGGTTCTGCTGAAAATTTAGTAAAAAGTTTTGTTTTGTTTTTTAGTAGCATTTCAGGCTCATGTTGGGCTGGGGTGTTACATCAAGCTTGCTTATCCTCCACCATTTTGACTTTGCAACCAGGCGACAACCATCTCCAAGGTTATGGCAACCATAAAGAATAGTATAGGTTTCCACGGCATGAGGAGGAAGGAGGAGACTTTAAGATGCACTTGTACAAAGGGCATGCGCCCATTAGACCTAACTATTGAGGCATTGTTCCTAGTAGTATGATGGTGCGTCAGAGTTCAAGCTCACTTGTCCTGCACCATTTTGACTTTGCAACCAGACGACAACCATCTCCAAGGTTATGGCAGCCATGAAGAATAGTAGAGGTTTCCACAGCAAGAGGAGGAAGGAGGAGACATTGATATGCATTTGTACAAAGGGCCTGCACCCGTTTTTATAGAAGGATTTTTTTGCTCCTATATAGGATTAAATTAATTTCACAGCTAATAGTTTAGATACTCTTTATTGAACAATATGTGTTGTTGTTGGTAAATCGTAGATACGAGTGGCATTGAGTCGTGGCATATTTTTATTGTTCGTAATTAAGATTGATCTACATCCTTTGGAAATGACATCAAACTAAGATTGGCTATGTAAATAATACATTAATGCAACCATCTTGATTGTTATGTCCGCAACCAAGAAGAGAAGAGACGACCAAAACATGAAGGAAGAACATACCGTTTGGCTGGCTCTGACTGTTGTTGCTGCTTTGTTGGAGCAATGCTGCTACTGATATGAAGATGTATAGGGCTGGCATGCCTCCCTTTTGGTGATTCCTAACTATTCGTGCACTTAAGTTCGATGATTGTGTGCATCTATACATATCTAATAATGATGCCAACTCTTTGGAAGCTATGGGGCAACCATATCCGTTGTTATAGAAGCCATGAAGATGAAGACAAGTCGACAATAATAATAAATAAGAATGGGAAGTGCGATTGATATTTCTGTATATCTCTTATTTAAAAAATGTGTAATTAATGGGTGCTTGGATGGAGGGCCTACCTTAGTTTTACAGAAGGTTTTGTTTTTTTTTTACATAGAGGGTAAAATTAATTTATATGTTACCCAGATATGGCTGTCTTGTTTGCTAAATAAGCCTTATGACAATAATCTGATAATGCAATATACATAAATGCATCTCAAATGTTTTCATACAATCAATGGGTGGGTAGGTTCCCCATATGAATTTTAATTTCATTTTTTTTTAAAAAAAAAAAGACACTCTCTACAAGGCTCTGTCATGGGGTGAAAATAGGTTGTTCAGGATACAGTTGCAGAGATAGTCAGCCCACTAGAGAGAATTGACACTTTCTCATCTAGTTGCTTGACTCTGAACCTAAAGAATGAGGTCAGAGACTAACGGAGCGATTACCATCATGGCTATGTGAATGTGAGTCACCCTGCACGTTAAACAGTAAACACCATAGCTATTGTGAGGGAACCGAATTTTTCAAAACATTATCAGGATATGTTAGGACCAAACCAGCAGGGACAGTTGTTTTGGTGGGGTCAAAGTCATATCTTGCCTGATACAATCATACAATTGAATCAGCATAACACATTAAGAAATCAAATGCAACAATGGAAACAACAACACATTAAGAATCGAACGCAAGATGTAAGCGTGCAGATCACCCTGGTTGTTGTAGAAAATACCCTCCTCTGTTTTGACGCCATGAGCTCCACTTCCTCACTGCTGCACTTAAATTTGTTAATCGCCGCTGCGAGAGAGGTAGCTGGTCATGACAAAGAAGCAGACATTTGCTTTCAAAGTACAAAGCATGATTTTTGTGAGAATGGAGTGAAATATATAGACATTTTATCAATAACAACAATTGTCCGTTCTTTGAGAAGGCGAGACATTTCCACAACAAGGAATAAGAACAAGAAGTGTGATTGGCACTTAAGCATTTTTCTTAATGAAAAAGTGTAATGGGCACTTGGATTTTGGGCATACTCAGATATTTAAGTTCTTATAAAGGTTTTCTTTTTCTTTAGAGGTCCAAAATCATCCACATGCTAATAGGATAGGAGAATCCTTATTGCTAGTCAAACCATTTAACGATAATTTGATAGCATATATGTATTAAAAGGCAAGTACCAGCTAAAAAAGTGACCTATTGCTATTGGTGGTAACTTAGAACCAATGTGTCTATTTTGAAAGGGTACAAAGTCAAGATTGTCTTAAGTCGAGTTATTAATAATACAGTAAAGCTAGGTAGATATCTAGAGTAGAGTGTCATATACAACTATGACTCTATGCAATATTTCCTACCACTAAGTACACATGGACAAATCCCATCACTCGTGGGCTTAACGGGTGCCTGTTAAGATGTCTTCCTCTAGAAGCTAGCCTTCACTATAAATAGGTGAGGGAGCTGGCTGTGCACTAGTGAACCCTAGTATGGAAGAAACCCTAGTTTGTGTTTAGGGAGAGGAAAGTGGAGAGGTAGGGTTCTAGAGAGTTGGATTGATCGTGTGCTCAAGTGTTGAGATTTTGTCCTCTAGGATGGAGTGGCTGTAAACCAACATCGATCTGAAATCAATTCAAGTAAGTTTCTTCAAGATAAATCTATTCTTGTTCTTGCTCTCTCTTTTGTGATTTTAGGGCTTTCTTTGATCCTTTGGTTTTTCTCTTGGTTTCTGGTCTGGATCTTGCTTGCTATGATTTGTGCGAATGCATCTAGGATCATTTTGATCATCTCTTACCCATGAGCAAGTTTTTGGATCATATTTTGGTTTTAACTCGATTTTGAAGCAATCTTCACTCAAACCGAAAAAGGTTAAAACTTTGGCAATGATCTTTACGATCCTTAACTGGAATAGGTTCCTGACATCCTAGAGAAGGTTTGTTTCAAGTTTTGTATAGTTTGGAGTTTTGGATCTTATCTTAGACCAATTTGTGATCTTGAGTTCTGGCTGATTTTACTGTTCATCCGAGAGATCCGACCGCCCAACTCATTTTGTCTTGAGTTTTTGGTGTTTTTGGTCTATTTTCTTCAGAGAGTTGATTGGATTCAATACAAGTCTTCCGCTATGCTTGTATATTGATCTTCATAGCTATTGGAGTGGAAATCCTGTTGAATCCGATTAAGGTGAAAAAGAGATAATGCTCCTATTCAAACCCCCCCCCCCCTCTCCTCTAGTCGTCGTTTCGGTCGAACACTTTGAGAAGGCGAGACATTTCCACAACAAGAAATAAGAACAAGAAGTGTGATTGGCACTCATGCATTTTTCTTAATGAAAAAGTGTAATGGGCACTTGGATTTTGGGCATACTCAGATATTCAAGTTCTTATAAAGGTTTCCTTTTTCTTTAGCTGGTTAGAATTTTTTTTCATTAGAGGTTATGTTATCTTTGCTTGTTTGCTGGCAGTTTATTCACCAGGTGTAATCGTAGTATCCGAGCCTCGCTTGATGTTTTGGATTGTACCTGCTGGTTGCTTCTTTTATGTTCTTCTAGTTTGTTAACTGGACTTTTGTAATCTGGTTTCTATTAATAGAAACAGGGGATACCTTTTATCTAAAAAAATTAGAGGTTATGTTGCTAGAGACCTCTTATCTGTTGAGATATTTGAATCTAAACCCTTAAAAACCACATGTTTCATAAAATCTGATATCCTATGGAAGGGGATTTTGGGTGCAATTTTATGCAAAACGCACCATCCCCGTTAGACAACAAATGAAACACTACAAGAATTCCAATATTTCGAGACAGATCAAACCATCATGAAAGCTCTTTTCTAATGGCTTACTGTCACAAAATAATTGTCATGCTTAAATCCTCATGAAACTGAATGTACCGTGACGGCTAGCCGTCACAAAACTGTGGATATCATGGGGATATGCCTGAGATCTTAGGATGATGTTACAATTGGCAATGTTGTTCTTGGTTTGTCGAGACACGCGTTTTCGGCAAAGTTTAGCAAGTGTCAGGTTAATCGGTAGTACCGACGTGTAAGGCGCGGTACGACCACAGTGCGGTAGTACCGGCCTAAAGAGTGTGGTATGGTTTTTCCAGAGATGATGTTTTTGTGCCACTTTGGATTTCCCGAGAAGCGGTGCGACCGCAGGTATATGCGCGGTACGATCGTTGTGCGGTAGTACCAGCCCTTACATGGCAGTTGTACCGATTCTGTTTCTAAGTTTTGGTTAACTTGGAGAATTGCTTTTGAGTTAGGTCAATCTCATGGGTTTCATTGCATATGTGTTGCATGATGCATATTTTGACTAACATGGGTCAAGTTGTGAAGAACTTGTTCCCAATTTCGATTTGCTTGTCTATTGTTGTGCAGGTTGCTTGGTGGTTAACGACGGTCAACGGCGAGGATGATCGGGACTAGACTTGGAGAGCTGAGGTTCAGAATGATCGACGATGCCGGGTGAGGTCAATGGACTCAAGCATGGTGCAAGATGGACAAAGGTGACCGAACGAGCAGTTCGGTGCGACGGGTTGGATGCGCGGGGGTCGGTGCAAGTGCCATGGTGGTTTCGGTGGGAGCCGGATGGCAGAGACTTGCCGACATGATGAGAGCCGTTGGATCAACCTACACGTAGCGGAGCATGCGACTGCTTCGCGAAGATTGGACTCGGTCTTTGAAGAAGGGCCGAGAAGGGGTATTTTGGTAATCTTACCAAATACCGCCTTGGTTACATTTTGCCAACCCGCGGCACAAGACGGTGCGTGAAGAAGCGGATTAGGTCAAGAGGAGATGAAGACGGCGCTTTAAAATGCGTGCGTGTGTGACCCGTTTGTGTTGGACCTTAACGGGAGCCCATTAGGAAAACTCTTCTAGAAGCTCTAAGCCTCCACTATAAATAGATGAGGGAGGTGGCTGCAGCCCTTCAACCCTTTCATTACTTGTAAACCCTAGTTTTGCTTTTGTGCTTAGGGACTTGATAGTTGGAGGTTAGGGTTCTAGAGAGTTGGATTTGATTTCGTGCTCATGTATTGAGTCTTTGTCCTCTATTGATGGAGTGGCTGTAAACCAATACCATATCAAATCAATCCAAAGAAAGTTCTCTCAAAGATGAGCTCATTTGCTTTCTTTCTCTCTATTTGGTGATTTTGAGTCTTTCTTTGATCCACGAGTTTTTGGTTGGTTTCTTGCTGTGATCTAACTTGCTGTGACATGTGGGAACCCATCTAGGGTCTTCTTGATCATCAATCACCCACGAGCAAGTCTCTAGATCATATTTCGATTTTGGCTCGGTTTTGGAGCACTCTTCGTTCAATCTGAAAAAGACAGGAACTTTGGCATGGATTTTTGCGATCATTGCATGGAATAGGTTTCTAACATCCTTATGAAGGTGTGTTTCAAGTTTCGTGAAGTTTGAAGTTACGGATCAAAAGTTACGTCAATTTTAATTTCGTTTTCAGTCTGTTTACTATTTATTCGCATGATTTTACTGTTCATTGCGATACTACCGGTGCTGTTCACGCGGGCATTCTGATTTCTGGTACGACCGACACTGTTCACATGGTATGACCGGCACTATTCATTAGGCTGATTTTGGTATTTTCGATCGTTTCTTTTGGGGGTTTGAAGGAGATTCAGTACAAGTCTTCCACTACGTTTTTATATATTGATTTTTATAGTTCTCATAGCTATTGGAGTCAATATCATCTTTTGAATCCGATCAAAGTGAAAAATAGATAGTGCTCCTATTTACCCCCTTCTAGTTGTCTTTTCGGTCCAACAAAAACTTTCTGTAATGACGGTCAGCCACGAAAAGTCGTGCACTTTATGCAACATTCAATGGACATTTCATGACAGCTAAATTATCAAAAACCGTCGCAAAAAACAAGGTACCCGTTTATGGAATTTGTTACTTTTTTTCCTAATAAAAAATCTGTCAAAGCAAAAAGGTCCCATGTGGTGGCGACACATCACTACACTAGTGCACCATGCCACCAACCTAATTAAGTACTCATAAATCACACGGATGTACATATGTGTGTGTTCTGTGTAGCTTCTGTACCATTTTTAAAATAAAGTGTATATAGCTTTCTTTGATGGAAATTGATTTTGTGCCTACAGGTCATATGTGCGGAGGAATCCCCAATATAGTTTGTGGATTTGCTCGGTCATGGTGTGGGTCGGCCTGACGCTCTTGTAGGTCATAAGGCGCCATGAAGCACATGCTGCACGAGCGGCACCCGGCCACAACATACACACCGGGGTGTGCTGGAAAATTTTTATTAATAATATTAATTTGAAAGATAATTAAAAAAACATATTGTCTAGTCGCTGTTGTCTTCGTCATATTCATCCTCGCTCTTGGAGGTGTCAATGTCTTCATTGTAGCTTTTTTTTTATATAGGAAGGGCGGTAAGACCCTCGGTTTCTATTAACAGAAACCAAACTTACAAAAGTTCACTTACAAACTAGAAAAAAAAAAACTAAGAACAATGGGGATAATCAGCAGGAGTAATCAAAACAGCAATGAGCTCGGAAACTGCTATTACATCCAAAGAGATCAACTACCCGCAAACAACCAATGACAGAAACCGTCCCTGGTCACATAGCCATGAATCTCGAAGGGTCTGCCGAAATCTCCCATGCCGGACGTAACTCGAGACGATGCAGTTCCAGGACACCGGGTTCCAGGCATCCGGTGGAACAAGCTCCTCATGCCGATGAAATCTCCTGCGTCGGATAGTGCCCAGAGCACTGTCGTCCATGACAGAATGTTCTTCACCGGTATTGTTGCAACAGCTCCTTTGCTGTCACAATGTCCACCGCCTTGACATACGCAGCGAGCATCGAGTTCCATGACACGACGTCCCTATCCACCATTGCATCAAACAACTCGATCCCGTGCAGAGTTAATGTCTCCAACCTTGATGTACTCTGACATCATCCGGTTTGACGAGCCCACAGACTCATTGTAGCTATCAGAGATGTCACTCTGATCAGCGTAATAGCCCGTGTTGTCGACGTTGTCATCGGTGGTGTTGGAGCTTGCTACCACGGTGCCCCCTGCCCATGGCCGGAGCGCCGAGATCAAAGGACGTCCAAGTGCCATACGTCCATCTCACACTGTAGACCTGGCCAGTTTAAAACAAACGGGGTAAGCATGTGCGACACATAGCTTAGGCATGTAGCTATCTAATCTACGTATTTTTTAGATAATGGAAAGGTAAGCTTTCCGGTCTCTGCATCATACGATGCACGTAGCCATCTAATAAGGTGGAATGTTCAGCTGATGATGTTTCGAGGAGATGTACCTTTTCATTCGCCGTGCCGGTATCCATGCTTCCATTAATCGCTTGTCCTCCACCGTTTTGCCTTTGTAACTAGACAATAACCATCTCCAAGGTTATGGCAACCATGCAGAATAGAATAGATTTCCACCGCAAGGAGGAAGGAGGAAATTTTGATGTGCACTTGCACAAAGAGCCTCCACCCGTTTTTATAGAGGGATTCATTTTTGCTTCTAGATAAATTCAATTTAATTCCACAGCTAATAGTTTAGATACTCTTTATTGAGATATTTGTATTTTAGGTGGTAGATCGTAACGTATATATAATGTCAGCAAATCACGGATTATTTTTATTGTTGGTTATTAAAATTGATCTATAGCTTTTGGAAATGACGTCAAACTAAGATCGGCTATGTATTAATGGTACTAACTCTAGAACAAAAGTTGGTTTGTAAACCACCATGCATGGCATATCCTCCTACTGATCAGCCCATGAGTGTCAAAATGTCTGATATGTACCATAGTGGAACTATAAACTGGCAATATGTGCAAACTTATTGTGACTCAAGAGGAAATAAATTCTATGGCCTCCGTGAGGCCCTTCCCCACAGCGGTCCGATCCCCTCTCCTCATACACGCATGTTACAGTGATATATTATAGGATGGACAGCTGTGGGGGAGGGCCTCACCGTAGAATTTATTTTCGACTCAAGACAAAGGAGAGATTACCACAAAGCTTCCTCAGACGACGTGAAAATTAAGACTTAAGTGGCCTTGCGGCCAGTGAGGACACCCCTAACCCTAGCTCCGCTACTGTGTCCAAGAATAGATGCTGACTACGCACTGTGTAACCAAGTCTTGGTTCAAATATCTACCGTAGGTGTTGTTATGTGTGCTCAATAGGCATTACATGTACTCCATTTGTTCTCAAATAGATGTCGTTTTAGAATGCATGTAGTCAATATTTTGAAAATTTGACCATTAATTCCTACAAAAAATAGATTTGTCACAAGAAAATCATATGAATAGATTTGTAATCGAAAGTACTTCGACGTCATTATATTTTTTATAATTTTCGGCAACATATAGTTAGGAAAAGTAATTATCGAAGACATGTATTGGAGACCTTGTCGTCAGGTGCGCTTCTCCTCACTCAATTGATTGGGGAATTTTGGAACGGGAAACACCGAACACCGGAATAGGGAACTAGGAACGTGAGGTGGGAGTGTGGCCGTGTGGGACCAGTGGGGACGTGGGTGGATGTGAGTTGATCCTGGGCTTCACTGCTTCGGTAAGGGCGCAAGGCCCACACGCGTTTGTTTGCTCCTGCTTCTTCTTCTTCTTGACGCAGACACGCAGCCATGGCAGCCAGAGGTTGGGGTTGGCGGGGAGGGGGGTGTTTCAGGCGCCGGTGGAGGGTAGACTTCAGCCTGATGAAGCCCCCCGCTGGATTCGCCCCTGCTTGTCGATGTCCAAAACAACGAGTAAAAAAGAATAGAGGTAGTACTTCTTTTCAACCACTGGCCTTTTAGGTCGGTGCAATGTGACCCAAACTAAGGGTTCTCACTTGGAAATTCATATGTGATGTTCTTGTTAGCTTAAGACACACAGCCTGGTTGAAGGAAGAGCGTGGCCCAACTAAGGAGGACATGCCTGCTGTGCGTTGGATCCATGGGCTATTGCAAGGTGTAGTATTAGCATTTGTTGCAGAGTTTTTCTTTTCTGTCTGTGTGTGGGTTAGCCATGTGTGTATGTATTATGAGTATATAGCCTGATAAATCAAGACCAATGGAGAAGCGAAGCCACGCTATTTGCTGTGAGGACCCGATTTATTTGGCTTGTAATGCTTAGTCTTCCATTGACTCTAGCATCACAAATCAAATAAACCAAGCCCCGAGACATGTATACTTCCCAGAAATGCAGTATACACACCCCGTTACAAAATCACGCATCAATTCCATACATCACATAACATTAATCCTAACGAAAGACATACATAATAGAGTTATTACACAAGAAGGCCGACCGGCAAAACGACATCAAAGTAACATTAGCAGCGGAAGCAAAAGTGCCATAAGATGGCTATAAACAAAATCCAACCGGTTAGCCATAACCCACAAGGCAACCGACCGGGCCGCCAAGCTAGTCGTCCATACCGCAGCAATTCTCACAAAAGTCGATCCCTTGGGGATCAACTTCTTCCTCTGCAACAAATAAGCAAAGCAAATGAGTACAAAAATGTACTCGCAAGACTGACGTGTGGAATAGCAGACCTATCAATATGCTACATGCAAGCTTATTTAAGTGGAGGTTGTATGTCTCATTTTGCACAAAGCCAACTTTATTTGTAATAATGTAGTACATTTCAAAAGCAAGTTTGCAATCAGTTTTTATTGAATGAAATAACACGAGATACAATAAGTACAAGAGTAACCACCTATTGGTGACTAACCCAATAGCCACCACACATAGCACGAATCCCAGATTCATACCACCCATCAAGTTTTAATTAAAATATTGTAGTCTAACTCTTGAAAAGCTTACCCAAGCGTGTCCATAACCTAGGACGAGGCTATTCGAATAGTTTTAACCCTGCAGGGGTGTACCAATGTACCCACACTTCAGACCGCCTTTTTGCCAAGCTATTAAGCACACTTCCTTTGGTATGTCGGCACGGCTAAGTCCTACGAGACGTTTCCAATGGAATGCGTTAATTAAGAGTCGCACGTATAGGGTGGTCTGAGATTCCCTTTACAAAGGCCAGGGTGGTCTTTTTGCAAAGAGGACCTCGGAGGAGGTCTCGCACTTAAGGATTTTACAAAAAGGATCTAAGGGTCCATGTCTTTGACGGCTGAGATTCAAAACCGAAGAGGTCCTGCGACCTAGAGTTTTCATAGAAAACTCCCAACGACACAGATCTAAACTGGGGAGCTTCTAAACGGCTGGGATTGAAACCAGGAGGTCTTACGCGGCTAGGATCTGATCTAGGGGGAGGTCCTAGAGACTGAGGTCCAAACGAAGAGGTCTTGACGGCCAAGATCTCGCGAGGGAGGTCTTAACGGTCACGATCAAGCAAAGGAGGTCCGAAACGGTAAGTTAACAGAGGGACACCTAGGCGGCTAGGATCTCACCGAGGAGGTCTTTAACGGCCGAGATATGTCCTAGGAGGTCCTGGCGGTTTTCATAACAGCAAGCCTTAGGGTAGAGGTGCGGGCGATCGGATCTACACAAGGGAGCTCATGGACGGCCAAGATTCACCCGAGGTGGTCCTGAAGGTGACTTTTTACAAAAAAAAAATGACCGCGTGGTGGTCACTTTGCACGGAGGTGATCCTAACGGTGAAGATTAACCCGAGGAGGTTCTCGATGGCTAGGATCTAACCTGAGGGAGGTCCTGGCAGCTAGGTTTTAACTGACAAGGTCCTACGGTCTAGATTGTATCTGCGAGGACTTTAACGGCCAAGACCTAACCTAGGAGGTCCCAGACGTTGCCGAGGCGGGGGGGCTTTACTGTACGACAATAGAAGCCCGCGATCCACCTGGAAACGACACGAGCAACAATCCCAACAGGCATTAAAGGCTAATCATCGAGCTACAGGGATGGTCCGAGTATGGCACGACAAAAGCCCGAGTTCGAGTTTGAGTTCACCGCCGGCGAAGTAGTCCACGCCGGCGAGAACCAAAGGCACGGATGTGCTCTAAATAGCAAGGGTAACCTAAAGGTGCCAAAAACTAGAGCTAACACACCTCCTACCGGCGGCTAACCGGAGACGACCGCCGAGGCGAAATACGGAAAAAGGAAAGCTAACGAGGTCCAACAGAGCCGGATTTCCAAAGCTAAGGTACTAACCTGAAAATGGAGGAGGTCCGGGGATGGCCGAAAGAGCTCCGACGACAATGGTGCTTGCCGGAGTTGAGGAAGAAGGAGCAAAACCAGCCAATGAAGAGCAAGTTCTCAAATCTGACGATCCCTGAGGAGGTCAAACAAGGCAAGTTAGGGAAATACTCAAGGTGATTCAAATAAACTAGTTGACAGGACAAGAATCCCAAGTGAATCACTGGAGCCCTGAAGGCTTCGAGGAGCTCCAAGGCCCGGCAATGGTGGCTAGGAGGTCTTCGGGTGTTCTGAGCACAAGAACACAGAGAGAAGGAGCTCAGGTGGGCACAAAGGTGTCTAAAAGAAGCTAAGGAAGAGCTCAGGGTTTCATTAAAGCCGAGAGAGCAAAGGAGTGGAGCAAGGTTGAGCTCCACGGTGCACTCAAGTCAAAAGTCCCTGCCATGAAAGTACATGAAATGACAGGGCAGGTGGAAAAGAGGATTTTGGGAAAAATGTGCTGACATGCATTAAAGGTTGGCAGAGCTAGCCGTTGACAAGGATATGATTTGACAAGGCGCTGCTCCAACTGCTGTAGCTCTGGCACACACGCATGCCTGCAAAAGCGATGATGACCAGTCCCAAAGGTCCCACCAGGCAGTGAGAGGCCCAAAAGAAACCGGTCAAGGAGCATAGCGTTCGGGTGGACTTGAGCTCGGGTTAGGAGGTCCGGGCAGTTGGATTTGAATCGAAGGGCCCACACTAAAAGAAGTGATCGGAGGTCTGGATGGCACACGCGAGGAGGAGGTCCTACGCGCAAGGAGGTATGAGGCATGATCGGAGGATGGGCGGCCCACGATCCTCAAAGTGCTACAGAGGTGGTGCGGAGGATTGTTTTGCGAAACACCAGTAGGTGGTCTTTGCAAAAATACCAACGTGGTTTGAGGAGGTCTTCGGGAGGTCCTGCGGGAGATCTGGAGGAGGTCTTTTGGAGAACTTTTGGGGAGGTCTCCAAGGGTTTCCTGAGGAGTTCTTGGAGGATGCCCGGGAGGGTTGTCTTTGCAAAACGGACACGGGGTGGTCGTGTGAGTGGGAGGTCTGAGGGTTGTTTTCAGATCACACGGTAGGGCAAGGATCCAGCGGTGAAGTTGATTACATGCACGGAGTGCTCGGGTGGCTCGACTTGGTTGGGCTCCACCCGAGCAAGGTGTCGAGCTCGAGTCCAACAGAACATTGACTAGGGTTTGATTTTTGACCTGAAACTTTAAGGGAGTGTTTGAGATAGCAAACTAACTCCAAAATTTATGAAATTTTTACAGTAGCTTGCTAATCTTGAGATGGATCTTGTGCAAAATTTCTAGAGGTTTTTATGCTGAGCATTTTTCCCAGAAATTTCCCAAAGTGCTGAGCTAGGGTTTTGACCAAGAGTCAAAGTGGTTTGACGACCTCTTAAAATGTTCAAACAATTTTAAAAAATTGTGAAACTTTTCAGAGGGGTCACACAATAACCCTAGAACTAAGGAAAACTATCCCCAGAAGATGATCACAAGGTTGGACAAGAATATTTTTGGAAGACAAGGTTGTCGATCAGAGTGACTTGTGACTTGTAATCCCATAATTCTTTTGCAAGAATTCTTTAGAACATACAAGAATTGTAAGATGTAAGAAAAAATTTAATTTCTACTCATTTTCTTACATTTGAAACGCAAGCTAAAACTTGGGATGTTACATTTGCCATCCTCGGTATCGATGTTCAGCATTGTCCACTTGTTGTGTGTTGAGTTACAGGTTCAGGCAATGTCGCCCGTCATGCGAGAACTGAGAAGCAGATTCTTCAAACGCGCAACATGTATTACATATTTACATGTAAGAATCGCCACAGCTGCCTGGAATCACGGTTTCCAAACGGATTTTGAGAGTATCGAACATGGCTGCCTCAAAGTAAGACCTTGTAGGGCCCCATATCAGAGTGAACTGACTGCAGGATAACATTGTTTGGATGAAAGCATTTGGAAATAAATGTGCATCTCTGACAATTGCATATGGCTAGAGAGCCGGTTCGTCTTGTTCTTTCCTCCATGTCAGTTTATTTGCTTCTTTTTTTCCCTTTTTCAGATGGGACTGTCTAATCGTAAAGTAACTGAAATTTTTTGAAGTATAAGTTACTTTTTTATCCATTAGATCAATATCCAATCATGTGATACATCAATCTCTACACAAATCCAATGATCACAACAAGTGACTTAAATTTAAGAAAATTTCAGACAACTTAAAAATAGCAAGACTGTTTTCATATTCAGTGCGGTAAAGATATTGTCGTTTGTTTTCTTTCCGGAAAGAAAACAGAGCCATCTCAGAAAGGAAAACGAAAGAGAACAGTGTCAGAAGTATTAGATGAATGAAAGGGTATTTATCTTGTAAAAAATATGAGTTCCGGCGACAAACTGGTAGGCACGAGATCACTACCATGATGAGAAAGTTTAACATGCCGCTAGCTGATGCCATCGTTCAAAATAAGCTGCAGTGCAACCGAGAATAGACTATGTTTCTTCTATTCTTGCTTGAAAATTGAAACTCGCAGCACCAAAACACGCACGAGAGATAAGGTGGGATCACGGAGAAATTTTTACTGTTTTGGCCCCGTAAAATAATATATTTTCAAAAGTAGCTCCATTCGGAAGTAATTAGCGGAAATAGCCCGTGAATAGGAGACGTGCCGCGGCTAACGGGCGCGGGAGGGGCGTACCCCGACCGGAGCGCGGGACTCGCCCCGATACCCGGCGCGGTTCATCGCCTCCCGCCCCGGCCAACCCCGCGGCGCCACCTCCGCCCCGGCCCCGCCCGCCACCTCACCTCTCTCTCCTCTCACCTCTCCTGGCCGCACGCCTCCCATGCGGCCCCCTCCCATGCCGCACGCCCCCCATGCGGGCCCGCCATGCCGCACGCACCCCATGCGCCGCAAAAAAAAATTCAAAATTCCCCATGCCGCACCGCCCCCATGCGGCGGCCCCCACCCCATCCCCATGCCGCACGCCCCCCATGCGGCGGCCCTCCCCATGCCGCACGCCCCCCATGCGGCGGGCCTCCACGCATGAAAAAAAAATTAAATTTTCCCTATTTGCATGCCGCATGGCCACCATGCGCACCATAAATAGTAAGTTGTTAGGTTACTTAGTTATAATTAGTAGTTAGTTTAGTTAATTAGTACGGATAGATTTCGAAAATTTTAAAATATATTAAATGATTTTAAAAAATTATGAAATTTTTTTGTGTAGCATTGTACTACCATTTACTTATTTCTATAAATTTTTTATAATTTTATTCGTTCAATTATGTTTTCGCTAATTAGTATGACTGTATCCTTAGTAACATTTATTGATTGATCAAAGATTTAAACCAGGCCCTCGAAGCACCAGGTGTTGATTGTACAAAGCTTTGAACAAGGCCCTTCCTCGTTTCACACCGATTCACGCCATGTGTTGATTGTTTGAGCCAGGCCCTCCCTCCACCCGGCCATGTGTTGATTGTTTGAGCCAGGCCCTCCCTCCACCCGCCATGTGTTGATTGTTTGAGCTGACCCTCCTCCACCTCGCCATGTGTTGATTCTCCAAGAGCGGCAGCGTGCCCTCCCCGCATTTGCACCAAAGCGGCGATGTCACTTCCTACATTTATGGCTTAATTTGCGGCGCGGGATAAAGATTCGCTATAAATTGAGAGAGCTTCATTTCATATGTCGATCAGATCACTTGTTCATTTCAGTGAGCTCGCGGGAGAGTGCAGAAGGGCAGAGCACACAAATTTCATATCGCAGTGATCCCGGGGCAGAGCAGAGAAGTTGAAGTTCATTTCATTTAGACTATATTTTTAGCTAATTTTAGCAATGTGATTAGGGTGTAATTAGATGAATTTTAGTTTGTTATTGCAGTAACATGAAGTTCTCACTAATGTTCTTTATCCATGTGTTGGTAGGCATGTGTCACTGGAGCTACTAGACCAATTCTACGATGAGGACCACCGGTGCAAGTCGTGGCTCACGGCCGACGCGGATGGCCCTCCGCCCGACACTTCGCGGGGAGGGGCCGTGGCGCTGGGCGGCGTTACACCCCAATCCTCCGGAGACGGGCTTGTTGCCCTTTGCGAGGATGGTCTCAGTGACCGCGGGTTCACCTAGACGGCAGCTTGTCATCGCGCACTTGTTGACAGTGGAGGCCCAGACACACACCTTCCACTTCGGTGGGGTGAGATGACAATCACCCTACGGATGTGTCGGTGTTGACTGGTCTCCGATCCGGTGTGCCGCTTGTTCCGGACCCTGAGTGGGGGCCGAAGGCCGAGCTTGCAGCGCTTTGGCCAATCTCTCCCGGAGGGTGCACGTGGTGTCCCCCGGGCATGGCTGAGGCAGTTTAGGAATTGCCCGCAGGGTGCACCTGACGAGGTCGTTAGGACGTACCTCATTGCTTACCTTCTCCAGCTCTTTGGTTGGGTCATGTTTCCAACCACAAAGGCGATATTATGAACCCCACTTCATCCAAATCGCCAATCTTTGGTTGACGCTGGCCGGGCGATGCCTCGATACCGGGATCACCGCCCTTGCGCCACATACGGGGTTGTGTGACGCCGCGCGCGTAGCAGCATCTGCTCTAACTCGCCATCTGCTACGTGCTCCTGCAGCTGTGGAGTTGGGAGCACTTCCCTATTGGGCGACCGACCATCGAGAGAGCGGCGCACCGCATACACTATAGACGGACCCGCCCACATGACCCCATGACGCGCCGACCATGGGCTTACGGTGGATCGCTGCGTCTGCTTACGCCGGGCCGCAAGACCGGCGAGTGCTACTCGTTGTACCACAACGAGTTCGAGTTGTTGCACGAGCGACATCATCCGTGTCCATGGCATCCTACTTTCTCGCCGATATAGCGCCGCGACGGATATCCTCGCAATGCATCCAGACATACCATCGTGAAGACGACTGTCACCGGTATTCTCATATGGTGGAGCCTTACGCCGCAGCGCGTAATGCGACGCTTTGGTGTGTACGGATCGTGCCCCGGACCGCAGCCCCGGATCGAGCCGTATACACGTGAGTCAAACTTAATTCGACTATTGTTTGCGTCCTACGCCTTATTTTCTAACATTAATCTCTTCAAATGCGGGCAAACAAGGTGGGGTGGGCGATTAGGATCGCCATTGCAGCAGCAGCCGGATTTCGGCATGGATGAACGCGCCCATGTGGATGTCGGGTGAGAGCGTCCCGTGACGACCGTGAGTCGCACTGCGCGTACATGGAGTGGTACGTGCCACGAACGCAGCAAGATCGACCATTTCTCCTCCGGAGCGCAGAGGAGGTGACACGGCGACGCAGCACCACGAGCCTCCGCGCGACGCACGATCGTCTGCAGCGCTTCCCGACTTGACGAAGCGGTACGACACCTACCACCTCTGGTTCGAAGTTTCATTGAGTCGTACCTTTCATTAATGAACATGTTACGTATGTCACTGCAGTTAGAGGGGGCGCTGCGCGTCCAGAGCGCATCGGACGACGCTCTCAGCAGCCCAGATAGAACCCCAGCCGGGTATAAAAAAGTTTTGAAGCACATCTCGGCGGAGATGAAGAAAATTGTAAAGAACTTGAGCCGCGGTCGTTCGAGGGACGACGCCCATCAACTGGGGGGGCCGTGCTCACCCGCTGGGTCACCACGACCTAGGGAGTCCGGCAGACGTCATAGCGTTTCCGGGTATGGAAGCATGCATCCAACTGGCGCTCCCCGTCGGTCATCTGCACTGCACATCCGGGAGGTACGGGGTTCTTAGTTTATGTCCAGAGTGTTTACCTGTACTAACATCGTTCGCCTTGCGCCTTGATTCCCGTGGGGTGACGGCCAGTTCACGTCGACTGATGATGAGGATACGGGCCTCCCAGCTCGTGTGAGGGAGCAGTACACAACACTAGGGGACGATCAGTGGCAGCCAGGGTTTCTAGCGTACTCCGGGCAGAGTTCCTCCGGGTTCGGTGCTCCACCGTACGTCCCAGGCCAGAGCTCCTCCAGGTTCGGTGCCCCACCGTACGTCGCAGGCCAGAGCTCCTCCGGGTTCGGTGCCCCATCGTACGTCCCAGGCCAGAGCTCCTCCGCGCAACCGGAGTTGGATGCCTCCACCGTGGATGAATTCCTCGGACTTCTCCCCCAGGCTGATCACGACGACATGTACGCCTACCAGGCTCTTCTCCGAGTCGACCATCGGTCCACCTCCACCTCAACGATCTCCATACCCTCCGAACCGACACGCGCTTCTCCGACCGGTGGACGATTCGGCGGGTCATGCTCGGCGCAAAACAAGGCGCGCGCCGCGACGCAATCGCAGTGAGGAGAGAGTAGTGGCTCAGACGAGTGAGCCATATAGTATCGCGTGTTATGCGATTTTGTTTTACTATATTTGTACACATATTTTGGTTCCTATGTGTGTACTTGCCACTGTAAAATATAGGAAAATTTCGAAACTTTTTTGTGGAACCTCCCGTGATAGTTTTGTTTGCTTCTTTAATTTTTGTAGTAATTTGAAATGATGATTCATAAGCATATCGATTTTCAAGCATATTAGACATTTGTCACGCCATTTGGTACGGCGTGACATTGCATAACTCGTTTTGAAGTTGGGATCATGTTGTTAATGCGAGTTGCGAATTAAAGTAGACTTTATAATAAAGCTTGGGCTTGCACGCAAAGGGTTTGGTTCGTGCATAACAAACAACATCATGCACGATGCAACAAACCGACCGACTCCTACGATACATATGCGCCTTTTGGAATTGAAATAAATTCGACATTCGATGGGCGACTAGTACGGAATGGCGGACCTCATGCGTGGAGCGGGCCATTTTCCCTTCTTTGCGCGCGTTGTTGGACTCCTCGCAGCCTCTTTGGCCTTGGCCGCAAGTTCCCTCTTTTGTCGCGCTCCGCCTCGCGAGCCTCGCGTTCCTCGCGATTGCATGCCTCGAGATGAGCTTTGCGTCTCCGACGTATACGCCGCTTAGCTCGTCGCTGCGCGCCTCCTCCGGATCTCGTGTGATCTTTTGTCATTCCACTCGTAGAAGTCGAGTCCACCGTCATGCGGGTGGATCTCCTGCCGATCCACTTGCGTAGTCACATAGTGCATCCGGGACTACGAGTAGATGGGAGAGGTTGTTAGTGCGCACTTTCAAAGAGGAAAGTTACGAAACATACCGTAACAGATCTAACCGCCGCCGATAACTTCTCGTGTCGAAACGACGATCGGGATAGTCGAGGAGTAGTTTGTACAACCCGAACGCATGCCTAGGCTTAGCGGATGCTTGGACTTGAAGAACTTGCACGGTCCTCGCACCGCCAGAGGCGGCGTCTCTCCCTCGTGGGTGCCGCGCGAACGCCGGTTGGAGGGTTCGGCCGGGTTCTTTGCTCGCGGGCCTCTTTGGCCTTAGCCTCATTGTGGAGAGCTGCGATCCGGCGTCGCCTCTTGCCGACCGGCCGCAGAGCTCTTGCTTCATCGTCCATCTCCCAGCAGCCCTTGCCGGCACGCATCTCGCCCCATTGCTTCGCCATCTTGTCCCATTGCTTTTCCGCCTCTTGTCCATCTCGGCGTGGTCAAGGAAGTTGTGCAGTAGTGTTGGGTTTTGTTGTGTATTGTTCTCTCCCGTGTATCCTCCACCCCTTTTATAAGCAACCTAGTTGGAATGGAATGATTTTTTTATGCACGCCTTGTCTTGTCATGTCATGTCGATATGGAAAGTCGACAAGGTAGAGTGTTGTCACGTCCGCTTTGCGTAAAGTAGTCATGTCAACGCTTTGCGAGTCATGTCTTTTCGCATTTAAAAGTCGAGGAGGTAGAGTGTTATCATGTCGATCTGAAAAAGCGGCGGGGAGTGTTGTCACATCGTGCTTTGCAGAGAGTAGTCATGTCCACATTTGGAGAGTCGTGCTTACCCTAATAATTTTAAGCACCGAAAAGCTACTACAATTGGATGAGAGTTAGAAAATCTCAGAAGGTGTTGTCCCGAAAACAGAAATATGTTAGGGTCTTCTCATTTTCATATGTTTGTCATGTTAGCTCCAAATTACATGATTCCAATTTTGTTTGCTTCCTTATAACTTGAAGTTAAATAGATAAATAATTGTTGGCCATGATGAACCCTACAAAACCAATTTAAAAATTAGTAAAGAAGTGAACTTAACACTGTTTCTCAGGAAATGTAGCAAACTTATAAAATGCATATCTTTTTTCCTATAGATCATTTTTGTATGATTCCAGTTGGAGTAGCTTCCATTGTTAGTATACGTGCATATCTTTATACCTGCCCCCTCTGACGGGCGCGGTAGGGACCTGCCCCCTCTGACGGGCGCGGTAGGGAGGGACACAGGACTCGCTCCCCCGCGAACGCAGTGAGGACTGCCCCTCCCGCGACCGGTGAGGACTCCCCTCTGGCGGACGCGGTAGGGAGGGACCGGCCCCCTCTAGCGAACGCGTGGGGACTGCCCCTCCGACGGGCGCGGCGAGGGGACTCGGGACTCGCCCTCGCTGCGGCGCGCGTGGGAGGGACTGCCCCGCGGCGCGGTAGGGACTCGTGACTGCCCCTCGCGACGCGGTAGGGAGGACACCTGCCTCCGACGGCGCGCGAGGGAGGGACTGGGACTGCCCTCGCTAAGCGGCGCGGTAGGGAGGACTCGCCCCGGGCGGCGCGGTAGGGACTCGGGGACTGCCCCTGCGCGGGCCGCGGTGGGAGGACTGCCCCTCTCGCGAACGCGAGGGACACGCCCGCGAACGCGCGGGGAGGACTCGCCTCCGCGAACGCGGTAGGGACCGCCCCTCGCGGCGTGGTAGGGACACGCCTCTATGGTGCGGCTATTTAAAGGCTCGACCGCACACTCGGTCGATCGTTCCTCTCGTGAAAGTCTCCCTCTTTCGAGGTGCCTCCGCTCTGAACTTACCATCTGCCAAGTCGGCGTAATCGTGAAGTTAATTTGATCAACAATCGTATTACTTTAATGGTGTGTTTAGGCTTAAATATTGTTTTGTTTTCGTCGAAATGGAGACACTTCGTGTTCCACGGAAACGTTCGTGCGAGTCGCACGGAGTTGATTTGTCCACCGCGGCGCGCCGTCAACGTTCCCAACCCGCACACGTCGATTTGCTCGATCTGACGGTGCATTCGCAATCGCTCGACGTCGCACGTTGCTAGGAACAAGATAGTAATAGAGGCGGTCACGGCCACCACGGTCCCACCACACGCCATATATCGTGGGGCCTTACGGCGGTGACTAGCGATGCCATGTGGGCACGAGACATGCGGTCGTTACCAATCCTCACGCTCCAATGTATGGACGACCCATGGTGTATGTACATTTTGTTTATCCTACTCAATCCGCAGTGGGCACGGTTCGAGGAGGCGCGCGCTCTTCTCCCCTCTTTGGTTTGTTGACGACAGTGAGCTCTCCGAGCCCCGGATGTCGTTAGGAGTATGCTCCACATCGTAGAGATTCGTAGTTTCAACCGAATGAGGGTGTGGACAAATGGGGCGTGCGTGTTGATTTTCACGAGATTGTCGATGCCATATCCGAGGCTCATCCGAGGGCACTGCCACCGAAGATGAGGTGAACTTTAACTCGCAATCCAGCGAGGAGGAAGCCGACGATGAGGGAGGTATCGTCGGTGGCATTGTTTCGGCCGACACCGACTACGTTCCAAGTCTGTTGGATTGTCAAGCGGCCTCTTCCCTTGTTCTTGCCCAAGAGCACGAGTCTTCGTGGGCCTTCGATGCGGACACCCTGCTTGTGGGGCAACATTTCCCACACAAGGCTGCCGCCAGGCAAGCTATCGTGACTTTCGCGGTGAAGACCTGTCGGACTTACCGAGTTTACAGGTGCTCAACGTACCGAGTCGTCACGGCGTGCTGCACGGTGCGGGTCCAGCCCCAAGCCCAAGCGTTCCGCGTGGCTAGGATCTTCAGGACGGGCCGGTGGGGCGCCTCTGTCAACCTCGCTCGCGTGTGCGTGCGTACCACTCCAAGTGGGTGTCGTCGCCCTTCATCATATGGTCGTGCCTCCTGTAAAACGGAATCAGTGGCCGTTTGCCACGCATCTACCCACGGCTGCTGCGTCTGAAGCCAGTCGTCGCTCTTGCGGCCCTTCTTCGTTTGCCTGAAAGTCAAACAAAATCAACAAATTATGGTAGGGTAATAACACATGAGTAAACGACCTACAATATTATTAAGCAATACATTACACTTACAAGTGACTACGCCTCGCAAGCGGTCGCCCTAGAGCAGGGGGAGTCTCCTGGTGCAGTCGGAACTGCCTCATCACCCGTTGAGGGTTGTAGGGCTCAACCATATGGGAGAACACCAGATGACAAGTTGTCCTCCAGTACGCCTCATCCTGGTGGCATAGCAAGCTCGAGCCGTCGCGCGCGTGGCTCGCACGAAGACATTTGTCCAAGGAGCCCATATTACGTCGCCCTCGTGCGGGGCCTCGACTCGTTGTGGAATTGGGGTATACGCGACGCGCTCGCCCCTAGCCCACCCCAAGATCGCCACGATCCATCGGGATCCCATGGTCGGGCCTTCCACGGATCCTCCGCCCGCCCAACCATAGAAATGTTGTGTGTGCGGGTAAGGGTGGATCGAGACCGAATCACGGCCGCCCTACAAGAAAGTGCTCCCACGACCACAGCTGTAATAGCGTGTGGCAACCCGAGAGCACGGCTCGCTTCCGTCGGCGACGCCGCGGCGCCGCGACAAAGTCAGCGCAGACGTGAGCACACAAGATACCAACCCCAACCGCATCGCGCACATCCTCATCGCTCGGCGCCCACGATGGACTCCGCAAGGTGAATATAACTCGGGTACACCAAGTCCCCCTGCGTGCTAGGGAACATGACCCACCCGAATAAAAATAACAAATATGCAATTAGGTGGCATCGAACCACCTCCTCCGGTGCGTTATCTGGGCAATGCATGAAATTTCGCAGCCAAGCGTGCGGGATGCCCTTATACTTGTCGGGGATAGGATGCCCGAAGCGATGATGGAGACGCGCCTTCCAGTCCACGGACCTCGGCGGGGGAACAACTGCACGGCCTCGCACCGGCAGGCCGGTTATGAAGCTGACGTCTTGCAGAGTCACGGTCATCTCCCCCCACCGGAAGTGGAACGTGTGGGTCTCCGGCCGCCAACGATCAACCAAGGCGGAAAGAAGGCAAGCATCAATCGGAGGTTACGCCCCATGTTCGACATGCGCGAACGCAATCACCCGTATTGACGGCCTCGGAACAAACTGTCATCCAACGGCCACGTCTCCTCGGCCCCGTGTCACCGAGTTGGTGGTCCATCGCCACCGATCCAAGCATGACGATGCTTTGGCGCCCCATGCCTCCTCAAGTAGGGGTGGTAGAGTCGTGCCATTGCCGCAAATACGATAAGTAGTTAGCAAAATCTAAACGCTATAAATTTCAATAAGCAAATATTAATTACGTAATTACCAAATCAGAATGCTAAGCAGATTGCTAATCAGATTGCTAATTAGAATGCGCTGCGGCTTATGATCGATTCGAACGCTGCCGGGTTTATAAACGGAGAAAAATACGGCGATGAATGAGATCGATCGACAAGATCGAATGCGCCGCGGCTTATGATCGATTCAGACGCTGCGCGGTTTATAAACGGAGAAAAATACGACGAATAATGACATCGATAAGATCGAGAAGCGACACGACGTGACGTAAGGTGAGTCAAAACAAAACACAAATAACGAAAAAGTAAAAAAACAAAATAAATGAAAACCAAAAACTTTGGTGCAATTGCGCTGGCCGGCGCGACCTCCCGCCGCGTGTTTGCAATCAAAAGTTTAGTGAGCAGACAATTAACTGCGGCAGCAGATATTTTGCCCTCATTGCAGGGATCCGGTGAATGTGTTCTTATCGCATACGCTAACGAATCCATCCGGTACAGTTCTGAATGTATAAAATTATGAAAAATTTAGACGACCAACTACACGATATCAAGAGGCTAAGCAAATCGTAATTTTTTAAAATTGTTTGTTACATTTTAAAATTTATTGCAACCCTAATCCTAACCTAATTAACTAAACTAATTAATCCCTAACTTTTACTAACTCTTTTTTTTCGGTCCGCTAAAACCCTAACTAACATTTTTTTTTAAACCCTAACTAACAATTTTTTTTTCAGTGCGCCGCCGCCGCCGCATGGGGGGCGTGCGGCATCGAGGACGGCGCAGATGGGGCCATGCGGGCGCATAGGGCGTCGCGCATCGAGGCCGCATGGGGCGTCACGCGCATGCCGTGAGAGAGGTTAGAGGAGAGAGTGAGAGAGAGAGAGGTGGCGGGCGGGGCCGGGGCTGAGGTGGCGCCGGGGGGTGGGCCGGGGGGCGGGGGAGCTGATGAACCGCGCCGGTGCACCGGGCGTGTCCTGCCGCTCGGTGCGGGCACGCCCTCCCGCGCTGCTAGCCGCGCACGCCTCCTATTCACGGGCTATTTCCGCTAATTACTTCCGAATGGAGCTACTTTTGAAAATATATTATGTTACGGGACCAAAACAGTAAAAATTTCGATCACGGAGTACAGCATGCAAGGCTCAAGGGGACTTGTTTGTTTGGAGACCTGACAACTTGCATCGTTGAGGTGCCAGGCTGGACTGGGCGTGTTGTGAATGGAAACAAAACCGCCCAAGCTCCGCAGCGATCCATCTATCATCCACACCGCTGTATTTAGTAATACATGAAGAAATACTATAGACAACAGTTATTTGTATCATTGTGTATGTCTTTAAAGACTTATGTTACGGGACGACGGACCTATTAACTTCTAGATTTGTATCATTTGTCGATGCATTAACAATGGCATAGAAGCACAGTATTATAACATTGCAACAATATGTATTGTCCTATTCAGAAAGGACGGACAAGACCAAACTGACTACAGTGTTTAAAACAACACCGCGACTCAAGGTTTTGCTACAGTGTTTTCGCTGCGATATTCATGCCTACAGTGTAACACGCCATGCGCGTCCTTACTTTCTGCTCTGCTCAGTGCCGTGCCTGTGCAGTCAAACCCAGTGTCGCACGTGTCTGCCGCCTCAGTACGGCAGGTAGGGTCACCCACGTACACCACGCGTCTCTACTCTATTCTGGAGCGTGCATCAGTGGCCGGCCTAGCCCAGCTCATTCTTTCACATTCACATCGGAGTTGGGGGTTGGGGCACAAACACAGGGGCAACCGGGTAACTTTGAGAACCCCTCTTGGTTAAAACAAGAAAAAAAAACACGCAAAACCTGACTTGATTTTACTGGTTTCCAACCAAGCACACGTTCCCACTTCAAAGCAAAGCGGACATGCGAAAACAGCTGATCAAAATTGGAAGAACAAAATAAACGGCCATGGTCAAACCCTTAAGAGCATGTACAATGGGCTTATGTCAGCCGTCTATAGCATTTGCCACATAGGATTTTTGGTGATGTGGATGAAAGAGAATGAAGAGAGAGAATATTCTTGCCTATAATCTCGCAAATTGATCAGAAGACCAAAACCAAGAAAAAGCATTAAAGATTGTGTGTTGTCTACAATCCTATAGCAATGTCAGATCATCACAACCCATTGTATGAGTTGGTTTTAGTCTTTGTCTATAGGTGACATGGATAGTTGCTATAGACAGCAGCTGTCTATACCATTGTACATGCCCTAATGCCCTGTTTGGATTAGGGGTATATCTGTTCTTGGGGGAGGTTTTGGGATTTTGTTAATGACACAACTACTAACCCAAACAGGGCCTTGAACGCAATGTTGTAGTCATGTTTCATGCTCAAAAGCTAGCAAAGGCCCTTTACCCCAAAAAAAAAACACACGCGCGCACACAACTGACGTCACGACTAAAAAACTGAAAAAATAGTAATGGCAGATGATGAACCACAAATTATTCCAGGCACTGCATTTCACAGGAGCAAGACACTAATCATCGTCCCCGAAATGTTCGATAGGTTGACACAAACATTACAGCAGCAGCACAATTCACTGTGGCAATGTCAAAAGCACATGGCGATTGGTACTACAGAATACAGAAGAAGAAAAAATCGGGCGCATTGGATTGGTGGTCCTCTTGAGAATGCACAGCATAGGACCAAACGCTACAAGTGGGGTGCGGTACAGGGAATGATGGATCCCGGCCAGATGCTCCAAGATGGGGCACACCAACGTGGCTTTTCCTGACCCTGCAAAGGAGAGGAGGAGAGGAGACACCTCAAGAACTTACCACTGTTGCCTGCCGGATTCCACGACCATCTGTAAAAGTAATCGAGTGGCGAGAGGAAAAAACGGGTCAGATGGGGCTCATGCAATGCATATCAGCAGCCTCTGCTGCTCCCTATTCGAAATGGAACGAATGATGAACGCATTGACGGGGATTAGCGCTATGAGTAGCTACAATCTACCGAGGAAGAAAACAAAAAGGGTGGCTAAAGATTTGGCAGAATAAAGTTGGTTCAAGTACTGTCCAGTTCAATCTTTCCAGAAATCAATCTTGGTTTAGTTTAATCATAGCAGAGAAGCTTCCTCATGCAGCATTTGATAGTTTTGAGTATAGTGCAATCTGATCTTACACACATATACAAACTAGGAAAGAGATTATCTAATGTTGCTTCCAAACTAGACATCTCGATCGATATAATGAGCTACAAGAGCCTATGAAGACTACTAATTTGCATGTTGTGCATGGAGAATACATTTAAAAGATCAAGTGATCAAGTGAGCTAAGAAGGAACAAAACAATGAAAGTTCAAACAAGTAGTAGTAGGCTAGAAGAGTAGCAGCAAATTCTTCAAATAGATAATATGTTTCCAAATGAAAAAAGGATAAATTTGAGAAGGATTACCTTTTAGAGTAAGAAGATACCAGGCTACTCTCAACTAGCTCTATAGGATTTTAACATAATTTGGTGCATCATCCCTCGCTCCAGCAGTTGTGCGGTAAACATATAGTTTCTCCACTTTCGGGAGTTCTCCATGGTTTTCATCCATTCCATTGCTTCCATCCCGCTCATTTATAACCTCCACAGTAAGCATTGGCATCTTTGATGCAAGGACTTGGCACCCCTTCAATGTGACATTGCACGATGACATCCAAAGGGATCGCATTGTCTCATACTTGGCAACATTCTCCAAGAGAGCAGCATCACCAAATGGGCTATCTCTAATCTCCAGCTTCCTTAGATTCTTGCATCCTTTCATAACATGCATCATTCCCTCATCACTGTCTCCAGCAAATGCTATAGAAAGCATCTCAAGTTCTTTCGCATATTTTCCAATATACATGAAAACCTTGTCTGTGAGAAGGCCTGACATTGACAGCCGTCTTAGCCCCTTGCATTCACGTACGATAGCACCAAAGCCTTCATCTAATGGTTGGTTTGTCATGGCATCAGGCATCCCTGGCTCAAGAATACAGAGTCTGAATCGCGTGAAATTTGGGCAGTTTTTAGCCACAGTAATTAGTGCAGCATTGGTCATTTGGTGACAGAAGTACAGCAACGAGCTCAGTTTTGGACAGCCCAAGGATATAGCAACAAGTCCCTCTTCTGTCACTGCGGAATAACCGGCAACATAAAAGTCCGATGGGAACACCCTGAGTTCTTGTAGATCCTTGCAACTGGAGGCCACCACTTGCAAGCCCTTGTCCGAGATGCAATCCAGTACCTATCGTACAAAGAGTAAAGGCCCAAAACCTTTACTGAATTACTCTAATCAAGGACAAAAATAGCATGTGTAAGCAGCAAGAAGGGAACTCACCCAAAGACGTTGGAGTTTCACACAGCAGCTTATCATTTTAGTGAGATCAGAAGCATCAAGTGTGGGAGCATAGCTCAAGTTCAAACTTGTTAGTTGCTCACAAGGGGGATAGATAAATGGGAGGCAAAGGGGAGAAGCATCCCAAAATCCTGACAAACTCCTCAACATTTTGCATTTCTCCAGAGCACTAGTCAGCCTGACGTATGACTCGGTTTGGAAGTCATCCGTCAAATTCCCTGTCCCTAGGTCCTCCAAATTAGGGGTGCGCATTAATATCTTCGAGAGTGCATCTACTGATACAGATCGATTTAACCTCAAACTCCGTAGGTTTGGGGACCTAGCAATAAGCCTCTCCAATGAACCAGGATTAACCTCCCCTTTGATGCAGGCAAAATTCAAGGAGACAAGCGATGTGCAGGAATCAGGGAAGCAGGAGAGCCACCTAGGCCCTCGATCCTCCACTTCATTTTCCTGCAAATCTAACTCCCTCAAGAGCCTAGACAACAGAGAGAGAAAAAAGGAGGAATGATGTCAGCAGATTAACCATAAAATGCGTGTAACAGGAGTAAGTTAATGCTTTTAATTAAAATCAATGTAGAATACTGTAGGAATTTCGGGAATAATCGTGTGTCCCTCTTGGGATCCCCACATCCTTTATTTATAGTGTCAAATATTACAGATCAACTCTAACACAACTCGTACATAACTTGGACTCTTACCTATAGTCTAATATCTCCAACACTCCCCCTCAAGATGAGCATGAGATAACAATCATATCCATCTTGTTACATATTGCAATACTATTACTAGAATTTACCAAACCTACCATCGACTCTATAACTAATACCATCACAAAGACCAAAAGTTACTCACCACCAATACTACCAAGAACATCACCAAATCTATCTCCACCATCTACCAGCTGCCCCGATCTCAACCTCATCTTCCTCTACCCTCATGCCCCCAGCCACCCCCGACCTCTACCATCTCTACCCACACGCCCCTAGTCTCGGCCTCTACCACCTCTACCTCTGCCACAGACCATTACGCCTGACTCCAGTCCTAATCCTCTTCCGAACATCTTCAACAACACTATCTTCGATACTCATACCATCACCGCCGCAGCCACTCGACATAACCTCCACTGGAGCTACCACCAGCTCCTGCTTCGTCATCACCACCATCGAACTTAACTCCATCAATTCCACCATTAGCACATCCACCAAAATTACCACCTGAATAGTCTTCTCCCCCTATCTTCCATGTCTTACGTCGTAACCTTCAATACTATCACCACCAAGTAACACAAGAGCTAGAACTCTCAGCAAACACACCATCCTCTCTACTTTCCCCAACATAGCACACGCAGCCACACCAGATCTTCTACCGATCTGGATCCACACCAGATCCCCCTCAATCACAACAGATTCTCCACAGATTTGGATCCACAACCGATCAGATCGTCAGAGTTCCACAATAGTTCATACCCTTCGCACCAGATCAGAAGATCCTCCACCCTCGAAGCACCCACAACAGATCAGATCCTCCACACTGACACCACATCGGATCCTCCACACTGGATCCCCTTCTTTCTTTTTTTCTTTTTCTTCTCTTTCCCTTTTTTCCCCTTTTTTCCTTTTCTTCCCGCACACCTTCACCTCTGTGCCTCCCCTCCTCTTCCTCCACCGAAGCACCTCTCTGGCTCCCGACCGAGCCAGCCAGCTCTTCACCGACGCCGACGCCTCTCCGCAGGACACCGCACCCTGCCCTCGATACACTGCCCTAGGCCTCAATTTCCTCTCCCGCGCCTGGAACCGGCCACCGGCCGTCGGATCCCTTCTCCACCACCGACACCCTCTTCCTCTCCTCCTGATTCCAGCAAAGAGATCCCCCCCCCTCGAGGGCTTCTTTCCGCCGCCGCGCTCCCTTCTCCCCTCCTCTCTCTTCCTCTGCTCCGTTGGATCCCTTCTCCACCATCGACACCTCCTCCTTCCGGCCAAGCCAGCCCGGATCCACCGAATCCCGCCGCCACCTACACCGCCGGTCGTCGCCCTTGGTTCGCCAGCACGCAACCCGGCCTGCCGCCAATCCGCTCCCGTGCGACACGGTCACTAAGGACCACGCACGGCGGCGGCCAACGGATCGACCAAGGGGCGACGACGAAGACGGTTCCTAGGTAAGGATTTGCTTGGTTAGGGTTTGGAATGGATTGGCTCTGATACCATGTAGGAATTTCAGGAATAATCGTGTGTCCCTCTTGGGATCCTCACCCTTTATTTATAGTACCAAATATGAACAAGTCTAACACAACTCGTACATGACTTGGACTCTTACCTATAGTCTAATATCTCCAACAAATACATTGATGAATCACTTGAAAAGAATTTGCATCCAGCCTTAGCAAGTAGTTGAGTGCAAAATAACCACAACAATAACAATTCATCCTAGCTAATTGTGTGTAGAACAAGGTTCTAAAGATCGCTCGCCTAGGAGGTCAGAGGTGGCCTGCCGCCGCGACGTTGAGGCAGTCGGGCCGCCTGGGGCCGGCTAGTCAGTCAAAGCCAGTCCAAGGCAGCTTGGGCGACGACAAGGTGGGCGCCAAGGGGTTCCAGTCATCCCCGCCTCCTAATCGAGGTCGCCACCATCATCTCCGCCACCCAATCGAGGTCGCCGTCATCCCCACCCTCCATCTACGCCACCCTCCCTCTACGCCGCGCGAGCAAAGAGGTGACTAGGGGCGGCGTTGGCGCGGGAGTAGAGGGCAGAGCGCAGCGGGGGAGGACGAGAGCATAGAGGAGGCGGCACAAGGAAGGGCCGCGAGGGAGGGAGACACAAAGGTAGGGTGGGAGGCAGAGAGAGAGAGCTGTGAGAGGGGCGACGACGACTGGTTCGGAGAGGGAGAGCGGGAGGTTAGGTTAGGTTAGGTTAGGTTAGGGAGGTCTCGCGTGGGCCGTGGGCTGAGATAGAAAGTGGACCGAGTGATTGGGTTTAAGCCCATTAACAATAGTGCTCACTGTGATTTCTTTTTCTGCTCTGCACTGCGTCTAGTTGGCCGCTTAGGCGGCCTAGGCGCCAGGCCATCACCCGACTAGCGCCTAGCGCTTTCTTGAACTTGGTGTAGAATGGCCATAACACTACCAATACATCCTACCAAATAACAATTATAGAAGAAGACAATCAACAAAGTGTTACACATCTAACGAGCAAATTAAAGAACATAACAATCACATGCCACTTCAATTTAGCACTGGCGTGTAAAAGTAAAAACATAATGGTCCATCATAAAACTGCATGTACCTCAAAGAAGAACAAGAAATTTGGAATACCGGGATGCAACTGGATCATTCAGAGTTTCAGACCCTGAAAGGGTACTTAGGCTCTGTGATCTGGGAGAATTTGTAGCTTAAAAATGTATGAAATGAACCGTTCAAAAGAACAAAACTGGTCCTTTCAACTCTAATTGCACAGAATAGGGTAATATATTTTGGAGGTAAGTTTCAAACGCATCATACTTAACAGCACCTAGGCGAGATGCCTCATAGCTAATAAAAGAAAGCACAAGGCCGATCCAATTTCAATTCCCACCATTGTAAATCAAAATATCTATAAGTGCTTACAAACTACAATGCCAAATCAGATAAATATGATGCCCATAACCTACTGAAATTTGAAGTATAGGAACACTCACCTGCAGTGGCTCGCAATAGCTGCTAGCCCATCGGTGCTGAACCCCTCGCAGCTGATAAGGATGAGGGCCCTGAACCGTGGGAACGATCGAGCTAGCAGCTCAAGGCTCTCATCCGACACCACCATTCGCTTCATCCGCAGCTCCTCAAGACCCACGCAGCCCCTGGCAGCCGCCTCGATCCATGGCCCCGCATAACCACCCCAATCAGGCGGCACAAGGTTGAAGTCGGCAAAGTGCGGCTTACCCTTAACTGTGAGCGCCCGCACGTTGGGGAACCGCAGCGCCACGCGCTCAGGGCGCACCGCATAGCAGTTCCCCACGAAGACCGAACGACGGCTCAGCCTCTCGATCTCATACCACACCTTGCACACAAGCGAGACCGTGTTCCGGTCACGCTGCGCGGGCAAGAAGCTGAATATGTGCTCCACCACCTCCTCAGGAAAGTAGGTCATGGTGCCTTCCCCCAGCACCACCTTATTACTAGACCTACAGGATGGGATCCGCTTCCTTCCAGTCTCCAGGTTATCAAGCTTATTCAAGAAAGCCCAAGAAAACAACAAAGAAAAGTTGCAACCTTTCACCTCATTCACCAAGGGGCAAAGACCACAACTAATGCTCACTTGGGCGAAGCACCTCCTGCTAAATCTCTTGAACAAACACTAGCAACAACTAATGGCAGGGAAACACCAGAAAGCAGCGTGATTCACCTCATCCTGCAGGCTACAACTAAAGAAAGGGCACGAATGGCTTTCAGATCTGCAGCTAAAGTTCCTTCCAGACACGCCAGCAGTTACTGCATCTGTCATCCATGCCCAAAATGGGCAATGGCCAAAATGAGGCGGGAGGATTGCGACCTCCCGGCCAGATTCCTCCACCCAAAACCTGCAAAGATCAGCCACCCTTGAGCTCGTGCCATCCCCAAGCACTCGCAAGAAGAAGGAAACGACAAAGAGACGGACAAAAAAAATGCAGCCTACCACGCTTAGATCCACAGCGCCGGAAGCGCCAGATCTAACCCATGAACGCCTCGCAGACCCCAAAAAACCCTCAAAAAAACCCCCTCCTTCAGCAAGGAACACGCGCCACCGCGCCCCAGACCAAGAACACGCCACCAGGCCGCCCGAGAGGAGAGCCGGGAAATTCGGCGAGAGCGCCGCGCGAAACGCCAAGAAAAGGGCAGCCCCGCGGCCGGGAGCCCACGGCGAGGAGAAGCCCCAAGGAAATCGGCGACGAGGGCGAGGGAAAGCGAGGCCGGAGCTGGGGGAGGGAAGCTTGGGAGAGGACACTGGGGGAGACGAATCCGAAGAGCTCAAACAAATGCTTCTCTTGAGTAGCAGGGGAGCATAGCCGAGGTGAGGTGAGGTGCGAGGTGAACCGGCTAATAATGGGGTGGTCCGGGTCGGGTCCGGTCCGGTCCAGTCCGACCGGGGTGGTTGGGGACGGTGTGTCGCGGTCTTCGGCTCGGGCCGGACGTACGCACGTGTCCCTATCCACCGGTTCCGGATAAGATGTGAGGGTGTCAGAAAATGCACAGCAATTGCTACGTGCACCCGCAGCCGCCCGCTGTGACAGTCACAGAACGTGCTGCTTTTGTGGTCTTCGGAATCTTGGTGCAGGTGGGGTCGGTGCACCTAGGTTTTGAATGAAAATATAGGAAATATTAAAAAAAAAAATCGTATCAGTTTTCAGTGATGGGTTTGTTAATTTGTTTTTAGTTCAATTTGATTTGCGTGGATCAATTCTTTCATGAATTTCATAGAGTTAGGAAAATAGTAAAGGAAATTCAAGTGTTTCTAAAAAATAATGAATATAATGGTAGCAATGTTCAGTTTGATATATTACACTAGATCAAAAAAAAACTATAATAACGTTAAGCCATATTTTTCTTGCATTGCTTACTTGCTTGATAGAAAGAGGGGTCCCTCAAACTATTGATAAGATAGTCCGGTAAAAAGCCATATGTCATATAGTAAATCTTTTAAAGGGGTGTTTGGAATTCATAATTTTTTTGTACTTTTTCTATGATATGATCTTTATAGGAAAATTTGTTTCAGTAATAGGAGTGTCAAATTGCATGCTATTGCATTCTTATCCTACACGTTGTCATGGGACAAAAAGGCATTGGCTCGGACCAAATGGAAACTTTCCAAGTGTCAACTAGCACTTCTACCTTGCAATTTGCAAATTGCAATTGATGGCATATGCGTGTCTCCTATGTGTTTTCTACAGTGCAATCAGATTGCATCTACTTTCTATTCTTATGTTCTCAATTCACATGGGATTCAAGAATCATTGTGTCGCAATTTCTGTTTTCTTTTTTTCCCTTACAACTACTTCCTTCCTTTCTGACCTTTCAAATTGGCCTTAAATCTCATTAGATGAATTTTAAATGCTTTATGAAAAATTGTATAAATACAAAAATGTCATCACGATTTCTTTGCATATATTCTCTCTCCATGCCGGAAAAAAAAAACTCACCATCCTGATACACATACACATATACAAGCGAAGAAGACTTTGAGGGGGGGGGGCCTTTGTCGGTGCCCCCAAGCAATTGGTGCCATAAGGAAAGCAAAAGCAAATGGTCGTGTCATGTCCTGCGCCTGTGGTGATGTGCCACGGCATGTAGACGCATACGGAGATGGTACGAGTAGTCCCTTCCCCAATAGTAGTACTCCTACCGCATCTTTCCACGCATCTACATGCAATAGGCATGCGTCGTCGACATGGATCATCTCTCCCTATATATATCCTTGGTTTTTAGGAGCTGCACCGAAATGATAAATCGTTAATGATTGATCGGATCGGATGGTTGGTGCTGTGCCTCCGTGACAAAGAAAAATGACCTCAAACACCCGCAACCCCCCCCCCCCCACCCCAAATCCCCAACAGCCTTTCCCACCCTTTTTCGAGATCAGCATCGACAGTCAACGTGGTCAGATAGGCCGTGCTGCGTTCAAGTGTTGGTCTGACCTAGACACAGCATAGCCCGAGCACAGCACGGCACGGCTAGCATGACGCGCGGCGGAGGAGGGGGTGACAGAGGCGTGTGGCAGAGAAAGAGGAGGCGTGCAGCGACTGCACACGGCGGTGGGCACCTTTTTTCTGGAGGGATAAACAGGTCGACCCTGGTTGGTCGGGCTAATCATGTCTGGGCTAACACGATACGATCAATGAGCTTGGCGTATCGTGTCTGGGTCGACAACTGAACCCATGGGACAACACGACAAAACCCGTTTAGCTAGTCAGACTGTGCCTAAACGAGACCGTGTCGTGTCGGACCGTGCCACCCATTTGGGTGGGCATGTCCGCCACCACCAGGGGTTATCCACCCTTGATGTGCTGTGGAGCTCGCCTAGATCTTAGCCATCCATTTTTCTTACTCAAAGGCCATGATTGGTTGGACTCTGTTACACGGATGTGTATTTTATTGTGTGAATTAGGCCTATTTGGAATCCAAGAATTTCATAGAAATTCGCGGTAAACAATTCAACTCCCTCGTAGTTAGTCGGTGAAAATGTCAGCATTTTCAAGCAGGGATTGATTAAGAAATTTTGTCTAAGAATTCGATTTGAAGCATGCGGCGGAGGTCGAATTCCACCCAGTAGATTTAGGTACTCCTAAGGCAATACAAATTTGTTTTCCTAATGCGTTTTCTCTTGTATTTCTCCTTTTCCTTTTAGAATTTCGTGACATACAACTTAAGATAGTTGCTGCAAAAAAAACACTCATATAGATCATCGAAAAATTTGGGAAGCAAATTTTGTTGGTTATACTTTTTATATAGGCACACAAACGACAACAGAAGATTTAAAAAGTAGCTAATTAGTTGGTCTAAAATCAAAGTTGAATGAGAATCTCTGTCCTATTGACCATTTAATTAGGAACATAATGCAGTCGAATATCTTAGCTCCTTGTACCTACATATGAAATATTGGTACTTAAATTGCTACTAGCATCCTTTGTTCCAACAGATAAAAGTGAGAAAAACAAAGAATAAAATTTATACCAGCTAATTATTTAACACTGTCAACGTCACATCACAAGGGTATGCACTTCAGAAACCCTAATTTACTACAAGCAATTCTGCAAATTAAGATCGCATTCAGGCAGGCGCTCCTAATGACATATAGCAATATTTTGTGACTTTGGGAGGGCATTTTCTGATTTTGGCGGTAAACAAAATTTTAAAGACACGTGTAGGCTATCGTTAATGATTGTTTGCCTTGCGGAAATTGTATTTATTCTCTATATTGTTTTACTCGAATAAAGTACATTACAAATATGGGATTATTTATTCGTAAGATGACAACGATGTCTATCGGTAACAATTTTCGTACTGCACTACAACAATTGACCCGATAAAATTTCGATCGGACGGCTTAGGTTGGTCCAACGGCACATGAGCACACATCTCATCCAGAGGATACAAATCCCACAACACCCTCGCATCACATAACCCTGAGTCTTAGGATATTAAAACAAGATTAGGAGATGGTGTAATACTTCAAGTTATATCTGGAGCAGGCCGCACAGCTTACGAGGCAAGGCAGTGCTAGGAATCAAACACCGGGCAAGCGATTTTGACGCCAAATTAACCTGCACTGCAGTGCAGGCCTCGGAGTCCCGGTAGAATAGCTCTGCTCACCTTCGCATCTCACCTCTCAAACCAGGATCCGAACCCTCTGCAGTAATACAGAAGTGCACTGTTGCTATAAAGAATTAAGACTGCTACGTAGTTGTTAGCTCTCAATCGAACAGTTGAGATGCGTCTCTAATGCAAGTCCATTTCCTCGAACCAAACACCGGTCAGCAGGCGAACGGCAGCGGATTAGAATACCAAAAGGGGGGCGTGGGAGCATGTGATTAGGGCATCAGTACGGCCAAATGCCAGCACTGTTTGACACGGAGGGATTGCAATTTGCAAAGCAACTCTCTCTCTCTCTCCCTCCTCTCTCTCTCTCTGGAATGGGTCATCATTAGCTGGTAATGAATGGCCATGGCCTCTAAGTGCCCTTAAAGGTCTTTTTGTTGTCAGTATTATTTTGTCTCTAGCGTTGCTATGTGTACGAACATTTGTAGGAGATATTTTCTTAGCCATTTTCACTGATGATATTGAGCCTCTAGCTTGAATTGAGCTCAAGCCTCAGATATGAGCCTACCATCTACCAAGAAGCGAACATCGCTAACAATATTTTTTTCTTCTTGATAAGAATGGAATCAAGCGTTGACTGATATTACAGGACGGCCAATGGTTATTTCGCTACAAGGTGGCTTACAAAAGAAATGAGGTAAGGTTTAAGTTAGAGGTGGAGAGAGGGGTAGCTGAATATACTAGGAATAAAAAAAATGTTGGGTTAATTTCTTATTACGTGGATCTGCATAAGTCTAAATAAATATCAGCTATCTATTCTTCAGTTGGCTCAAATATATAAAGTGATCAAATAAAATATTTATTAAGAATCTGAGTATCTATTAAGAAAATTATGGACTTGGATCTTAAATCTGTGTAAAGACCTATTTGGAATCTATCTCTATCGATGGGTCAGGATAGGATTCTAATACTAAAGGCTATAAATAAGGGTCAGATCGTCTCATCAAGATAATTTTATGTTATACCACATATCTCCATCTATTGTTGAAATTTATAGCTTACCTCTTGGTGTGAAAGACCTAACCTAGGTAGACAAAGCAATTGTTCATCTACTACTTTAGATTAATTCTTCATCCAACAATAGTATCGTTATCTGGTATGTTTCTGTATTTATCAGATTGGATTGTGTGTTGCTCTAACCGCATATGAGATGTGTTTAGTCTATCAAAAAATCCTTGCGACATTCACGTGAGGCGAATAGTAAATTATTTTACCCTGAGATGATAGTGAAGGCCTAAAAAAGATTGGGTACACTTGCCGCCATGGTTTCTGAGTATTGGTGGTTGCAGTTTACAGGCATGTGAAGCATATCAAGGACAACAAAATAAGAAAAGAAGGTGACGAGATCAAAATATCAAAATATTCTTTTATTTAATTAAAGACCGCACGACTTTGTGGTCGTAATTCCTAAGACTAACGACCCCTGTGGCCGTAAGGATTCTAGGGGTTACATTGTGGGTACTCTAGTCAGACGAGGTCATGTACGTAGTCTCCGATCAGATAACTGCTCATAGATAATGAACTACACTTGGACCTGCTCCAAGTATATTCTTTCCGTGTGATAAAAGGAACATATGTCTTATTCGTTCCAAACCACACGGCGTTTCATAACTCTAAGTCACTAACACTAATCTCCATATGGTTATATCTTCCATTGGCATCAACTGCTGAACGGTTGATACGTTGTCAACCATCGTTCTCCTCTGACTGGCCGCGACGTTTCCAACAGACGCCTCTTCAAGGAGTAACTGTCACCACTTCATTAGTTATTTAAAGGAGGATCAAGGAGGAGAAGGGAGATCTAGTTCGGGAGATCAGAAGACAATTGGATTTCATTTGAAGTAATAGCATAGCAAGCAATACCCCCTATGTACTTAAAATTAGTCCATTGCCTTGCCAAGAACACACCCTGTAATCACCAATTCATAGCAATAAAGAGCAGACACATTCTTTCCCAAGAACTCTACGCTATTTTTCTCTTTTTTTTTGTAAGATCGGCGACTCAATCGTCGACAGAAGAAAAGGGAAAAGGGAGAACGGAAAAAAAAATGGAAAAGTGGCAGCTAAGTGGAGAGCAACCCTAAGCATTAAGATAATGGTGCATTTGCAACTAACCTAAGGGAGAGATCCTAATATAGATCCACAGCAGCCTCTACCTCTCCTCCCCCTCCCCCCTGGCTATGGCATTTTATGGACTAAAGCAGACCCTTTATTTCCCTGCAAGAATTAAGAAAGAAAAATATTCTGTTTCTGACACGCCTTAACCAATCAGTTGCAAAGCTCGAAAAAAGCTCAGAAGGGAGGGAGCATGAAAAGGTACTACATGCTACTTTGATTAGCAGTTAGCCGTAGTACCCTCCTTGTGTTATTCCAAGAATAAGAGAATGCTTGGTCTTATGCCAGAAGCACTCAAATCACACCAATCAGATGAAATGGAACCATATCGAATATGCTCCTCAGATCTTCATGCCCTCAGTGGGGAAGAAGATGATATGCTGCCATTTGGGTCTACCCTATTTTTACAGAAGAGTTTAACAATCCGTTTGGAACGTGAGAATTTACCCTGATTCCTACAAGAGTTTAAGAATGCGTTCCAAATTGGCCCTAACAATATCCAGCTACCGCACCACTGCAGTAGATCCATTACTCCCTTATTATTAGAGTAAGCGCAATTAATGAAGCGTCGAAACACTTGACATTAACCATACATTCACAATATGCCAACAAAAAGAACAAGAGAAAGAGGAAGGGAATATGCAGATGCATAATGTGGATGGCATCAAGGAAAAACTATGAGCCAGCCCAAATGGATAGAATGGTGAGAGATGATGCATCATCAGTGCAGGGCTTGCATGAAGATCCATCATCACCACCCTCCAGCTCAGCTCCTTTCAATGCACATCAAAAACAGATGACATTTATAACAACATACACATCCACCCTCTCCCTTTCTCTCTTGTTTCTATCCTCCTCCATTTCACTCATGAGGAATTGAGGACCAGAGATGGATGCACTCTGATGGCTGAAACGAAGCATGCCATGGGGGAGAACTTATTCTGTAGACCCCATTCCAATCATGTGCAGCAAGGACCACCCAAGAAAGCAAAGCTTTATTCATCTGGTCCATACTGATCAGCTACTAGCAATCAACCAAGGATACACAGATGGAAAGAATGCCACAGAGAAGAAAAGAAAAATAAAACTATGGATGGATGGATGGGTGGGTGGATAGAGGCGTATCAACTAGCAACACATGGCAGGGGCCCTAGGCAAATAATGCCCGTTTATTGGGAATAAATGGCAGAGCCAAAGCTAGCTTGCTAGCTGCTGCTGCTGCTGCTTCAACGAAAAGATGGCACATTGTTAATAATACTGGCAACACATGCGGCATCCATGTCTGCACATTGAGAAGCCACTAATGTAAAAGACTGCTGCTTGGGGTGAGGAGAGGAGAGGAGGGCCAACAAGCAGGATTCAGGAATTGACCACTGAGCTAGACAGGCAGGCAGGGGCCTTGGCTGTAAAGAGCTAGCAGCCATGCATATTTGTGCATTGTGATCACCACTGCCTTTAGTCATGCTATGCAGATATGATCAGGACCCGAGTATGTTGTCCTGTTGTCTAAATGCTAGGATGCATCAGCACCATCTCAGTGTCTGATGATTTTTCCAACTAATGGTGGTGGGGGCACTTTGGGTCAACTACTCTCAACATTAGTTTTGACTTTAGGAGATTCCACCAAATAAATCGCATTTGTAGCCAAGTGAGTGACAGAAATCAGATATCTCAAGCTAGCTTACAGCCCCCCTACCTATGAACTAGACCAAGCAGGTTCCGAATTTTGGCCGAAAATTGGAAATTTCGATGCTACCCGCCTGGGGCGGGTGAGTGCGGGAGGAATACAAACCGGTCCCTAAAAATCCAGTTTGGACCAATTTTGGCAAAAAAAAAATTGCTTGAATTTTACTCAAATTTGATTTTTAAAATTTAAAATCCGAAAAATTCAAATTTTGATTTGAAATTTTCGGCCAAAATTTTTCCCATTTTCGGCCGTACCGGCCACCTCTGGTAAAAAAACCTGACACCAAGTGACTGATTGATTATACAAGGCAATATGCGAAAATGATATACAACTAAACGGTGTGTTTGACCTAGTTTCAACTTTCAGCTTATACGCGGATGCACCAAATAGGAGGGAGATAATTATACTTATCCTGCAACCTTAAGCACTTGCTCCTAGAAGCTCGAAAGATACCAAAACAGTAAAACTACTTGCTTCAAAGAGGCAAATCCTGTGGACAAACAAGATCACGGCCGATCAACGTGTAATTTGGCGAGAGAACTGCCTATATAAATTACGTACAACAAGAGATTTACCTGAAGGATGCTATGATAGTATGATGGTTTTGCAGCATCAGTAAAAAGATTTGAAGTGGCTGCTGGTAGAAAGAAGAGGAGCGAAAAGGTAAACACGCGATATGCTGGCAAAAGGGGATTGATTGAAGTGAGTACAGGATGATTACGCCTTGTTTCTGATTCCGAGGACCTGAAATAGTTGAAAAAAAAATCCCCTACAAATAACTAGGGAGCAGTGGCATTCCCATCACTGTCTTCTCTGCCTAATGAACCATGACTGGTTAGCCAGGAGCCATTGTTCATGGTTGAACCTGGAGGTAATTTTCAATCTGTAATGGAAAGCTTTTCACAGATGCATGTCCTTCAAAAAAAATTTAAACACCCTTGGGCAACAAACTTGCAAAATAACAATTAACCGCGGCAGCAACGGATCTCACAGTCAATAGCTATTATCTTTCTATTTTAGGAACCAGGAACCCAAGATGCCACTGATATTTGCATATCCCTAATACTTTTTGCAGCATAGTAACGAAAATGCAAATGGTAGATACACAAGTTCCTGGATCATTCAAGTGCTTTCCTTTGGTACTGTCCTGATGGTCTGGAATTCCAGGAGCTTGTTCCAAACATCTCGCAAATAATAGGAACAGAATAAATAATGGTGCTTAAATCTCCTTAAAGCACGGGAGAGGTTTTTACTACACGGCTACACCATAAGAGAACTGCATGTCAGCGCAAGCTTTAACTAAGCAGAAAGTTAACAGTAACCGGGAACTGGAACTACTGTAAGCAAAAGAGATGTTAGCTGTTCAACCATGATCACAGCATAACCAGTTGACAACTCTTAAAACCATATAGCACTAGCCGCACCCTTTTAGCAGTTTAAATAAACCCTACTGATGCTGCAATGCAAATCATGGTGACAGAGCTCTAACGACTACAGAACGATAATTGGGTTGTCCATGATCAACTCCCAAAGAAAACATGTCCATCTAGGTCCCTGCAGGCAGGATAATATCTAGCACCAGCAACCACATTTTTTTCCTGCAGAAAAAAAAAAGCATATTAGCAAACAGTATTTATTGGTTTTCTACATAAAAGGGCAAAAAAAAAAAAGGCATGACTCGCATCTTTCGAACAACACACGTCATGGGGAGAATTTATTTTGTAGACCCTGTTTCACTCATGTGCTTAGTAGACCACCAAGAAAGAGCTTTATTCATATGGTCCCAACTGAGCAATCAACAATGGATAGAAACACATCAACTATTGAGTGGTCAGTAGCAGAGTCAGTTTTGGAAGTATATTAATTAGCCACTACTAGCAACACATGGCAGGGCCCCCGAATATCATGCAGTTCATTGGAATAAACAAATAGCTGTTTTATCATTTCAAAAGTTACTGTAACATAAAGATGGACTGTTGGCCTGCGATAGACCTGCAATATTCAAATCTAAACATTACGAATCCATTAACAATACTTCCAGATCACAGATTGACCACCCCATTAGACGAAGACTTGGCTGCAAAAATGTTCCCAGAGAATAATTTTCGTCACTGACAATCATTGCCTAGCTTTGTTTGCCATCATATGGATCATCTAGATTCTAGACCATGTTGAAAATCTAATGCTGTAAGACTTCTTTTGTCCTCAGGAGTCCACTAGATTTAGCTTGAGCAGTTTTCATCAACATAATATAACATGTATCTAATATTCTATATAATTTCTGCTAGCCTTATTGATTATATCCATGTGATTCAACATGAGTACATGATAAACTGTTTTTGACGAGCATAGGTGTATGACTACTCAATGTCTACTGTCTAGAACCGTCGGCTGATGGACTAATGGAAAAATAAAGTGAACAGGGGACTCTATATAGAGGTTTGAACAAAAGAGAACATACAAATACAACTAATAGAAGCACAGGTGTAAATAAAATATCCAACAAATGCCCTCCAACAACATGGATATTTGATAAAATGTACAGCAATTCACATATGTTATGAGGCAATATCACAGACCAGACCTACGTCTAGCATAGGCAGGGAAAAACAAGCCACACAGCACAAACAGCTTGAAGGTGGGTCATGACATGTTGGCAGCACAAAGGGCTGGATTGACTTATGTCCAATGCATGTGGCAACATAATAACCATTGTCTAAGCAGACAGCAGTGTTTGGAAGGAGATTTGAGAAACTTGACCCTAGTTGAGCAAAGTAGCTGGTAGATGGGCTGGGCAAATACTCATGGAAATTGATACGTAAAGTACCGACATAACGAAGTGTATGCTTGTGCAAATCACCTATGAAGAATGTAGCTGTCAAATCGATAGCAAACACAAAATGATCCTACACTGTCCTTCCTCTCACAGCTCTCTAAATCATGCTGTCGTAGATCCGCGTCTAGACAGCAGACTTGTAGGCACCCCCGGTCAGCTAATTGACCTCCGAGAATGCGTAAATGGGGAACAAAGCGTAAGCGAAGCAAGGATCTCCCTTCACTAGTATTGCTCAAGTGTGAAATGATGTGTTAGTGGCCTCCCCTCTCATGTTACAATGAGATCCTATTTATAGGATAGGAGGGGCGAGAAGGTGAAGTTACATAAATGACCCTAATTCTAGAGCAACCCTGAGGTAGTATCATCCTTTCTGGTCGGGTGGGGCAGCCCATGCTGGGCCAACCGGCTGACATCACGCATGTTGGCTGCGTAGAGGGACTTTACGCTTGCCAGCTGCGTAGAGGAGCTTGGTTATGGAACCAAGGCCACGCTTCGTGTCGTCATTTTTTTGCGTAACCACCATGTCGCACTGCTAGCCCTTCATTGGCGTTGGTCGGACTGGCGTAGTCGTCGACTTGGGGGGACGCGGGGATCCTCCCCCAAAAGTAGCACCTTGCCGTTCTACACTCGCTTGGATCGACGCACCGATTCTAGAAGAGGTCAGCGCGCCTCCCGAGTCGATGGCACAGATGCGGCTGCGAAGCGAACACCAAGGGAATGATAACTCTTCACACATTTTTTCCTTAGCATGCAGGTCTTATTCTTTAATTATTTCCCTGACATTCTCCTATCTTCTTCTTACATTGTACGTCCGAGAGCTTGGACTAGCTTCCCGAGGAGACCCAACGGCCAGGCAGAGCAGGCAGCGAGCGGACAAGCGTGTGTAGCTGTCTCCTGGCGCGGTCTCGCCCATCACTTGGGTTCGATTCACACGAAGTCCACGAAACAGTCCCATGGACCCATTGCATGGACCGGGTTCACACGGAGTCCATGGGAAAGTCACATGGTCCTGCGGGCTTAAAACGCACCGAACCGAGCGTCTATGCCTCATCCACCCTTCTCGAGCCAGTCCTCACTCGACACATGTCTGGGTCACGGGCCACGCATCTCCTTCCTCTACTCCCTCCAAATCCAGAGTCTCCACTCTTCCTCCACCCATCGCTCCACTCCCTCCCGGCCATGGCTACCGCTGATAGGAGGCTTCAAGGCTAACCCTCACCGTCCTGCCGCCAATTGGAGAGATTAGCCCTCGACCCCAGCCAACCCCGCCTTTCGCTGTCGTCATCGAGAGGAACTTGGCCCCTCGCCGACTTCGCCTTCCACCTACGCCGCCAAGACAAGGGGAGGGACCTCGAGCCTAGCTCTCTCCGTCCCGCCGCCATTACGGCCATCAACTGGAGAGGCTAGGGCTCTGCCTCCAACCGTCGCCGCCGAGGGGCTTGGCCTCCACCGGCTCCGCCTTCCACCTTCTTTGCTGGGAGGAGCTCGGCCCCCACCGGCTTCACCTCCCATCTTTGTCGTTGTCGTTAAGAGGAGCCTGGCCCCCACTGGCTTCGCTTTCCACCTTCGCCGCCGGGGGGCTCAAGCCTAGCGCTCTCTCTGTCCCGCCGCTGTTACGGCCTTCGACTGGAGAGGCTAGGGCTCAACCCCCACCGGCTCTATCTGCCTCCGCCTACCTTGCCAAGAGGAGCTCGGTCCCCACCGGCTTCGCCTTCCATCTTCTTCGCCAAGAGGGCGGGACCTCGAGCCTAGCTCTCTCCATCCCGCTGTTGTTACGGCCGCTAACTAGAGAGGCTAGGGCTCGACCCCGCCGACTTCACCTTCCATCTTCGAAGTCGCCAAGAGGAGATTCTCCTCCGAGCCTTGTTGCTTGCGGTCTTCTGTGCTAACGCTCAGAATTGCGCTTTAGTCTGTATAAGGTTTTTTGTGCCTATGCTGTTTTTCTCTTAATGTTCATTTGTATGTTCTTCTATCAATTTTCATCTGCAATATTTGCTGGCCTAGAGCATCTGCATAGGTTATGCAGGCCACCACTAATTCATAGAGATGTAAAAGCTGTGAATATCCCTGTCTGAAAAATCTAGGGGACAAGATAGCAGATTTTGGGTTGTCCAAGACTTTTGATGCTGACAAGGCTGACGTGTCCACACAAGTGGTTGGAACTCCGGGGTCTTTACTCTTTAGATCCCGAGTATGCCCCTTTCCTACTCCTGTTGATTTTTCCTTTTGTAAGTTCTTCTAGAAAGTGATAATCTACTTCTGCGAGTGACATACTGAAGACCTCCAGTCAACGAAAGTTAATGTTCTGAATATAAAAAGATTAACTGACATACTTCCCAATCTTCATGCTGCCAAATTACTAGAGATTGATGACAGATCCTCCTCATGCTGTGTACTTCACTATTCTCAGAAAACTACCTTATTGAAGTAAATGTATTCCTACCTCAGGTGAAACTCTGATGACAATAGGACATTTCCTGATATTAGAACTCCCCAGTCCTTAGATTCCTGCTATTCTCCTCTGGGGTAAGAATTTGGTTCCGACAAGATGCTAACATTTGGTTTTGTCATTCGCTAGACCTCTGTATATAGTTAGTTTGGCCGCGGTGGGGATTTGGATGGTGATGCTGGATGAGGAGGGAAAATGGCGGAGCATTCATATTCGTTTTGGTCAGATTGGTTCGTTGATAGCATGGTTATTTTGCGGTGGTCATGAGCTAGTTTCCTCATTCGTCATCGTCTGAACGATATATGCTTCTCTGAGTTTTTGGTGGGAGATGGTATGTGTGTTTTTTTCCTAGAGATAAAGCTTTATTTGTTATTGTCATCCTTGCTTGGTAGCACCCATATCACACAACAATAGGGCCGCTGCCACTTGTTGTGCCATGTCGACGGGAAAGGAGTCCCTTCCAACAGCTACAAAGAGGGGCGCGCGACCTGCGACGGTGAAGCGAGGTGTGCGCCCAGCGATGGCGAAGGACACTCTAGCCCAGGCGACAAAGGAGCCTGTTGAGCCAGTCTACTCCCGCTACCTCGACCCATCGAGCTCTAATCTGGCGCTGCTCGGTCGCCTTGCCAAGGAGAAGATACCCAGCGTCAACCAAGCGGTGTTACTGAGGCCAGGCGAGGTGAAAGGTGTGCCTCTGCTTGGTCACCTCGTTGTCTTTGCTTCCCAGTTCGACACCGTGCTGCGCATCCCAGCCGTTGGCCTACTGAAGGACATGCTTGACTACTTTGGGTTGGAGGTCTCCCATCTTGACCCGAGCGCCATTCTACGCCTCTCAGTGTTCGAGTGGGCGCTCCAAAGCAATGGCGCGACGGGGTCGGCCGAGCTTTTCGCCTTCCTCCACTAGGCGCTTCTCACACAGATCCAGTGGCCATGACCAAGAGGTGGGATGACCTCAGGGACAAGTGGTTCTATTACATGGCGGGGGATTCAAGCCTTACTTGCACTGGTTCGATCCCCAAGCCCGACAACCGGCCGTCGACGCTCAGCGCGAGGGACCAAGCCAACAAGAGCCTATTGTTGCGCGTCGCTAGGGAGCTGAGCATGCATGATGTGGTGGAGGAATATTGCTTGTTGGGCATCGCCCCCCTCGCCCCGTCGTGAAGCGTGACCTTAGCACCGGAGGACAAGGAGAGCTTCAACATGTGCTCCTTCGTGGGCTATACCAAGTTTAGCTGTGAGGCTTCTCTTTTCCTTTTGTTACCGCTCTCATGACAACTTTTGTTGGCTTCTCACGGTTCCTACCATTGCACCATCTTAGGCCTTACGTTGACGCAGGGAGAACGGGCAACCGAGTTGCTGCTAGGCCGCTTCGCACCGAGCGAGGGGAGATGAAGCAGATCATGGTGAAGCCACGACGAAACCACGTTTGCAAGCTGCTTGGGTGGGCTGCGCAGCCTCACCCTCGGCCCTAGGCAACGAAGGGCGGAATGCCACGAGGGCACGATCGCCCTCCGCGCCTTCGCCTACTCGAACGGGCATGCGTTGGGCCTCGACCGCCGATCACTTTGTGCCGGATGGCGTGGGTTCGCTCTGGGCTCCCACGCCATGTGTCGAGTCTGTCCCCCACCACTAAATATGTACCCTAGCCACGTAAGCACTTAGTGCTTCCAAAGTAAAAATCCACTTACCCACTTAGCGCTTCCAAAGTAAAAATCCACTTACCCTTCTCCAAGAAGCTCTCCTACCATCTCTCTCACCACCCTTGATTGGTGACCCTTCCCTGGCTGCCAACCCTCCTGCCTGTTCTATCCCTCCCGCACAACTCCCAAGTCCAATCTGCACACCTACAGGCTCTCCTGAATGACACATCGTACAAGTAATAGCTTTCTCATTTCCATCTGTGTATATCAACATGTGCTTGCTGCACATTTGGATTGAAGAATAGCCTTGCCGAGCTCAGAGTGCAAAAAAAAGAGGCAAGAGTTGGCCAAGCTTGGTTCGGCCCACTCGAGTATGGCCCATTTCAAGTCCTACATGAAAGCGTGTTTTAGCTTACTCTGAGCTAAGTTTGAGCTGGTCTTCCAAACCTTGTACCAAGCTCAGAGTGCTAAAAAAAGGCTAGAGTGAAGCTTGGCTGGGCTCACTTAAGTTTTGTCAATTTCAGACCAAAAATGATTATGAAAGAATATCAGTTAGTTGCATCCAACCATCTTAGTAAACATTATTGTCATTACCTAGTCAATCAGGAGAGTGAAAATGAAACAAACATTCAAATCAAATAAGTGCAAGAAACGGAATGCCCAAACAACAGCAGTATTTTACTATTTTGTTAACAAAACAACTTTTAAAACACATTCTCAAGGATGCGCCAGCCAAGCTATAGTGTTGCCCCTCTTTCCAAGGTGCTCGCATATCAAGCGAGACTGATTATAAAAAACCAGAATAGCTTGTCCTACATCCAGTTGACTTAATAAAGGATAAATAATAAAACTATCGCTGTTGTTCACCGTTGTTAACTGTCCAAAGGTCATGAATGAAGTGAGCAGCGCTATATGTTCTATCATTGAAGGTAGAAATACAATGATAGCTATCATCTGCTAGGAACCTACGAAGTAACGATGAGAGTTGCAAAGGCACCACACAGTAACAAGAGAATAGATACTTCAACCTTGCATGATTTGAAGGGCAGGGCACAAATAATTGAACAACATCAAGGTTGAACCATTGAAGTAACAAAGATGCAAAAGGACTAACCGTAATACATCAAAGCAATATGGAAACTAGATATTGCAAATACATAACTAGGGTAATCACAGCCATGCCTAGCTGAGTTATGTGAGCACAGGTCCAAAAGATGCAATTAGGACACAATATGCTTCCATTGTGGGCAAAAAATAGCAAATTTTCACATTACAGGGCTCATTCCAACACAGCAATATACTCACTTCAACCGTGACCTTGTTCACAAATGCACAATTAGGACCTCAAAAGTAATAGGGTGAGAGATACTTCGGCATTGCAAAATGTAAAGATGAATCTAACTGAGCAAGGTCAAGGTCAAACTGTCAAAGGCTCGAGGCAACAAAAAAAAAGGATAATTGTGATACATCAAACAAGGGCTAATAAAAGGCACTGCAAGCACGTAATTAGTAGTTTAGGATAATCAAAGACACACCTGACTGAACCCACTGATTGCAGCTCCAAACAATTAGGACGATGATATCCAATTGCAAGTGCAAGCAAAACAATGCACATTTCTACCTAATAGGGCACATTCCCATGTAAGAAGCACAGAACATATGCACATCCAAGGGGCAAGCACAACACATAACACATGTCAAGGTTGAAGGAACACATTGCAACAGCAACAGCAGTGATACTTGACAAAACATTAAAAAAAAATACGTGGTACATGAGAAAACTAGGGCTTAAACGCTGCAAATACATGATTATGATAACTAAAGGCCCCCAAAGTTCCGCGAGCAACAGTCCATAGAAACATTTGAGCGCATCACAAGGGCGAGTCGAGGGCATTACCTAGTGAGTTTGTTCCGCCGCGACCCTAGTCGCTCTCCTCCCCGTCCCCGTCCTCCTCCTCGGGAGCCATGGCGATGTCGGCGTCCTCGTCCTCGTCGTCGTCCTCCTCCTCCGCCGCCTCGTCGGGCGGCACCAGGTACGCCCCGGGTTGCGGCGGCGCGCGGCGGCGGGTCCGCGAGGGGAGGATGTTGTTGAGGTCGACCTCGGCGAGGGGGTCCTCGCAGAAGCCGTCGTCGCTCTCGTCGCCCCCCTCCCCGTCGCCTCCTCCCCTGACCTCGTCGTCACCGTCGCCGTCTCCTTCCTCGTCCTCGTCCTCGTCCTCCTCGACCACCATCTTTCCCTTCCCCTTGTCGGCGGCCCGGGCCTTGGCCTCCTCGTCGGCGTCGGGGCGGGCGACCTTGGGGGGCGGGTCGAGGGGAGGGAGGTCGGCGTCGGTCTTGCGCTTGGCCGGGGTGGGGTCGGTGGCGATGGGCTGGGACTCGCCGTCGGCGGTCGCCATCGCGGAGGGAGAGGGAGAGCTAGGGTTTTAGGAGCGCGAGGGCGAGTGAGAGGGAGAGGAAAGAGAGCGAGAGTGGGGGCGCTCTGTAAGAAGGAGACGAGAGAGGGGGTGAGATGGGCTTCGAAGCCTTAATTCTTGTACGATTTGGGCTTGTTATAGATGGGCCCAATCTCCCGGCCCATAAAGGTGGGCTTGCGGCGTGTTCATGGGCCTAAACAATGTTCTGTTTGAATCCTCGTAAGAGTTGGGGTGATGTAGTTACTGACATGTGGGGCTTCCTCCCAAGTTTGCTTTAGAGGATTTTCGACCTTTTTCTGACCCGCATGCATGCAGCAGTTGGTGAATTTTTTTATTACTTAAATTTTTTTAATAATATTTTAAAGTTAACCCCTCGCTAACTTTAATTTTAATTCCGACTCATCTGATCACGCTATGACTCGCGGCGTGGCCAAAATATTCTGTCACGCCACTGTCCTCGGCGTGGCTAAACATGCCACGCAAGTCCTCGCCCTTCACGTCGTGCCAACGTGGAGGGCTTGTGTAACTGTTGTCATGCCCGATTGCCCGCACTCATGGCGTGACAACTTGTCACGCCACGCAAGTTTGTGTGATAGTGCCGACTATTTTTTGAAGGTGTTCTCAGATAAAGAAATCTTACAATTATTGCATAAGATACGCGGACCATTTGGCAGGACAGATAAAATTTTAATGCACAAGTCCACTGTTTTATATGGCCATGTACATCGTTCTTAGCATTTGATTTTGCACAGACATATGTTCCAAAAAAAATTAAACTGATTTGAGATAACAAGAATTGAATTGTGTTAACTGAATGCACAATCCTAAGCATTAGATCTTATTTTGAACCTGCGATGTTGTTAGTTTAAATGAACAGATGGATGAGTAGGCAGACACATCCCATCATATTGCAATGATAAGTTGTGCTTGTTGTCACTTAGGAGTCGAAGACTATTTAGTGCCTACTTTCATAATACGTCTTTTGGACCTTTTATTTTTTATGTTGTTTCCCTGTCTTGTTACGCAAAAAAATTGAATGCAAAAAGAGAACAGATATGGAGTTGGCTTTACAACGCAGTTGCGAATTGAAATAGACTTTATAATCAAGTTGCAAATTACATGGCATGCAAGGTTTGATTACGTGCACAAAGAACGATATCATGCACGATGCAACAAACCGAAATACACCTACGATACATATGCGCTTTTTTCGAATAGAAATAAAGACAATTGGAACAAATATCACTAGTTTCAACAGCCCATCGCTCCCTCCCCCTGTCTCCTTGCTGCCCGCGGCGGCAGTGGCCAGTCTCGAAGTCAGTCATGTCCTGCGAGACGGGCTGGATGCTTGAATGATGTTAGGATAACACAACGTCAGGCCAAATTAATAATTATGATGCATATTGAACATAATTTACCTCTTCGATCCGGAGTGCGCCCGGGCGACGAGGAGCACTAGTATCGCCGACGGTCTCACTTGCAGGAGCCTTTCCCTTGTCCACAACCCGCTTGGTCTCATCGTACTCATCTGCTTTCTTAGGCTCATCCGATGCCTTTTCAATTGGGTTGGATACGTAAGGTGTCCAGCACTTGAAGGTCTCGGCTCGTATCACATAGTTCAACATGTACTTCTACTGGATGAACACCCTATCGTACATCTCTGGACCGTCAATTCATTGGAAGAAGTTGCATTGCATCTCCGGCTGCCATTATACGCGGGTGTAATCAGGGATTTGTGGAATGGAACGTATGATGTAAAAAACTTTGTGTGTGCAAGATACACTTACGAGATGGTGGCCGCACATGTAGTATGCCTGAGCGGCCATCGTTAGGTGTGTGGATTGGATGGTATTTGTTAGTTCTTCGCACACACGTTGCGGACGTGGGAACTCCAGTGGTACCAGCGCATCATTCATAGAATTATCCAGGTAGCGTTTAGCCCTCTCGGCAAGCCACTTGCACTTCCGCGGTATCCTCGCATAGAATTTCGCCGATGAGTCCTCCATCTCCTTCCAGTGTAGATCCCACCAATTCACCACAGGCAACCGACTGGGATCCAGACCTTAACGATCAACAACCTTCGGCGAACTCCTCCTCGAAAGAAGGTGTAGACTCCTCCTCTTTTGTAGATTTGGGCGCAAGTTTTACAACAAGCGTGAGTACACAACTATACTCGCAAATCATACCACAGAATGCAATTTATAGATGCAGGCTTATTCCAAGAGAAAAGGCTACTATGGTTCTTTTGCATAAAGGCAACATTTGCAATTGAATACGAATAATAGATTGAAAGCATAATTCAAAACAAATAGACAATATTAATTTAGCAGTTGTTTCCACAAAGACACACAGCTAAACAGATTATTTCACATAGCCATATGATTGAGGTCACACAGCTCCCATCCCAACATTTTATGAAAACTACCCCTCGTGTGAAATCCCCGAGCATGTCCATGACCGCGGACGCAGCTATTCGAATAGATTGATTTAACACTCTGCAGAGGTTGTACACTTTACCCACAAGATACAACTAGTGTAGCAAGCACTAATCGTAACAAAACAGTTCGGAAACTTCATCTCAAACATTGACATTCCCAATGTGCTTTCCCGCTATACCAGCTCACATAGAATTAGTATAACACACACCGCTGGACAGGGATGCGGCGAACCGTCCCGCGATGCAACCACCAAGTAGTCACACCTCCACCCTGTCACACAGCCTAACCTATCCACTTGAACATCAATGCCGAGAATCCATAACTTACTAAGTTAGGCCCGCCCCATACCAGGCATGTGCTCGTACAGTAAGGCTCAGTTCAGTGGCGCACAAAGTTAAGTCCTTAATTGACCAAGGCAAGACTTCCATGTTCTAACTAAGTCACAAAGATTATCAAATCCAAGCACACAGCTTCCACCATATCACACAGCTTCCACCACTTGCCTCAGTCTAAATCCTTTACCACCCAGTTGGTTTTAGTGCAACACATGCCATCACGAAGTAATAACACATAGCACACAGTTTTACACAAAGTTCCATAGTCACTTAGTCACATTTAATATTTGCAACTTACATGAGAAGTGAGACTCGTGGCATGGCTAAGCAATTGTACTCGCATCTAACCAACCCACGTTGGTACCATAATATTACCAACTAGTAACCAATCTAGGGTGACAAGGAATTATGACATACAAGGCCAAGATGTGATAACAATTTGGATACTAACTATGCCCAAAGCATTTAAATAATTAATTAAAGTAGAATGCAATACTTTAACACAAAGTAATTTGAAAACTGGGTTTAAGATTATCAAAGGTATGACTTGCCTTGAAAAAGGTCTATGTATTGGTCTTGATCTTGGGGTGCTCCTTCTTCAACGAAATTCCCCGACGAATCGACGTCTACTCGTAAACGAAATAAATAACAGAGGCAAAACAAGCTCCAAAAAATAAATAAAAATCTTAGATAAATAGAGCTTGAATTTAGATAAATTTAAAATTTTGAATGAGCTCAATCGGAGTTAGGATGCAAAAGTTATGAGCTCTGGAAGATTTAAATCTAAATGAAACCCTAATTTAGATTTTCTGGAATTTCCGAATTATTTCTCTAAAGAAAAATCGGATTATTGCGCAATGCTGACATCAGCGAGGAATTTCGGAAATTAAAAGAAACAAAAGAAAATACTAACATGTGGGACCCACATGTCAGAGACACGGCTCACGGTAGACTAGGTCTACCGAGCCTCGGGTTCTGGGGCGGGGTGGACAGCCACGCGGCGCTGCGGTGGTCTTTGCGGGTGCCACGCGGTGACACGCAGCGGTGCCATTGAGGTGACGCCGACGCGATCGCCACGTCGAGCGACGGCGACGACGGCTCGGGAACCAACGGCAACGGCGAACGGCGGCTCCTCGCCGACGGTGAGTGGTACCGGCGTGTAGCTCTCGCTATTGCGAACCTGTTGAGGTAGGTCTGGGTGGTCGGGAACGACGGAGACGACCGGCGGCGAGGGTTGAGCGGCGGAGCTCCTCGGCTGTTGTCGGATCGAGCCTCCGGTGAGGTCTAGGTGGCGTGGGTGGTCTCTGGAGGTAGCCCAGGTGACGGCGATGACGGCGGTGCACTCCACGAGGGCAGGGTGTCACCGGTGGCGGCGCAATTCGAAGAAGAACGCCGGCGGCGACAAAACCCTAAAGCTCGAGTTGCGGCGGCGCTAGGGCTTAAGCGGCGCAATAGGTTGAGGGGTTCTGGTGCGGACGTCAATGCGATCCCGGGGTGCCTTTTATAGGGGCTAGGGCGGCGTGCGGCGGCGAACCCTAAAAAGAGTCCGAGATGAACTCGCGAGGAAATCGGAGATAGAAACGGAAACGGGATACGATTTTGATCCGGAAGGATGCGGGGAGATAGAGGATAAGATTCTACGCGTTTTCTAGAAGGGGTTCTGTTAGAAATCTCGCGTTGTGTACGGGACTCGGAGATCGACAATGGCGGATAGGCGCGGCCGTTCGCGAGGAAGAAGCCGGGCGCGGGGACGAAGGCCTGACGTGTGGGGCCCACACGTCGTAGGTGCGCGGCGCGCGTGAAAAGGTCCAGCGAGGAGATGGGCCAACGTGAAAGAGATGGGCCGGAAGAAAGGAATTCGGCCCGAGAGGATTTTCTGAGATTTTAATAGCTTTTCTATTTTAGAAAATACCAGAAAATCAAATAAGCAATAGAAAATAGCAAATGAACTCAGAAAAATTATAGAAAAATCTAGAAAATATAACTGAGCACATAAAACCACAAATAAAATAGTTTTGACTATTGTTCATGTTGGGGTTATTCTAATTAAAGGTTTTTGTTTGTAAAGTCCAATATTAAGCTTTTGAATTTAAATTCAAATAAATCCAAATGGTGAATTTTCTCCCTACTAACTATTAAAAGATTTTTTTAAAACTCAGAAAAATGGGATGTTACACAAATACATGTAAGCAATTTAATTTTATAAAAAGTAAATTACAATAGAGTAAAGCTCAAGAAAGCAAACGACAAGAACACTTGACCTTTTCTCGTGGTGATCGAAAACTTACCGGTTTCCCCTAGTCCACGTTGAGGTTAGCCCAAACAAATTGAACCGGCTCCACGAATTGAGCTAACACCTCGAATCCACCCAGGGTTGCTTTTTCTCCATTCTAGAGATGGCAAACACCAAGCCACTCACAAACGCCTGGGTCTTCTCACAACCTTTTTAGAGAAGATCACCAGCACAACTTCTTCAAGTCATCTAGGTGTCGGCAAAACACCAAGAGTAACAAGTCGAAGATATTCACTTAAACGAATCAAGTGTCTAAACTCAATGGATACACAATCTACCACCTAATGCAACGCATGCTAAAGGATCTTGCTCGCTAAGCTCACTAAGTGCAACACATGCACAATAGGCTTGCTCTATGCTCATAGGAAATGAATAAGGCACCATCATTGCCTCTCCAACCGACCACAAGGGGTATTTATACACCCACACAAGAAACTAGCCGTTTAAAGAGAAGCTGTGCAAAAAGCAGTAAGGCCGGTCAGACCGCAAGCATCGTGTCGGTCAGACCGAGCAACTATATAATGGTAAATTTTGCAATAATCATTGCAACATAATTTGCACGTTATGACAAGTCCGGTTAGTACTCCCATACAAAGTCCGGTCAGACTAAGTTCAAAGATTTCCAAAAATAAGGGAAAACATGCTACTGGAAAAAGCTGATCGGTCACAAGACCCAGAGGTCCGGCCAGTCCGGCATACTAATTGCAGTTAGTCTGGACAAGGAAAATTGTAGCAAGTTTCCAAAAACATCATTCTCTAGAAAAAGCTGACCGGGTTACTTGACCCGGAGGTCTAGTCAGTCCAACCCTCCAACTGCGGTCAGTCCACATAACAAAACAGAGAAAGGATGCTCTCTGGAAAAACTTGACCGCCCAAACCAGACCAGTGTTCCGATCAGTTTGGGGATCCTACTGCAGTCAGTCCGATCCAAGAAACAAAAACTGATTTTTGCAAACCGCTTCAACTCAATTTTGCAAACCATACTTGCAAAGGATACGAGATATAAACAAGGTATGAACCAGCGTCTAAACCACACGATCTCAGCAATTCTCGAACGGTCCAAACGTTCACAGCTACGTGGACGTCCCAGATTGTAAGAGACGTTCGGACCACGCTTCTTAGCCACACGATCTTGTGTTTGGACGAATTGATCAACAACCGGTAGTTCCGCCAAGGAACGCGGTACTTCCGTTGAGAGGTAGTTCCATAAAGTGCACGTCAGTACTACCGCTACATATGCACGTACCAGACCCCTTTGCCTGATCGGACTTGGACACGTGGACAGCCTAGATTCAATTGAAACATCGGACCATGTCTTTTAGCCGCACGATAGGTTGATACGTTCGGAGGACTGAACGTTTTGAGCTTATGTTACTACTACAGAAAGGCTAATATTGGACGCCTCATCACAGACGGTTGGCCAAAACCGCTTGTATTACATGAAATCACATACGGTTTTGGTTTAGAGACCGTCTGTGTAAATGGATGCGCTAAAAACCGTCTGTGAAGAGGAAATATCACAGACGGTTCGTTTTTAAAACCGTATGTGAAGTATCATAGACGGTTCATAAAAATAACCGTCTGTGAAGTAAACCATTATCACAAACGGTTTGTAACAAACAACCGTCTGTGAAACTTCCAAGACGGTTCTTTTAACTAATCGTCTGTGATAATGGTATACTTCACAGACGGTTTTTTTCATAACCGTCTGTGATAGTTAAATATTTCGACGTCTGTGATAGTTAAATATTTCGACTCCCGCGTGTTATGCATGCGTCTCTTCGTCTCCCGCGCTGACGGGCGGCGATGCGTCTCTTCGTCTCGCGCGCCGACGTAAATGTGTCTCTTCGACGTTTTAATTATAAGAGTGATATATTATCGCGCACCATGGTGAGCACGCATGGTATTAAATAGTACACCATGGTGAGCACGTGGAGCATGATGGCGAGGACCAAGCGGGCGAGGAGGTCGGCGATCGCCGTCCTTGAACTTCCTGACGAGGTCGTCATCCACATCGTCGGCCTCTTGGCCGTGAGCTCTCCTCAGCTCATGGCTGACCTCTGCAGCCTACGAGCCACATTACGTGATCTGTTCTTTTGTTTTTGGTATAGGTAATCGATCTGTTTATAGTCAGTTTGTGAAGATGACTGTAGCATACAAAACTGAAAAGTTGTATCATGACACGACGCAAAAAAATAAAATCTCATGATGATTTCGTTTTGTGTCCAATATATCCAGTAATTAATTCTTGTATTAAGATTCTATATATCGTCTTGCATTTTAGTTGCAAGGCCATATACAAGGCGTCCAAAGTGCGCGCCGTAGGGATGCGCGTGGCGCTGGAGCGGCAGGAGGCGATGAAGTGGCAGGACAACGAGCGCTACCTCAACGTCGTCAACCACCTGGCCGGCGCCGGCAACCTGGAGGCTTGCTTTATTGTTGGCCTCACGCTTGTCTTCGTGCCCCAAGACATGCAGCGCGGCCTCGTGTTCCTTGAACGGGCGGCCGACGCCGTCGTCGGCCACAAGGCCGCGGCCTACGTGCTCAGCCTCCTCCTCTACACGGCAAACGAGACGCGCGACATTGGGAAGCAGTACATTAGGCAGGTCGAGGGCGAGCCGACCGGCGGCGGGTGTGAGACGGCCAAGAGGACCAACCGGGATTCCGGGAGTGCAGGCGGTGCCAGAGGCTCGCTGTGGACATGATCCAGGCGGCGGCGTGGGGGAGGATGGCCAGGCCGCCGCTGGGCCGGGTGTGGCGCTGTCGGAGGACGGCCACCGATGCACGAGCACCGGCTGCGACGTGTCAGGGTGGGACGACTACACCGTCTTCTGCAGCGATGACTGCAGGATTAGGTATGAGTATGCCAAATTCTTTGTAGAGGTGTTGGACTACTTGCCGTAAAATTAGCTGTTTTTATGTATGTATGTATGTATGTATGTATATATATATTATAATTTGCATTTATCTATATCAGAATGTGTCAAATGTTCTGAATTTTCAATTTGCATTTATGTATTTATCACAGACTTCCAAACGAGAGAGAACTTCTCTTTATACGCCATGTTGTTCTGCACCATCAATGATTTATCACAAGATTAAACCTTAACCTAAAGCAACTCCCCAAAAGAAAATAGAAATAAAACTTATGATCATCATCTGGAACCAATTTATTCAAATATTAGAATAATTATCATGAATTAATATAATTTTTACCAAATTTTTGGAACTATATTTCACCTACAGACAAAAGGATGACGGTTCTATTATGGGACCGTCTGTGATACGTCTCACAGACGATTCTATTATGGACCTGTCTGTGATATGAAACCGTCTGTGATATGAGACCATATCACAGACGGTTCTATTGTGGACCCGTCTGTGATATGAGACCATATCGCAGACGGTTCTATTATGGACCCGTCTGTGATACGTATCACTGACGGTTCCATAATAGAATCGTCCGCGATATACCTTTATTAATAGGAGCCCGCGCGCTAGGGTTTGCGCCCTAATTCATCACTTCCCAGCGCGTGCTAGGGTTCGGGACTTTGGCCGGGCTCCAGCATCGCGACTCCCCCGCCGCCGATTCGACCTCGCCGCCATCTCGCCCGCCGAATCGAGCTCGCCTCGCCATCTACGCCACCGAATCGAGCTCGTCGCCATCTCCCTCGCCGAATCAAGATCGCCCCGCCATCTCCCTCGCCGAATCGAGCTCGACCCGCCATCTACACCGCCGAATCGAGGTATGTCGCTCCCCTCTGCTCCCTCGGCTACCTCACCTCGGCCAGATCTGCCTCTCTCCCCTGGATGTGGGTTGTGCTGGTGGTGGTAGGTGTTTGCCGCTGTTGCCGCGTCGTGTCTACACTGGATCATGATTTCTTTATTTACCATGGACGTCTAAGAAATCTACCAAGCAACATGAGGAGGATGAGATAGCATGCAGCCAAGGACATCCTGCCTGTGTGGACTGCTTCATCAGCATGAATTGATGCCTTGAGCTGTTAGATTACCTGCTGTTATGTATTATGTATAGATTAATTGTGTCTTGAGCTGTTAGATTACCTGCTGTTATGTATTGTGTATAGATTGTGCCCTTGGATGGTACTTCTATGATGAATTGATGTCACAAATGCAATTGGATGTGATATTGTGTATAGATTAATTGTGCCTTGAGCTGTTAGATTACCCGTTGTCATGTATTGTGTATAGATTGTGCCCTTGGATGATACTTCTATGATGAATTGATGTCACAAATGCAATTGGATGTGATATTGTGTATAGATTAATTGTGCCTTGAGCTGTTAGATTATCTGTTGTTATGTATTGTGTATAGATTGTGCCATTGGATGATACTTCTATGATGAATTGATGTCGCAAATGCAATTGGATGTGATATTGTGTATAAATTAATTGTGTCTTGAGCTGTTAGATTACCTGCTGTTATGTATTGTGTATAGATTAATTGTGCCTTGAGCTGTTAGATTACCTGCTGTTATGTATTGTGTATAGATTGCGCCCTTGGATAATACTTCTATGATGAATTGATGTCACAAATGCAATCGGATGTGATATTGTGTATAGATTAATTGTGCCTTGAGCTGTTAGATTACCCGCTGTTATGTATTGTGTATAGATTGTGCCCTTGGATGATACTTCTATGATGGATACTGATCTCTTCTCTATAAAGTCTCTAAGCAGTGTCTGCTTATGCCTTTAAAACCGGTATCATATATATTATGTATATATTGTTCGTAGTCCCTCGATCAGCCACTTTCGAGGGGTCGTCCACGCAGCATGAGGAGGATGAGACATCAGCCACGAACAATTTCATCGATCCTCTGCAAGTTCAAGAAGCATGGCTGCCGAGAGAGCGTCAGGACATCCAATTACTTGGATGTTGTCGACAGGTAATTGGACGTCGTTGTGTTTAGAAAGTGACGTGGACGTACAACTACTCCGACTGGTATCATCACATACGGTTTCAGCTACAAACCTTCTATAGAGAAAGTCATCACAGATGGTTTCAGCTATAAACCGTCTATAGAGAAAAGTCATCACAGACGGTTTCACATACAAACCGTCTATAGAGAAAAATCATCACAGACGGTTTCATACACAAACCGTCTGTGATAGTTACCTATCATAGACGGTTTGTGTATGAAATCGTCTGTGAAAGTCTACTGTCACAGACGGTTTTAAAACCGCCTGTGATGACTCATGTCATCACTGACCTATAGACTCAGACGGCTCACGAAACCGTCTGTGATGGCGTTTTTGAACCGTCTGTAAAGACCATTTCTGTAGTAGTGTGTGGACGGCTAAGATGCTTGGGACGATCGGACCCGAGGTCTTAACCGCATGATCAAATCTGCGCAAGATCCAAACGAACTCTGGTAGTTCCGTTAAGAACTCCAGTACTACCGTTTAGCGGTAGTACCGCCAAATACTCGTCGGTACTACCGGATTCCAAGAAAAATAGATTTTTGCTTTTCAAAACAATCTCCAAAAGAATGCATGATCCTAGACTGATCCAAAAGCACAAGAACAAGATATCAATCTACTAGTTGTGATCTCTCTTAATAGTACAACATTTATCCTAAAATCCGATCTTCCAACCTTTTCTCCTAAGACCGGTAAACCGAAAAAGGATCCTAAACTACTTGTACCTTGTCTTGAAGCCATATTGATCTTCATGTAATCCTTTAGCATACATCTCCATGTTGTTTGCATTCACCACTGGGACTAAACCTTTAGTCCCATAATTCATATTGTTATTGATTATCAAAACAATCTTTAGGGGACTAGATACTTTCACCATGATGGCACGGCATGCGAACGAGGGTTTGCGTGGTAGGTTTGGCTATGCCAAGGACAGTGACGTGACAGCATAGTTTGGCCACGCCGTGCGTCATGGTGTGACTAAAGGGGATCAGATTTAAAAATAAAGTTAGCGATGGTTTAACTTTTAAATATTATTTAAAAAGATTAAATAAAAAAATCAGCACTAGGTCGACACGCACTAAGAATCAAGCTAATGGTCAGCGCAAAGGTGTGCTAGGGTGGCCAAGTCATAACGTTATTTGATCCGAGATACCAGATATGCACGAGGAGAATGTGCAACAACATGTATGGACTAATGGATATAACTCATTAACATGTACTGATACATATGTGCACCGAGCAATAAGTGTTTGGTTACATGTGTACCACAAACTTTGCCTATCGTGCGAGCGACTAGCCGCTAGATGATGCACCTAGCTAGCTAAAGTTATTTGGTTGGCCCCCTTGCACATGCGTGCGTGTACCATTGCCGGATCTGCAAGTAGAGCGACAGATGAGCCATGGCAGTGGCGCTAACTTAACCCACCGTACGTACGGTAGGGGTAATTTACTCAATAACACTAAACAGATATTACGAGTTGAAAAATAATATCGATATATCGCTGACATGTGACCCATAGTCTACCGATCGATATGATATTTTTTAATTTATACATCATTATAATGTTACTTAGCAAACTTTTCATATACGGTAAAGGCCGCGTTTCCACATTATGGGAGGCACTTTTAGCATCGCTCGGCAACCCAACAGTCGAACTTGCAACCCGTGGGTCTGGCCGTGGTTTGATGCAGGCTGCCAAACTTTGTACAAACGAGATGTGTATACATATCCTTGTTATTTTTTTCCTCCGTCTTTTCTTCTACTTCCACAATTCTTGATGACCAAGTACAAACGGTACAAGGTGCGCGAATTGACGTGGTAATTAAATAAATCTCGTTGAAACTCGGTTCCAAAACAAACAAAAAATCTGGTTGAAAACTACGTCTCCACTGCAAGGAGTGGAGGAGGTGGAACCATAAGAAAATCAATGGGACTGGTGCACGGAAAGGTACTTTACAGTCGGCCTCACCGCGTTGTCGGCTCAAACCGGGCAATATTCCACCCGGCCGGCCGGTTACGTACGTTGCCCTCGCGATCGGCGTGGAAGCAACCAAGAAAGATGGAGTCACGGACGAAAGCGCCACCGCGCCCGCGCCCGCGCGCGCGCGCATGTGGAATGCGTGACTAGATCAGTCGTCGTCGTCGTCGTCGTCGTCGATTGATACGCCTCGATCGTTGATTCCACTGGTATTACCGATCGACCAGCGGTTGGTTACTACGCAGTCACGCACGTAACCAACCTACCATTCTACTGTTCCAGAGGATACGCTTCCCACTTCTCTTGTATCGGCCAAGTCTACAATAACGTGCGCTGGAAATTATCGTGTGGCCAGATATTTAGACGTATGGCCGTGCACCCAACTTACCAGATTTTAAGTTCTAGACTTGATGTGAGTGTTCATCGATTTTAGAGTATACACATGTGTGTTTAATGGGGAAACGCGTGCCTACGCTCTGTGAGGCCTTATGTGCCTTCGATAAATTCATAGCGTGTGCAGAGGACGCCGAGCTAGTCCCAAGATCGGTAGCGTGTATGTGCATGGATTGTTTGTGTGGTGTGTGTTGAGTGTGTGCGTCTGCTGTTGAGCCCGAATTTCGAGGTAGTTCTATGATCAGTAGTTAGCTCACACAGTACAATATCGATGAATATCACTTCCTTATATGCGAATAAAAAGATAATTAAATAAGTGTAAATATAACACATGGTTAAATTCTTACATCATAGACCAGGAAGGCCAAATATAGATAAAATCTTGCAGCGCAAAGGATAAATAACCGTTATGGCCCTCATGATATGACCATAGGCAATCAACTGGGGTAAACGACCTAGTACTTGGCATCATCTTCAACTTCCGATAGGTAGAGATAATTGTTTACTAGTTGATATCTTCGGACACTAAATCCACGTATATGAGTAACCATGAGTATAAAAGTACTCAACAAACTCTCATAGCAAATGCAATTATATATATATATATATATATATATATATATATATATATATATATATATATATATATATATATGAAAATTGTATAGTACTTCTACTTCTCATATACCATTTAAATCGTATGATGATACCTCTTTATCAATTTGAGTATACTCCAACAATGATTATAAGATACCATAAAGTGAGTTTCATGAAAATTTTCATTAAAGTCCATTTTTTATAGCATACATGTCATGTTTTACTACATTGTGGTTTTACATTTTACTATACTACCTTCGCACTCCTTTGTTTTGTATGTTCGCGTGTGCATAGCTGAAAACATGATACCTAATCAAACCAAACCCTCTTTTTTGCCCAAAACAAATCGTACAATGCCGCTTGGGTTACCTGATGCATTTCTTCGTCTCCTCCACTACTACTTATAAAGATGTTCTCGGCAGTAAAACATACTATAACTTTACTATCTTACTGTTGTGTTTTTACTATCAAATACATACGCGCTCGAATAAAAATCGCATGTCACACGAAAGGTAGTAAAAACAGATAACAACTTTATTGTCTTATCCGTTATGTTTTACTATCAAATAGACGAGCTTGGAAAAAAATCGCATACTGCGAAAAGACAGTAAATTGATTCACAAATTACTATTATGTCTTATGTTATTTACCGTCAAAATCGAATCCCGCATTTTATTAAAACTAACTAAGTGTGACTTTCTACCCAATGCCCATAACCGGAGACACGACTATTCGAATATTTTATATACTCTGCAGAGGTTATACTGTTTTACCCATAAGATATGATCAACTCATAATGTTGACCATTATAAACTTCCTTGGACGTGTGACAGAGACGATCATAACAATGCTTTTCTAATAACTAGTCCCAACACTTAACCTGGTTCCTTGCAGCGAGGAACCACTCAACACTGGGACAATGATTATTACGGGGCACCCCCAGAATGCTCTATTACAGGATGTATTTTCAATGAAATACCTTCCGTTATTAGGGAGTCTACCGCCCTTCTCGGTGATAGAAATCGTATTTAGAAAAAATTTCCACGATAGAAATCGAATAGAGATCATCCACCTACTACTATACGTAGGATTTATACCAAAAATTGAGCAAAGTAATTGCCCAGGTCTATTACATACTATACATGTGATTGCACAATTTATTAGTTTAGAAGCGCAACACATGATTCGATTATTAATCAACTTATATAACATCTGCATTAAAAAAATAGTTGTTTGACAAAATTTTGAAAAGTGCATGCAAACCCGGATCATCCAACTCAATTCAATTTTCCTTAGCTCCATCGCTTAAAAAACTAGCTGTTATGCCAATCCAGATCATATGTCTCGACCCAAATAATCCATGTGACCCGGATCATCCGCCTCAGTGTATTCATCTCGTGGAGCCTCTCTAAAACAATGATACTGGTCAATGATACGCCTTGACTCGGATTATTCTCCTTAATGCTTCATTTAAATTGAACTCTTCTGAACCAATAGTACGCCTCACAGATACGCCTCGGACCGTATCATCCGCCTCTCAACTTGTCCAAATACAACCTCTCTGGACATATGATACACCTCAATGGTACGCCTCAACTCGAATAATACTCTTTTGTGTAAAATTCCATGGGCAACAAAACCCTCTCTTTGGACTAATGGTACGGGTTGAACCGGATTATCCGTCTCTGTGGAAATTTCTAGAAACACATGGTCGGATGGTACGTCTTACCCGGATAACCAGCTCTGTTGATTTTCTGTCTAGCTGAAGTTTGATCCAAACTTTAAGATCCTCACAATCAAAACTTGATCCTTGGTACTCTTTGACTAGAACTGAGCTAGAAAAACCTAATGTGCACTACAACTAGTTATCCAACCTAACTAAGCTTAAACTACTATCTTTGAACCCCTTATTAGTACAGCGAAGCAAAAAAACAAAAACAAAAATCTGTCAACTGAAATGATCCACACTCGACTTCATAAAAAACATGATTTGAGCGTGATGAAGATAAGTTAGGTGTTGATGATGGATATGCGCAGAATTTCCCGTCACGATCTGCAGGATGATGCACATGCTCGTACTCGGCACTCGTATGCAAGCATGCATCTTCTGTATGTGAATCGATGGACTGACTCACTAGTCGCGACGCGTCTTTCGCATGCATGCCATGCTTAGCTGCGGCAAGGCAACTTTTTTTTTTGACAGTCAGTTTATGTGTAAGTTGTCTGAAAATTTATTATTTTTCAGTCACATGTTTTCACCTTTAGATTTTTATCTAACGGTATAAAAAGAATGTTACACGAAAAATAAAAATACAAAAAAATTCTAAACTAGATAAAAGTAAATCTAAGTGAACCCTACAAATACAAAAAAAAAAATACAAAACAAGTAGAAAAAATACAAAAACAAATATAACTAAAAGTTACAGTAGAGTTGTGCTAAAATTCCACATCACTTGTACTGTAATTTTATGCTGATGGATAAGAAAATTTCAAACAACTGAAAATTAGCAAATCCGTTTGTTTAATTGGGTGCTAAGTTTCATCTAAATGATTCGCTATTACACACCAACATTTGCGACTCGATGGAAAAGTGCGCGCCTACCCTCCGACCTCCGTAAAGCCGCGGAATGATTCGGCCTAGTGTTCCGCAATTTCAGACATATGCAATTAGGCACGCGCGTATTCCATAGTCCTCGTCTCCAAACCAAGCACTCAATCTGCGGAACACGAGGGGAGACCATCGTGCTACAGTCCAGCCGATTATTGACGCGAAATGGTGGATTTGTGCGATCAATTAACGCAGAGAGTTCAGGTTTCTTGCTGTTCGTCGGGAAGCTAATCAAGTGGCGATTGTTGTTCCTGCGCTCGTCAGGCGTCGCTAATGTTCAGGGGTGTGCTTGGTTTGTTCGACCACCAGTTTTTTCTATCCCATTCTCCGGGAGTAGATTGTAGATTCTAATCCCCGATCTTGATTAATAAAGCATGTTCTCTCTTGGGTCTTCAAAAAAAAAAACGGATTTCAGTAACCCAAACCCCAAACTCAGTTCATCAAGCTGGAGTGACGGATGGAGCTGAATGAATCGCCCGGCAACAAGGCATGCGTCGCGTGAGTGCATGGCGCACACAACACACGCATTCTGTTCTGTCTGTCCTCTCTCGTTCCTTGCTCCTCTTCAGCCAACAGAATCGCGTGCCCAAAAAAACCAAACCCAACGTCGGCAGCTGTGCCTGTGCGCGTAGAATTAATCATTGTTGCCGCCAGTCAAGGGAAGAAAAGGGAGACGGATGGATGGAAAGCTACCAGAGAGCTGAGTCCACGTCGGTGGATCAGCTGGTGCCGCGCGTTTTGCCGGCTCAAACCGGGCACCGCCGGGTTCGCGCGGTTGCGGTTGCGGTTGCGGTTGCTAGCTCGGCAAGGAACTTGTCCAATTCGCGCGCACGTCACGACCCAGAGACCAGGCATGTGAATCGTGCGAGTGACCCGGTCCATTTCCATACGTACGCACGGCACGTATAGTACGCCTATCTCAGATGGATACGTACGCCGGTTAGGCATCGTGTGTTTGAAAGTTCTTGACCCGGATCGATCTAGCTAGGCACGCCGCATTAGTTGTTGGTTCGCAATAGTATTGAACTAATTTCTACGGTTGATAGCCCTACTAGCCAAAAACCAGTAAACCAGCGCATAATGTTACTTAAACTTTCAACTGCGTAACATAACTTGTTTGTATACATGGTCTGCTCCTGATATTACATGGTGAGAACGTGTGAACCGGTAGGACTGGCCAGCTAGTCATCGAGCTCGTGCTTATTTACACACTTGAGCTGCTCATGTACGTTTCTCATGGAAGACGTGTGCCGCGGCCTACACGCCTCCATCTCTCTCTGTCTCCACACTTTGTTAATTGGAGTAGCTAGCTCGTTTATACCATCACATCTCATTGGGCATTTAAGTAATTAATTAAGCTCGATGGTTGGATGGATGGGCGATCGCATCCTCGTGGCTAGTTTCTTCGTGCGTTCCGACCTGACCTGCCGTGCCAGGAGAGACGACGACGGGACGGGCACGCGCTCCCGGCCAGCATCAACTTCTTTTTATACGCGCCATGACCCCGGCCCTCCGAGACAGACCGCTATTATATTACCAGCACGCCTCAGCTAGCTAGCTCGCTCCACCCCCACCCACCCACCGTCTACCAGCCCAGCTGGTCACCATGTCGTCAAGGGCGCCGGTGGAGCTCGACTTCCTCGGCCTCCGCGCCGCCGCCGCCGCCGACGAGCACCACAACAAGAACAGCTCCTCCGCCTCCTCCTCCATCCGAGGTATCATCTCTCTGCTTGTCTCTCGGTTCCGTATGCGTGCAGGCGCGTGTGCCATGCATGCATGCATATATGCTGTGGTATGTGCATCAACTAATTAATGGACGCGTGCAGGGATGGAGACGAGAGCGATAGCGAGGATAGACCCCCAGCTCCTGCGCCGCGTCATCGCCCGCCCGCCGCCGCCGCCGGCAGCGGCGGAGGAGACCACGGCTCCGATGACGCTGTTCTACAACGGGTCCGTCGCCATCTTCGACGTCTCCCACGATAAGGCAAGTTCGTTGATTATACCACACCCTTAATTTGCTTCGCCTGCTTAATTACAACTCTCATCTCTTGGTTGATGAATAAATTAAGACGTGCGCTCATACCTGCGATCGAATTGGGTGGCTGGGTTGTAGTACACTCGCTAACTCACACTTCCCACCAACTGAGCTAGGCTCAATTCCTGCATGAGCATTGGTTGATGGTTCAACTCGATCAAACTGATGTCAGTGATGTGCAACCACGCATACATCGGGCCTACGCTTTGTTTATGTTATGGTTCAATCCTACCACGTCCGATCCCAAATAGATTCCGTTTTAGAGCGCGCCGAATCAAAATTTTAAAACTTTGACCACTAATATATGCATAAAAGCAACTAGATTTGTGAGATTGAACTGCTACTATTGGTAGTTTTTTTTCATCAAAAAGACTTTCATACTATTTTACTTAAAAACAATAAGAAAATGTAATAACCAAATTTATGTATTCGAAAGTACGTACTAATATTTTCATTTTTTATGAAATATTTTGGCAGGCAAAAGCTATAATGCGGATGGCAACAGAGGTAACAACCACAGAAGGACGTGTCAATGGCAACACACTTGTAGGGAATTTTGCCAAAGATATGCCACTTGCAAGAACAAAATCGCTGCATCGGTTCCTGCAGAAGCGAAAAGAGAGGTATTAATTAGTTAAGTAATTCCTGTTTTGATTAATGGGAGTATTAGCTTTGTTAAGTAATTTGATAAATCAAGTCGTCAGATAAAAGTTCTAGCTTAGCTAGCCGTGTCTACTCCATTTGAACGACAAGGAAAAAAAAATATATATTTATCCTCTTTGGTAGTCACCAACTCCCCCCTTTTCTGGAACCTTTTGAACATTATTCCACATGCAGAAAATTAACTAGAAGGCGGTAGGGACAAAAGAAGGTAAGAGAGAAACTTTGTTGGGTAGTGTCTGGTTTCGGGTATCGATGATCATTACGAAGACCTACCTGTCAGTAAGCGTTCGTATCGATTATCCCTCGGAATTCAACTGGATGGAAAGTTTTCGTCGAAATTAATTACTCCCTCTCCCTCTGTTTCGTTATATTTGTCTGTAGCGTCGGTATGTCGATGTATTTATCTGTTGAGGGATTCTAAAGTGTAGTTATTGTTTTTTTTCTTTCTCCCTATTCTTACTTAAATGTTTTGAAAGAGATTAAATGGTTGTAGTATATATATCATTTAATAGGGATATGCATAATAATTTCTTATTAAGTATTTTTTTAGATTTAGTGTTTTCTTAGTCTGTGCGAATGGTGGACTGTAAACAAATATAGCTAAACCGATGAGTACATATAATTTCTCTTCGATATTCGGAGCAACTAATTAAAGGTGAAATATTATTGTGCATTAAAGAATAATCAGAAAAAAGAGAGATCGATTGCGAGTTGCCCAGACGAGAGAAACCGTGTGGGTCCTCGAAACAATCTCGATCATCGACTTCTTCTAAAAAAAAAAATCTCGATCATCGTTTGAAGCTCGAGCAGACCCACGTTTTAGTCGCGATCGACTGCGATAGCGATCACACACGCGATCGACACCAATATCTCCATCAAGCGTTTGGACCAGTCCCCTACCGATTCAACAAGATCAAGATTAATATTGACAAGTAACCGATCAAAAGGAAGCAAGATTTGATTTGATTTGATCATATGTATATACATGTACGTATCATTTGCCTTGATTTGGTTAATTGGTTGATTGGTTTGGCCCAAAGTCGAAAAGTTGTGTAGTAAGCCAACTCTTCCTGATCTGCCAACTCTCCCTGATCTAAGTCTTTTATTTCTTTAATTTTTAGGTAATTTTTTTAGGAGAGCTTTTGTTCTAGGTCTTGAGCTATAGTTAACCTATCCCCAAGTCCAGATGTGTCCCTAGCTGCTAGGGAGCTACTTTTCCAATCTTTTGGGCTACATGTTGACCTAGCTAGCTAATTAACCACCTAATTAACTTGGTCTATCGTCGCTAATTAATCCATGTGTGCGGTTCATTAAAACGTGCAGGTTGACCCGCCTATGTCCGTACCAGCTTGGAGGGCCCGCCACCACCGGCAAGTCTTTTCATGTGAAGAAGGAAGCGGAAGCAGCCTAGCTAGCTTAATTAGCTAGATATCACTGTTCATTTGGTGCTCTTGATCATTATATATTAATCATTGGCTGTTTGACGATTAATTAGCAGTGTATATTCTACACATACGTATGTGTGTTAATTAAACACTAGTACAAAATTTCGTGGCCGTAGGCGTAAGTTTGTTTGATGTTTTACGGATGAAATTGATTAGGTTCACCCAAGAGTTGATTAATTAGAAGGCGACTGTGTGCTTGCACGCATGCTGTACGTACGATACATACATTGTTCTACAATAATCCGTTGGTTTTGGGGTAATCATGTGTTGTACATATATGTATTCTTGCTGGTTAATTGTACCATAATGTATCCATATTAATTGTATTGTATATTGAGCTATTGACTGTGATCAGTTAACTGATCGAGTTCGATGCATATGTTTGATTTCTTTCGTTAACTAATGAGGCATTGCATGTGCATGGTTTAGCTGTACCGATTCTATTAAGATTTTCTAAATGGTCAAAATACTTTCGTGTCATCAATTTTCTAATGATTTTCTGGCTAATATATAACTAAAAAAAAGGTAATATGTGTACCACAAACCATGTTGATGTCCAAAACGACGAGAAGAAAAAGAGAGCAGTGGAGCACTACACGTGCTTCTACTTCGTTACATGCACCCAGCTGATAGAATGCTATCTAATATCTATGTATGTACCTAAACAACGCGGCTGGCCGGCTTCCAGGTTGTTTTTAGGGTCTATTTGTATGGTTCCATCTCCTGGATTCTTTACCAGAGCAGCTGGAGTCGAACCAAACGCTTCTGCTCCAAGATTTAGAGAATCCGGATCTAGCAAGTAGCATAATCACTCAGTTGTAATACTCTGGCCCAAAATATGCTCAATGCCTAACCCACCGTAGCACCCACTTGCACTTTTGTCCCCGCTTCTTGGGTTAACCTAGAGATGTTACGTATGGACCCAACAGACATTATATACTCTTACAACTCACTTCAGACAAGCAATAACGGACTAACCTCACCACACAACTCCACATGGGTCATATAGACCGCACTATAGGTAGACCGAGGTATTACATTCACCTCCTTAAGAGACTAATCCCACCACACAACTTCACATGAGCCACATTGGATGCACTACAAGCAGGCAGATGTATTACATTCACCCCCCTTAAAGGGTTGACACCCTTAGCAGCACACCACATATGCGGTAAATGCCTAGAATAACCCATCGGTACATGTTCGTGCGTCTAGTGCCGACACATATGCAATGTCATGTGTCAACTCCGGGCTCGCACGCGTCATGCGCCATATGCCTGCACCCCTATCCTGCACAGGTGCGAAGGGTGATGCTCTGAAATCACCTGTAATATCCTATTTATTTTAAGAGAATATAAGGAGATTGAGAGATTCCATATTTGCCTCGCTAAGAAACGGGACAGAATCTGTAATCATCTTGCAACGTGATTTTTACGACTGGAACGGCTTCGAATGGAAAACCTCGTAACTACAAAATTGTAGATCTCTTTCTATAGTCTAATTTAGAGTCTTCATTGACCTAATTTGGAGTTTCAGCGTATGAGATATGGGGCCTGCAAGGCAGACTACACAATGAATCAGGGTCCGCAACTAAGTCAACTTCCAAAGCAAATTTCGTAATGAAGACGATATTTTCCGAAAAGCTCCACAAATAGAAATTTGAAGTGCTATGAGTAAGCTAAACGGAAAAAAATGGATCACTCCATTCTGAGTTTAGGAGAGAAAGTTATGACCTCTGAAGTATTCACCGCACAGATGAAAAGTGAAAAACCGACTCGAATTCAAAGTGTATTCCGAATCATCTTCAATGCCAGTTGTTTCCAACCCTACCACGCCCAAGCCACGACACTCCAGCCCCTTAGCCTTTAAATAGGACCCTCGGGGTGCCCCCTATGCTCCCTAAACCTCCAAGACGCCACCGCCCCACCCCTGTGCCTCAATCCCTTCCCCTATAGCCGCCGCCCCTTGCAGCCAGTGCTGCAGCCAAAGGAGGAAGAGAATGAAGGGGAAGAGAGGAGAAGGAAAAGAGGAAGAAAGAGGGAAGGATCTTACAGGAATTTGTGATTTGGCTTTGTTATCTCTGAGGGTATGATATGAAATCCTTAGATTTGTCTTAGATTAATCTTTATTCTGTTTTTTTGTAGAACGTTTGGTCAAGGGGAAGAGTAGATGATTTTCTGTTCAGATTCGTCACGTGTAGGATAGAACATTACATGGACGATTAGGGGCACTTAAGTTTAGAATTGGAGTTCGGTCCAATTAGAGGAAAGATAGGTTATCACATTAGCTTTCCAGGAAAGTATGGATCGTTAAAAACGGAGTAGCGAGTGAAAAGATACAGCCACCGGAAGGTTGCTGTCCGGATTTTGGGAGTATTTTGGCAACACGTATTAATCTGTAGATTAAAAATAGAAGATGGAATAATCTAGGGTTTTGATCTTCTTGAAATGGGTAGGTAACTTCCTAAGGATTCCAGAGAGTCCAAGAACATGATTTTTGGACGAGCAGATCAGAAGTTATGATTTTTGCAAAACTGTAGTCCACAACCGGATTACTGCTGGAAGCAGTCGTGGGAAAACTTTATTTTGACAAAGTTAATGGCAGAATTGAATTTATGGCATAACTAGGATATGGTAGATAATTTCTTGTAGTTTTTGAAAAGTCATATATTATTATATTTGGACATGTATATTAATAGATATGTAATTATTAAGTCTACTGTCTAGAAGATGACAGATCTGTTTTCTGGGTTAAAAATAGGGGTTTAGATAATTTAATCTGATCTTTTGATCACCTAAGAAGTTGTAGGAATTTGTGTATAGATTCTAGAATGACATGGTTTACTATTTTACGATATGGGAGTTGAAAATTGTAATAATTTTAGTGTCGGGACAGCAAGGAGACTGTCCGGTAAAGGGGGCAAGTTGTGGAATTGGAGAGCATGTAGGAGCGTTGTAAATTAAGTGTTGATTTGTGTTGTCGTAGCTTGTATTGAGTTGGGTGTTTGCTGTAGGCGGAGTGGCTTCAGGATTGATATCACCCTCACATTATTCCGGCCGTCGCAACTAGAAAGGCAAGTGCATGGTAGAATGCTATTCAATGGATGGAATTATCATTTGGTTAAATGATGCTTGTCATGACTATTCATGTGAAATATGCCTATTTCATATTGCTCATATGCTTTCGATAATTTGATGATGATTTTGGAAAAGAATGATGATTACTCATTGCATTGCTTGTTGAACATTCATGTTGGAATGATTTGACCCACGGGAGTGGGATGAGATCCCTATATGTAAGATATAGGCAATGAGGTCCTTGTATGAAAAAGGATGGGCAATTGGGTCCCTGCACTAAAGAGTGCGGGCATGAGTGAACACCGACAAGTGTTACACTCTGCTATACCGGTATAAGCAGAAGTGAAGTTGTGGCATGAGCATGAGTTTCGGGTATCGATGATCATTACGAAGACCTACCTGTCAGTAAGCGTTCGTATCGATTATCCCTCGGAATTCAACTGGATGGAAAGTTTTCGTCGAAATTAATTACTCCCTCTCCCTCTGTTTCGTTATATTTGTCTGTAGCGTCGGTATGTCGATGTATTTATCTGTTGAGGGATTCTAAAGTGTAGTTATTGTTTTTTCTTTCTCTCTCCCTATTCTCATTTAAATGTTTTGAAAGAGATTAAATGGTTGTAGTATATATATCATTTAATAGGGATATGCATAATAATTTCTTCTTAAGTATTTTTTTAGATTTAGTGTTTTCTTAGTCTGTGCAAATGGTGGACTGTAAACAAATATAGCTAAACCGATGAGTACATATAATTTCTCTTCGATATTCGGAGCAACTAATTAAAGGTGAAATATTATTGTGCATTAAAGAATAATCAGAAGAAAAAAAAGAGATCGATTGCGAGTTGCCCAGACGAGAGAAACCGTGTGGGTCCTCGAAACAATCTCGATCATCGACTTCTTCTAAAAAAAAAATCTCGATCATCGTTTGAAGCTCGAGCAGACCCACGTTTTAGTCGCGATCGACTGCGATAGCGATCACACACGCGATCGACACCAATATCTCCATCAAGCGTTTGGACCAGTCCCCTACCGATTCAACAAGATCAAGATTAATATTGACAAGTAACCGATCAAAAGGAAGCAAGATTTGATTTGATTTGATCATATGTATATACATGTACGTATCATTTGCCTTGATTTGGTTAATTGGTTGATTGGTTTGGCCCAAAGTCGAAAAGTTGTGTAGTAAGCCAACTCTTCCTGATCTGCCAACTCTCCCTGATCTAAGTCTTTTATTTCTTTAATTTTTAGGTAATTTTTTTAGGAGAGCTTTTGTTCTAGGTCTTGAGCTATAGTTAACCTATCCCCAAGTCCAGATGTGTCCCTAGCTGCTAGGGAGCTACTTTTCCAATCTTTTGGGCTACATGTTGACCTAGCTAGCTAATTAACCACCTAATTAACTTGGTCTATCGTCGCTAATTAATCCATGTGTGCGGTTCATTAAAACGTGCAGGTTGACCCGCCTATGTCCGTACCAGCTTGGAGGGCCCGCCACCACCGGCAAGTCTTTTCATGTGAAGAAGGAAGCGGAAGCAGCCTAGCTAGCTTAATTAGCTAGATATCACTGTTCATTTGGTGCTCTTGATCATTATATATTAATCATTGGCTGTTTGACGATTAATTAGCAGTGTATATTCTACACATACGTATGTGTGTTAATTAAACACTAGTACAAAATTTCGTGGCCGTAGGCGTAAGTTTGTTTGATGTTTTTACGGATGAAATTGATTAGGGTTCACCCAAGAGTTGATTAATTAGAAGGCGACTGTGTGCTTGCACGCATGCTGTACGTACGATACATACATTGTTCTACAATAATCCGTTGGTTTTGGGGTAATCATGTGTTGTACATATATGTATTCTTGCTGGTTAATTGTACCATAATGTATCCATATTAATTGTATTGTATATTGAGCTATTGACTGTGATCAGTTAACTGATCGAGTTCGATGCATATGTTTGATTTCTTTCGTTAACTAATGAGGCATTGCATGTGCATGGTTTAGCTGTACCGATTCTATTAAGATTTTCTAAATGGTCAAAATACTTTCGTGTCATCAATTTTCTAATGATTTTCTGGCTAATATATAACTAAAAAAGGTAATATGTGTATCACAAACCATGTTGATGTCCAAAACGACGAGAAGAAAAAGAGAGCAGTGGAGCACTACACGTGCTTCTACTTCGTTACATGCACCCAGCTGATAGAATGCTATCTAATATCTATGTATGTACCTAAACAACGCGGCTGGCCGGCTTCCAGGTTGTTTTTAGGGTCTATTTGTATGGTTCCATCTCCTGGATTCTTTACCAGAGCAGCTGGAGTCGAACCAAACGCTTCTGCTCCAAGATTTAGAGAATCCGGATCTAGCAAGTAGCATAATCACTCAGTTGTAATACTCTGGCCCAAAATATGCTCAATGCCTAACCCACCGTAGCACCCACTTGCACTTTTGTCCCCGCTTCTTGGGTTAACCTAGAGATGTTACGTATGGACCCAACATACATTATATACTCCTACAACTCACTTCAGACAAGCAATATCGGACTAACCTCACCACACAACTCCACATGGGTCATATAGACCGCACTATAGGCAGATCGAGGTATTACATTCACCCCCTTAAGAGACTAATCCCACCACACAACTTCACATAGGCCACATTGGATGCACTACAAGCAGGCAGAGGTATTACATTCACCCCCTTAAAGGGTTGACACCCTTAGCAGCACACCACATATGCGGTAAATGCCTAGAATAACCCATCAGTACATGTTCGTGCGTCCAGTGCCGACACATATGCAATGTCATGTGTCCACTCCGGGCTCGCACGCGTCATGCGCCATATGCCTGCACCCCTATCCTGCACAGGTGCGAAGGGTGATGCTCTAAAATCATCTGTAATATCTTATTTATTTTAAGAGAATATAAGGAGATTGAGAGATTCCTTATTTGCCTCGCTAAGAAACGGGACAGAATCTGTAATCATCTTGCAACGTGATTTTCACAACTGGAACAACTTCGAATGGAAAACCTCGTAACTACAAAATTGTAGATCTCTTTCTATAGTCTAATTTAGAGTCCTCATTGACCTAATTTGGAGTTTTAGCGTATGAGATATGGGGCCTGCAAGGCAGACTGCACAATGAATCAGGGTCCGCAACTAAGTTAACTTCCAAAGCAAATTTCGTAATGAAGGCGATGTATTCCGAATCATCTTCAATGCCAGTTGTTTCCAACCCTACCACGTTCAAGCCACGACACTCCAGCCCCTTGGCCTTTAAATAGGACCCTAGGGGTGCCCCCTATGCTCCCTAAACCTCCAAGACGCCACCACCCCACCCTTGTGCCTCGATCCCTTCCCCTATAGCCGCCGCCCCTTGCTGCCAGTGCTGCAGCCAAAGGAGGAAGAGAATGAAGGGGAAGAGAGGAGAAGGAAAAGAGGAAGAAAGAGGGAAGGATCTCACAGGAATTTGTGATTTGGCTTTGTTATCTCTGAGGGTACGATATGAAATCCTTATATTTGTCTTAGATTAATCTCTATTCTGTTTTTTTGTAGAACGTTTGGTCAAGGGGAAGAGTAGATGATTTTCTGTTCAGATTCGTCACGTGTAGGATAGAACATTGCAGGGACGATTAGGGGCACTTAAGTTTAGAATTGGAGTTCGGTCCAATTAGAGGAAAGATAGGTTATCACATTAGCTTTCCAGGAAAGTATGGATCGTTAAAAACGGAGTAGCGAGTGAAAAGATACAACCACCGGAAGGTTGCTGTCCAGATTTTGGGAGTATTTTGGCAACACGTATTAATCTGTAGATTAAAAATAGAAGATGGAATAATCTAGGGTTTTGATCTTCTTGAAAAGGGTAGGTAACTTCCTAAGGATTCCAAAGAGTCCAAGAACATGATTTTTGGACGAGTAGATCAGAAGTTATGATTTTTGCAAAACTATAGTCCACAACCGGATTACTGCTGGAAGCAGTCGTGGGAAAACTTTATTTTGACAAAGTTAATGGCAGAATTAAATTTATGGCATAACTAGGATATGGTAGATAATTTATTTTAGTTTCTGAAAAGTCATATATTATTATATTTGGACATGTATATTAATAGATATGTAATTATTAAGTATACTGTCTAGAAGATGACAGATATGTTTTCTGGGTTAAAAATAGGGGTTTAGATAATTTAATTTGATCTTTTGATCACCTAAGAAGTTGTAGGAATTTGTGTATAGATTCTATAATGACATGGTTTACTATTTTACGATATGGGAGTTGAAAATTTTAATAATTTTAGTGTCGGGACAGCAAGGAGACTGTCCGGTAAAGGGGGCAAGTTGTGGAATTGGAGAGCATGTAGGAGCATTGTAAATTAAGTGTTGATTTGTGTTGACGTAGATTGTATTGAGCTGGGTGTTTGCTGTAGGCGGAGTGGCTTTGAGATTGATATCACCCTCACATTATTCCGATCGTCGCAACTAGAAAAGCAAGTGCATGGTAGAATGCTATTCAATGGATGGAATTATCATTTGGTTAAATGATGCTTGTCATGACTATTCATGTGAAATATGCCTATTTCATATTGCTCATATGCTTTTGATAATTTGATGATGATTTTGGAAAAGAATGATGATTACTCATTGCATTGCTTGTTGAACATTCATGTTGGAATGATTTGACCCACGGGAGTGGGATGAGATCCCTATATATAAGATATAGGCAATGAGGTCCTTGTATGAAAAAGGATGGGCAATTGGGTCCCTGCACTAAAGAGTGCGGGCATGAGTGAACACCGACAGGTGTTACACTCTGCTATACCGGTATAAGCAGAAGTGAAGTTGTGGCATGAGCATGAGTTTGCATTGCATTCATGAAAGATGAAATATGATATGAGATAAGGAGAATGAATTGTCATTGAGATGATGCCTTGTTTGTTGTTTTACCTTGTACTTGCTGAGTTATAGACTCACTCTTGCTTATTTGTTGTTTTAGGTGAACGTTGATAACGATATGCTTCGGGGTGGAAGTAGAACATGGAATGATTGTATTTTTGTAGCACTTCACACCACTTAATAATTCATTCCTTTTGGTCATAAACAATTTAGCAATTTCCATTGTGATAATTGGATAACATGTGCTTCCTCTTAGTTCCTTATAGTTCGCAATATTGTTAGTTGATGTGTTCCCTAAGTGAAATTTATTTATGCCGCCTTTGGTAACAATTTGGTCCATATTACATTCGATATATGGACTATCATGTTGCTAAAATTTATGATTATTATATTGTTGAATATTTATTCTTGAAGTCTAGATGTTAGTAATACTTGTTTTAATGGTTAAAATTGGTAGCGATAGTAGTTGTAACTGGTATCTTGGGTTTTTGTTAAGCCAGGGTGTTACAGTTCGTGCGTCCAATGCCGACACATATGCAATGTCATGTGTCCACTCCGGACTCACAAGCGTCACACGCCATATGCCTGCACCCCTATCCTGCACAGGTGCGAAGGGTGATGCTCTGAAACCATTTGTAACACCCTGACCCAAAACCCGCTCAATGGCCAACCCCACCATGGGGTGGACCCACGCTCACATAGCACCACACTTACACTTTCATCATCGCATTGTGTAAAAGGGTTAACCCGAAGGTGCTATGTCTGGACCCAACAAAGAATATATACTACTACAACTCACTTTAGACAAAGCAATATGGGACTAATCCCGCCACACAATTTCACATGGGCTACATGAGCTGCACTACGATCAAACCGAGGTATTACACTGGTAGTGTAATTCACGGAGCAACCTTGGGGCCACTCTCCGTACGGAGCTGAAATCCCACTTACCAAAATGCCCATGAAATTGAGGAGAATTTACCCACCAATTGCCATTGAACAAAACCCCTTACCCCATCCATTTCGCCATCCCCCCTCCTTCCCCCAATCGAACACCTCACTCTCCTCTCGTTTCTCTCTTACCCTCATCCCGTTCGCCATTCATCCTTCCCCAATCGAACACCTCACTCTCCTCTCGTTTCTCTCTCGCCCCGCATGGAGTATTGGAAACCCTAGCGCCACCGGTTGGGGATCACCTCACCACTGGTCCCATAAGCCCTTGCGTCTGGTCTGGTCCTGCACTCCCTCGTCGTCGGGCTCCCCCCCACCATCTTATGTCTAGTCAAGGTGACCAAGGCAACCAAGACGAATCCACATTGGCGACCAAGGCGAATCCTCATCCTCCTCGTCCAATTCTTGTCTTCGTTCACACCCGACGGTGATTTGCCGGCTAGCCGAGTGCCATTTTTTAATGCCCAGATCTATTTTTCTTTGGTGCCTAGATTTATTTTTTCGGCAAAATTGTGATCCAGTTGATGAATGTGTGATTAGATGCATCATGTTGCTTTCAAGCAACGGAATAAAGATCTCAAATGTGAGATATATCTTGGTGTTATTTTTTTTGCGCCCAAGTGAACATCTATGTTGTGCTACTTCTTGCTATTTTTATCATCAACCGATGAAGCCATAGATTATGCCACTTGTTCCATTTTGCAAAGTTTTTTTGTAAAGTCTGCATTGTGTGACCCCGATCTGACATACTGATTTTTGTTTGTATCTCTAGTGCAGCATACATATTGATTTCCATGTTATTGATAGCACTCATTTATCCTTTGAAAAAATATATGTATTGGTGGTTCAAACTTATTTGAACTAGGGAAATTTGCTATTTTGCCACACCTTATACGTGGTTTCTATCATTTACCATTAAGTTCCCGATAATAGATATTTTATCCATCTTGGATAATTTTGCCATTGTCTTCTTCATCACCTTCTTCATCCTTCCTTCTTCTTGTCTCTTCTTTCATCGAGATCCCCTCTCCCTTCGTCTTCCTTCACGAGATGTCCTCTCGACTCCCCTTTTCCCTTCTGGTTGAGACAGATTCGGTCGGTCCCCACCAAGCCGTTGCCGCCCCGCCGTGCACTAGGCGCTGTTCCCACTACTGGGCCGAGATGGAAGGGAAGCCACCCACTTCGATGCCACGCTCGTAATGCGTCTCCAAAGCCTACTGCCCCTATTGGCCTCTCCGCTCGCCGCTCTAGCGCGCCTTGCAAACCTCTTTGCAATCATGCTCGGTGACGCCGTCCCCGCGCTCGCCAGCGAGGGGACGCAATTGTCATCGCAGCGCACCTCGATGCCGACGTTAGGCTCCTGGACGCCTACAGTGCCATCGCCGCCTACCTCGATCGCTTCGCGCTGCCGCCTCCTCTCCCGCTTCGTGCTCCACCTCTTGTCATCATCCTCGGCTTTCCCATCCCCATCGACAATCCACCGAGCGCGCGCTGCACTCCTCCGCTCCCTTTCCTCCCGTTTGGCCAACCTTGTGGCCACCTCTTCGTAGCGGCGCGCATCCTCCTCGACGTGGACGCCATCTCCTCCCTCGTAGCGGCAGCAGCAGTCGTCGTCGTTGGCGGCGACACTCTTGAGGCCGCCTTCCTCTGGTCTCCGGAAGTGTTCAGCACCATCTCTAGAAAGCTCTCCAAAGTCACCACCAACACAGACGAGGTGGATGCTGTCGGCAAGCTCTCGTCAGTTCTTGAGCAAGGAAGAAGACAGGGGCAAAACTGACTTTTTTCTCCAAAAGGGCAAATGATCTTGTGGCTCATGAAACATGTAACATTTGATATATTTCCGGGAACTTAATGGCAAATGATAGAAATCGCATATAAGGTGTGGCAAAATAACAAATTTCCCTTTGATGTACTAATTAATCCAAATGGTTCGAACTTTGTTGAACTACACCCTATGCTTCGCTATATTTGTCTACAACCTATCATGCGTACTGACCAAGAAAGCACTAAATCTAATAAATACTTGATGAGAAATGACCATATACACCCCTATAAAATGGCATACCACAACCAAACATTTTACAAAACATTGAAGTAGGAGCAGAGAGTAAAAAAATTACAATAACTACACTCTAGACTCCTTCAGTGGGCAAATATATTAAAACTGATACTCTCGAGGCCATGGACAAATATAGAGAAATGAAGGGAGTACTAATTATTTTGCTTTATTGTTGATATAATGTAACAACCCAAAAAATTTGTAAGAAATCCCATAAATAAAAATATGGACCTCTTGAATCTCGGGGTCGAGATTCTTTTTAAAGCGGGTAGTTTGCAACAACCCAAAAAGTTTTCAAGAAATCCTAAAAATAAAAATATGGGATTTTAAAAAACTTTTTGTGTGTTATCTGTTGCCGTCTTATCTGCATGCTTTTTGGGAGTTATTTTAAATGCGTTCATTCTCCAGAACATGTTGTGAGAAGTTAAAACCCTAAAGCTGAAACCCAAGTCCAAATTTGATCTATGAATAACTGAGAATTATTTAGAAAGTCACCAACCAGAAATTCGAATTTGAACAAACCCCAAAAATAGTGTCTATCACCTTCTTCACCCTCCTCTTTTCTTTTCCTTTCTTTCACCTTACTGTTTTCCCAGCCAAGACCGGCCTTGGGCCACATCTTTTGGCCCACCGATTTTCCCACCCCCTCTCTAGTTTCCCCTCGGACCGGCCTAGAACCCCCTCTTGCTCTCTCCCTCCCGGCAACACGTCGCCCCGGCATTGGCGCCATGCCCGCAAGTGGTGCAGCCATCACTGGCACCACGTCACTGCCGTCACGCTCCCCTATCACTCAGCCACGCCAACATCGCGTCTCGGTTACTGTCGCTTCTACGCCACCACTGCTCTACCAACCGTTGTAGCGTCCGTCGCCTTGCATGGCACACCGTGAGCATTGCTAAGCCGCCAGCTCCCCATCTCCCTCTCGATTATAAATGGCCACCTGGAGTGTAACAACCCCATTTTAAATAAAAGGGTATTTATATACATTTCATGAGCATACATGGCATTTTAGGTCACTTGCACAATTTTTGCAATTGAGCATTTCAAATTTAAATCAAACTTATAATTTGAAAAGGGAAACTCCTCTTCGGTCAAAGAATTTAAGTATTTTTAAACTATGAGCCATGGTTATAAAAATGTATTTGGGATCTATAACATCCCAGTAGCTTCCTGGAAAAATTTCGTATTTTAATAAATTTATTTGATATTTTTAAACCTCCAGTCAAACTTTTAAGTTTGATTTTGACTTTAGTCAACTGAGTAGACCCAGCCCAAGCCAATGGTCACTGTAGCGACTCACATCCTCGCGTCTTGGTTAGGTTCAACCCTTTTGCCTCTCGGACCGACCCAGGCCAATTTGCTTTTGACCCAGCCAACCCTTAGTTGCACGCGAGCCGTTGGATTTGAAACGAACGAACGAGATGCGTTGGATGTTCGGACCATCCAAACAATCCACGCAATCTCCGCCATCGATTTTCTAATGAACCATCCAGATCAAGTGGAACGTTCGGACCATCGAACGCTCCATGCGATCTAGACCGTCGATTTTAAATCCAACCACACATTCCTTTTAGGCAGGACCCTAGGAGCACCCCTGAGGACCTCCCCAGGACCTCTCTAGGATCTGCCACGTGGACCTCTCACGACCACCCTCATGGTCTTTTTGCAAAGACCACCCTTTTGGTCAAGACCACCCTTGGTCACGACTACCCTCATGGTCTTTTTGCAAAGACCACCATTTTGGTCTTTTTGCAAAGACTACCCTCTTGGTTGTTTTGCAAAGACCACCTGTGTGATCCCTAGGACCTCCTCTCAAGAGATCTGAGCCGTCCAGGACCTCCTCTCAAGAGATCTGAGCCGTCCAGGACCACTCTCAAAAGATCTGAGCCGTCCATGACCACTCTCAAGTGATCTGGGCCGTTAAGATTAAATCCCATCGCGCACTTCCTTAAGGATGAAGCCCTTCGCGCACGGGCCATCCAATTTAAAATGGACAGTCCATATCAAGTGGGATGTTCGAACCATCCGAACACGCTTTGATCTTGCACCGTTAGATTTAGATCGGACCGTCCACATGGATTTGAAACGTTCGCACCCCCGAACAATGTTTTCAATCTGGACCTTTGATTCTAGATTGGACCACTCGCATCTTTTCACTCTCGATCACATCGTTATGGCCGAGACTAACGGCCATGGCCCACAAGTCAATGACTCAACTTCGTCTTCTTCGCGCCTTTTCCTAGCTCCGAGCACATCGACATTGAGGTGGCTTAGCGCCCGTGTTTTTCGGTGCATGCAGTGCCACTTGGCATCGTTTGCTGCCATTTTGACACTGTAACAGCCCAATTTTCAAATTTCAGTAAAAATTAAAATTAATTTATTGTTATGGAATTTTCTGGAATTTTTAAAAGCTTTTACAATTATTTTAAAGTCCAAAACAAATTTATTTGCAAAATTAAAAGCCAACATAAAGTTGGAAATAACTTTATTAAGTCCAAAATAAGTATGGGAATTTCTGTGAATTTTTTCATAATTTTTGGTACCACTCTTCCGCGCGTTGCCTCGCGCAACTACCGCCATGACCGAGTCGGGGGAGCTCCGAATTCGTCGCATTTTCCTCTCTCTCTCTCTCTTCTCATGGTCGTGCGCAACTGCTCCCGCGCCTCCAACCGCCCCACTCCCCACCTTCTTCCCCCTTCTCTGCGTCGGTTTTACCCACTAACGCCGAAACCGCCGCCGCACGCCCCCACCTCCTCCACGCCGCCCTGGACCCTCCCAACGCTTATAAAAGGCAGCCCCAGGAGCCTCTCATCACACCGATCCCACCGCCACCATCCACATTCTCTTTCTCGCTGTGAGATCGCCGGAATTGGAGTTTTTGTCGCCGCCAAGCCGCAAGCCCTCGCCGCCGTTTACGCCGTCGCCGTCGACGCCGCGTCCTCGCCATCATCACCTACAGCATCGCCGCATCATCACCAACGTGGTGCGCACCTTCTTGTCACCGGGGGATCATCGGATTCGCCACTTCACCGACGACCGAAGTTCCTCGCCGCCAAAGCTCGCCGCCGACGACCAAAACGCCTCGCTCCGCCGCCCCAAGGTAGCGCATCAAGATCCCCGTGTTCTACTCTCGCTTTTGGTACCACTCACGCACCTCGCCGTGGGGTAGAACGCCCGCGACCCTCGGTCCCGCCGCCGCCGCCGCCCGCGCTTACGTGGCTCGCCCACGTAGACGCTGCGTCGGTGCCACCTCAGATCCGGAGCCCAGTCATCGCACACCTGGCCGCCACGTGAGCTACCGAGCCAGCACACCCGCGCACCTGCACTGTTGCCGTGAGTCGAGTTCACCATGGTCCGTTGACCGCCCGTGGACCTGGTCTTTGACCAAGGGGCCCACATGTCAGTGACCCTAGGATTTTCCATTAGAAAAAGAATTCGGCCGGAAATTCAATTTTCCGTGAGCTGACGTCAGCATTGCGCAATAAATAGATTTTTCAGTAGAAAAATAATTCGGGAAATTCAATTAAATTTCAGATTTAGGTTTAAAACTTCAAAAATTCATAACTTTTGCATCTGAACTCCAAATTGGGTGATTCAAGTTGCAAAATTTATATAAAATCATAATCTAGCTAACTAAACCAAAATATTTCATTTTGAAGTTAATTTGAATAATGATTCTGAATTTATTTGAATTTAAATTTGAATTTGTCATATTTTCGCGTTTAGACTTCGACGACTCCGGAGAGTTCGATCAATCTGAAGATCTAGAATTCCAAGACATCAACGAAGGCAATTTACACCATTGACCATATTGCCCCCAGTATTTTAAGTTATTTTCAGCTTTTAAATTATTTAATGCATGCATATGTTTGTATAAATATTTTAATGTCCTGTTTTATATATAGTTACTCCCATGTTTAATTGTATGGCCAATTTGAACATTGTACTTGACTACCTTGATACCATAGACAAAATATTATTAAAACTAGACATATGCTTAGCCAGGCTTAGTTCACACTTAGAGAATTTGGGAGGGTTTAACCAAATTTCTTACGAATTTATTTCTAACTTGTCATTGTGGTATTGTTTTACCACATGGATTTATAAATAGAGTTTTATTTCAAATAAAATCAAAAATGGGTTTGGACTTGGGCGAAATGGTCGGAATGGTGAGTGCAGGTTTATGCACAGGGTTAATCTGGTTAAGATTAAGGCTCATGGTTTGTAGGAATGACGCCCAAGTCAATTGAGGACCGGTCTTTGAGCCGCTTAATGCTATGCCTTACCGTACCACCACACGTCCTGTATGGGTAGGATTTGGCTAATTAATTTGTAATACTTTAGTGTATTTATGTCATGTTGATATGTGGGTGTCGGTTAGATTTTTATTCCCACTTGGCGCAAGAGGGGGCTTCCGGAGGACGGTTAGTCCAAAGGGGCGAAACCTTAGCGGGCATGAGTACACTAGGACAGGACATTGTAAATGTAACATCCCAAAGTGTTGTTACCAAAATAAAAATAAATAAAATTAGTATTTTACTGGTTTTTCTGAGAATTTGCCAGAGTTTGATTGCTTTATTTGAATCTCTGAAGTTTTGAAAGTTAAAAGTAAAAGTTTATTTGAAATTCTTGTAGTTTCAGTTGGTTTGATCTGAAAAATAAAATCTTAATTAATTTATAGAATTTTCTGAGTTTTTAAAAGCTTTTTCCTAAGTAATTTAAAGCCAAAACAATTTATGTGCAAAAACTATAGCCAATAATAAGTTGGAACTATTTTATTAAAGTCCAAAATAACTCAGGGAATTTCTGTGAATTTTCTCATAATTTTTGGATTTATTTTGCTATTTTCTAAAGCCCTTTCTAATTATCTGGAATATATAAATTGTTAAAACAATTAGAATCAGAAAGTGGCTTTGGGCCAAAACTCTCCCCGACCCATCTCTCCTTCATCGTGCGCCAGCCCATCCTAGTCCACTCGGCCCGCTCTCGCCGCCCGCGCCTCTCTCTCCTCCCTCTCCCTCCCACCGCTGGATTCTCATCCGACGGCATCCGGGCCATCCACGCCACATCATCTCCTCCGCACCGTCGATAAAAAATCGACGGCCCATGTCTGGTCTTCCTCCCCGCGCCTTCTTCCTCCTCCAGCCACACCCGCCGCCATTTCCGAGCCGCGGAGCTCAATTATCGCCGCATTCTCCTCCTCCCTTCCACGCGGCTTCGTGCGCATTAAAAACCGCACATCATGCCGCCTCCCTCTCCAGCCATTACCCCCTCACTCACGCACGGAATCACCGCAACCGCGCCCTACCGCCGCCGCCTTCCCCGCGCGCGATCTCCTCGCTCCGGTCTCCTTCGGCCCCTATAAAGGGCGCACCAGGACCGCCCCTTCCTCCTCATCCCAGCACCCCGACCCACTCCTCCTCTCTCGCTCCCACCTCGCCGGAATCGACACTTCTTCGCCGACGGCCGTCACTCCTTCCACCGCCGATTGCGCCGCCGTCACCGTCGCCGCGTCCTCGCCGCCGCCACCATCTACTTCGCCACGCCTTCGTGCACCCGGTGCTCACCTCCATTTTGCCGGAGCTCCACCGGAGCCGCCTCGCCACTACGACCGAACCTTCGTCGCCGCCTCTTACCTCGCCGCCGGCGAATCCCTCGTGCCCTTGTGCCACCGAGGTAAGCCCCGTGATCCCCGCACCCTCCCGCGTCTATTGGCACCCTCGCCGGACCTCGCCGGGCCGCCGTTCGCTGGCACCTTTGGACCCCGAGCCGCCGCCGGTGTTCGTCGACGTGGCCGCCACCCGTGCGCCACCTCACGGCCACTCAGCACAAAAGCCGACGTGGAGCCCATATGGCGCCACGTCATCCCACACGCAACCAGCCCCGCCACCCCGTGCACTGTTCCGTGCACCGAGTCCACGGTGGACTTTGACCGGCCCATGGACTTGGTCCATTGACCGGCACGGGCCCACTTGCCAGTGGTGTTTCCCATAGAAAAATAATTCCACCGAAAAGAAATTCGGGCGCTGACGTCATGCTGATGTCATAAAGCCTTTTCCTTTAGAAAAATAATTCAAGAAATTCAATAAAATCTGATTTTAGGGTTTATTTAGATTTAGAACTTCCCGGGGTTCGTTCTGCCTCATACGAACTCCGATTTCGTCGATTCAAATTCCTAAATTCATATAAAATCAAGATCTAGCCAACTAAACCAAAATTATTTAATTTTGGATTCATTTGATCAATAATTCCTTTAAACCCTAATTTATTATTTCATGTAATTTCAAACTTCTAAAATTCGTATCTTTTGCATTTGAACTCCAAATTGGGTGGTTCAAGTTGCAAAATCTTTATAAAATTGTAATCTAGCTATCTAAATCAAATTATTTTGATTTTGAGTTCATTTGATTTGTTATTTGAATTTAGTTTGAATTTGGCTTCTTTTCACGTTAGTTTTCGACGACTTCGGAGGATCAGATTTCGACGCCGATTGAAGAGCAACATAAGAGGATTGATTTTGACTGTATGATCATCGTGATCGTACACTTGACTACCCAAGATAGTACTTGTGAGTACTAGGTGACTGTTAAGAAAACAACGTCACCTCAACACCGGACGTTCTGTTAAGGTGATCTGTTAAGAAAAACAACGTCACCTTATCAAGCAAGGCAAGTTATACCCTTGATCATCTCGATCCCATTATTTCAAATTATTTATATTCTGTTTTGAAATTATTACTGCATGCTTATTTATATTCAGTAATATAAATTCCTGTTTTTAAATTCATAGTTATACCTAAATCCTTTGTATGACCAATGTTGATATTGAATCAAACACATTGTCACCCTAGATAAACCTGGTTGATACGATAGTATGAACTAGGATCATTTAAACGTATTGCTTAGCCATGCTTATAGACCAAACTTGTCCGATTTGGGAATTTCACCAACAATCAATTATTGTTTAAATTGTACCCTTGGCATTGGTGTGTCATGGGAGTTTTACAAATGACTTGGAAAATAAAATAAAATGGGTTTGGACTTGGCGAAATGGATGATTGGTGGGTGCAGTTTTATGCACCGCTTAACTGTTAGGTTAAGGCCTAGGGTTTTTATGGAAAGTCACCCAAGCCGCTTAAGGACCGGTCTTGGCGCATGATGCTACGCCATATCAGTACCACCACATGTCCCAAGTATGGGTCGACTTGGCTAAATAATTTGTGATGTCTTAGTGTCATTGGTGCTATGTTGTTGGTATGGGTGTTGGTCGACAAGAGACCCATCCGCGCAGAGGGGCTTCCTGAGGATGGTCACCCAATGGCAATAAACCTTAGCGCACAAATACATTAAGACGTAACATTGTAAAGGCCTCGACACGTGCTCTAGACCGCTTACCAAGGGTAGTGAGCGGTGGCATAGATATATGCCGGACAAACTAGAGAAGTCTTGTCATGTGGGTAAAGCTGTACAACCTCTGCAGAGTGTAAAACTATTCGAATAGCCGTATCCGCGGTCATGAACATGCTAGCAGAACTACTCAAAGTTAGACTTTAGTTTTTGTTTGAAAAAGACTTCTTCAAAACTGGTTTATCCAGATGGGAATTGGGCAGGAAGCCATGTGATAGGAGGGTATCCTTCACCATTCATGTGTGAATGTTATCTGACTATAAAATTGAGAATTTTATAAATTTTAGTTATAAAATAACGCTTTGGAACTTAGTACCAGATTTAAAAGAAATGTCGCTTTATGCAAATAAACCAATAAGCCTTTCTATTGTTACATCCATATATGCATGTCATTCTGTTACTTGATGGGTGTAACTTGCGAGCACGGAAGTTGTGCTCATACTTGCTTTATGCAAACAAAATTTCAGAGGAGAAGGACTTTGCTACCGACGTGGATCTTGACGACTAGGCCGCTTCCCCAGTCGATTGCCTGTGGCAGATTCACCGGACCCTACTACATTTTTGTCCTCCGCTGTGTTTATTTTATTGTGGGCCTGTAAGCCTCCTTTGTAATCAACTCTGTTGTTTATTAATAAAATTGTGCTATGATTTTGTTACCATATTTGTTCACTGTGTGAACTAGCTACTGATCATGGGACTAGTTCAGAAATGCACAGAGGATCTGAGATATTAATCCCGGGTTCTGACAGTAAAGGCCTCATGGTAAGTGCTCAGTCACACGCCTACGGAAGCGTGAATTGGCTGACATAACGAGCATGGCACCTCGTGTGGGTAAAGTTGTACCAACTCTGCAGAGTAGAAACTATTCGAATAGCGCGTCATGGTCATGGACATGCTAGCAGGGCCACTTAAAGTTAGAATTGTTTTTGGTTTTTAAATGCTTTATTAAATGTTGAGGATGGTTAATCCTTATAAAAAATTGGGCGGGGAGCCAAGTGTTAGGAGGGGATCCTTCACTTTATCATTGGAAGTTATCCATATTACAATGTTGTCATTTCAAAATATGATTTTAGTCATAGTATAAAACTGCCTTAGAAATTACTATGATTATTTAAACTGAAAATGCTGTTTATGCAAAACAACCCATACCATACTCACTTGTTACCTTATGCATACATTTTAATTCAATATTGGGTGTAGCTTGCGACCACAGAAGTTGTGCTCATCCTTGCTGAATAAATCTTATTCAGGAGAAGACTTCTTTCCCGACGGTGAGGATCCGGACGAGTAGGCCTTGACCCAGACGATTGCCTGTGGCGCATCGTGTGGCTCATCTCTATTATTATGTTTTCGCTGTGTTTAACATTTGATATTTGATATTGTTGTTCCGACTCAGTTGTATTAAACAATTTTTTACTTAATGTCATTTACGATTTCGTGATATGATTGTGATATCCATTTTGTGAGACTGTGTACACTGGAAATCCTAGACCAGTGTATGAACACAGAGAATTCGGGATCCTTCGCTCTCGGGTTCGACAAAAGTGGTATCAGAGCCATATTGACTGTAGGTCATGGCCCACGGTAGAAATGGTAAAACCATTAGGGACTGTTTTCAAAAATTTAAAATTATTTACCTGTCTTCCAGAGTCTTACTCTTCCTTTCTCTATTAAAAGATTTCTAAACTCTTGTCTCTTCTAAAATTGTAGATGGCCGAGAGACCGACCCGCATCTCCCACGGAATCTTTGCTGGAGAATGGGCCGACATTCTGTGGAAGATGATGCAGCACTTGAGCTTCAAGAAGAGGCCCACATACCAAGGATACAAGTATATCGTGGGACAGCAGGAGCGCTGGAGAGTGGAGGTTATCCTCTACTCTAACTTGGCGCCTGACACGACATTCCACATCTTCGACGCCCCAATGCGTCGGGAGACTTTCACTGACGGCATCCAAGACGCAGCGAGGGAAGTCGTTCGCCGACTTCGTTATACTTATGACCTCCACCTTCGGGATACTGCATTCCAGTACTACCCCATGCACATCCCCACTTGGCTAGGCAGTGCTTTCAGCTCAGTCGAAAATGAGGATTTACCGAAGATCACCCATCAGGTGGAATTAGCCAAGACGATGGATTACGCCTATGGCAACACCCTGAACGAGTTGTATCTAGTTTTCAGGGGAGATTAGAAGCCGCAGAGGAGAAGCTGAGGGCAACCGAAGCAGAATTGGACCTCTACAAGGCAGGCCAAGGCAGTACCTGCAACTCCCCCGACTACACCCCATAGATATTTGCTTTTCCCTTTTAGTTTCGTTTGTTAACTGCGAATTATGAGCTACTAACCTTCTGTGGTAGCCATAATCAAATGAATAAAATAAAGAACTACTTTGAAAAAGGAAAATTTGATTCTTTGTCTTGTATTTGTATGCTTTTTGGGCTAATATAAACTTATTCCCCCTTAGAACTATCTTTTTTTTCTCTTTCCTAAGTCTTTGGAAACTTCAGCAGATGGTGAACACTCGCACGGGAAGTGGCAACACCCAAGGCCAGGGCAACGAGAACGCCGACTACCAAGAGTAGCCTGTCCAGCAGCCTCCCCCACCGCGAGCGGCAGGATCTGACTGGCAACAAATGATGGCTAACCAGACCCATCTCATCGACTTCCTGGCCCAGTCGCTCAGCAACTCCCAGAACATCCAGGCCGCAATAGCAGCCACCGTCGCAACTCAGGCACCAGCACACCCTCCTCAGCGGGTGACCATATCGGAGTTCATGCGCATGCGTCCTCCAACCTTCTCCAGCAGCACCGAGCCGATGGATGCTGACGATTGGCTTCGTGCGATCGGGAAGAAGCTGGACATCGCACAATGCACCGATCGTGAGAGCGTCCTGTTCGCCTCTCACCAGCTCAACGGACCAGCTTCGGAGTGGTGGGACAACTTCTGCATCGCCCACGCCAATGCCCAAGCCATCTCGTGGGACGCGTTCGTAAGAGCTTTCCGTCATACCCACATCCCTACCGACATGATGACATTGAAGAAGAAGGAGTTCCATGCCCTTCGCCAAGGCAATCGCTCGGTGAGCTAGTATCTTCATCGGTTCAACCAACTGGCCCGTTACGCTCCAGCTGATGTAGCCCGAGATGAAGACCGACAGGAGAGGTTCCTGGAGGGACTTAATGATGATATTTCAGTCCAACTGATCTCCCAGAACTTCACCGACTTCCAGCAGTTGGTGGACAAGGCGATCCGCCAGGAGGCCAAGCATCAGGAGATGGAGAACCACAAGCGGAGGATGGCCGCTCAGAGTTTTAATGCAGGAGGCATTCCCAAGCCTCGATTCACTCAGTCGCAGCCACCGCAACATGGGAAGTTCCAGTCTTCCACATCCCGAGTCCCGGTGCAGAACCAGCGCCCCAACACCTCCAACTTCCGCAACACTTCAACTGGAGGGCAATTTCAGCAGAAGAGCTCCGCTCCCTCAGCCACAGGAGTGACCTGTTTCCACTGCAACAAAACAGGGCACTACGCCAACAGATGCCCCAAGAAGCAGCAGGCAGTGCGGCATCTTCCAAGACAGCACCAGGAGCCACAGCCACTGGTGGTACTGCAAAGCCATCAGATCAATTTATCAAGGGACGTGTGAACCACGTCACAGCTGAGGAAGCCCAGGCAGCACCGGATGTCGTGCTTGGTATGTTCCTCGTTAACTCGATACCAGCTTCAGTTCTATTTGATTCCAGAGCTTCGCATTGATTTATATCAAATAAGTTTGTGGGCAAAAATGAGTTACCTATATCCTCCTTGACTAATCCTATGATAATCCACTCCCTGGGCTCAGAAATGAGAACTAGTTCTCTGTGCCCGAACCTCACTCTTGAAATATCCGGAGTATCCTTCCTGGCAGACTTGATAGTCTTGCATTCCCAAGGTTTGGATGTCATTCTTGGAATGGACTGGCTAGCCAAGAATCATGGACAAATAGACTGTGCCAATAGGTCTATCACGCTCACCAATGGAGAAGGAATTTCAGTCGAGTTCAAGCCCAAGACCTGCACCAAAGGAAGTTCCATCCTCACCAGCATGAAGGAAGTGAAACTTGAAGACATACCTGTAGTCCGAGAATATTCTGATGTCTTTCCTGATGATCTACCTGGCATGCCACCGGATAGGGACGTAATGTTCTTAATTGACTTAGTCCCAGGGATAGCTCCAATATCAAAGCGACCCTATAGAATGCCAGCCACTGAGTTAGCAGAATTGAACAAACAGATTGAAGAATTGCGAAGCAAAGGGTACATCCGACCCAGCTCATCACCTTGGGGAGCACCAGTACTGTTCGTCAAGAAAATGACAATAGCATGAGGATGCGTGTTGATTACAGATCACTCAACGAGGTGACGATCAAGAACAAGTATCCTTTACCCAGGATAGATGATCTGTTCGATCAGCTGAAAGGAGCAAGTGTCTTCTTGAAGATTGATTTGAGATCTGGCTATCACCAACTGAAGATCAGACCAGAAGATATCCCGAAGACGGCCTTTACCACCAGATATGGATTGTACGAGTTTACAGTGATGTCTTTCGGTTTGACGAACGCCCCTGCTTACTTCATGAATATGATGAACAAAGTGTTCATGGGATTCTTAGATACGTTTGTGGTTGTTTTCATCGATGACATTCTCATCTACTCGAAGGATGAAGAAGAACACGAGAAGCATCTCAGAATGATTCTGGACAAGCTCAGAGAGCACCAGCTTTATGCCAAATTCAGCAAAAGTGAATTTTGGCTAAGTCAAGTTGCATTCCTTGGACATATTGTGTCAGCGGGAGGAATTGCGGTAGATCCTGCCAAGGTTGAAGGAGTATCGGAATGGAAACAACCCAGGACAGTCACCGAGGTAAGAAGTTTCCTTGGACTAGCGGGTTATTACCGCAGGTTCAGTGAAAATTTCTCCAAGATTGCAAGACCCATGACCCAACTTCTGAAGAAGGAAAAGAAGTTTGAATTGACAGATGCTTGTGAAGAAAGTTTCCAAGACCTGAAGAAGAGATTAGTCTCAGCACCTGTGCTAGTCTTACCTGATATCCGTAAGGATTTCGAGATTTTCTGCGACGCATCCCGTCAAGGTCTCGGATGTGTGTTAATGCAGGAAGGCAAAGTAGTGGCTTATGCATCCAGGCAGTTGAGGCTACATGAAGGAAATTATCCGACACATGATCTTGAGTTAGCAACGATTGTGCATGCATTGAAGATCTGGCGGTATTATCTCATTGGTAATCGCTGTGAGATTTTCACGGACCATAAGAGTATGAAATACATCTTCACACAGGCAGAATTAAACCTTCAGCAGAGAAGATGGCTAGAGTTGATAAAATATTATGATCTTGGAATTCACTACCATCCGGGCAAGGCGAATGTAGTTGTAGATGCCCTGAGCAGAAAAGCTTATTGCAACACCATGATGGTGCAGAAGGATCAGCCATAACTACATGAAGAATTGAAGCGTATAAACCTAGAGATTGTCAGTCAAGGTTGTGTGAATGCTTTGAAAGTACAACCAACTCTTCAAAGTCAGATCAGAGAAAAACAGCTAGGAAATGAAGACATCAAGGAGATCAAGAATAATATGCGAAGAGGCAAGGCTCCAGGATTCGCTGAAGATGAACAAGGAACTGTATGGTTTGGGAACCACATTTGTGTGCCTGACCAGCAGGAGTTAAAACAGTCAATCCTGAAGGAGGCTCATGAATCGCCTTACTCCATTCACCCCGGAAGCATCAAGATGTACCAGGATCTGAAGGAAAAATACTGGTGGGTCAGTATGAAGCGGGAGATCGCTGAGTTCGTCACCCGCTGTGATGTGCGTCAACGAGTTAAGGCAGAACATCAGAGACCAGCTGGATTGTTGCAGCCACTACCAATTCCAGAATGGAAGTGGGAAGAAATCGGCATGGACTTCATCACCGGACTCCCTAGGACCCAATCAGGATATGATTCTATCTGGGTGATAATTGATCGGTTGACCAAAGTAGCTCACTTCATTCCCGTCAAGACTACGAACAGAAGCAATCAGTTGGCAGAGTTATATGTGGCCAGGATTGTTTGTCTACACGGAGTGCCCAAGAAAATCGTGTCCGACAGAGGTTCCCAGTTTACATCAAGATTCTGGCAGAGTCTGCATGAAGCCTTAGGCACCAAACTCAACTTCAGTACAACCTATCATCCTCAGACAGATGGCCAGACGGAACGCACCAACCAAGTTCTTGAAGATATGCTCCGAGCCTGTGCCTTAGACTTTGGACAAAGTTGGGACAAGAATTTGCCGTATGCGGAATTCTCATATAACAATAGCTATCAAGCCAGTTTGCAAATGGCTCTATTTGAAGCTTTGTATGGCAAAAAGTGCAGAACTCCACTCCTATGGGAAGAAGTGGGAGAACACCAGCTCTTTGGACCTGAGTTGATCAAAGATGCTGAAAGTAAGGTAAAAGCTATAAGAGAACACCTGAGAGTGGCACAATCCCGACAAAAGAGTTATGCTGATAACCGTCGGAGGGATTTAAACTTTGAGGTAGGAGACTTTGTCTATCTCAGAGTTACTCCACTCAGAGGAGTAAGAAGATTTCGGACAAAAGGAAAACTTGCACCCAGATTTGTGGGACCATACAAAATTCTAGCCAAAAGAGGTGAAGTAGCATATCAGCTTGAGCTGCCAGAAGCCTTGTCCGCAGTGCACAATGTGTTCCATGTGTCACAATTGAAGAAATGTCTCCGAATGCCAGAAGACCACACCCTCCTGGAAAGCTGTGATCTCGAAGAAGACCTTACCTATGTGGAGCGACCAATCAAGATTCTGGACGTCGCATAACGTGTTACCAGGAGCAGGATCATCCGATGATACAAGGTGCAGTGGAGCCATCACCCGGAAAGTGAAGCCACATGGGAGAAAGAAGAAGATGTCAAGACCAACTATCCCGACCTATTTGCTGACCAAGCCTGAATCTCGAGGTTGAGATTCCCTTAAGGGGGGGGGTAGGTTTGTAACAACCCAATTTTCAAATTTTAGTAAAAATTAAAAATTATTTATTGTTATGGAATTTTATGGAATTTTTAAAAGCTTTTACAATTATTTTAAAGTCCAAAACAAATTTATTTGCAAAATTAAAAGCCAACATAAAGTTGGAAATAACTTTATTAAGTCCAAAATAAGTATGTGAATTTCTGTGAATTTGTTCATAATTTTTGGAATTATTTTACCATTTTCTAAAGCCTAAATGAATTAACAGAATTAAATCAAATAAGAAAAGCAAAAGAAAAATAAAAAATAGCTTTGGGCCAAAACCCAACAGCCTCGGCCCAAACCTCCCCGCGCGCGGCCCACTTCAGCTCGCCCCGCCCCGCGCTCTCTCTCTCTCCCTCTCCGACCCCACTCGCGAGCCTCCGCGCCTCTCGCCGCTAGGTGGACCCGCGCCCTCTTCTTCCACCTCCCCTTCTTCCCTGCGTCGCCTCGCGCAACTGCCGCCATGACCGAGTCGGTGGAGCTCCGAATTCGTCGCATTTTCCTCTCTCTCTCTCTTCTCATGGTCGTGCGCAACTGCTCCCGCGCCTCCAACCGCCCCACTCCCCACCTTCTTCCCCCTTCTCCGCGTCGGTTTTACCCACGAACGCCGGAACCGTCGCCGCACGCCCCCACCTCCTCCACGCCGCCCTGGACCCTCCCGATGCCTATAAAAGGCAGCCCCAGGAGCCTGTCATCACACCAATCCCACCGCCACCATCCACATACTCTTTCTAGCTGTGAGATCGCCGGAATTGGAGTTTTTGTCGCCGCAAGCCCTCGCCGCCGTTTACGCCATCGCCGCATCATCGCCAACGTGGTGCGCACCTTCTTGTCACCGGGGGATCATCGGAGTCGCCACTTCATCGACGACCGAAGTTCCTCGCCGCCAAAGCTCTCCGCCGACGACCAAAACGCCTCGCTCCGCCGCCCCAAGGTAGCGCATCAAGATCCCCGTGTTCTACTCTCGCTTTTGGTACCACTCACGCACCTCACCGTGGGGTAGAACGCCGGCGACCCTCGGTCCCGACGCCGCCGCCGCCCGCGCTTACGTGGCTTGCCCACGTAGACGCCGCGTCGGTGCCACCTCAGCTTCGAAGCCCAGTCATCGCACACGTGGCCGCCACGTGAGCTACCGAGCCAGCACACCCGCGCACCTGCACTATTGCCGTGAGCCGAGTTCACCATGGTCCGTTGACCGCCCGTGGACCTGGTCTTTGACCAAGGGGCCCGCATGTCAGTGACCCTAGGATTTTCCTTTAGAAAAAGAATTCGGCCGAAAATTCAATTTTCCGTGAGCTGACGTCAGCATTGCGCAATAAATAGATTTTTTAGTAGAAAAATAATTCGGGAAATTCAATTAAATTTTATATTTAGGTTTAAAACTTCAAAAATTCATAACTTTTGCATCTGAACTCCAAATTGGGTGATTCAAGTTGCAAAATTTATATAAAATCATAATCTAGCTAACTAAACCAAAATATTTCATTTTGGAGTTAATTTGAATCATGATTCTGAATTTATTTGAATTTGTCATATTTTCGCGTTTAGACTTCGACGACTCCGGAGAGTTCGACCAATCTGAAGATCTAGAATTCCAAGACATCAACGAAGGCAAGTTACACCATTGACCATATTGCCCCCAGTATTTTAAGTTATTTTCAGCTTTTAAATTATTTAATGCATGCATATGTTTGTATAAATATTTTAATGTCTTGTTTTATATATAGTTACTCCCATGTTTAATTGTATGGCCAATTTGAACATTGTACTTGACTACCTTGATACCATAGACAAAATATTATTAAAACTAGACATATGCTTAGCCAGGCTTAGTTCACACTTAGAGAATTTGGGAGGGTTTAACCAAATTTCTTACGAATTTGTTTTCAACTTGTCATTGTGGTATTGTTTTACCACATAGATTTATAAATAGAGTTTTATTCAAAATAAAATCAAAAATGGGTTTGGACTTGGGCGAAATGGTCGGAATGGTGGGTGCAGGTTTATGGACGAGATTAATCTGGTTAAGATTAAGGCTCATGGTTTGTAGGAATGACGCCCAAGTCAATTGAAGACCGGTCTTTGAGCCGCTTAATGCTATGCCTTACCGTACCACCACACGTCCTGTATGGGCAGGATTTGGCTAATTAATTTGTAATGCTTTAGTGTATTTATGTCATGTTGATATGTGGGTGTCGGTTAGACTTTTATTCCCACTTGGCGCAAGAGGGGACTTCCAGAGGATGGTTAGTCCAAAGGGGCGAAACCTTAGCGGGCATGAGTACACTAGGACAGGACATTGTAAAGGCCTCATGGTAATTGCTCAGTCACACGCCTACGGAAGCATGAATTGGCCGACATAATGAGCATGTCATCTCGTGTGGGTAAAGTTGTACCAACTGTGAGGACCCCAGTTTATTCGACTTGTAATGCTTAGCCTTCCATTGGCCCTAGCATCACAATTCGAATAAACCAAGCCTCAGGATATGTATACTTCCCAGAAATGCAGTATACACACCCCGTTACAAAATTATGCACCAATTCCATACACGAGAGGTTACAATATCAAAACTACACAATAAACAACAGATTGAAATTACCAGATAAAATAACAAACTACACAGCGGAAGCAAAAGCCATAAGATGGCGATAAATAAAAGAGCCAATTAGTGTGCCTTTACCCACAAGGCAACCAACCGGGCCGCCAAGCTAGTCGTCAAACCCGAAGCGCATCTCACAAAAGGGAAACCCTTGGGGCTCACCTTCTTCCTCTGCAACAAAAACATTAAGCAAAGCAACTGAGTACAAAAATTGTTTTTGTACTGCAAGATCGACGTGTAAGGGTAATGAACTATAATTTAACTACATGCAAGCTTTATTTAAGTGGAGGGCTCTCGACTTACTTTTAGCGAAAGCAAGTTTTCTTTGCAATAATGTAATAGTTTGAAGGCGGTTTTAACAATTCAAATTTTATTTGCAGAAATAACAGCGATACAGTAAGTAGTAACAAAAAGACATCCTGGAGATGACCAACCCATTGGCCATCACAACAATAGTATGAACACCCGTTCATACCAACCCATCAAGTTTTAATTAAAAGGTTGTAGTCTAACTCTTGAAAAGCTTACCCAAGCGTGTCCATCACCTAGGACGAGGCTATTCGAATAGTTTTAACCTCGCAGGGTGTACCATCGCACCACACTTGCATCGCTTTAAGCGAAGCACACTTCCAAGGTATGCAAACACAGCTAAGTCCTACGAGACTTTTTCCAATATTGTGTATTAACTACGAGCCGCTCGTATGGATAGAAATCCATACGCTTACATGGTAAAGCCGAAAAGACAACTACCCACTCAGGATAAAGCTTTTCGGACAACTACCATGCTCCCAACACCATCCCTCCCGCGACCTCCTGCGACCGGAGCCAATACACGCCAAAGTACTAGGTCAAGAGAGGTCCCATACCCTCTAGTGTGGTTAGCACGCAAAATGCTGGATAACAATCCACTCACAAGATGTTCGGTCCTTAATTGACCGGGCACCATTCGATCACACCCAAGAATCACACCATCTTACCATTGTGCGCGTGAAATCATTTTGTTTTTGGTTTTAGTTTTCACAAGTAATCATAGCACAGAGGTGAAATATAAAGATATAATAATTTGTGTGATCAAAGTTACCGACTAAGTCGATAACCGCCCAATTCTACCGGTATCTAAGCATTGCTAAGCATCATATCGCAAAGACAAATAAAAGGCCCTAAATCATTCACCGGGCTCTAATTCACCAGTGAGAATAATATTCCTAAGGTAGTGGCAGAGGTGAACAATTTTCAGGGCAACAATGCAATGGGATTAACTACCACTAATCGACAAAATTACTTTGACACAAAAGCATCCATACATACAAGTTAAACAAAATATTAGACTTGAAAATAATGGGAATGAACTGGATATGATCAAACTGCTTGCCTTTGCTTTGTTTGAGATATTCGACTTGCTGCAGAGGATCACTCTCGATACCAACGTCATCTAGCGATAAAAACTGCCAAAGCGAAAAACAGCGAATAAACACCAGAACGCCAACAGATCCAAAAATCAATAACACAGAAGATAGATCATGAAATTAGGAACAAAAATTAGATGATACAGAGTTTATTTAAATTAGATAGGATTTCTTATTACTGATCTTTCCAAACTCACTTATTCCCACGATAAACATACAGTAAAAAACAATCCTCTAATATGCTCTCCTCTTTCGACAGACTTTGATGGTGATTGTGTGCACATCTATTAGCTACAACATATTATCACACTTTAATTAACTAACTATTCTAAGCAACTATTACTGCTATAAGATCATTTAGACAAACAAATTGGCTAACTCACTTAGTGACCTAATTGTCTTACACAACATTTTGCTAAAAGAAAACATAAGGTCTTGCAAATGGGTTCATTGATAATTCAGGTTTTCTACTGAAGAGTTACACTGACAAAACATCTTTCCTTAACACACCTCTTCTTTTCTGTGCACTAACTTGCAACAGGACAAACCCCTGATAAAGAAATACAGGTGCTGCTAGCTATCCTCCTAAAAACAACTTTCAGATTTTAGATGCTACTGGAAACTAATTGCCCAACTAGCCAAAATAGTCTGATACAAACACTTACTACTGGATTAGCAAAGTTACTAACCTATCGACAAAACTTACCATTTTCATATTACTGCTTATGCACTACAACAGTAAAATCCTCTCTGGACAAGAAGGAATGATTCATTTAGTTCATCAAAACTAATAGTTGCAGAAGCTAATCCTTCCCAATCACTAGCTCAAGGAAGTGACAAAATGGGCACAAAACTTCTGTTCATGCATCTAAAGTGAGGAACAAAACTGAGAAAGAATGTTCGTTATCTACTCCCAACATCCAATTTAAACACTCCTTTTTAGTAATCCACTAGCTAAATGAATCCATAGCATTTCTTACTACTGGGATAGGATAACACAAGCCTATTGCCAGTTCTGACTAGAATCAGACTTCTTTACCGTTCATCAAATCAGACAATACAAATCATCTATGTACTTAAAGTGCTACTCTCAAATTCAATCTTAAACTTTTGTAAATCATTTAGAGTGACCTGAAAGACATTAACAAAGTTGATTAGCAATGAATGGGTCCCACTTTTCAGAGAAACAGAGGGCACAAACAAAGAACAGGGGAAGGGCTCGGGCTGGTTTTGGGGCGGCAAATCGCCGGTGGTTGGAGCGGCGGGAAGACCATGGTGATGGCCAAAATGGGTTGCCGGGGTGTCAAGGAAGCCATGGGTGGTCACGGGGTGGCCGGAGAGGCAGTGCGGCGGCGGTGGGCGGCGGCCGGTCGTGGGGGTGAAATGTGGCCGCAGAGCTCGGGTGGAATTGAGATCAAAATGGAGGGAGCATGAGCACTAGTGAGGTACCTGGAACGGGCCTGGGTGGTCGGCGAAGACGGGGAGCGGCCAGAGTAGCCCGGCGACGGTGACGATGGTCGGCGCGGGGTGGTTCTCGACGGCGGCGACCTGGAGTGAACGAGAGAGAAAGTGAGTGATAAGGAGAGTTAGGGAAGGTCTAAGCATGCTCATGACAAAAGGAATTGAGCTCGGGCTCTCCGAATCAATGGCGGCGACGATGGAGGCGGATTCGGCCGTGGTTGGAGAAGAAGGCCCATGCGCAGCTCCTCAGTGGGCCAAAACTGAAATTGATGGAGGGGTTTTGCTTTTCTAGGCGAGGGGTGCGCCGTGACGCGGTCGTGGGTGGTCGGAGCTCGCCGGAGTGACCGGAGCGGCGTCGAGCGGTCGGCTCTGGAGCTCCTATTGAGCTGAGAGGAAGAGTGAGGATGGAGAAGGAGGTCAAGAAGATGAAGTGAAGCTCGGGGACGGCCATTTATAGGCGAAGGTCGGAGCTGCCGAGGTGAGGCGCGCGGGCGGCGAGGGGACCGGCGACTGGCGTGGCGCGCATGCATGCGGGCGGCGCGAAGCTGGCGAGCGCGTTCGGCGAGCTGGCGCGGGCGCTACGCCGCGTGGAAGAAAAGGCCTGGCGAGCGGGGCCCGCAGGGAAGTGAGAGGGAGAGCGACTCGGTGGAGCGGTTTCAGTCGGACCAGGCCGGAAAGGTTTAGATGCGGTCGGGGTTTGACTCGGGTCCGGTCGGAGGAACAGTGCTAGGGCTAGGGTTTGGATTTAATTTTTGACCGAAAACGAATGAGTTTGATCGGGCAGTTTCGAATAGAAATAAAATTCCAAAAATTCTGAAAATTTTTGTGAGCATTCTAAGAATCAACTAAGACTCAGGAAAAATAATTTCAAACATTTTATACATTAAAATTTGTTAGAATAAAATTGTTTTCAAATCTGCACTAATGATTTGATCTGAATTTTGGTGAAGGTAAAATGACTTCTAAAAATTTGGTAAAAATAATCATAATTCAAGATAAATAATCTAGTATTTGAATAAATTATTTTTGGAAACTTTCATTCACATATTTTCTTGGGATTCAAATAGCAATGGAATTTAAGTTTAAAAATTTGAAATTTCAACACAAACTTTAATACAATCTCCAAAATTTTAAAATTGTGCACAAGATTTTGGAAACCATGAGCATGATCAAGAGATACAACAAAAGTTTTTAAATTTTAATACTTTTATACATTTAAAATACAAACCCTAATTTTGGGGTTGTTACACCAACTCTGCAGAGTAGAAACTATTCGAATAGCCGCGTCCGCGGTCATGGACATGCTAGCAGGGCCACTTAAAGTTAGAATTATTTTTGGTTTTTAAATGCTTTATTAAATGTTGAGGATGGTTAATCTTTATGAAAAATTGGGTGGGGAGCCAAGTGTTAGGAGGGGATCCTTCACTTTATCATTGGAGGTTATCCATATTACAATGTTGTCATTTCAAAATATGATTTCAGTCATAGTATAAAACTGCCTTAGAAATTACTATGATTATTTAAACTGAAAATGCTGTTTATGCAAAACAACCTCTGCCATACTCACTTGTTACCTTATGCATACATTTTAATTCAATATTGGGTGTAGCTTGCGAGCACGGAAGTTGTGCTCATCCTTGCTGAATAAATCTTATTCAAGAGAAGACTTCTTCCCAACGGTGAGGATCCGGACGAGTAGGCCTTGACCCAGACGATTGTCTATGGCGCATCGTGTGGCTCACCTCTATTATTATGTTTCCGCTGTGTTTAACATTTGATATTGTTGTTCCGACTCAGTTGTATTAAACAATTTTTTTACTTAATGTCATTTACGATTTCGTGATATGATTGTGATATCCATTTTGTGAGACTGTGTACACTGGAGATCCTGGACCAGTGTATGAACACAGAGAATTCGGGATCCTTCTCTCCCAGGTTCGACAGACACGCCCGAGCTTTTCATCGTCTTCTCCGACGAGAAGGCTATAAAAACCGATCTTTTCATTTTCGGCCAAGTTATTGAAGCTTCCAGTTCTTCCTTACTGCGAAGGTGCAATCATCATTCTTGTTTTCCTTACTCTCTTATCTTTATGCCTTGATGATCCTGTTAATTGGAGCTCTTGGTTTCTCTTGTAGCTCTGGAACCCCAAGGTTGTCATTTTGCTGTCAAGAGCACGCGTTGAAAATTATCCCGATGTCATCTTCGTGCTCGGTGAGGTATCTCCCATCTTTTGCACGTCATATCATGTTCTAGGGTATGACAAGCAAAACACCTCAATCAATCTGTCTTTTGATTCATAGATTTATTGGGAATTTGGATTTTTCCTATTTTCGGTCAACTTCAGTTCCTTCATCCTCATGTCTAAACTGGTAAGCCATTGTTCAATCCCTTCTTTTCAGAGCATCTAGGAGCTCTACTTAAGCTATGCTGACCACTCATTCGAATTGATTTGGTCTAGGTTGTCTTGTTCGCGTGAATCTCTCACCGCCAGCACACGATCGCCATCGCCGGAGCTATTCTTTGGACCTTTGGTCGTTTTCTTAGCTCATGTAGTTTCTTCATACTTCCTAGGAGCATAAGCATGCATTTAATCGCTTAATGCGCCATCGGACCATTGTGTTCGTGTGTGCCGTGTTTGCGCCGCCACATCCTTTTGTCGCACCGCCGCTAGAGCTCACCGCTGGCCATGTTCCGACCACCTCTAGGTTCATTGCACTTTTGTGAATCCATTTTGGGTCTTGGTTTGCGCCGCCTTGGAACTCAGCTCTGGCATTTTGCCAAGCATGCTCCCTAGAGCTATTGTTCTGTTGTCGGATTTCCGACCAAAACCGTAGCTCGTTATTAAAACCTTTTATACCTGTCGGTTAGTGCTAGAATTTGTTAATTTGGGTTAATTCCTTGCTAAAAATAGTTTGAAACATAAATATTTTGTCAGTTAAATCATTTGCACATTAATAGCTTTGATCATGCATCGTTTCAGTATTTTGGTATCTGGTGTTTTCTTGTTGTTCATTTGGTATTGCTCTTTTAGGTTCTGATCTTACCGACGTGAGTGAAAATCCTGTTGAGCAACCATAATCTGAACAAGTGGTTTATTTCTAAGGACCTGAATAAGTGGTTTACTACCAAGGCAAGCATCCTCTTACACCATGTTGATCCCAGATTTGATACTTTAGTGTTTTGAAATGCAGTGATAACTGTATGCATGCTATTTTGACATATCAATAATTTGTGAGTTTAGTTAGCTATATCCCAACATTTGTGGCTTACCTTTAATCTGTTCATACACTTGAACTTAAGGTAGTAATCTTGTGTTGAAATACTTGATCTTTAGATTCTTGCTTAGTCATGCAAGTCAGTAGAACGTTAGTTGTTTGACAAGCTTATCTTGTCAGATCTGGAAAATAATTTTTGATTTATAACCTTGGTTTCTTTGTTCAGTTTAGTTTGATCTAGACAAGTGGATGCTAGTGAGGGTGCCGATTGCAATTCTATATGTGTAGGGGAGCACAACTTTAACTTCTGTCAATTGGGTCGGCAATTCCCGGCATAACTTGCGTGCCCCAGTTAGCAAGTTCTATCAGAAACTTGTGCTAAGCGGGATCAGGTCTCGCATGGGTGATTCAACTCAATAAGGTGTTTTTACTGAAAAATACTGAGTCTCGATTTCCCCGGCCGACATACTAAAGGAAGTGTGCTATTATCCGGAGGCTTACGGGCTAATCAGGTCGTGTGGGTAAAGATGTAGACCCCTGTAGGGCTAAAACTATTCGAATAGCCGTGTCCACGGTTATGGACAACACTCGTTTTGATGGACAAGTATAGTTATTCTTGGGAATGTGCGGCATGAACTGGGTGATTCATGCTTGTTGTTTAGTCAAAGTGGGTAGCCACTTTGACGTTGTCTTGTTGTAGTTAAATTATGTTTTTACCTATTGTTTTAGTTCAAACTTGTTTATAAACTGGCCTTTACTGAAAACAGTAAGTGTAGGATTAAGATGTGTTGCTTTATGCAAAAACTAATGCCATTACAACCTTCCTGTTGTCAGCCTTATGCATGTACAAATTCTACTCCTTTGGATAGGTTCTACTAAACACTTTCTTTTAGTAGTTTTGTGTAAGTCTTGCGAGTACCTTTTGTTCTCAGGTGCTTTCACCACTTGTTGTAGGTGAGGACGGTTATGTGTACGAACTGCCCGTTAGCGTCGATCAGGGTGATGCTAATGAGTGACGCTATTTCTACCTTCACGCAGTTGCCTGCGGGTGATGGGGCACACTTGGTGGTTCCTTTGCTGTTTATCTTTTGCTTCAGCTGCAGAACTTTTATTTAGTGGCTGCTGACCACTTGTTTATGTACCGAATACTAGTGTTGTAAACTTTAATGTTATCAGTAAGTTTTGTATGACTGTGAACAATGTTATAATAGGATGTGTGTACATTAATCTTTGATCTTAGGAATTAATGTATGACACACATCCGGGGACCTGTTGTTGGTTTTATTCCTTGTTAATAATTATACTTTTGGGTGTAATGCTTTAACTTGGGATGTATCCAATACCCGGGGGTCCCCACATGGAGCCTCCTTTGCCCCCTCCTCGCCATTCTCCTGCTCTCCCTCTCTTTTGCCAAGCATAAACGATGGAGAGTGCAAGCCCCGTTTCGACCGTCGTGCCACCATCACCATTTGCGCCGCCTCGGTGAGCTCCTCTCCCTGCCATCCGTGTCACCTCATGTTCCGGAGCTTGACGATCCTTTCCCCCACCTGATTTCCCCTTTTGGCCACAGGAACCGATCGACACCTTTGTCTTCTTCGATCCCAGCCAACTTCGCCAATCCCACCGTCACATCATCTCTGGTGAGCCTCCCCTCGATTCCTTCCTCTCCGCCCACCTTATCGCATCCCTTATGCTCCTCCAACCACTCACGGTGCCCCTCTCCTCTTAGGTCCCCGCTGCCACGTGAAGCTCCTTGAGCTGCCTCAGGACAATGTCGCTGGCCACCCTCCCTCCACTCTGGTGAGTTCCCTATACCATGTAGATGCTCATGTGTGCGCTATATGCTTAGGGGAGTCGCCGGGTCATCGCAGTCACTAGAGCCTATAGAATCACTACCACTCCTCGCCGTTGCGCCGCCGCTACCGACCACCCCTCCCATCGTCGCCGGTACCCGTAGGATCACCCGGGCCGCGGGGTTCCATTTTTGGCCTCACCTGCCGCCCCCGTGGTTCGACTCGCTAGCGATGAGCGCCACCCAAAAGCCACCCTAGCTGCTCTGTTCTGTCCGAATTAGGACACTACTATAGTAGGGTCATTAAGACTGAATCTAGGTCATTAGGGTAGCGTAATGATTAGGGAGTAATTAGGGTTGAGTTAATGAGGCTCTGTTTGACTAGCGCCTAGGCCCAATAAATAGTAAGTGAAAGTTAATTGAAATAAATGTCCAGCAGTTAGCCAATGTCATACGGGCCATATTGCTATAGTGTACACCAAACCGTAGACTAGCACAGTGTTACATGGACCATGGTCCATGCACTGTTCACGTGAATTGAGCCTATGACAGCAGGGCCCTACCTATCATTCTCTAGTGAATTTTCCAAACCAAAAATAAAACAAAAAGAAAAGGAAATCCCGAGGGCCCCACTTGTAAGAGGGAGGACTCTCTCTCGCCTATCTTTTTCCAGGAATTAAACTAGGGTTTAACTTCAAGGAGCCCGTTCTCTCTCGTTTTAACTCCAAACCAAGTTATTTTTGTTTCTAAATTTGTCTAAATTCAAAACCTACCCAACCCAACCAAAAACACCCATTTTGGAGTTCATTTGGATTTTTTATCACATTGTGAGTCTTTTGTGCTTATTTGGACTTTGGTTGTTTTCACGGATATAGACGCCGAAGCCCCCAAAGAACATCAAGTCGAGCAAGACCAAGACCCGCAAGATCTAGAACAAGGCGAGTTAATACTTTGATCATTTTGCTCCTAAGTTTCAATGCAATTTATATTGTTTTCAATTATGAAATTGTGTTGCTATGTTTTATACATGTATGTTGCTTTACCTTATAGTTAATACCCTAACTAATAATTATGTATAAATTCCCAACCCTTGAACTTGGATGTTATCCTTTGCCACCCTGGATTAATGGACTACATGATAGCTACTAAATACATACTTAAGGGTCATGCTTAGCTTTGCGTAGTGATATTGGCATGCGGGCAGTAAATTGCCCTGACATCATTAAAACATTTGAAAATGAGATTGGACAGTCGAGGTTGGAGCCTGCCTGGTATGTTGGACTAGAAAGGTATTTTCAAATCAAAAGAAAATCAAAAACTGATTTCGACTTGGGCGGCTGGAAAGTGTTGTGGGTGCTGAGAAGAGCATGACAGAAGGTGTATGGGGAAGTACCACCCAAGTCAATAAAGGATCGAGTTCTTATGATGACATCTCGTGTAAAAACAGTGCATTCACAAGTCTATAATGGATATGACCTGGTTGATTAATTTGTTCGCCTCAGCGTTGCTTCATCATCCTGCTCATGTGGCATGTATTATAGTCTTAGTTGACAACCACCTGGAGGATGAGAGTCCAAAGGGTGGCACGGCTATAATGCATTAGGAAACCACTACAGCGCAAAAGGGGGCTATGGAGGGTGGCATGCACTATGGTCTTAGTTGACAACCTCCCGGAGGATAGGAGTCCAAAGGGTGGTGCGGCTGTCTTGCATTAGGAAACCACCTTTAGTAGCGAAACCTAGCGGATGGGGTTGCGTTGGGTAGTGCATTGTAAATGCCTTCTGATGATTATCTTAGTCTCACGCCTACGGTTGCGTGTTGATAGTATAAGATAATTGTCTCTTGTGGGTAAAGTGTGTGAACTCTACAGAGTGAGAAAATAATCTAGATAGCTGTGCCCACGGTCATGGGCGGTGCCGAGAACTTTCTTAAACTAGTTTTTATTTGCATAAAAAATAATTTGTTGGTGAAATGAAAAGATGAGTTGGAACCCAGAGATTTGAGATGGCCTGGTTGAGGACCAGCGAGATGTACAGGATGTGACCCAAGAAAGAAGATGAGTATTGGGTGGATGGAGCCATTCAATGGTATAGGAGGTTGGAATCCCCACTAATATTCTACAGTAAAACTCAATTTGTTAAAACTTGTGTTAGTTGAAAATGCTAGGTCTTAGGACTTGCTTACTAAATATACTAATTTATACTTAGCTTTATGCAAACAGAAAGAACCATGAACCTTCCTTTGATTGGCCTTGCATTTATAATAATTGCATTTTGTGTATTGGCTCGCGAGTATGGTTGTGTACTCATGCTCGCTCATAAATAACTTTCAGAACCGTTTGATCAAGACCCTATGCCTACTTTGTGCATCTGGGCCGGTTGGTGAAGACGATGGAGGAGCTTAGGCCGGGACCCACAGTCGCTTGCTTGTGGGCAAAGTGAATGGATCCACCCCTCTTTCTTTTGCTTCCGCTCGCATCCCCACTTTCTGTATGAAAGCACTATATGTATTGTATTTGCCTGTTTGGTCCTTTTGTAAGATTGTTGGCTATACGACCTGTTTATGTAACAAAGTATGCTATCGTAAGATGAATGCGATGTATGTGAATGAACCAATGATGTATCTATGTGTGCTATCTATTGATCTAGAGAATGACGTAATTTTACACAGTGGATCCTGAGTTACAAATTTGGGGTCTGACATATGATATGCATTCATCACGTCACATTCGTATGGTATCGTATTGAAATAAAATATCGATCGATACCATGAAATTTGTACATAAATTTTAAAAAAATTATACAAATAAAAATCAGTAAGAGACAAATAGACTTAGTGTTAAAACCAGGGACAACATGGTCTTTTTGCCTTCAATCATCTCTTTCAGGGTTTTAGGAGCCAACCTTCTACCAAACGCTTTTCTTGAATAGCTCTAAATTCTCATATGAGTGAATCATTAGAGGAAGATAAGCTAAGAGCTAAAAATATAAGGAACAAAGTTCTACAAATAAGGCACCCAAAATGATCAAAGATGATCAAGGCATCCTATGGTATGGGAAGCGTGTTTTCGTGCCCCACCAGAAGGACCTAAAGGAATTGATCCTCAAGAAAGCCCACAAATTAGCCTACTCCATTCATCCAGGCGGTACCAAGATATACCAGGAATTAAAGCAACTCTATTGGTGGCTCCGCATGAAGAGGGACATTGTAGTATACGTAGCATGTTGTGATGTGTGCTAGCGAATTAAAGTAGAACACCAGAGGCCGGTAGGCCTTTTGCAACCACTTCAAGTACCAGAGTGGAAATAGGAAGAGGTTGGCATAAACTTTATCACTGGACTGCCAAAGACCAAGCTGGGGTATGATTCTATCTATGTTATAGGTTATCGATTGACTAAGACAACCCACTTCATTCTGGTGAAAACCACCTACAAGGGCAATAAGTTGGCAGAACTGTATATATCTAGGATAATGAGCTTGCATGGAGTACCCAAGCGAATCGTCTCAGATAGAGGTTCATAGTTCACCTCCCATTTTTGTGCTAGCCTCCATGAAGCATTAGGCACATATTTGGCACTTAGCATGGCATATCACCCACAAAAAGATGGCCAGACAGAAAGGGTGAATCAAGATCCTCGAAGACATGCTTTGAGCTTGTGCTTTGGATTTTACTACCAATTGGGAAAAATGTCGGCCGTACGTCGAGTTCTCATACAACAACAGCTATTAGTTTAGTCTAAAGATATCACCCTTTGAAGCCCTCTATTGAAGGAAGTGTCGAATGCCATTATTATGGTCAGAAGCAGGATAGGGGTACCTCTTTGGGCCCGACATCCTAAAGGAAGCCGAAGATAAGGTTCGCCTCATTTAAGACCGACTGTAAGCAGCGCAATCAAGGCAGAAGAGCTACGCTGACAATCATCGCAGAGAGCTAGAGTTTGAAATTGGAAATTTCATCTACTTGAAGGTTTCCCCCCTTAGAGGAAACATGAGGTTCAAGGTCAAAGGGAAGCTTGCACCGAGATATGTAGGACCATTCTCCATCACCGCCAGACTAGGAAAGGTAGCCTATCAGCTGGAGCTGCCCGCAAAACTAGCAAATGTGCGCAATGTATTCCATGTCTCGCTGCTTAAGAAGTGCCTAAGGGTGCCAGAGGAGCCAACATCACTCAAGGACATTGAACTTAGCAAATACCTAATGTACCCCGAACATCCCATCAAAATCTTGGACGTAGTAGAAAAGCAAACGAGAAGTAACACCTATCGCCTATACCAAGTACAATGGAGTAATCACACGAAAGGAGAGGCCACCTGGGAACGTGAAGACTTTCTGAAAACCCAGTACCTTTAGTGATGAGGATTAAAATCTCTATGTATTATTTTAATACATAGATAAAAGACCGCACGACTTTGTGGTCGTAACCCCTAAAGCTAACGACCCCTATGATCGTAAGGATTTTAGAGGTTACATCGAGGATACCCTGGTCAGATAAGGTTCTATACCTAGTCCCTGACTAGATGACTGCTCGTAGAACTAATGAACTGGCACTTGGACCCGTTCCTAGTATATTCCCCCCGTGCAACGAATGGAACATGTACCTTATTCGTCACCGTCCGTTGGGTTTCTCTCCCCTCCACCCGTCACCACACGAGCGCATCGCTGAGCCTTCTCCATCCCTCCTTGGCCTATAAAAGGATCGCCCCAGGGTTTCTAATGCCCCTCCTTGCCACTCTCCTCCTCCCCTCTCCATCTCACCGTGAGAAACCACAAGCCAGCGCCAGCTCTTGCTTTGGCCACGGCGTCGACCACCACGCCATCATCGTCCGTTGGGTTTCTCTCCCCTCCACCCGTGCCACCCCACGTTCCAGAGCACGAGGTCCATGACAGATGGGCCCCATTTGTTAGTAATGGTTTTCCTTTAGATAAATAAATGAAAAATAAAATAAAATACCTGGGCCCACTTGTCATTCACTTAGACATTTTTCGTTTAGAAAATAAAATAGAAGAAAAGAAAAGGGCCGTGGGCCCCACCTATCAGAGAGAGAATTATCTCTCCCTTTTTGTTTTTCAGGATTTTAACTAGGGTTTAGACTTCGGAGAGCCCGTTCTCACTCGTTTTAATGAATCTAACGTTTTTTGTTCCTAAATTTGTCTAAATTCAAACCCTACCCAACCAAACTAAAAACTTCCATTTTGGAGTTCATTTAAATTTTTTAATGCAATTTGAATCTTTATGTGCTTTTTCGAACTTTGGTTATTTTCGCGTATATAGGCGCCGAAGCTCCCGAAGAATATCAAGTCGAGCCAGATCAAGACCCGTAAGACCTAGAGCAAGGCAAGTCAACACTTTGATCATTTTGCTCCTAATATTATGAAAATTATATTGATTCAATTATAAAACTGCATTGCTATGTTTTATACATGTATGCTACTTTAGCTGATAGTTAATACCCTGAATAATAATTGTGTATACATTTCCAATCCTTGAACTTGGACACTATCCCTAGTCACACTAGAATTAATGGTTTACATACTAATTAATAAGTCTGTATCTAAGTGTCATGCTTAGCCTTACTTAGATACATTGTCTTGTGGGCAATTGTCGAACCCGGGAGTTAGACCCACAAATCCTCTATGTATTCAACACTAGTCCCTGGAACAGTAGCTAGTGTACAAAATGAGATTGGGCTGTCGAGGTTGAAGCCTGAGTGGTATGTTGGACTAGAAAAGTATTTATAATAAAATAAAAAAATAAAAAAACCAAAAATAAATTTAGAATCGGATGGATGGAAAGAGTGGATGGTGTCGGGTGCACGATAGAGTAGGTATGGGGATGTACCGCCTGAGTCAATTATGGACCCGGATCTTGTGATGACATCTCGTGTAAAAACAGTGCAACCACAAATCTATAATGGGTACGACCTAGATAACTAATTTGTCTGTCGCCTCGCAACTTCACCATTGATGGGTGTGTAGAGTGAATTAAGGGTAAGGGAGTCATTGATCTACACGGCGCAAGTGGGAGACCTCCCGTGGGCGTGGCCTAAGGAGGTGATACCTAGCGGCGTGGGGTTGCATTGAGGTGGGGCATTGTAAAGGCTTAGTGATAATCAACTTAGGCCCTGTTTGGTACAGCTCCTACTCCTAAATTCTCGTTTGAATCTGGTGGAGCTGTGCCAAACACTCAACTTCGAAAACTTGTGATTCTGCTTCTTGCGAGGAGCTGTCTCGAAAATGAACTAGGAAGGAGAAGCAGCCTTTCTGTAGATTCTCGTGAGAATCCAACCTTATAGAAGCAAAAATACCCCTTGAAGTTGCTGACAATTACCCGCAATTGCCATTCACTTACCCCCTCGCCCTCTCCCTCTCCCTCCCGTTCTCATCCCCTTCCTCTCATCCCCATGTCTCTCTCCTCTCTCTCTCTCTCATTAACACCGGTGCGGCCACCGGCCGATGCGTCGCGGCGTCGTCTCTCTCCCTCTCATCACTGGTGGCGACGGCTCGTCTCCCTCAACCTTAGACCATGGCAACGATAGAGCGGTGGCGGGTGCTCGGATCTGGCGGTGAGGGGTCCTAGTGGCGAGCGGCTTCCTCGACCTCCCCGATGGCAACAGGCACCACCCGACGACGGATACCAAGGACCAGCGACACCTCCCCTCGATCTAGCGGCGGCCACGCAAGGAGGACTGCTATATCTGACGGTGGTGCGGCTACCTCCGGATCTGGAAGTGGCAGTCGGCACGCCGAGTAGCTGACGCATTCCCCCTTGTCGCTGTCGCCACCACCAACACCACCGCTACCCCTGGTCACCGTCGTCCTCATCCGTAGCCACCAAACCCCACCCCTGTCATCTCGCTCTCCTCTGTGACAATACTCTAATCACCCTGCGTGCGCGACGACCGCTCTCTCGGCAGAGCTCACTTCATCCATCTTGAGCACATCCCGTTCGATGAAATGCCTAGCAAGGTAAAGGTCTCACCTTCTTACTTTTTGTTGCCCTGTCTATCTGTTACCACCCTACTGTAGGTGTGCCTACCTCGGATCACCTTACCTTTGATCATGATACGTGAATTGTTTGAAATTGAATATACGTGTTTCGATAATGAAACTAACGGTTTTCTAATCATGGCTTCACTTTTTCGGTGCTGCAAACTAACAATGCTGTGAATTCCTTTCCTCGCAGCCTGAACTAGTTGGCATTGCTCTACAGATTTATTTTTTGCTTCTCAATGGAGTGTTATATGCTCTAATATACAAGTGGATGGCATCTAAGGTGTTTGGTCGAAGAAATCTGCATGCATTTTCCCTACGATTGCACATGTTGGATGAAGCGCTTCAGTATGGCCCTTTCAATCGTAGTATACAAAGGAGGTGGAAAAAGCCAGTAGATTCAGCACGAACTCGTCTGGAGGGCAGAACAAGGGATCATAGGCTGGACAAGTTAATAATTCAACTCAAGAACTTGAGTTTGGCTTTGGATTTACATGAGTTGATATCTCAACAGAGGAATGGCTATGCATCTCTCCAACTTCTTTCGAGGTGGAGACATGAGGTTGGGTTGAACATTGATGTTAATTATCGAGAGATGAGTTTTTATGTAGCTAGAACTGAGATGGTTGTAACATTGATCCCATGTTCTTGATGCTGATTTGATCCGCTGTTGCATTGTGAATTATCACGCTTAATGTACTCGTGTAATGGAAGCTCATCAGAAAATTCGTTATTCATATAGTCATCCTCAGTTTGCATCTAATGTAATGAAATCATTACAAATTGAGCAACTCGTTGTTGAGAATGTGTTCTTTGTACCATGTTTATGTTTACTTATGTTTACTGTCTATGCCTTTTTGGCCGAGTGGATAATTGAGTTCGCATTCATGATGAATGACAATATGGACATTTGCCGAGTTTATGTCCAAAATTTTAAATACTTTTGGCCAAAAAAGTTTTTTAAAAAAGAAATAATGTTCAAAATAATAACATACAAAGGAACCACATAAATAAACTAGTAATATATACAAAACAATATACATGTGCCAAAACCATGGGTAGTATAGACATTTTGCATACAATCCTCTCATTCTTCAATCCGGAGCCAATCTACCAGCCAAATACTTTCCTCTGATACCTCTAGATTCTCAGAGGAGTGGATTCTTGAAGAATCAGGAGCAGAATCTGAAAAATAAGAATATGAAGCTGTACCAAACAGGGCCTTAGTCGCACACCTATGGAAGTGTGTCAGGGACATTATAAGATGATTGTATCTTGTGGGTAAAGTGTACGAATTCTGCAGAGTAAAAAAAAACTATCTGGATAACTGTGCTCGTGGTCAAGAGCAGTGCCGAGAATTTGCTTGAAGTAGCTTTCAGTTTTATAAAACAATTTGTGGGTGGAATGAGAGTACGGAAGGGAGCCCAATGATTGAAAATATTGGGTCGAGACCAAGAGAATTGAGATGACCTGGTTGAGAACCAGTTATAAGTACGGGATGCGACCCGAGCATTGGGTGGATAGAGCCACTCAATGGTATAGGAGGTTGAAGTCTCCGCTAGTACTTTACAACACAACTCAGTTTGTGAAAACTTTTGTTTGTTCAAATGCTAAGTCTCAGGAATAAGTCTCAGGAATTGCTACTACATAATCTAATTCGAACTTAGCTTTGTGCAAATAAAAGAACCATGAACCTCCCTTCATTAGCCTTGCATATATAATAATTGCATTGTGTGTTGGCTCACGAGTACAGTTGTGTACTTGGGCTCGCTTAATATTATCTTTTAGAGTCGTTTGATCAAGATCTCTATGCTTACTTTGTGGCATCTGGGCTAAATGGTGAAGATCATGGAGGAGCTTAGGCCAGGACCCCAGTCGTTTATCTATGGGCAGAGTGAATGGATTCACCTCCTTTTTTTTTGCTTTTGCTCTTATCTCTTCTTTCTGTATTATAGAACTATATGTACTGTAGTGGCCTGCTTGGCCCTTTTGTAAAATAGTTGGTCGTACGACTCGTGTATGTAATATAGTATGTTGTTGTAATATGAATTCGATATATATGAATGATCCAGCGATATATCTGTGTTTGCTAACTATTTATCCAAAAAGTGGCATAAGTTTACACAGTAGAACCCAAATTGCAAATTTGGGTCCGACGTATTGCTTCGTGAGAGAGGACCCTATAAGGGCTTGTTTGGGAGCCTCGATCCCGGCCGGGATCCCTATCAAATACCCGGGCTAAAGTCCCACGGGGAAAAGTTCCCCGGGATAGGTAGAGCATCCATTTGGGAGTCCACAGGGACAGTGTTTTCCGACTTGATCCAAGCGAAATTCCCAGGGAAAAAATAATCCCCTCTCCACCCGTGACCAAATCTCCCCACCGCATCGCGCGAGGCCGCGACCGAGAACTCCTTCGCCGGCCCCGACCTCGACCTCTCTCCTTCGCGATCTCGTCGTTTCTTGCCTCCTCCTCGTCGGCCATGATCCAGGCGGCGATGGTGATCAGCACGCAGGGCAAGCCCCGCCTCCTCAAATTCTACAGCTTCCAGGTTCCCAACCTTCTCCATTTGTCACCCCCCTCCTCCTCTCTTGTTCTTCATGCCCTCTTCACCCGCCCACCAAGTGCTTGGTTAATTTCCCCACCCAGATCAAGGACCGCTTTATCCATGGATCGTTATATGCTTGATGAAATGACTTACCGATTAAGCTCTGTTCTCTTCTTTGTTCCCCGTTTCACGGATTAATTGATGTATGCAGCCCCTAGAGAAGCATCAGGACCTCGTCTGCGGCGTCTTCCAATGTATGTATATATATGTTTTCCTATTCTTACCACCCTTTGTATGGATGGTGTCCCTGAGCTGTGGATTCTCTTCTTGCAGTGCTGTCAGCGAGGCCCAACAGCGTGAGCAATTTCGTTGAGGCCAATGCAATCTTTGGACCGGTAATGAACCCTTCCCCAGACTAAACTAGTAGTAAATCTTACGCAAAAGAGAAATGGTATGCGAATGCAAGGAACGAAGAATGAAATTTGGAATTTCTGTTCTGTCTGGATTGATCTTTTGTGAGGAAAGAAGCTGAATGATCTAAGTAAACTTTTGCTCATTTTACCTCCAATGAGTTGTATGAGGGTCAGAAAGGTTTGATTTTCTTGTTTGCACTTTGCAGGGAACGAAACTGGTCTACAAGCACTATATTTCCAATGTTTCCAATGTTTCATGAAAATGAAGAATTTTCATGGTAATAACAGATGTTGATTTGCTCCTGATTTGGAAAGCATAGGTGGCAAATTGCTAAACTTAAAGCACAGGTGGTACTCGATTCGCATCAAAAGTATGAGCAGGTGTGGAGCAATCTGCTCTGGTATTGAACTCCAACTCAGTCACGACAGTGCATTTGTTAAAACATAGGAAGAAGAAGAAGCAGAGAAACAACGGCAGGGCAGAGAAAAAGTTTGTAATCTTTTCCTGAAATTTACAGATTTTTTTTAAAAAAAATATTGATTTTTTTTTATGGACGGGATTTTTATCCCTGTTGTTTCCAAATAGCAACAGAGATTTTATTCCCGACCGGGAAGATTTCTCCTTGTGTTGAGGGGGATTCCATGTGCCATCAAAATCCCCTCAGGGATTTTCTTTCCTCGGATTTTGCCCCCTAGCACCCAAACAAGCCCTTAGGGAATGGCAAGACTTGGTGGGATCAAGCGATGGTCTGATTGATTACGTGCGTTTAGTGGAATGGGAAATAGGCTTGGGAAATAAGCTTGGGACGACTGCGTTCTCCTAATGCGAGGCCAGGTGGGCGGGTGGGTGGAGTCGATCACCGCGTTTTTCACGCAGTTAACCAGCTCTCTAGATACGATTATGTTAGTTTGGCAGATTCCTGTCAATGTCATGCCTGACGATCCGGTCTCTCTTGTGGAAGAGAATGCTCGTATACATAACCCAAGCAAGAACAATACTAATTGTAGCAATCAAGTGACTAATGCTATTAGTAATCCAGACGCATGCCGTCGCGATCGATTGATTTGGGACAAGTCTCCTACCGGCAGGAGACCCAATTGAAGAGCACATACAACAATCAACGTTTTTGTCGATAAATAAATATCGCCTTGCAAACCGAGAACACCTTTTAGCTGTTCTCTTTTTTCATCAATGAAAGTCAAAGAAATGAGCAAAAAAACAACCACCACCAGAACTTTTTTATTTTTTAATCTATTTTAAAAATATTTTCAAGATAATTTTTCCCTAACTTTATTTTCAATTCTAATCCCTTTGGCGTGGTGTGACAAAAGTATGTTGTCACACAACGGATCTCGGCGTGACAAACGAGTGCTGTCACGCTACTCCTTTTGATCTGACAGGACTCAACCTAGATACATACATATGTTGGCTCGAATGACTATCTTAGTAGATTTGGTCACGCCGCGATCAGTGACGTGACAACACAGTTTAGTCACACCATATGTTATATCATGATCAAAGAGATCAAAATTAAAAAAAGTTAAGGAGAAGTTATTAGAATTAAAAATAAAGTTAAGAAGAAGTTATCTTTAAAATATTTTTTAAAAAATAGATTAAAAATAAAAAGCTCCAACAGCCACGAAACATTGATATTGTTGGACAATCGATGGAGCAAAGTCGTAATAAGGAGATAAGAAGAGAACTTCCTTCTCCCCTCCTGATTGGCCGCCGTTGACACGTGCTGGAAAAAAAATACTACTAGTACTTTCGTACTTGGCGCAAAACTTCAAACCAACTCTTGTCGCTCGGTCACCGGTTTTTCAATCCCTCACGAGGTCTAAAAATTTGCACCTTTTTACACGTTCTAAAGTTGTAATTGGTTCTTCTCAGTCGATGTTTGGACAAGTCTTCCATTAAGGCAGAGCTAGCAAGAACCTTCTTTGGACCAACTGATTACTGGCTTGCAAATCCAATGAGTTAAAAGGGAACCAAAAGAAAAATGGGGAAGTCAATTGATCGCCTTAAATGGTGTTCTTGACAGTTTTTTTTAAAAAAATAAAATAAAAATAAATCTATCATGGTCACACGCCAACGCCTCACTTGGCACATGCAGGAAAATGAGGGAATCAGGAATTTTACTCACAAACTCCTTTGCATGGGTATAAGCTTCAACCATCTAAGTAGACATGTGGGTGCGGTTGCTGTATATTAAACATAATGGAATTTATGTTTACCATAAAGACACTGTAGAGTCATTTTTCTCTCTATATAGCATAACTAATGAACCTTCCATATTGCATTTACTCTGTTCCTTCTGTATTAATGGCTTGACATTTTCACAGTTTTTTTTATAAATGAACTGCTATTGGAGACTTCTACTAATGACAACTAATAATCTCTGAGTCACAAAAGGAGGCCGTTTTAGGTAGACGTTGTAAACTTTAGCTATCAACATCTAGAATGGACACATGAAATGAATACATGTAGATTTATGTTGGAAAGTACTTTCATAATATTACAATTTTAGTAGGTTGTATAAATAAAGGGTCAAAGTTGTATTTTAAGAACCATGTTGATGTCCAAAACAACTCTTTTTTTTAACCGGAGGGAGTAGTGTTAACAGAATACATATCACAAAAAACACCTACTCAACATACAACCATCATCGTTTTGTTTGGTCAGATAAGTTAGAAGCACCGAGCTATGAATAAATGGAAATTATACTACATATAATAACATCGCTCCAGGAAAACAAGAGTCTAAAAACAGAAAATGGGCAATGTAAACATTTCGTGAACAATACTTTTATTGCTAGCAAATTTTGCAACTATCACAAGGTTTTTGGGAACTAACGTAAATGCGCATTGCAAGCTCTATTCGGATACAAAAAGAATTGAATCGTATGCAGGGGCCATTGCTTACCGAGTACCAGTACAGAAAGTCATTTTACTTAAGAACTTCCATAATTTAACAGCATTTCCAACAGTTCAGAAAGAAATGTTGACTTCCCGATAACTTTAGAAGAGCTATACCACCCAGAAACCCCAAGCTCTTGCCATGTTGCAGTGACGCGCCAACCATAGGCCGATGACAAACCCATCGCACAAGATGAGATTGTACCCACAGTATCAGATCTAGTAATAACATCTGTTGTGCTGCCTTGATTATAGAGCAGCTCAAGCCATTCAAGCTCTGGAAGCTTCAGTACAAAGCCACCCTACACTATGCAGTATAAGCTGCAGGCAGCACCAGGTCCCTTTTGAAGGCCTGAATTATTCATCATTAATCATGCCCAGAAAGCTTGATCTTCAAGAGCTCAGTCATGTTGATTCTCCAGGTTTGAGGGGTATATTGTGTCAAAGACAACCAATGTAAAGACATTTCTTACTTCTGCAGGTGTACCATAAGATAGATTGTGATGATCAATATTTCCATCACTTTTTGGTTCGTAGCCATGCTCCTTCTTTCCATGTTGAACACACTCAATTAATTTGAGAACCTTCAGGTATGCTTGTAGTGGGATAAATACCTGAAATATAAAAGATATATATGATTACACAGAACATTGATGTAAACAGCTGCACTGGTCTATTTACATGTTCTAAGTTCTAACCATAAACCAGCATCAGTACAGTGAGTGGCATCTCACTAATGTCAGTCACTTAGTTTTTAGAATTGAAAAAACTACCGTGGCATGACCGACAACATTTCAATCCATTTCTACCAATGATAGTAATGTTGTGCACAGAAAAAGAGGGAGAAACAGTAAAATGACCGACAACATTTCAATCCATTTCTACCAATGATAGTAATGTTGTGCACAGAAAAAGAGGGAGAAACAGTAAAACACTATAACTAAGTCACAAGAGTATCCGAAGAAAAAAGCAGTCTATTCAGGAAATGCTAGGATGCAATGCATTAGTTCAGGACTAAGTTAATCCTGGCAAAGTAACCACTAGTTAGATTGTCCAGGTTTTTAGGCCATATTCAATCCAGTGTGTGCAAGGAAATCAGTACTAATGAGAAATGGCTTAGACTAAGATTTTTTTGGGGGTGCTTGGAAGGCCTGGATGTACCACCACTAAGACAAACAGTATCAACCGTTTATTAAAGAAAGGTAATATAAAACGCTTTTTCCACGACTCGTACCTATCTCACAGGTACCTTTCATTATGGAGCGTTAGATTGTGTGTAATAAACAGACCTTGTGACTTTCATGCACTGGAGAAGATTCTAAAATAAAATGGAAGGCAGAGTAGGTTGTGCTTACAAGATCTGAGGATGGTGCTTGAGGAATTTTTGCCATAGCATTTGCGACATAGTACTCGTCAGTCATTTCAGTTAGTGCCCGCCTCACTGAAGCAGCAAGGCCTTGTACCTCAGTTACCAAATGCTTATCGTCCCAGACTTGCGGCTCTAAGAGCTCTGAAAAGCCAGTATCATGTTGACGGTTGATTGATTTTCCGATATCCACTGCCAACGACATATCACCTCCAAGGTAGAGAGCTAGTGCAAAAGTAGCCACCACCAATGGATCCCGTGGTTGGCGTACCAATGCTTCATGAAATGCTAAAATGCTTATCCTGTAGAAATAGCAAGTAAGTAGAATATCATCTTGGGGGAAAATAGTGATCCCATGGGAAAAATTCAATGTCAAAAAGCATGTATCCATCTTGCATAGATAGAGGTTTCGAAGCTTTGATCCTTTACTAACATTCATACTAACTTGACTAATTCCATTTTTTTACAATTTAAACAGTCCACAACAGCAAGAAATAAAATAACCAAGGCATTAAATTCGGCCTTGTCTGTAAATAATAAGTTGAATAGTTCAACTCTTACCATAAACTATTATGGCAGGGCCTGTTAGGTGCAAGAAAACTATCCAGCTTAGAAAATAAGACCTGCACACATAAAACAATAAGCTCAATAGACAAATTTAGCTACTAAAACTCCATTAAAAAAATCCATTGTGTGTATGTATCATGCCACCAAAACATAAAACTTCCTTTCAAACAAAAAGAACATCTCAGTATCAATCTAGCACTTACCAGTAGCATGTTAGTCCCTTTATCCTTCCTCTTGAAATGAGATGATGAAAAATATGCTGCCTGTATAGTTATATCAACTCATTCAGCCAAAAGCACAAAAACTAAAGGCCATATAAATACTCACTTTCTATATATGTCTATTCATGTTGACTGTGGTTATACCTGAAAGGGCAACAAATGTTCAAGAAGACCAAATCTCCAAAGCAACCTTAAAGAAGCTCCAGCTGAACCATAAGCAAGCATATAGTTAACCTCCATGAGTATTCTTCCCTGTAAAAGATAACCATTAGAGGCAAACATATAAACTACTTAATTGCTATTTTCTAAAAGAAAGGAAAAAATCATTCACAAAATGAAAGCACATTGTGCATGCCAGGATTAGACCTTGTCAAGTCTTGCCACAGAGTGGGCAAGAGTCCTCACATAGTAAGCTGTTTCTTTGGGAAAGCTGAACCCTAAACGAGCTGCAATTCTGATTGCACGTAGAATACGAGCTGTTAATTACATGATCACATTAATGCCAAAAGCTCACACAGAAAAACAAAAACTTCAAGCAGAAAGATCATAAAGATATAGTTGAGCTTTAGATACCAACCACAGTCCTCCTGAAACGAAGTGCCAGCCGGAATTACGGTACGAACCTGGTGAAAGGGGAAAAGGAAGATTACAGAATGAACACAGGAAAAGGATGATGTTGAACTGATGCAAAGATGAATCATATAGGTACAACATACCTTAGCTTTCTTAATATCTTCGATGCCTCCGAAGTAGTCATAAATCTTTTCTGCATATGGGTTGAACATTAACCTGCACACATATATATTTAGACAATATATATACTACAGCCTGCAATATGGCAACCAGTTACCTTCATAAAGGATAGAAGGACTAACCCATTTATAGTGAAGTCCCTCCCTTGGCAGTTTTTCCAGCGAACATAATCATTCTTGCTACAATTGGGGATCTTTGAAGTGTACATGTGATTGCCATTTGATCCCCGTGCATTAGTATTAAAACTTGATACCTGCCAAGTGCCAACAAGAAGGCATAAGAAATATCCAGCTGGATGCACATTGTAGTGCAAAAAAAAAAAAAAACTAATTTGTCAAATGCCAACACCAAAGTGTGCAGCTTGCAATGAAGCAGCCAAAACCTAGATATGGTGTACAGAGTGCCAAAATATACTATCAGTAAGAATGCTGATGTACTAACCTCAACAATGGAATTGTTCTCATATACATGACATATTGGAAACCGCCTTCCTACTATAACAGCTGATCCTGAGAAAGTGTCTTTCACCTAAAGGAGTTGAAAGCAATATTCTTAATCGGTATAAAGTAGTAAACACACTGTATCAGCAAAGTTTCCTTTGTCATTTGAAGTAGCAATCCTGAAAACTTGCAAAACAGTATAAGAGTTGGACAACATTTAGGATGAACTACACCAACAATGACCCACGTACAGTATGATAATAAAAATAAATGCACCCACGCACGTGCCATATTGATATATTATTATACATGTCAAAATTTAAAATATACATATGTATACAAAAAAAAAGTAAACAAGTAATATATATATATATATATATATATATATATATATATATATATATATATATATATATATATATATATGACAATGACAACTTTGTTTGGCACCCATGCACGTGCCATCTGATATATGATTATACCTGTCAAATAAATTATATATAAGGTTAAAAAGGTCAACCTATTCATCCAACAATGGATGTCACAGCGTCGCCTAGGCGTCTCCGACTGCATCACCGCGCCGGCCGCCGGCCCCCAGGTACCCCATCTCCCTCCTCCGCTCCCTCCCTCCTCCGCTCCCTCCCTCCTCCTCTCCCTCCCTCCCGCGGCCTGCCGCCACTCCCACGTTCCCGAAGCCCCTCACTGCACCGACCCACCGCCACTCCCTCCCTCCCGCGCCGCCACTCCCTCCTCTCGCTCCCGCACCACCACTCCCTCCCTCCTGCACGCCGCCACTCCCTCCCTCCTGCCGCGCCGCCACTCCCTCCAGCTGCGCTGCCACTCCCCTGCTTCCTCCCGCGCTCCCACCGTGCCGCCTCCCTCCCTCTTGTGCTCCCGCGTTGCTTCCCTCCCTCCCGTGCTCCCGCGCCGCCTCCTTCCCTCTCGTGCTCCCGCGCTGCCTCCACTCCCGCCGCTTCCCCCTCTGGCCTCTGCTTCTCCCCTATGCTTCTCCCCTCTGTACTTTGTAGCGAGTTACTGAGTAGTGACTTTGGCACTTTGCTGATGTAGTGATGTGCTAGTGCTATTGAGTATTGACTAGTGTTGCTACTTGCTAGTTGTAGAATTGTAGTTGCTACTTAGCTCGCCTTGCCTTGCCTAGAGGACGACTAGGCGCCCACCTAGACGACTAGGCGTCCTGGCGCCCCTTAGGCGTTGTGGTCGCCAAGGTCGCCGTGACAACCTTGCCAACAATACTATCTTCTTTTCACATGGAATCGCATCCTAGGTTGCATATCAATCATACGGTTTACAAGGTTAAAATTAGTTACGTTAGTAAGAATTATGTCCACAGCATGTTGAAGAAAACCAAAATACTGCCAGTTCTCTGATATGTGCCAGAGCCATCTCAGGTATCCAAAATTGTAAGACATGTATGCCACCGAGTAAGACGTGTATCTCAGGTATCCTTACATATTATGGAAGATGCATGCTTAAAGTATCCCCTTATTTCAGAATATGAAATTTTGCATGCATCTAATACACGGAAAGTACCTTTGTCAACAACGCCAAGCAAATAAGTTGCATGTTTTCACTGTATTTGATATTTGCAAAATTATTCAAGAAAACTTACTGTCTCCAATTCTCCATATTTCAGTACAAAAACTAGTTCCCAAAAAATGCATGCTTCAAACCTTGGGTAGCCAATTCCATTTTAAGAACATTACTAAATCAGGATAGCATGATCGTTAATTTGAGTCATAACCTGCCTAAGATCAGCTGTCGTTATTATGTCAAAATCTTTTGGGGTTTTCTTCATTATAAGATCACGAACACAACCACCAACCAGGTAGACATCATATCCTGGACAAAGAAGAAACATATCATCAAATCTGAGAGCGCAACAGCTAAAAGGCAAAACTTAAATGGGTAGTTAGTCCAGCTGAGCACATAAAATCTTAGCTTATCACTGTGGCCTTAGAACAATAATAAAAAAAACAGCTTTAATCGAATTATCTGGTCCAAAAGCACTAAAAGGTTGCACCTAGTTAACAGCAGGGAAAGCATGGCGGGATTGAAACTATTTGTTGGATAGAGCAATATGCGATAAGGTTTATTATTTTCTCTTCCAAGCAATTTATCAGACGTAAAGCAATGCTAGTGCTAAACTAAAACACTGTAATAAAGCAACTGCAAATTACCACAAGAATATAAAAAAGGAACAATCTTTCGACAAGTAACTTTTTTAGCGTTATATCAGGAATATTGATCAATAGCATTATATCAGGAATATTGATCAATTTGACACCTTCACACTAAATCCAGATCAGCAGATGTGATCAAAATGAAAGATCACTCCATAAATTTTCTATTAAAACCTTCAGTACGTTATCTCATGCCTTCCATCACATAAAACCGTGAGATTAAGTTCACGCTGTTGCTGGACATATTATCCCCAACACAACAAAATGACCATTTCTTCTCATGTTTTCAGCAAAAAGTGCAACTACAGAATCTTGCCACAGATCGCACGAGAAATTAAACATTTTTTACTTCAACTATAAACTGTAACATGTCAGTCTTTGCACGATAAAGCAACCAAGCCAACGAAACCGGGACGCGCCTCTGCTGCGGAGGCGGCGGAGGACGTTCCACGCCTCGTCGGGGATCATGGACTCCTTGATCCCGAACCGCTTCGCGCTCACCTTCTTCCACCGGCCGGCCCCTCCGCCCCGCCTGCACAGATCCCCAGCCCGTTCGTCAAGCCAGAGAACTCACGGTGTATCGCTACTAGACCGACATAACCGCACGAGGAGCGGAGAGGCGTACAGACTTACCTGTGGACACGGAGGCGGTGGAGGGGTTGGAGTCGGAGGGCGAGGGGGACGGGGAGCGGCGGCGGCGACGGCGCGGGGCTGCGAGCGCGGCGAGGGGGGAGGGCGCGATGCGGCCGGGCCGGGAGAGCGCGCCTAGCCCGGCGGCCGCAGCGAAGCGCAGCTCCGGCGAGCGCAGCGCCATTGCGATGCCAAGGCGGCGGCGGCGCTGCGCACGCGAGCGGACGCGCGAGGAGAGGAGAGGAGAGGAGGATGGGATAGGCAGAGCCGCAGAGGCGGCGAATATGCGATCCTCGAATCCTCCTCTCCTCTACCGAGCAGCGGCAAGGGGGCCCACGCCGTCATCGGCGGGCCGCTTCAAGGCGCTTGGCTTGGCGACATCCAATTGGGCCCAATAGGCCCATGCTCTGAGCAGATGGGCCTGAGAGGCGACAAGCTGGGCTCTCCTGATCTGAGCAAATGGATTGATCACTCTCATCTCATGGTCCTTGTGCCATTTGTGTGTATTAGCTGATCTCACCTTCGTTATCTTTAGTCTTTACTAATAATTAGCCCATTCGGACTGGTCACACATGAAGGACCAGGATTACAGTTGCAGCCTTTGTCTTTTTGCAGCAAGCCAACAAGTAAACGGTAATTAAGCTTGCCTGCATGATGCATCCAACGGTGGATCCAGGTAAAAAAATAAAAATGAAAGTGGTTGTCACGACACCTCTGCTCGGCTGAGTGGGATATAAGTGATCAGACATTGAGTTACTCTACTAAAATCTAAAATTTGAGTAGTGCAAGCCTTCTTTGGGTCCGCCCTGCTTAATATAGGGAATAGTCTAGTTTGTTCTAAGATAGGATACGTACTATAAAGCAACGACGACTCATCTACCGGTCCATAGTCCATACATCCATCCATGCTTCAAAAATAATTAGGCCTTGTAGTCAGTGGAGAGAGGTCCAAGGTCCATACATCCATCCATGCTTAACAAATAATACGTCCTATAAAGCAACAACGACTGCTTAATTGGCATGGCACGGCAACTCTCTGATGACTAGACTCCTACTTCGACAATGGAGACAGAGAGAGATAGGGGATAAGAAGAGATGTGATCATTTCATCATGCACATTTGATTCCATGTATATATGCAAGCATACATGGCCAAAGCAAAGAAAAAAAATTAACAACTTCATTAATCAATCAAAGGTAGCTATGGGAGAATGGGGATGGAAAAGCTAAGCCGTCTCCTTCTCGGGATGGCTCTCTCTCACCTTTCCTCTTGTCCTTGACCCTCTCTAGCTACACAATTGTGCTGCATTTTGCATTGCATGCATGCCTATGCGTGTGCACTACATATACGCATCCATGTCCCCCTAAACTCCCTAGCTTGTGATCAAATTAAGAGCAAATGTAAAAGACACCCAGACACACAGGGCACAGGTTGCTAGGATTTCTTTTCTGTCTGAAATTTGTGCTCTTTACACGTTATCATGACTGAACGTTTCGTTCTTTGTGATTCCACGTACTGTGTGGAGCTAGCTACCTAGCATCCACGTCAGAGGCCATTACTGGAGCTTCTTGTCCAAGGTGTTGTCTAATTCCTTGTAGCTTTTCAAATTGATTGCAACATCAGCTACTTGCACCTTATTCGGCACGGCTGACAAGACTTCGATAATGTGTTCTTCATTTGTAAGCTATAGCGCATCAGCACGTCGCCTTCAATTTCAACACCGAAGATAGCCCCTCTTCTTTCAAAAAATTCGAAGAGTAATGAGAATCATATAGCTGAGAGGTTTCACATAACTACAAACTTTAAAAACTTAAAATTATGATGTATTTGTAATTAACAAATATCGTAGAGATGAGAGCTGACATGTGGCTAGATGGCTAGGTGTGCAGATATGCACACAGTCCACTAGGGTTCAAGTCCTAAACTTAGCGATGGTGTGCACCGATTTTAGGAGTACATACACGCATGTACATTCAGTGGGATAGATGAGAGAAGAAGATAGGAGGGGGAATAACGGGGCTCTTTAGGCAGAAGACAGGGAATTCCTTTAGTTAACAAAGAAAAAAGAATAAGAACGCGGATACATAACATAAAAATGATGATATTCAATCTCCCCCTACATATTTAATTTCTTCTCCTATACAAAAACCAGCAAGACCTACTCTATTGGTAATTCCATCGATGACATCTTTATCGAAAAACTTCCTAACGTGTGTAGCGGACGCGCACCAGGTTTTATTGCATCTGCCTTGTATTTTATATATATAAAAAGGCATAAAGAATATGAGTTCCAAAATTCTCGAACACTAAATAAATCACCTAATTAAACTATGGAAAGTACAAACTAAAGTGCTCAAGATATGCAAATTTATCTAAGCTAGAATTTGAATGTAAAAAAGAATTAAATTAATTGTTTCAAATTCAAATAAAGGGAAAAATTAAAGGCAGTAATTTTACTTTAATTACTACCTAGCTAGACCAAAATCTGACCTATTACACAAATCTCGATCTGTCAGCTGACGACATATAGTACGTTAATATGTGTGTAACAGGCATAAGAACACAAGGCATGCAGAACATACAACACACCAAACGTATAGAAAGCTCTATTGTGTCCATACTCATAACCTGCACTGTGCACACAAAAGCCCACACATTCCCATGAAAAGCATACACACACAATGTGAAGTGTGTTTAGAATTTTGCCATTTCATCCCAGCAGTGGTGTCAGCACTCGTACGTAGTAGTACCATATTTGTCACTTGGTACCAAAAACATACAGAGTACACATTTCACTTGAGCCCGCGTAATCTTTAGTAATTTTTTTTACTTTGTACCACCTCTTCTTACAATGTGTTGCATTTTGCACCACGGTAAGAATTTAGTCGTCTTGTTTGGTACTCGTCGAAGGTGAATGACAGCGCGAGAGGCGGCGGTGAGGCACGGGTGGAAAGAGGGGAGGTAGATAGAGCTAGAAAATGGATCGAAAGCGGAGAAGAATAGTCAAAGCATCGCTGGCGGTGGCCATAGCAACGATGGCCATGGTAAAACGACTTTCTCTATTTTTTGGTTTGCCTCTACCTCGTCGGCCGTGTGTCACTACTAGCAAGCTCCCTGCACGCCTCCTATCTTTCTCTCTCGCTGACAAGACATTCCCCTAGTGCAAAGTGAAAATATTTGCTAAAGGTAGTGCAAAGTAAAACTATGATAAAATTACATGATCCAAAGCAAATTTTACTCGTAAATATATATATGCTGCTGCGACACATAAATGCAAATGAGGGAGCAAGCTCAGGGACATACATGCATGCTTGCCACTGGCCCCCAAATATTCCTCAACTTTTCTTTCCCCTCTGCTGCATGCATGCTGCATGTAGCTAGGAGTAGTAGTATGCTTCTAGCTCAAACCATCACTACACAACACCTCATCATCATGTGCTTTGCATAATTAATCAGGCTTTTAAGCCCTTGCTTTGGAATCCCTTTACAAATATATTCTTCTTGTCCCTCACTCTCCCTCCCAAAGAGGGGGGCATGAGTGGCACTTTTTGTTTCTGTTATGACCTAGTTTATTTATGTGCACTAACTTCCATGGATCAAAGTTCAAAGACGTAGGAGTAGTAATACCTTAGCTAATAGGAGCGAGTGCTATATCATGCACACAGCATCAACACGAGGCCAGGTAAAAGTGAAAAAAAAAAATCTTCTTTAATTTAAGCTACTAGAAGTACAATGCATGCCCTAGGGCTCTTTATTTACCCCATGCATGCCCTAGTTTTACCATTTTGTAATCAGTCGTGCAAGATTAGGAAATTAATGGTAGACATGATGAATACATCACAGTACGTATCTCCATCGTATAATTGTTACTACTTGCTAGTTTCTTAATTTCCTTTTCTTTTCGTATCTGGTGTGTGTAGTGTAGGGTTCACCACTAGTATTTGGTTAAGATTGTTGCATGCATGAAGAACTTTTACTTGGAGTCAGTGTACGTCTCCTCGATCGATTTGCAAAGCTGCGACGCAACCTTGTAACAATAGTAAACTAAGTGGGTAGCATAACCAGAAAGGTGCTTGAAATGCGTGGGTATAAATTAACAAAAAGGCAATGCTCCGACGCTAATCCTAGCTTCCATATAATATTAATATAAATTACTTTAAGATAGCAGCATTGTTCTTCAGGAGACAGCATGCATGAGAGGTTCATCTATCAAGGACACAAATTACTAGACCTGGGACTTGCGCCGTGCTTTTCCGGGCTAACCCAAGGCTCGGTCGGCACGACACAACCCAAATACGGTACGACACGGCACGTAGCGGGCTGGCACAGTATGAACGGTCGGGCCGGGCTGAGCCTTAGATTGCGGCCCGTCGGGCAGCACGACACGACCAGTTGGGCTGTGCTCGGGCAGACTCGGCACAAAAGAGGCCCAGTTTCCCGTCCTAGCCCAATCCCTCCCCTGGTTTGGCCCAATCCCCCCGGCCTGCTCAACTAATCCTGTCTCTCACTCCCTCACAACACCCAACCTGTCCCAATTCCCCTCACGGCCTCCCCCATCCCCAAACCCCCTCCCGATCCCAAGTCTCGGCTCCCAATCCCCAATCCCTCCAGCCGCCTCCTCTCCTCCATCCACACTCGCCACGGCCAAGCCCCGCCGACGTCCCCTTCGCTGCCGCCACCACCACCTCCTCGTCGTCGTCCCTCTTGCCCCCTTCGCAAGCACACGACAACGTCGAGGTGGGTGGAGTTCTTCGCCGGCGTCCAGGAGGAGGAGGCCATGGCGAGGGGGAGCGGGCATGGATGGCGGAGGTGGCGCACGGGAGTCTTTGTCTTCCTGGGCGGCGGCGGCCGTCGTCTTCCCGGACGACACGGACCTCATCCTCGGCCTCGTCATCGTCAAGGTCATCGGCTCGGTCAAGGCCTGGCCTGAGCCAGCATGGCACGGCCAGATGTGGCCCGAAGCCCGTCGTGCCGTGCCGGCACGGCACTGCACAGGTCCGACTATCAGCTATACAAATTACTACAACAAGTTACTCCTAGTTCCCATAAGCCACAGTTTCAATACCACCCCTCATCAACCTTAATTTGCTGTACATGTTCCGTAACATATGCATGAAACAACACAGCGACCTCACATGGTATGTGAGAGGCGGTTTCGGGGACACCCACACAAATGTAGCCCAGCGGTAGAGCACAAGGTTCGATCGATCGAGGTCATGGACTGAAGCCCCCACTCTCCTTAGAATCAAAGCGCGCGCGTAGGCAACTAGGCATGCATGTAACCTCCAGCTCTCTCGTAACGCCGCGCGATCGAGCTAGCGGTCCACCCACCTGGCACCTCGCATTCCTTCTCCACATGGGCTTGAAGCTGTGCGCCGGTAGCAAGCTGCAGATGGATCAATGGTGGAAATCCGTACGCAGCCACTGGTGAGCTTTTGGAGTACGTGGGGGCGAAAGAGAGAAAGAAAATTGAAGAGATCTCGGGGAAGGAATGCAAATATTCCTCCTCGATCCCCCCACACGTGTGGCCCACCCCTCTCCTACTGATCTTCATGCATGGGTTTCGGGCAGCCATGCGGGCCCACGGGCCTGTGTGATGGGGCCCGCGCCCACCACCTGAGCGCGCGTGCGAACCCCGGGCATTCAGTAGACCCGGCCCACGCACACACGCAGGGGGCCCGCCAGCCACTTAGCCAGCATGCACGCATACAATGTCTTATTCCTTCCTTCCTTTTTTTTTTTTCCTTTCCTCTCTTTCTTGCCTCTCGTCCTGAAGCTTTTGATGGCTTTCTGAGCTATTTCTCTAGCCCTCTTTTGTAGCCTACCGACACCAGCAGCATTGTGTATATGTTGTTGGAAACTAGAAAAAGTTTGTTCATGCACGTTCTTTCTGCGGGCGCGCGCACGTGCCTGTGCAGAAAAAATCCGTGCAATCTTAAATCTGCATTCTCAGTGCATTCGTATAACACATGATAGTAAGATTGTCAGTATCTAGATGATTGAGTGTGAAGAGGAGTATTTTAAACCTCAAATTTCTTATGTATTGCTTTTAATGGATGTTAGGACTGAAAATCAATTATCACAAAAGTGAGGTGTTTGTTTTGGAAGTGGATGCTGTTAAAATTTCCAATAACTTCAACTGTAAGTTGGGAAAGCTTCCCTTTACCAATCTGGCCATTGATATTGGGGATAGAAAACTGGGTATAAGAGCAGCAGGAATGTTATTAATAAGATGAAGAGGAGGCTGGACAGTTGGAAGAATAATTGGCTTTCTTCAGGGGGTAGGTTGGTCCTAACTAATAGCTGTCTTAGCAGTCAACCAATTTATACTATAGGGTTTTATAATTTGAATGAGGAAATCCAGAAAAAGATGGACTCAATTAGATCCCGGTTCTTCTGGAGAGGGGCAAGTGATAGATTCAAATATCATATGACAAAATGGGAGGCAATTTGTAGACCAAAGGATTTTAGTGGCCCGGGTGTGATTAATACTAGATTGATGAACAAGTGCCTTCTTTGCAAATGGTTCTGGAAGTTGAATAAAGCTAATGATAAGATCTAGTTTAGGATTTTAAAAGCTAAGTATATCCTTGAGGGGGATTATAGAAATTCTTTACTTGTTAGAAGCTCTCAATTCTGGAGATCTCTTTATAAGGTTCAACCTTTGTTCAATCGGGGGTATCCTTTTAGGTGGGAAATGGGAGAATTATCTCCTTTTACCATGATATTTGGGTGGATGACTGTCCTTTAAAAACCAATTTCCCTCAGTTGTATAACATTTGTTTAGATTCTAATATCAAAGTAGCTGATTGCTTGGTGAGAGGGATTTGGAATATTCAGCTTGTCATGAATTTTGGAAGAGAAAAGAAAGACAGTAAGGGATTCTTAAGGATCAGTTAGAAGGGGTGGAGCTGAAAGGGGAGATAGACAAAATGGTGTGGTATTTGGATAGAAAAGGCCGGTTTAAATTTAGCCTTTGGTGGGGTTATTGATAGTAGAGTGAAAAAACTTTGGTCAAGCAAGATCCTACTCAAAGTTAAAAATTTTCTTTGGCAGACTTATTATAATAGGATTCAGACGGTTGATCAACTCAGCGTTAGAAATTGGATAGGAGATGTGAATTGTATCTTTTGTGGGGTTGTAGAGGACACAAAGCATGTTCTTTTTCAATATGTTCTTGCTAAATTTGTTTGGTCATGTTTCATGGAAGCTTTTGGATGGAGGAGATGTCTAGACTCTCTTGAAGATTTCCATCTTAACTGGCTTTACATGTGGGGTGCTAATAATTATAATATTTGATTACTCGGTTTTGCAGCTATGGCCTGGACGCTATAGAAAATCCGAAATAAGATGGCATTTGAGAGGACTTTCCCTAAGCAGTCATATGAAGTTGTATTCCAATTTATGTCATGTTTGCAACGCTGGTGGGTTGTAATAAAAAAGGAGGAACATCAAAGACTGGAAGACTTGATGATGACGCTTGAAGACTGGATGAAAAGGTTCTGCAAGGGGTATGAAGTCTAGTTTGCTAGTGTTTTGCTTTACTTTGGCTGAATTATAATATTGTTGTCTTCTGGAGACTTTGGGTTGGCGTTTTTGGTAGTGTCTTTAGCTGATCGTCCTTCGCAAACTGGTTTCCCCAGTTAATTGCTTTTTGGTGTCTGTACTTTGGATATTAGCTTTCTATAAAAGCTGGGTAATCTTTCCTGCTTCAAAAAAAAAAAGTTGTCAGTATCTCGATCTTTACGTACATAGAATCTAATACGGGTAATACCGTGTTTTATCTGATGGTGATATATTCTAAAGCTTAACTTGCAGGAGGATCATATGGTTTTTTTTAAACTATTAGCTTATCATAATTCTGATCTGATTGTACTGTGTACGCAACCTATATATGAACTCCTATACCTAGAATTATTCTTGGTGCTGACAATATTCTTGCATGGGTTGTTATTTCAATCAGAATAGAGTAAATCGCAAAACTACAAGTTTGTTGTACAAAGTATAAAAAAAACTATAGGTTTTGTCATCTATTTCACAAAAATACAGATTAAGAGCTGTTGTATGAGAAAGCTATAGGCTCAAGCATGTACTGTAACTTGTAACAAGTCTCACTCTTCGGCCTCACATGGCAGCCTCGCGCCTATGACGTTCTCCGCAGCCATTTCTTGCTCGTGCACGTCATATGCCACATGCTCCCTGTCCAGCCAAAATATCTGAGAGGAAGCAACCCGAACCCTTAATTTAGGCTTTGCCCCAAGCCACGTAATGCTTCTAACATGGCTGGCCAACAAACAGGTGGCGCATGACATGCAAGCAGAGCATCAGTCCAGTCCGAGGCATGAGGTAGCCATGTGGTGTCGCGGAGTAAGACCTGTTACGAGCTACGATACATGCTTAAATATGTAGCTTTGTGATACAAGAATTCCTAGAATCTGTAGTTTTGCGAAATAGATACTAAACCTGTATTTTTTTTTTATAGTTTGTGCCACAAACCCGTAGTCTTACGAAATTTGCGCATCAATGGCTGGCTCCTGGACGGCACGGAAGCAGGCAGATTATCAATCCCATTAACGCCGACCAGATCAATAGCCAGCTGCTGGTGCCCGGTGGTGCGATGAGCTAGGGCACTGGCGATAGCTCAATTTTGGCCCACATGTACACAAAAGAAATTCCTCATGTTCCCTTCAATTCACTCGCAATCTGCGCCTTTGATCTGAGTTGTATATGATTACCCATTGGATGTTACTTACGTGCTGTCTACTTGTCCATCCATCGATTGCACATTGACCAAACTAGCTATCTCATTGTGCTGACACATACAGTATAAGATCAAAAAGAGCCATCACTCTCTACTTTCTCTTATCGATCCTCTACTTCGATCAATGTGTTCTTTTTTTTTCCCTTATAGCCACTTCATATAATCTCTACAAAAGGTGAAAACAAAATCCATGTTGATCGAGACGCGACGCCCATGTGGAGACAAGCTTTCATGTAGATATACTATACTTGATGGGATCATCAGGCGCATGCAGAGTTTTTGGCTTTTGGCATGTCCATGAAATAGCAAATCTAGCTCACTCCTCGACGAATTGACAAAAAAATGGCACTGCGTGCAGAAGGATAGACATGTGTCACCTGCAGTGTTTTCGGAGCACTTCAGGACCTGCGGTGACAAGACACAGTGCGCATCAGGTGACCTGCCGTTGTCCCAGTTTGCGGGCAAGTGGCTTTTCACGGTAGAGATGCTATTTTTGCCATTTTATTCGTACAGAGGTTAGTTTTGCTATTACGTTTCAAAAAGAGATGGAATGGGCCAAAAGCTATGCACATGCATGTATGTACCTAGCTAGCTAGTCGCTTAAGAAGCGTGCATGCATATATGTCTAGCGAGCCTGTACCGCGTACGTAGTAGATGCTTGAAAGGCGACCGGTGAAGGCCATGCCACGTCTTTTCACTGTTCCAGTAGCGATTCAGTCGTGCATGATCGAGACGAACTGTACTCGATCACAGGCTAGCTAGTCGCCATTTTGCAAAGCAAGATCGATCACACCAATGGCATGCATGCACATCTCGGCAGCTTGGACTAGCAAGCAAGTACTACATTCCTACATGGCACATTGGCAATCAATGGCATATGCATATATCTGTGTGCACAGTGTACAACCATCATATGGGAGTAGAGTAGCACGCATACAGCTAGGTCCATTATAAATTAAATGGCCTTGAGCTCCTGCCAAACCTAACCATCTCCTGCAACTGCATGCCCCCTCTCAGCAGCAGCTGCCTTGTTGTTTTCTGTGTGTTTGTGCTGCTCTACATTGTAATGTCGAGAGAGAGAGAGAGAGAGATTTGGAGGTAGGCAACACAAGCAGGTGGTACATTGTAATGTCCAGAGAGAGAGAGAGTTGCAGGTAGGCAACACCAGCAGGTGGGGACATAGCTAGGTATCTGGCTGTTGGGGCAATAGTTTAAAGCCTACTATTATAATTTTATAGAAAATATTTTTTAAATAAAATCAATAAAAATAATTTTTTTTAAAAAAAAATCAATAAAAATACAAATTCTACTTCAAAACAGCTGATCAAATCCAAGACTTAGACCGTAGCGAGCTCCGCCGCTGCTACAAGCAGGTGGTACATGGTTGCATGTGTATATATATGCTGCATGCAGTGGAGTGCATTGGCAGTGGCAGGCATTGGCATGAGTGAGAGGGCACGCAGCGCAGGCAGCAGAAATCAAGGGCCACAGCCATCACTCTCATATGCTGCTGCTTCCTGTGGATGTAATTGTACCCTCCCATAGCTGCTGCTAGCTCTGCTTTAGTACGACTTGACCCACTCATTATTACGATCATATATGCAGTTCGATCACAAATGTATGTGCGCATTAATCACTGGGCAGCCCGGCATGCATGCACATTCTCCCATGCACACGAATGTTATAAATGAATACTTACTTACTCAGGTTGAGATCGAGATACTACACATGCCGTCAATTAATATGCACACTTCAATTCTCCTGGCGTGCATGCAGGACAGGATGTGTGTGCAATGCTGCTTATTGTGTTGCATTGCAGCAGATCACTATGAAAGAAAGAAAGAAAGAAACAAAACGCTCCATGAATGATCAAGTTCCACAGTCCACAGTATATACTGCATTGCAGTACATGGTATTAATTTGAAAATGATGACACCATATGTGCTAATTGTATGTTTTTAGTCTCAATTAATTGTAAAGTCGATTTAGAAATCATCTTGTTAATTACTCACTCCGGTCCACAAAAGAAAGTCACCCTAAAATACGTGTAGTCAAACCATATTGATTTTGGCCAAAGATATTATCTAAAGTATGTAGTTTGGATACACGGAAATGGTATCAGCAAATTTATCACCAAAAGTACTATCAGATCATTACACTTTTATAACTTTAGTCAAACATATGATGATAAAATTTAGTGGTTAACGTGGCATCTTGTTGACCTTTAGAATTAAAAATCGACTTCTTTTTACCGGGGGAGTAGAACCTTTTAATTGAGGTAGCAAGGTCCAATGTTAATTCTTCTTCGTTGATTCTACACCTTTTGTACATAGTTGTGTAGATTGGCATCCCAACGAGGACGATCCAATCGTAGTGAGGGAAACCCAAAGATCGAGGCTACATGAAAGAGACAAAGAGTTTATGCAAGTTAACCCTACCTGGGTACCAACTGGTCAAGGGATAAATTAACCTCATTTAATTATAGCAGTTAAAAAATATTAAATATCTAAGTACTAGATATAATATCTTCATCAGTGATCATAAAGGTTTATGATAGATCACAGTAGAGTCCAACACAATATATACACCCGAGATCTTTAATTTGCTTCTGGCAGTTTTACATGCATGCCTAATTAAAAGGCCAAAAGCCTTGACACCCCAACACAGATACCAAATTAATCCTATCAGGAGTTTAAGACCATGTTTCCCATGCTTGCATGGAAGCGTGTTCTTGCTTTAGCACGATGCACACATTGTTCTTCTTAGAGGGCGAGAGAGAGAAAGTGGCACACATACAAAAACTTCTAAAACTCCAGCTACGGAACTGGAAGCAAAATAGGTAGAAGGCGAGGTCATAAATGAGAAAAGCAAAAGGAAGTGAGACCCCACCAACTATAATTTCAGCAAGGAGCCATTTGGGGAAGCTTGCATGATGATGAGAATGGACGGACTATGGAGCATGGAGGGGCCTTAGCTGGAAACGAATCATCTGTATTAGAGGTCTGCAGAAGATAAACAGTACAGTGCATAGGAGCATCTCTCAATCGTACAATCCAAATCCAACAGTTCAGATCAAACGCTACATTGGCAGCGCAACAGTAACTCAGCAACGAAAACAGGCACAGTTGCTACAGTGAAATTGCTACAGAGGCTCGCAACCAAGTCTCATAGCGTTGCAGCAACATCGTCTCTCTGCTGTACTACAACTCTGCTGTACTACAGATGATCCGGATCAGCCTCAGCTAGCTAGCTTGCAAGCAAGGCCCACCAGAATCCTCATCTCTCCCTCTCTGCCTGCACAACAGTGGGTGAACCAGTGGCATTGCTCTAGTGATCTGATCAGAGCATCCAATCCACTCGATCCCCTTGCTGTTTTTGCTATCCTCTCTCTCTCCTTCCCATGACCTCTGCTGCTTCCAAAAATTGGTGCTCTGTTTCTGCATGGAGTGGAGGGTAGACTCGAGCTGGAGGAGCATGCCATGATTCTTGTGGGATGCCACAAAAGACACTGCCATGGAAGGACCAAGGCAAAAACTTGGACTGTTGGATGGGAAAAGGAGAGCATTGGATCCTTTATGCATGGATTGCTGTTTGTTTTCTATTGCCATATATGAAATAATCCATTCAAATTTCAGATGTGTTTGTCTAAGATGGTAAATGGAGCCATTGATTGATTGTTTTTTGGCACTATTGTTAAGTGATCTAGCTAGCTAGCTAGCTAATTACATGCATGCTCGAGCTAGCTAAGCTAGCTACTCTTCCATATGATTGACCTGCAGTAAGGCTGTGTTGCAGAGAGTAGTAGTAGCAATCTAGCTACACATCTAGCTCGAATCAGTTGCAAAGTTTGCGGAGCTGAAAAGCGGATGCGTGGATGCATATGTGCAGCTACTCGCTCGGGACCTGCGTGCTGTTGGATGGAGACGAAAGAGAAGGACAAAATACAAGGAAGAAAGGGTCGCCTGCCTGCTGCCAATGCAAAGGAGATGGAGGAGTTGCCAAAGGGAGCAAAAAAGATGGACGGCTAGGCATGTACAGTTCTATCATGTGTGATCCTCTCGTGGATCCTCGAGCTGCAGAGAGAGGAGCAAAGCTATAGCTGTGTGTCAGAGTATGGGACGTGACTGTTGGTCCATCAACAATAGCTAGCTACATGAATGAGAAGCGAAATCAACATCTCAGAAGAAGAAAAATCCATGCACAGTCAATCGACAAGAATTATATTATATATTTATATATACTGGTCAAAGACTCTATTTGAAATTTCAAATTGAAGAGCGCTATTAGGAAAATCGATTTAGTAAAACCGTTTTTTCCCCTAGTATTTGGGATTTTTTTGGAATGCTAGAAACGAATTAAAAGCGTAGGAACAGGAAAAACACAGTAATAGTATGCATAGGAATGTCGGTGCAGTGCTACGGGAACCCAAAACAAATGGATGGAGAGCGTAAAGCAACTGGATCCATCGTCACACGCATTTGTCGATCTCTGCCGACACATGTTCGGTGCTTACAAAAAGGAGGAATATTTTCATTTACGTTGTTATCGGGCTGCATCCCTGTGCAGCGTAATAATGGGGGGAGAGAGATGTATAGAGAGAGAGAGGTGTGGTTTTTCTTTACCGAGGAGAGGGGAGGGGAGGGAGGAGGTGGAGATGGTTCGGTACGTAGCGCGGATTATGATGGAGGTGCATGGATCATGGAGCACATCCCTCTCTCTCTCTCTCTCTCTTCTTGAGAAATCAGAAGAGAAAAACTGAGAGAGAGAGAGAGAACTAAGGTCATGTCACATCGCCATAAGGGCCAGTCAGGAAGAGGAGTGAGACAGTGAGAAAGTGAGACGAGAGCAGGAACGGGAAGAAATCAGTCAATCTTGTTTTAAATTCAGTCTCACCACTTGCTCGCCCCCGAGCTGTTAGCCCAAAGTCAAACCCGGGAGTTACGTCCCAATAGTAGCTACTCACAGTCACATTGTACTTCCTCTGGTCCTCTGTTTCTGAGGGACGGGTGGCTGACCTAAGGGCGAGTTATCCGTTAAAATGGGATTGGGATGGCTGCGCGATGAAGTAGTAAAAATAGTTTATTTATAATCTGCAAAAAGTAGCAAAAAATGGGCTCTCGTTTGGCAACACCAATATGCAAAAAGTAGCTAAGTAGCTTCAACTGTTTCCTTCCCCTTCTTACCTTGTTTATGGGTATGACATAACCTGTGGAAAGGTTGCTTTTGAGGAAACACTGAGTTCACCACAGGGAGCTCATATGGACAACAGTGCTGATTAAACCAAAAACTCACCTCAGACTCTATTTTAGAATACGAGAATGTTATAATAAACGTGCAGAAAATATTTGTAGAATCGTACGTATTCATGTGTTCTCTTAGCTCTTTCTAGAAGCATTTCCCCCTTGATTCTACTGTATTTAGAGGTTTACGTACACGATCAGTCCCGATTTATAGTCTAGAAGTGTTTAATCAAGCACCATCGATCTCGTATTCTTGTCCCCTTGCTGTTGGATCTACGTGTTATGAGCCTCTAGCTTCTCGGCGACTAGCTAGGCCAGAAGAGTACGCCAAGTGAGCTGATTGCATGAGACAAGTGCAAGCAGTAGAGTCCCCTGTTGGTAGCAGGTGAGCGCGGTTGGACACTTGCACCCGCGACAAGACAACAATCCTTCTCTAGCTCCTACCCCATCCGATGCAGGCACGTATGGACGAGTCTTTTTCCCTCTCGTTTAGCACGTTTTTTAAGGAAAAAAATATCCCCAAAAGCCAAATAGCAACAAACGGCACCGTTGTTGCGCGGAAATGCCGTGGTAGAGAACTATCCTGCACCTAAACCGTAACAGACAGTTTGTCGTGCCTCCAGTTTGTAATAGGTCATCTGCTGAGCTCCATGCAATCGTCGTGTGACCTATCGCGCATCTAGAGAGCGGTAAGTCACCTCATGTGAATTTTGAGCATGACACAGGTGCTATTTTTATAAATTTGTTTAGAGGGAAGCTATTGTTGCTACTTTATCGTGAAATAAGGCCATTTTTGTTAATGATTGGAATATAGGATTCCCTATCGAACTTACTCGAGAAAGTAATATGAGAACGCTATCAAATGAAGACCGTATATTTCTGTGGACACACTAGGTGTTCGTATGAGAATACAAAAGAATGTTATAGAATGATCGTGACTAATACAATTAACCACACTATTTGCTATGGTTATGGAACTTCTTTTTACAAAGAACGTGGGCCACCCCTTTATAGTATTTGAAGGTGTGGTAGTTAATGTTGCTAAAAGCATCTCTAATCTTCACGCACGTTCGTCAGGAGAGTCTTGAACCGTCGCGTCCGTTGGTCAATCATCGTAAGTTGCCAAATAGGCCGAAAGCCACAATCCCACCAGTTATGAGGGTAACTGTTGGTGTCTCTCGACCAGTTTATTGGTTGGGGTTTGTCCGAAGCTGGTCATCTATGACCTAAACTGGTCGTCGACTAGTTTGTCCATAATAAAAGGGAATTAAACTTTTTTTATAAATTGGTTGCAGGTTTGTAACCGTAATATAGTGTGCCTATGTTAAGTGGGTCTCCTTTGACAGAAAGTCTGACGTTGATCGGAAAAGGTTGACCTAGTCAAGAATCATTATCAGCTAGCCCCTAAGGCTTAAGAAAATAATACTTAAGGCTTTATGTTGCTCGAAACGTGCATCGATAGGATTCAATCTTGCACAATCATTTAATAAAAATATGGGAGAAAGGAAAATGCTCTATATTTTTCTCGGAAGTTGTATCCGGAGGTTGCGGTAAGTGAGCGAATGGTTCACAATAAAGGGGATAAAAGTACTTTTTTTACCTTCACCACTATTTGCTCTCATTGCGATCTCCGTCTCCCGCCTTACCGCCCTTTCATCTCCAGTTCATCTTTTCTCTCAAATTCTTCTGTCTTCTCAAAATCCCTGTTTGATCTTTGATCATTGGGATTCGTGGAGCTTCAACTCGTTTTTAGGACAAAATTCAAGAACTCGAATAGGACAAAATTCAAGAACTTGAAGATCAAGGCTATATTCCAGCACGATCGTTGGTCGCATGGAACCCTTACGATGATGAGGATGCTCCGATTCCGCAAGAAGGTTGGATTATCCGTTTTTTCTTCTTTTGTAAAAGTAGGGTTTTGTTTGCCTGAGAGTAAATTATTGGCAGACATCCTAGATTACTTCAAGATTGAACTTTTCCACTTAGGACCAAAGTCTATCCTAATTCTTAGTGTCTTTTGACATTTTTGTGAAGCTTTCCTTGACATTCTTCTCTTTGTTCTTCTCTTTAGACACTTCTACCAATTCACCCAAAACAATCGAGGTCAGGGAACTGTGGGAGTATCTATTTCAAACTCCATGAGAAAATGTCCAAGAAGTACCATCCACTTCCTATTATGGATTCGTGGATTGATTACTAGAAGGTTGCCAAGACTTCCACTGAGGTGCGCAAGAAAAAACGAAGAGTTATGATTTCGCCACAATCATATAATCATCTTCCATTATTCCCGTATGTTCAGAGTGAGGGAAATGAAATCAAGGAGGGAAAATAAATTCCCCTCATCTTGACACGAAAAACCTAGGACTATTAGTCCTAGTGTTAGTATTACTAAGGTCGGCAGTAGCAAGTTGGTTGCTGCTGACGGTCTGCTTTCTTTTGAGACTGACATCATTCTTCGCTTCAAATAAGTATTTCAACTTAGACTTACTTTACTTGATTCTTTGAAATATTTACTTAGATAAATGTTTTTAACTATATGTAGCCCCCGACCACTTCTCATACTCCCATTGTTGAAGTTGAAGAAGCTAGAAAGGAGCCATTGTCTTCTCCTCTTGTACAAATCAATTTGGAGGAGATGACAATGGCTGAAGTGGTCGGAGAGGCTCCGACCTCCTCAGGACAAATTCCCACGGAGACAGTTGAAAAACCTTCTGTGGAGATGGTGGCCGAGAAGATGCCACCGGTCCAAGGGGGAAACCAGGGAAATTAAGGTGGTCGTCGAGGGGACCACAGAAGTTTCACCTGAAGATGAGGCTGAAGTTGTTCCTGACCAGAGCGCTGGTTAGGATTCCAACGTTTAGTGTATTGAACAAGTAAGTATTCTTACTTTTTCGAATGTATTTTATGACTGAACATTTGCTTGTCTTTTATTTGAGATTTTGTATCTTGGTCTTTTGTATAGAAAACTATTCTTTCTCCTCCCCTAAATTCTTTTACTGGTGCCATGGTGGCGTGGAAGCTACATTCTGAACCAGAAGGTGCTCCGATCAGTTCAACGGTCGACCAGCCTACTATACTAGAGATTTTTTGATACAGTGAATTAGAAAAACAATAAAAAGATTTGAACAACCAGGTAATGATCTCTTTTACATAAGTCTTTTGATTTGATAAAATAGCAGATGAACGACTTCTTACTATTATGTTTGTAGAAAACGACTGAGATGCTTGGTATTGTTAAGACCTTCATCAAAGATGCAACCAACAAAACTATTCTGAAGGATACATAAATTACAAAGCTGACAAAGTAAGTTAAAATAGACTTTTAACCTTCTATTTTTTCAGAATATTTCAATTCAAACTTTGCTATTTCAGTCTTCTTAAAAAAGAGAAGTACACTGCAGGTTGGCTTATTCATGAGTATAAGAACAAGTTGGTCGGAATTGACAACCAAGCCAAGGAGCTCAAGTTCTATCTTGTTCTAAAAAAGGAGCCTTAAAGAGAAAGAAGATGTCATCAAGGAAGCTATTGCTAAGCAAAGGCGTCTTGGTGAACTCAATCTAAAACTCCTAGATGACTTGAAGGAGTGTGAACTGGTTTATGACAAGCTTAAGGAAAACCATGAATCACTTCTTCAGAAATATAAGAAGGAGAAAACAGGTAAAGACTCTACCGTATAAGTTAATTTGTTTTTACAATTTTCTTTAGGCTTATCAAAATATTTTTGTTTTTCTTAACAGTTAGATTTGAAGCAAAAACTAAAATATCAAAGCACAATAGCATATAAAGCAAAAGTAGAGATGAAAGTTATCATCAAAAAACAGAAGCAGAAAAGAGAGCTCCTTGCAGAAAAGGAAGCTCTCATAAAAAAGATCGAAAACAACAAAGAATCAAACTCTACGGCTTTGTCTTTTATTTTGGTTCAATTAAGAGCTATTGCTGTAAAATTGAAGTGTGAAGAAATTAAACTCATAAAAGAGAAGCCATCGGTGGAAAAACTGGTCGAAGATGTCAAGACTCAAGTGAACTTCATGATCAACCACCTTCTCAAGATGGTGCAAACCATGAAGAACTCCCTCCAATCTGTCATTGCAATCAATGTAGGAACGTGCTTCGTCAAGTTGAAGCACTACTACAAGGATGCAATGGAGTTGGAGAAACTTATCCTGAGTTGAGTTTAAGCTCTCCACAAGAAATTCAACATAGAAGAGAAGAAGTAGCCTCTTTTGTTGTTGACTATATGAAGAATGTAAAATTTCATTATAAAAACAAATGAATTTCTTTAAATGTAATTGCTTATCCATGAAGGAAAATATTTTTTGACTTGTAATTCTACGAATGTGCTTTTTGGTATGTTACTAGTCCCCGACTGTGATTTTTTCGACCAGTGATATGGTGATTATCACATGGACTTAATGTATATGAATAAAGGCTGACAACCAGTATAGCTTTCACAATTTACGGAGTACGAACTGGCAACAAGCCGTAGATAAAGTTGGTTTAGCAAGTTTCCAGGTAGTGAGAACTGACTTAAAGGAAAAGTCTCTACTAAAAGTTACCAGAAAACCAGGCCAGTGACTTTGTACATGTTAGGATATTGGTCGATACTCGGTAGTCACGAAGACCAGCCATAATCACATAACATGAAGCAATATAGAATCACATGATATACTTTGAAAGAAAAAGACATCAAATAATGAATGCAAAACATATTAAAAGTTAAGAATGAGTTACACATAGTATTTGCGAAGATATTCTATGTTCCAAGCATTAGATAGAATTATGCTATCTTCCATAGGAAGTCGAACTAACATTACTACAAAAAGGCTAATACTGAACATTTCATCACAGACGGTTTACCAAAACCGTCAGTATTAAATATAATCACAAATAGTTTTGGTTTAGCGACCGTCTGTATTACTGGCTGCGCTAAAAATAGTATGTGAAGAGATAATATCATAGACGGTTCATAGTGAAGATTGTCTGTGAAGTATCACAGACGGTTCATGTTGAAGAACCGTCTGTGATATTACTAAATTCACAGACAATTATTTATTGGAACCGTCTGTAATGAGAAACAACTGGTTAGTTGATTCCGATGAGTTCCTCAGGATTGATCTTTTAAAGTGGTCGAAGTTGATCTCCAACAGAAGAAAGCAGAAGATATGTAATCACAGTGAAGTGCTCGCCTGATCGTAGGGATATTTTTCTACCAATTTCTTAAATACTTCAAATCCATAGACCAAACTGACTTTTTGATCTCCTTAATTGAAGTCATCCATGGATTTTTTTTTCTTTCCACAGTGGTCGAAAAGTCAATTTGTTCCATGAATTTTGTCTTACTAAAATGGTATAGAGATGAGAACTTTAAGAATAAATGGAAATAAGAAAAGATAGGAAGTTTGTGAGTGATTTTTTCTTAGTTTTACCCTTCTGATGGTTATTTATAGGCCAACAACTGGTAGCACGATTAAACGAATAAAGACGGAAGTCCGACGGATAGGATTTATTAGAATCTGCTCTGAATAAATCGTTTGTAACTAAAGCATCACCGTCTTTTCGGGAATTATTTTTCATAAATATGGTTGATGCTCCTTTTCCTATCTTCTTAGGGAAAGTAATTCTATATTTACAACTCAAGCTGGAGGTCTCATCACAGACGGGTTTTAATAAGAACCGTCTGTGATTACAGATGTCATAGATAGTTTTTAATAAGAACCGTCTGTAATAATTCCCAGACGATTCTAAACAAAAACCGTCTGTGATTACAGATGTCACAGATGGTTTTTAAATATAACCGTCTGTGATAATTCAATGTTTCGGCTCCCGCGCGATGTGTCTCTTCGTTTCGCGCGCTGACATTACGATGCGTCTCTTCGTCTCAGGTGCCGGTGTTAGTTCTTGTTTTATAAGAATGATCATCGCGTGCCATGGTAAGGACACACGATATTGACCAATACGTACACAGCTAGCTAGTACTGTCGATCGTGTGCCATGGTGAGCACGGGGAGCATGAAGGCGAGGACCAAGGCGAGGACGTTGGCGGTCACCGTCGCTCTTCCTCAGGAAGTCATCATCGACATCGTCGGCCATGTGGCCACGAGCTCTCCTCAGCCCATTGCTGACCTCTGTAGCCTACGAGCCACGTACGTATTTGGTCTTTTAATTTTCTCTTATGGAGTAATTCTTGTGTTAAGATTATTCTAACGTTTTGAATTGTGTACATATATTGGAGTTTGCAAGGCTATGTACAGGGCATCCAAGGAGCGTGTCATGCAGAGACGCATGGCACTGGAGTGACTAGATAATGAGCACTAATTCACCGTCGTCAACCACCAGGCCGACGCCGGTAACCCAGAGGCCTGCTTCATTGTTGGCCTCACGCACGTCTTCGCACACCAGGACATGCAGTGTGACATCGTGTGCCCCAACCGGGTGGTCATCATCGGCCACAAGGTCGCGCCCTACGTGCTCGGTCTCCTCCTCTACACAGTCGGCGAGGCGCCCGACATTGGGAAGCACTATACCAGCCAAGTTGAGGGTGAGCCGACCGACGGCGGGTGCGAGACTGCCAAGAGGACGAACCGGGAGTGCATGCGGTGCCGAAGGCTCGTTGCGGACATGGCCCGGGAGGCGACGTGGAAGAAGATGGGCAGGCCACAGGGCCGGGTGTTGGCGCTACCGGAGGACGGCCAGTGGTGCACAAGCACCAGCTGTGGCGTGACGGACGGGTGGGACGACTATGTCATCTTCTACAACGACGACTGTAGGATTAGGCATAAGTACGCCAAGTTCTTTGCACAGGTGTAATTGAACTACTTGTCGTAAAAATAGTGGTTTTAGAATAGTTTTAGCAAATATTCAGTAATAATTCCTCGCCATTTTTGTCAATATTCTTCACTAATTAAATATGACTACTGCAAATAAGACTTTGAGTCAAACTAATGCCTTACTAATATGTGAATGTGTCATATGTTCTGAATTTGCATTTATATATATGAGAATGTTCATTATCACAGACGGTTATTTATTTGAATCATCTGTGATGTGTATTTATCACAGACAGTTCTACTTTTGAACCATATGTGATTTACAATCCTATTTATATTTGGATTCTAGGGTTTGCCCGCGCCTCCCACAAAAACGATTAAGTTTTTCCTCCCCCAAGCCCGTCGCCGCCTCCTTCTCGAGCCCGGTGCACCTCCTCCCCTGAGCTCGTTGCCTCCTTCCCGAGCACGAGCCGCCGCCTCCCCGAACCCGACGCGCCTCCTCCCCTCCCCATGACCACCGCCGTCGTCCTCGATGCCTCCTCCTCGTCGAGCCAGACGCGCCTTGTAACATCCCAAAGTGCTGTTACCAAAATAAAAATAAATAAAGTTATTGTTTTATTGAAATTTCTAAAATTTGAAAGAGTTTGATTGCCTTATTTGAATTTCTAAAATGTTAAAAGTCAAAATTTAAAATTTACTTGAAGTTCTTGCAGTTTAAGTTGGTTTTATCTGGAAAATAAAATCTTAATTAATTTCCAAAATTTCTTGAGTTTTTACAAGCTTGTTCCTAAATATTTTAAAGCCAAAATAATTTATTTGTAAAATTAATAGCCAATTATAAGTTGGAACTATTTTATTTAAATCCAAAATAAATAAGGGAACTTCTGTGAATTTTCTCTAAGTTTTTGGATCTATTTTGCTATTTTCTAAAACCAAATTGAATTATCTGAATTAAATCAATTGGAAAATCATTTAGAAATCCCTAAATTAGCTTTGGGCCGAATTCCTCCGGCCCAACCCTATTTTTTTTTCCCCCGCGCCCGGCCGCTTTAGGCCCAATTCATTCCGCCTCTCCCTTTTCCACCCGCGCGAATCTTGACGTTCGATCAAGATCCAACGGCCCGATTCCTCCCACTCTCCCTCTCTCTTTCCCTTACCTCGCCGACAGTGGGCTCGCCTGCGTTTTCTTCTTCCCCACCCCCTTCTTCTCCAGCGCGCCCGAGCCGGCCACCATTACCGCGCCCGCGAGCTCCATCAACGCCGCGATTTTCGCCCCCCTTCCTCCACATGATCGCGTGCATTGAATTCCCCGCGTTCCGCCGCCCCATCTCCGTCCATTTCCCCCCTTCGTTTCGCGCGCAATCGCCGGAACCTACGCAATTGCCGCTGCGACCCCGCACCCGATCTTCCGCCCCCGGCCTCCTCCGGCCCCTATAAAGGGAGCACCGGGTAGCCCCTTGCACCCTCATTCCAACCCCGCCACCCACTCGCTCCCTCTCTCTCTAGCTCGGCCGTGTTTTGAGTTCCCACCGCCGCCACCGAGCTTCACTCCGCCGCATCCGCCGCAGCCGTCGAGCCTCCTCCGGCGCCGCCGTCGCCACGAACAGCATCGCGCGACTGCCGCCTCTCCCGTGCGCACCACCTCGACCCCGGAAGCCCTCTGGACCGCCGCCGCCGTCTACAACCGCCATCGCCGCCGCCTTTTGACCTCGCCGCCAGCCATTCCATCACGTCCCCGCACATCCGAGGTGAGCACCCGACTCAGTGAAGCCCTCCTGTGCTCCTGGCACCCTCGCCGGACCTCGCCGCACCACCGTTCGCCGGCGCCATCGGGTCCCGAGCGCCGCCCCGTCGGCGCCGACGTAGCCAGCCACGTGGTCGCCACGTATGCGCCCGGTGAGCGCCACGTCGCCTCCACCGCTCGTGTGTCCGCCCATGTGGCATGCCCGCGTGGCAAGTCCACCGCACCACCTAGCCCTCGGCTTGGTGGAATTTGTCCACCGTGGGCTGTGTCTGTGACACGTGGGGCCCACACGTCAGGAAATATTTTAAAATTCCGAAAATCAGCTGCTGACGTCATCTTGCGCAATAATTAGGATTTCCTTTAGAAAAATAATTCAAGAAATTCAATAAAATCTGAAAATTAGGGTTTCTGATAATTAGAACTTCCCGGGGTTCGTTCTCCCTCATACGAACTCCGATTTCGGCGATTCAAATTCCTAAATTCATATAAAATCAAGATCTAGCCATCTAAACCAAAATTATTTAATTTTGAGCTCTTGTAAACCCTAAATATATTATTTCATGTAATTTCAAACTTCTAAAATTCATATTTTTTGCATTTGAACTCCAAATTGGGTGGTTCAAGTTGCAAAATCTTTATAAAATTATAATCTAGCTATTTAAACTAAAAATATTTCAATTTGGAGTTCATTTGAATTGTTATTTGAATTTGGTTTGAATTTGACTTATTTTGCGATTAGATTTCGACGACTTCGGAGAGTCAGATTTCGACGCCGATTGAAGAGCAACATAAGAGGATTGATTTTGACTGTACGATCATCGTGATCGTACACCTGGAGAAAGTACTTGTGAGTACTAGATGACCTGTTAAGAAAAACAACATCACCTTAGTACCAGTTTATCTGTTAAGGGAAAACAACATCACCGCAAGCAAGGAAAGTTATACCCTTGATCATATTGATCCTATTATTATTTCAAATTATTTATATTCTGTTTTAAATTATTACTGCATGCATATGTTTATACAATTATTTTAATTCCCTGTTTTAAATGCCTAGCTATTCCAATTTTCCTTATATGGCCAAATTGAATATTGAACGTGAATACCTTGTCACCATTAGACAAAATGATACTAAAATTAATCTTATGCTTAGCCAATGCTTAGATCAAATCTTGTATTTGGGAAGTTTTTAGCCAAATCTTTCAAATTTGATTTAAATTGGGACTATGGTATTGTTTTGCCATAGAAGGTTTATAAAATGCTTTTACTTGGAAAATAAAATGAAAATGGTTTGGACTTGAGCATAATGGATGTTTGGTGGGTGCATGTTCATGCACGGGCTCAATCGGGTATGGTTGAGGCCCATGGGTTTTGTTGGAAAGTTGCCCAAGTCAGTTAAGGACCGGTCTTCGGGTGTATGATGCTAAGCCATACCGTACTACCACATGTCCCTAGTATGGGTCGGGACCTGGCTGACTAATTTGCACAGTTCCATTGCGGTCGATCCAACTGTTTCGGTGGGTTGTCTTTCATGACTATGTTCCCCCACCTGGCACAAGAGGGGGCTTCCAGAAGGTTGTAGCCAATGGGAGCGAAACCTTAGTAAGGGTGGACTGCGGTGGAATGACGCTTTGTAAAGGCCTTGACACATGCTCTAGACTGCTTACCTAAGGTTGTGAGCGCTGGTATCGACGGATGTCAAACAAACTAGAGAAGTCGTGTCTTGTGGGTAAAGCTGTACAACCTCTGCAGAGTATAAAACTATTCGAATAGCCGTGTTCGCGGTCATTGACATGCTAGCAGAACTGCTCAAAGTTAGACTTTGGTTTCGTTTGAAAAAGACTTCTTCAAACTGGTTTATCCAAATGGGACTTGGGCAGGAAGCCATGTGATAGGAGGGTATCCTTCACCATTCATGTGTGAATGTTATCTGACTATAAATCTGAGAATTTACAAAATGATTTGTAGTTATAAAATAACTGCTTTAGAACTTAGTACAAGTATTTTTTAAAAAAAATGTTGCTTTATGCAAATCAACCCATAAGCCATCCTTGTTACATCGATATATGCATGTCATTCTGTTACTTGACGGGTGTAACTTGCGAGCACGGAAGTTGTGCTCATGCTTGCTTGATGCAAACAAAATTTCAGAGGAGAAGGACTTCACTACCAATGTGGAACTTGACACTAGGCCGCTACCCCAGTCGATTGCCTGTAGCAGATTGCTGGACTCTACTACTTCTTCTTCGTCTTCCGCTGTGTTCTTTATTGTTGGCTGTAAGCCTCTTTTGTAATAAACTCTGTTGATTATTAATAAAGTTGTGATATGAATTTGTTACCATATTTGTTTACTGTGTGAACTAGCGACTGATCATGGGACTAGTTCAGAAATGCACAGAGGATCTGGGATATTAATTCCGGGTTCTGACACGCCTCCTCTCCTTCCCCGAGCACGCATCACCTCCTCATCGAGCCTAGCGCGCCTCCTCTCTTGCTCTGAGGTGCACTCGGTCAGTGCATCCTTGGTGGTTCTTTCCATCCCATCGTGAGTTGTTTCTATTTTTCAGAGTTGATTTACTTTAGTAATTATGTTGTGCTAGTTGTATTTCAATCTATCTTTACTGGCACTAGAAGACTTGGTATTGTGTTGGGCTTTGGTAATTGCTTGATGAGGATAATTGTCATATTATGAAATTGATGTGATAGCAATATCAGACTTGGGCTATTTGGATTGCTTCTCGTTGTTAATTTGTACTAAGCAGCTAGTTCTGATATTTTTTTGTTTTCAGTTGAAATTGGACAGAATTTGTGTTTTGTACTTTTGTTGGTTTACTAATAGTAGATTGGCTATTTTATTGAGATTAGTAATTGTGTCCAGTATTTGAGATTAGTGATTCTGTTCAGTTTTCATTTAACTGGTTACTAATTGGCTAATATGATAATAGAGCATTTCTGGACACTATAAGTTGAATGACCTTCTGATGACTGAAAGTATAAAACTGTTGTTTTAGAAGTTATTTCTTGACATTCCAGTGAAGCATTATTAATTGAGCTCAAAAGTCTGATTTATTATTATCACATTTAATTGATAAAGAATATTGGTAAGTATCGAGAAGGCAAAGATTACATCTTATGCAACTTTACATCTGAAAGCAATCATAAACATTCAAAACTGACCAATATGCTGTTTTCAAATGGTTGCTTATCTTATCTTTTGAGCATTTTATCCTGGTTAATTGACTTACAAAAATTACATGTTTATATGTTATCTTGGTCAATTATTTCCTTGAACCCGGCGCCCTTCCTCCCCCGAGCCCGCCTCCTCCCTTGCATCCTAGGGTCCTACCATTCCATTCCTGATCTCTTCTCTATAAAATCTCCAAGCAGTAACCGCTTGTGCCTTTAAAACTGGCATCACATACATACATACATACATACATACATACATACATACATACATACATATATATATATATACATACATATATATATATATATATATATATATATATATATATATATATATATATATATATATATATATATATATATATATATATATATATATATATATATATATATATATATATATATATATATATATATATATATATATATATATATATATATATATATATATATATATATATATATATATATATATATATATATATATATATATATATATATATATAGGAAAAATACTTTCTACTCCTAGTAGTTACTCCCACCTTTGATATACCACCTAAAAGAACTTGACATACTACATTATCACTTTGGGTATACTCATATACTAATTATAAGATACTCCAATGTGAACCACACGAAAAATTTGCAAGAGAGTCCATAGTTTTAGTATATTTTGTAAATACCTTCATTCGCACATAAAAGGAGTATGTCTAAAATTGTACATACCACCTCTGAAAATATGTAAATACCACTTATATGGTCTTATATACTCGATACTACACATACATACTCTCGGTTGCAAGATACTCCCTACGTTGTGAGATATGTGAGATACGAAATAGGGAGTAACTACTCCTGGGAGTAGGAAAAAGGTTTCCTATATATATATATATATATATATATATATATATATATATATATATATATATATATATATATGAAGTCTTTTCCTACTCCCTGTGTAGTTACTCCTATTCCGTATCTCATAACGTATAGAGTATCTTGCGCAACCGAGAGTATATATGTATAGTATACGAGTATATAAGACCACCTAGGTGGTATTCACACCTTTTCAGGGGTGGTATGTATAATTTTTTAGACATACTCCTTTTTATGTGACATACTCATTTGTATGTGCGAATATGAAGGTATTTACAAAATATGCTAAAAACTATATACTCTCTTGCAATTTTTCATGTGATTCGCATTGGAGTATCTTATAATTAGTATATGAGTATACCCAAAGTGATAAAAGAGTATGTCAAGTTCTTTTAGGTGGTATATCAAAAGTGGGAGTAACTACACCCGGGAGTAGAAAGTATTTTTCCTATATATATATATATATATATATTCCTATATAGGACGCCCGTTTCGTACTCTCGGGAGTATGTACTCCCACTTTCAATATACCACTTAAACACATATATTATACTTCTTTATCATTTTCAGTATACTTAAATACAAATTATAAGATACTCCAATGCGATTTGATTGAAAAATTTTCATTGGAGCCATTTGTTTTTTTGCTATATACCCTTTTTCATACATAAAAGAAGTATATACACAAATTTTGCTATAAAAGTGGAATTTAATGAAATTTTTCATGGAACTCACTTTAGGGTATCTTATAATCATTATTGGAGTATGCTCAAATAGATAAAGAGGTATCATCATACGATTTAAGTGGTATATGAGAGGTGGGAGTACGTACTCTCAGGAGTACCATACCATTTTCATATATATATATATATATATATATATATATATATATATATATATATATATATATATATATATATATTGTTGTCCTTGTTACCTAACTCGAGGTCTAAATTCAGCTAGCTAGCTCGCTCCTTAGGTGTTCATCCTAAACGTGCAGGTGAACCACGGCCTACTTCATCGATCCTAACACACTAGAGTGTGTGATTTGTTTCATGCCATAGTAGCTCAAGTTTAAGAGGATTCTACAACTAAAAAATAGCTATTGGATTTGGATACGAATTCCAAGAAAAAAGAGTTGAAATTTGCTATAAAAAATAAAAGAACAATTGCAATTTGATTTTCATACAAATTCCAACATAAAATCACAGTTGTAGAATCCTCCAAGTGCTTATAGAATCCTCCTAAACTTGGGCTGACGTGGCATAAAGCAAATCACACACTACAGTTTGTTAGGTTCGATGAAGTAGGACGTGGTTCACCTGCACGTTTAGGATGAACGTCCATGGAGCGAACTAGCTAGTTGAATTCAGGGCTCAAGTTAGCTAACAAGGGACTACGAACTCTATGTGTGTGTGTGTGTGTGTGTGTGGCCGGTTTTAAAGACACAAGCAGCCACTGCTTGAAGATTTTATAGAGAAGTAACTATCACAGACGGTTTCTTAGGACAAACCGTCAGTGATACATCAGCTATCACAGACGGTTTCATCTTCAAATCGTCTGTGATAGTCAACTATCATGGATGGTTCTAAGTTAATAACCGTCTATGATAGTCTGCTTCACAAACGGTTCAAAAACCATCTGTGGTGACCTCATGTCATTACTGACCCATAAAGTCAAACGGCTCACGAAACCGTCTATAATGACATTTTTGAACCGTCCGTGATGACCTTTTCTGCAGTAGTTTGAACAAGTTGGGTAACAAAAAAACTACAGTAAAAGTACCAAGCATGAAATTAGCATTGTTCACAAGTCTTTACAAGATGTATTACGTCTTGTAGTGCATTAGGCCAGTAAAAATCTTGTTGAATGCTTTGCCGACCAGTGTTCTATATGAAGCATGTGCTCCACATAAGCCACCATGTATTTTGTTAAGTAATGTTTTGCCATTTTCCTGAGAAATATATCGCGTTAGGACACCATGTGCTCCTTTTTTGTATAGGTCATTGTTGACTAGTTTGTACAATCTTGCCTTTCGAATTAATCTGTCTTTGTCACGTGCATCCTTGGTCATTATCCCATCCACTAGATAGGTTTTTAATGGTAAGATCCAATCCGCGTCATGCTCGAGAACGACGACCTTTGAGGTGGTCGGTGGTACTTCTTTAGATGTGCTTATAGAGGATTTAGACAAACATCCTAGAAAATCACCTGTTGGAACCGATGCTCTTGAGGATCCTAGTTTTGATAATTTGTCTGCTAAAGTGTTATCTTTGTGTGGTATATATCGGTTGGACTTCAAAATTACCGAAGTGTTTTTCCAATCTCCCCACTTCTTCCAGGTAGTGAGCCGTTGTCTCATCGGAACATTGAAATTCCTTGCTAACCTAGTTTATGACTAACAGCGATTCACCGGTTGCATTTAGCCGATGGACACTGAGGGATTTGGCTGCTTAGAGCCCAGCTAGAAGACTTTCATACTCTGCCATATTATTTGTAGCGGGGAAATGCAATTGAATTACATATTGTAACTGGTCACCTTGTAGCGTGACCAATACTATACCAGCCCCTGAGCCTCGAAATTCTCGTAAACCATTGAAATATAACATCCAGTGGTCATCTTGGCTTGTCTGAATCTGATCCCGTTGGTCAGCAGGAGTCCATTCATTGATAAAATTTGCTAAGGTCTAAGACTTAATTGTTGTTCGGGCAACGAAATGGATATCAAAATATCCAAGTTCTACTCCCCACTTAGGAATACATCCAGTTGACTCTTGATTGTGTAGAGTACCTCTCAAGGGAAAGAACGATGATATTATAATTTTATGCAATTGAAAATAATGTCTTAGCTTTTAATAGGGAATAGAGTATTTTTTTGGACTTGGGGGTAACGCTCCTTTCATCCATGTAATACTTCCCTTGCATAGTCAATAGGTCGTTGGACCATATGTCGTTCTGCGATAAGTACAGCGCTGATCATATTAGGTGTAGCAGCCAAGTATACCAATAAAGGTTCTCCTCAAAAGCTTTGTCAGCTTCATCTGACCATTGAAAGTTGTTATGTTTTTGAATTACCAAGATGGATAGGTGGAGATTTTTTAGTTTGAGTGTGATGCAAATTTCATTTCCTACTCCAACTCATAATTCTACTCCTACATAGAGCCTTTTATGTACTATTATAAATATATCATGTAGTCCATAAGAAAAAGTAAGAGTTTCATCGTAAACATCTCCTCATATAGTGATATTGTCTTCGTGTGTTTATAGTTTTTTCTATAAAGGTTTTTCACGTAAAAGCCGTGTCTCCTATTCCTATTTTTATGCATTATTTACAAGAGCTCAATGCATGCACATATTACACATGAAAAGCTTTTGCCTTTCTTTTGGAGAGCAGCTTTTCATCACAAGGCACACATTGTCCCATCATCGTGCATGCACATACCGCATGCAACAGCAATGCAGCATGCATGGTTAGATATATAGGATCTCCCTTTAATATACAAAGCCTCGCGACACGCACGTCAGGCTGGCGGGCCGTGCATGTCGCCGCATGCATGCACGCACGCACGCACACTTCACAGTTTTCGCACCACCACCATCGATCGACTTGACCAAAGTATGTGGAACCGTGCATGCCAACGTTGGACGCATCATGGTTGGTGTATCTTGACCGGACATGAAGACTACGTACATGCACACCTTATATTTTGCGGGGCAAACCTGAAAAACCAACCCGTCTCATCTTTACTACTTAAAAATTAAAGTTGATAGTCATCCATCATTCCATCATCTTTCGTGTCTGTTGGATCGGCGAGCTGGAGGATCAAAAGCCCAGATCGCTTCACGCAGCAGCAACCCTAGCACCTACGCCACCCTCCCTCCTCCCCACCAGCGCCGCCCGCCCGCCCTCTCCTCTCACTCTCACGCTTCCCACCCGCGTCGCCTGCCTCCCACTCTCGCACGGTCCTCCCTCTCTCTCCTCTCTTCAAGCTAGGAAACGGCTTGAAAATTCGATGAATGCACATTCGAGTGAATAATATGCTTCAGATACGATTAGTATGTATTACATACTAAAATTTTGATACAAGTATGACTTTCCGTTACAACGCACGGGCATATGACTAGTACTGTAAAAAGAGTTGGTAGAAGCATTCCGCGCAAGAAAACTTCTTTACACTCCTCGATGGAACGCTGGAATTTCATGAGATTTCCTACAGGTATTCTGTGAAACCCGCCTAACATGTGTTCTGGTGCGCCCTTAAATCAGGGCAACCTTTTATCAAATCTTTTTTAGAGGACCTAATCTGTTTTGTTTGACACGTACAGTAAAGAGAGAGGAAAAAAGGATCAGACGACAATATCATCAATCAATAGACTGAGGTCGGTCGGCATCCATCGCGCGGAGGAGGAAAACAACGAGACGACAATTCTGATGATCAATAGACACTCAGGTCGACACGAGACCCTCCACACGAGACACGCAAATCCCAGAAGGCCCATGCATGCGTTACACCACAAAATTTAGTTTGATCCGGTACCAATTTGTTCCATGGCAGCCATCATGGCCTATTCGTCTTAGGGACTGCATGTTTATGCTTGCCCTACATCGATAATGTAGAGTAAAATGCATCGCGGGTCACCGAACTTGTTTGACATGTTCAAATAGGTCATGAAACTCCCAAGCGAATAGTTTGAACTTGACTATTTGAGTACCGGACGTTGTCCAGAGTGTTGGGCAGCATTGTGGAGAGATCACCCACAATTTGACTGTGATATAGCTTTATGGTATCTCCTCAAGGTAGATCTACATCACTAAACTAGTTTAAGTGGGTCACTTTATATGATTAACATGTCAACCAGGGTATGACCGATGACATGACATGTTGGCTTATGCCACTATGGCATGGGGTGCACATCTATTCATAGAAAACAACACATCTGGTCGCAAAACTCATTCACCGTTGTCTGGAGGTGGCTCACGCTCTCCCCACTACTACAGAAAAGATCTTCACAGATGGTTCAAAAACGTCATCACAGACGATTTTGTGAGCCATATGAGTTTATAGGTCAGTAATGACATAAGGTCATCACAGACGGTTTTCGAACCGTCTGTGATGCACACTATCACAGACGGTTGTTAACTCAGAACTGTCTGTGATAGTTGAATAACACAGACGGTTTGTAGATGAAATCGTTCGTGATAGCTGATGTATCACAGACGATTTGTAGCTAAAACCGTCTGTGATAGCTGATGTATCATAGACAGTTTGTAGCTGAAACCGTCTATGATTACTTTTTTCTTTAAAGTATCCAAGCAGTGGTTGCTTGTGTCTTTAAAATCGGCTATATATATATGTATATATATATATATATATGTGTGTGTGTGTGTGTGTGTGTGTGTGTGTGTGTGGCTGTGAATGGATACTTTATAGAGAAGAGATCAGGAATGAAATAATAGGACATACCTAAGACGTAAGGGATGAGAACTTGACAGGCATGAACACGGTTACACAGGCAGGCGAAGAGGTGTTGTAGTACTTTTTAATTCATTTGGTCATGTTTTCAAATGGAATAGCAAATTTAAAAGGCATAATTGACATATAATAAACATGTGAATCCTTCAGATCATTTAAAATACACACAATCTATACACAATATCACATCCAATTGCATTTTTGACATCAGGTAGCAATTCAATTGTATATCAAAATGTATAAATTTGTATGTGTACAGCAGTTAGAAATTCATTAGAGCTCAAATATGAACTAATTATCAATCCAATTTCAGCATATGACTGTTAACATCATTGAGCGGTTCAATAGAGTATGCAAATTTGCAATACCTCCCAGTGCTAGGTATAGACAAATCACACAGAGCATACAAAAATCAGTGATTGTGCCAGATTAACACATTAAGCAACATAATAGGATCTATCCACAACTAGCAGCATGAGCAGTCACACCCGAACACAACCCCATTCCCCACCTCCAGATCAATCCATCCATCCAGCCAGTCAGTAGTCACATTGCAGCTCGGTTCACATGAATACCAACAGCCCAAACCAATAGGTGATAGATCCGTCTTATCTCAACGTCGCCGGTGTCGGTGGTGAGGTAGCCGGGGGAGGTCGGTGGAGAAGTAGCCGGGGTTGCGCACGCTGGGGGGAGAGGACGAAGAGGTCACGTGCGCTGGGGAGAGGATGACGACACCGTAGGGGGGGAAGCTTAGAGCAGCGGTGTCAAGGTGGATTTGGCCACGGGGAGGTCGATTAGACCAGTGGCGTCGACGACGGGGTCAGGGAGGAGGCTTCGGGCGGCGACGACGTCAAGGTGGGGAGGGGAACGGGCGAGAGTAAGGGCGCTGGGGAGTGACGAGTTAGGGCGCAAACCCTAGGGGCTCCTACTAATAAAGAGTTATCATAGACGGTACTATTATGGAACCGTTTGTGATATGGTTGTTCAGAGTTCTATATATTTTTCGAGCATATACTGTCATGTATATATTTACATGACATGAAGAAATTACATGTTTATATGTCAATTTTATCATTTAAATACTGCAAAAAAAATTCCATATGGTTCAACATATAATTAATGTAGTAATTCGATCACATCCAAACTATTTTTTTTTTGAATTTACATTTGGCCAAACAGCGTGGCCAGTCGCTTCTTACAAAGATTTAAAAAAAGTAAAAACCTAAATAAACAAAGTTTTTTCTAGCGACGGAGGTAGGCTGTTATCTCTGTCTTCAAAACTTCGTAGGCGGTGGCGGCATCGGACGGTTTGTGAGCGAACGAAGCCCGAAATGTGTCCACCCACTAACGCGCTCGTTCGAGTGTCTCTCGAAGACCCTCAGACTATTGAATCAAAAAGAATTGAGCTCATAGGCTCTCTTCCTTTGCTTGAGAGGTCTCGACATGGTCGACTCGGTCTCCGTTGTCGACTCGGTCGACTCGGTCTCCCGCTGCCTCGATTAAGCAGTCCAAGTGACGGTGAGCCTCCTGGAGATGTGCAATGTCGTTGTGGAGTACCACGTCGATGACGCGGTAAACTCGCTGAAAGTAGGAGATCACTCGGAAGACGCGACGGAGGAGGATGTCAAGACAACGAAAGGTGGCCGCCACCAGCTCCAGCAAATCCTCAGATAGAGGAGTGAGGACACTGTTGATCAAACAGTGTCCTTCCGCCGCATCTGCCAACGTACGACTAGAGAGGTGCTCATACAGTATGGCCCGGTACGCGATCAATGTCGGCGACAAGAAAACAGAAGTGGGAGCCATTTCTGCTAGCTTTAGAAGAGTAGAGTTTATATGTGGGAGACGATGATCATTTTCGACGGCGGATAATCCTTTTTATAAAATTAAAAATAAATTCGACGCATGAGATGAAGAGACGCATCGGGGAGCCAAAGCGGCATTGATGCGATGAAGAGATGCATCGACGACGACACGACGAAGAAACTCATCGGGAAGCTGAAGGGATATTATCACAGAAGGTTATAATTAAGAACCGTCTGAGAAGTATTACAGATGGTTGTTTGTTGAAAACCGTCTGTGATATTTTTAAATATCATAGACAGTTATTTTTAAGAATCTTCTGTGATACTTCACAAACGGTTTTCATTATGAACCGTCTGTGATATTACTTCTTCACAGATGGTTTTTAGCGCAACCAGTAATACAGACGGTCTCTAAACCAAAATCGTCTGTGATTGCATATAATACAGACGATTTTGGTCAACCGTCTGAAATAGGGCTTTCAGTATTAGCCTTTTTGTAGTAGTGCCCTGTCGCAACTAAGTCCCTTATCATCGCTGTTGACTTCGATCGACCTCAATTCTTTGCTCCCAGCAGTAATCATCGTAGGATCCTGACACCGGCACGTGCCACCACTCTTAAGATCGCCTCATTCACCGTAGCTCATAGGAGTTTCTAGTGGGGGAGAAAATTGCTTAAGGACAAAACTTTTGGTTTCATATTTCAATGGCATGCCCGTCGTCACGTGCCACTCATGTGTACTCCGTTCCACGGTGGCATGAGTCAACATGCCAGGTCATCGGCAGAGGCGGAACTAGAACAAAAATGACCGGGGTTCACCACTTCACTATATATATAACAATATATATAATTTTGAAGTAATAATGTACTAAATAGTAATTTATACGGCAAACATTGGCAAAATACATCATTTGACCAGATGTTAGACTGAACCAAGGTGCACAACTTTTGAACCAAGGGGTGCACACGTAGTATATATTGACTAATCTCTACTACAAAATTTTTTTGACCCGGTGTCCTGTGACACCGGGTCATCCAACTTAGTTCCGCCCCTGGTCATTGGTCGTACCCGGGCTAGCATGCTATTTTTCTAATTAATGACCTTGATTGACACACTTAACCAAGTTTAGTGACCTATATCTACAGTTTGGGAGTTCAGTGACCTACTTGAAGCAGTTGGACAAGTTCGGTGACACGCAATGCCATTTACTTGATAATCTATTCAAATAGTTCTCGGCTGGGTTCAACTTCAATTCTCAACCAACATGGACCTAAGCATCTCTATCGCGGCCTCTTTGGCAAAGGTTTAGGGTGGGGTTACAGAATCAGAAGCTGTTTCTGGCTGGTTAGCTTCATCCATAATCGTCACACACCACAACAATATCAATTGGGACTGTCTATACATTATTCAACTAATTTGTTCAAAAATTCAGTCAAATTTTGGACCATTTGATGAAAATCAAACCGTCTAGATCCACCCATCCATATCTGAGATCCAAGTTCATATTTTCAAGACAATCCTCCTCCCGAGCTCCCCCGTTCAACCATCCATGCCTACCACTGCACAGCCCTTGCTCACGCTGCCACCCACGCGACTCCTCGCTGGCACCAACGAGGCCTACAGGAGAGCTCCAACTCCAACTCCATCTCCACCTCCTCCTCCACCCCCAAGCCTCCCCCTGTCTGCCGCCCCTGTCCCCTCCCATGCCTCCCCCACGCCACGACCATTGCCGACATCCTCCCCCACACCATAGGCTCCATCACCCCCGCCCTGCCACCAACTCCCGCTACCTCCTAATATTTTCTCCATATTGTTGTCCCACCGACCTTCACCGCCCTCCCCCAAGCCCACGGCCAATGGCGCCACCGACCCTGCCATCTTGATGCCCCCGCCGTCGTGACCCACCGCCGCCCTGACCTCCCTCCAAATCTGGGACTCGGTGAATCTCGAACCCTAACTCGATAAACCCCCGCCCTAACTCGCTGCCAGAGTCGGAGAAGACGACACACATCCGGAGCACGACTCTTAAAGGAGATCAGAAGTTTAGAAATTTTACCTATTTCACCAAAAAAATTTACCTGAGTTATGTGTAGCAAATCCGATATCAATTAAACCGCCTCATTTTATTAAAAAATAGTCTTTTCACCCAGCTTAATTAACCGAGCTATGATTTTAACTCACGTGTCTGGGACTCCTACATGCAGCCCCTGTTACAACGAGAAACAAATCCGGCCCTTATTTGATATACACTACAACTAAGGTTTAAGCTCTACCACCTTTAGTGCAAAATTTACGTCATTTTCCTTTTACATGTACGAGGTCCATGCCACATGTGACTGCCTCACACCCATCGCTCTCTCTCCTCACTCTCCCCCCACGCGACCTCTCAGATTCACTCAAGAGTCAAGACCATACTTATCCCGGAGAGAGAGAGAGCTCAGGCCACACGTGTCTTGTTGAGTATAACCTTGTTGCAACATCCTATTTACCGCGGTACAAGTGAGTCGTGTTGGGTGCATTTTGTTTAGGACGTGTCACATTTGTTAGTGCACGTCGAGCATGTGTTTGCATTGCATGTAGGTGGATGTGCTGCTAAGTAGTGGAGCACGTCAAAGTGTCTAGCATAAGAATCGGTCAATTTGTTGGCCGTGCGTGAGTAGAGTTAGGAGCTCTCTTATGTAACCCGTTTGTTAGTTTGTTGTGTTGGTTAGCACGTAGGAATAACAAAAAAGAGAAGGTGGTGCACACACATCGTTGTTCTTTCTTGTCTCCGGCGAGTGAACCATCGTGTACGTGTGTGAGAGAACTCTGGGCCAACATTTGGCATCAGATCGAGTTTTGTATGCCTAAGATAATGCCACAGAGCAGCGATCTCACAGACATGGTGTCCTCGTGCACCGCAGCGAGAAGGAGAGCACCGGTGTATCGCTGCAATACCTGATGCTTTCCTGGAGCAACTATGTTGCATGGGCTATCAAGATGCAAGCCTACATGCGTGCTCAGGGTTTTCGGGGCCCTATTGAGCCCGCTGATCCGGCGGTGGCCATGGAGACGAGGAAAGACCAAATGGCTTTGGCTGTCATCTATCAAGCCATTCTCGATGAGACCTTGTTTCTATTGGCGGAGAAGGAGATAACAAGAGAGGCATGGGATACCTTGAAGACCATATATGTTGGCACAGATCGCGTCAAAGAGGCGAAGATTCAAAATCTAAGAACTAGGTTTGAGGTACTCCAGGATGAAGCAATCGGAGACTGTTGATGACTTTGACGTGAGATTGACAACTCTTGTCAATCGGATCCGTCATCTAGGTGACAAAATGGAGGAGTCCACCGTTGTCAAGAAGTTCCTACGAGCCATCCCATCCAAGTTCCTACAGATTGTTTCCATGATCGAGCAATACGGGGACATGCAAAAGATGACCGTCGAGGAGGTCATCGGTCGGTTGAAAGCCTTCGAGGAGAGGGTCTGTGGCGCTGGCATTGACGACCATGATGACAAACATGTCCTATTAGCTAGGGCAGAGTGGAAGGGGCAGGAGAAGGAGTCCGCTAGGGCTCCTCATCGACATCGCCAAAGGGGCGATGGAAATATATTGAATGCAGCGGGGATGTGGCCGTGACAATGGGTGAACTGACGATGGTCGTAAAAGCGATCAAAGCCACAAGGAAAGAAAATTTGATAAGAAGAAGGTCAAGTGTTACAACTTCAACAACCTTGGCTACTTCACCTCAAAGTGTCACCCAAAGAAGGAGGAGAGGGTGCACATCACTGAGAAGGATGATGATGAACCTGCCCTCCTCATGGCAGAAACGTGCGAGTTGGCACAAGTCATGGAGGAGGTGGGTGTCAAGTGATGCTCAATGAACATCATGTTCATCCGAGGTTAAAAGGTGACGTGAGGTATAAAAACCATACATGGTACTGTGATACTAAGGCTAGTAATCACATGATAGGGAACACACCCGCCCAGCCACCTCTCGCCAAATCTCTATTAGTACCCCGCTACCTTGCCCTCCACCTAGCAACGAGCATTAAGTGCCGCCACGCCAGCACCAAGCCGTACCCATTGCCAATCCGTGTCACCGCTCGTTCGACACACCACATCGATGCTGCTCATCGATGTCGCCTCAATGTCATGCCCCAGAGGGAGACGGTGATTCCCGTGCTGTCATCACGACCAACGGTTCCCCTCTATGCAGCGTCGAACCAGCGCGGTCATCCACACCGCCGCCCTTGCGCTGAGCCCGCATTCACACCGCCTCTATTGCCATCACTGTTGATGATATGCCATAGAGGCAATCATAGAGATGATTGTATCACGTCTATGTTTATGTGCTATTGAATAAATATTATTTTGTTCCTTGAATGATGTGAGGACCCCGATCTATTTGGCTTGTAATGCTTAACCATCCACTTGGTCCTAACATTAGAAATCAAATAAACCAAGCCTCGAGATATGTATACTTCCCAGAAATGCAGTATACACACCCCGCTTCAAAATTGTGCATCAATTCCATCCATTCACATAGAACCAAAGCACAACACAAGTTCAAAAGACATACACAAAATAAGTTATTACAAAAGAGGGGCCGACATGCCAAATACTAAACAGATAACCAAGTAAACAGCGGAAGCAAAGGTGTCATAAGATGGCGATAAACAAAAGCCAATCAGTGTGCCTTTACCCACAAAGCAACCAACCGGGCCGCCAAGTTAGTCATCAAACCCGTAGCACATCTCACAAAAGGGAAGCCCTTAGGGCTCACCTTCTTCCTCTGCAACAAAAATATTAAGCAAAGCAGATGAGTACAAAAATTATTTTTGTACTCGCAAGACTGACGTGTAAGATAACAGAACTATAAATAACTATATGCAAGCTTTATTTAAGTGGATGAGGCTCTGGACTTACTTTTAGCATAAAACAAGTTTTCATTTGCAATACTGTAATAGATTCAAAGCAATTTGACAAACTGTTTGCAATTGTTGAAATAACAGCGATACAATAATAATAACAACAATAAAGACAACCTGGAAGTGACTAACCCAATAGTCACCACAATAATAGTATGAATATCCATTCATACCAACCCATCAAGTTTTAATTTTAAAAGGTTGTAGTCTAATTCTTACACGACCTTAACAAGCATGTCCATAACCTAGGACGAGGCTATTCGAATAGTTTTAACCCTGCAGGGGTGTACCACTGTACCCACACTTCAGACCGCCTTTTTGCCACCGGATGAAGCACACTACCTTTGGTATGCTGGCACGGCTAAGTCCTATGAGACGTTTCCAATGGAATGCGTTAATTAAGAGTCGCACGTATGGGGTTAACCCTTAGTGACCAGCCGACGAAATGGGCCACTAGGACCACACGTTGTGGTGGAGTCAAGCAAAGCCGGAGTCATTAGCCATTTAGGTAACGCTAGCCGGACATTACAAGACCCAGTCGGGTGGAGGACCTAGAAAGGAACCACCCGGTCACGCCTTGTGATCCTTTTTCTATAAACTACAACCGACTCATTAATTAATGCCTCCCAAAGTACTAATTCAAGAGAGGTCACATTTCCCTCTAGTGTGGTTAGCACGCAAATATCGTTTGGCTTAGTGACACAAGTAACTCGGTCCTTACATGACATGGGTGATATCCTTCAAACCTGGGGGAGCCTAATGAACCACACCCCTCTCTGCACGCCAACCCATGCACCCACCAAGAAACAACCAAGTTTCACCCACGTCCAAACCATTTTGTTTTTAGTTTTTGGTTTGCACAAATAAACAAAGCTCCAGGTATGAAACATAAGTAATAGCAAGTTTTGTGTGATCAAGGTTACCGACATAAGTCGATAACCGCCAAATTGTACCGGTATCTAAGCATTGCTAAGCGTCATATCGTAAAGACAAATAAAAGACCATAAATCATTCACCGGGCTCTAATTCACCAGTGAGAATAATAACTTATGGTTGTGGCAGGGGTGAGCAATTTTAAGGGAAACAATGCAATAGGATTAGCTACCTCTATTCGGCAAAATTAATCATTGACACTTAGCAATAATTCCTTCGGAACCTTACGATATGAAAGGTGACCAAATACATACAAGTAAAACAAAGTATTAGATTTTAAAAGTAATGGGATTGAGTGGATATGATCAAACTGCTTGCCTTACTGTAGATCACTTTCTTGCTGCAGAGGATTCACTCACGTAATCAATAATTCCTTCGGAACCTAACGCGAAAAGGCGATAACCAAATAAGAACAAGAACTCCAAATAAAACCCAATAGCAAAAGGTATCCAAAAACAATGAAATTTATACAGCAGCAAGATTAAGATTTTAGACAAATTTAGGAACAAGAATTAAGACATTTGGACTAAATATGAAAAAGTTATGACTGAAGCAATTTCTCTCAGCCCATAAATTCTCTAAATTAATTACTGGTACTGTTCATGGTGAAAATTTCTATAATGATATGGAACCCAAATTTTTTATAGTAGGTAGTTTATGTCATTCTAATCACAGCAAAGTTGAGTTTACTAAATTTGGAGTTAAAATGAATTACTCATGATTTTTCTAAGTTGTAAATATAGCACATTACATTTTCCAGAAACATAAACATATTCAAAACCTATTTCATATTAAAGTATGCTAACAGAGGGACTTATTAGCATAAAGATTACATATTTTGGAGTTACAGGGAATTACTTGTGTCTTTTATAATATTAACCGAATTTTTAAATGCTACAAATAAGATTAAACCTATTAACATATTTTTCTAGGGCTAATCTAGGCCTACAACCATTTTTAGATTGAAGTTTAGTAAAATAAAAAATAACAAAGTTAGAATTACCCAATTTGGAGATATACAGAAAAAGATATGCATTTTCTAAGTTTTAATTCAATTTTGGAATATCAAAAATGGCTGAAATCAAGTTATTATTGACTACAGAATTTTCTATCACAGAAGCATAGCTAAAAGCATTTTTATATGAAACTTTAGAGAAAGACAAATTTATTGCAGTTGGATTCATTTAAAAAGGATCTATTTTGAATTAAATATGAATTTCTAAAGTTTTTATACAATTCTCAGTAGATAACTAAACACCTACTGAAATATAAACCAACTTAACCGATAAGAAAAGTCGTGGACGCTAGAGGACCGTAGATCTAGAATCCAACGGCGCGCGCGAGGGGTGCACGAGATCGACCCGAACGACCCAATCCATTTCGACCGTTGATCTGAAATCGGAAGGCTACGAGCAGGGGCTGTTCGGACCTCGCGAACGCAACATCGATCTCAACCGCAGATATGAGAACAAATGGCCCACGAGGATGGGGAGTTCGGGTGACCCGAACGACCCACTCGATCTTGGCCGCTGATCCGGAAATGGACGGCTGCTGATGATCGAAGTTCAAAATGAAGCGCCGACAGGTGGGGCCGCATGTCAGCGACTGTGAGTCACAAAACTCGAGCCTTTACCCACGTGCACAGTGCACGGGGCCCACCTGGCAGTGACTTAAAGAGGATTTTTAGGACAGCTAATTAATTACAAAGACCAATGATTAGTGATGATTAGAAATTAATGTGTCCTAAAGATTTTCACAGAGATAGATTAAGGAACTGAGGCCCCACCTGTCAGTGAGACATGATGGTGGCTTCCGGACACATTTATTGCTAACAACGATTAGCAATAAATGAATCTAAAATTAGCCCTAATGATTTCTGGTTTTCGGTTTTAAGCTTACGGGCCCACCTGGCAGTGGTACAGGGGTTATTTCCGACAGCCCTTTAATTGCCGACACATAACTAATCAATGATTAGACATTAATAATGTCCTAACCGCACTGATTAGCGCCAGCAGAGGGGATTACCGAAGGTTGGGCCCACATGTCAGTGAGACCTTAGGCTAGTTTAGGACACAATTAATACTTCTAATGATTGATAATGATTAGGCATTAATTATGTCCTAATAATCTGACGAAAACGGGAGGTTACGCCCGGCAAAAACCGAGTGGATTCCACGGCTTGTCGCCGGCGACTCCGGCCGCGGCGGTGTCAACTAAATGCCAAAATGGGTTCGCAATAGCGATGCGGGCCCAATGGTGATGACCTCGCCGGCGCGGTGGCCTTGAACGCCGGCGAGCCGGAATATGGAGATGGGGACATGTACTGCCAAAATAAAATGGCAAATGCTCCGCACGCAGTCAAGAAAGCGGGTGCCACGACTTCTAGGGACTAATAAGAAGCTACCTCAGCCAAGATGAGCTTCAAAAGTGGCCGGAGGAGACTTGGACCCAATGGAGTTCGCCGGAGCCAAGGAGGAAGATGGGAAAATGTCAGCCTGAGCAAAATGAACACCAGTGGGTGATTAAAATAGCTTCATTAAGGTTCCCAAAGGCTCCACAAGTAAGTAATTGCAAAAAGAACCACTTACCGGAGCTGGAGAAGAAAGGGGCAATTTCAGCCGAAAATCTCCAAACTTAAAATTGAGTGATTCCTGTGAATGCAACCTAAAATTAAGTTAGGGGAAAAGTAAAGGAAGTTGAGGAGCTTAAAAGGGTACAAGAAAGATTGAAGATGAACCACTGGACACCAAGACCGCCATTGGAGCTTCTCGGGTCAACAATGGTGCATTGCTATTTTTGAGACTTTGAGCTCCCAAAAGTGAAGAAGGAGCTAATAGTGGTGTAAAGGAATACCAGGAGGACCTGGAGGGGTTTATATAGAGGAAGGATTAGGGTTTCGAGCAAGAACAAGAGCTCACGGTGAGCTCGGTTCATGCTACGGTCATGCATGGACCGAGAAATGATGGGAGCAGCTAAGACTCGGGATGGAAGAGCCGAAAGCCTGGGGTGCATTTAATGCCTGTAGCGGATGGCCGTTTAAAGCTTCCACCGATGCGACAAGACACTGCCTCTCCTACTCCCTGCCATTGACGCACGCGTGCACGAGAGCCAGAGGAGGAGGAAGAACACAAGGTGACGCCATGACCGTTGGATCTCAAATGGACGGCTGAGATTAAAAAGGTGCGGCTGAGGGTTTTTAATACACCAAACAACCAGGGCGGCCCGATCAAAATCGAACGGTGGAGATCAAAGGAGGCGTTCGGGTGACCCGACCAGCCCATTCAATATGGACGGCCAAATCTTAATCCAACAGCTCAAATGGATGGGCGCGTTCGCGGCGGCCCGAACGGCACCATCTCCCCGAGCCGTTTGATTTAGATCCTACAGCTGATATTGACCGTGCGCTAGAAAGGGGGCCTGGTGCATTTAGTTGGTTGGGTCCAACCGAGCGACTCGAGCCCGAGTCCGACTCGAATCCTAGGAACAGTGAACCAGGTTTTAGGTTTTTAATTTAGGCTGAGAATTTGAGGATTTATTTCAGATAGCAAAATAACTCCAAAAATTCTGAAATTTTTACAGGAGCTTGCTGACTTAGGTATTGACCTTGTGTAAAATTGTTAGAGGTTTTATGCTATGCAGTTTTCTCCAAAAATTCTGCAAGGTCCTGGTTTAAGGTTTGACTAAAAGTCAAACAGGTTTGACTGCCCTCTAAAAATATTCAAACAATTTCTAAAAATTGTGAAATTTTTCAGAGGGGTCACAAACCATCCCAAGAACTTAGGAAAAATATTTCCAGGAGATGATCAAAATATTTGACAAGAATGTCTTTGAAGGATCAAGATTTGAATAAACAGACTTGTGATTTTGTAATTTCCATAAGTCTTGTACAGGAACTGTTCAGTACAAACAGGAAATACATGATGTAAGAAAAAAATTTAATTTCTACTCATTTTCTTACATTTGAAACACAAGTCTGAAACTTGGGATGTTACAAATGAATCATCGGTTATAAAGATTAACGAGTATGTGACTTGTTGGTGAAGCTCTTTTAACTTATGATGATGTCGTTCTAAAAGTATCCTTGGTTGAATGTCACTGGTCGGAACACCAGTGACTCTGCGACCAGTACATGTATTGATTGATGACCATGTTTCACCGGTCATTGATATAGGGATATCGAATCAATAATGTGAACGTATGTTAGAGAACATGGGGTTGGATAGACCCACCTTGAGATACTATTGAGATTGTTATGATTCTATGTATCATTAGTTGGTCTCAAGCAATGATGATGTATAATCCTTACACTTGAGATCAGCATGGTTTTCTACATGTGTAATAACACTCTTAGGGGTTGCCAAATGCTACTCGTAACTGGGTAGTTATAAAGGTAGCTTTTGGGTATGCTATAAAACATGTGGAGGGATGTGACTGGTCGGATATATGATTTGCCCCTCCTAACATAACAGGAGAGATATCTCTGGGCCCCTCAAAGTGGTCGGATAAAGAAAGTGCATGGTCATACCACTAGTGGTCAAAGAGTTCGACCACATAAGGTTATCCGATACTCGATCGACAAAGGATTGAACAATCCATGGATGGCATATATCTCACCTGGAGTTCAAACCAGATATTGTGAGGCAAAGAGAGAATACACAAGTAGGCCGCTTAGTTCGATCAGTTACAGACTAGTCGTATGGAGATATGAGTTGGTCGTAGACTGGTTGAACGTAATCACAGAGTGGTCGAAACCTGATCGTAAGGAGTTGCGAACTAGTCGAGACTAAATATGAACTACTTGTACACAACCATTGACTGGTCGTATTTAAGTACTGACTGGTCGTAAAGAGTTACGAACTAGTCATACCTAAAGACAGATTGGCCGTGACAAGTTACGAGCTGGTCGTAAGTGATGAGGACCTAGTCCTAGATCATATTGCATTAAAGTTCGTCCGATATAATTTGTGTGTATTCGGGAATCGTTATGTTCTGCTAGGGACCGCTACGACTCATGGTCGGAAAGGGGTTTCCGAGTCACAACTAACTACGCATAAACCTAACGGGTCACACACTTAACGGGTTGGAACAAAACGTGTTCGGATAGAATTTATCATGGGCACTATATAAGGAGATGCTTGAGGCTGTTGAAAGAGAGGACATGCGAGCGACATAAACAACTCACCGAAATCCTAGCCGCCATCTTCTTGAGAGATCCCCGCCGTGCGACTTGGTGCTAGCACACCGGTATTCGGTTGTTCCTGCTCTGGACATGTGGATACCGTAGAGACACTACTGCAGTTGTTGTTGCGCATGAGGACGATCCGCGATCTTCACAAGGAACATTAGAGATTGTTGGAGGAGACAACCAACTCGCGAGGACGCTAGACGATCTACTACGACCACTTCATCGACACGCTTTCCATTGGACCAGACTGCTCCGACTCTTCTTCCACTGCATTGCGCGTCTGGTGGTAACGATCTGTGATCATCTACTTGCTTGGCATCCTGGTTTACATGGTAGAAAATTTGAATTATTGCTATCGTAGCTTAACCGTATCCCTTCAATCACCTTTAGCACCGCAACACACCCACGCTCCCCCTCCATCTTCCCCAATTTTGGCCACATTGCACCAACGCTGCCGTGCCCAAAATCCCCTCGGTGAGTCTAATCTTAAATCTGATGCCTCTGTCCACGCTCCCTTCCAATTGACCACCCCTTAGCGTCGCCTCATGCCCGCAAACACATCCTGAGCTCCAAGCAGAGCCTCCTCTCCTCCGCCGCTATCACCATGCTCCACCGCCCCGCCGCCACGCCACCATTGCCAACACACCTTGGGCCACCCCGAGCCTCATCAACACCACCATCATGACCCCTCACTCCACTGATGCTCACACGCTGACAAATTTGGTCGAAGCGTCGCGGGAGCTCGCCACACACCTCCCCTGTTCTAGCCATGTGCCACCACTGCCATCGAGCCGCTCTGAGTCACCTCTGCCCCGAAGATGCTCACCACACCACCAACCGTCGTCATTTGCCATCACCAGCGCCATCTCCTTTGTCTCTCCCTCGGTTCATGCGCCCCATGAGTTGTCGAGATGGGCTAGGGAAGCCAACCCGAGCCAGCTTTCAGTCCAACACTGTTGCAAGCTCAGTCCAACAAAGCCTAATACTATTCACCTAAGGCCCAACACTATGCACGCCAAACCCATTACTATTCACCAAATCCAACCCGTTGTAAATAGTAGCAATCTGATAATATTCACCCGATCCAATATTATTGACCAAACTCGACCCGTTAGGAATAGTATCAACCTGACACTATTTATTTGACCATTTATTGTTCACCTAGACTCGTTAAGCATATTTATATCCATTTCGACTTGGCCCGTTAAGCCTATTTTCAACATGGTTCGATCCAACAGAACGCTATTTAAACCCTAACCACCCACACCACCTTTCTTTATAACATTTTGGGATTTGTTTATTCTATTTTGTTCCCAGCTCGCCCTTGCTGAGCCCAGACTTATTTAGTTTATTTTCTTTTGCGTTCGAACTCGAATTTGAAGATCAAGCTACAGAAGATGTTGACCAAGATGTAAGAGAAATTGATCCAGTTGAAGACTACAAACAAGGAGGCAAGTCACATTCCTTGATCTTGTTGAGCCCATGACACTATTATTATGATTACTTTCATTATGTTATTTATGCTTGTTTTTTTACTTATGAAATAATACTTTAGAATGTCATGATGAATAGTTAATTCCTACCACCTAAAAGCCCATTTGGGATCTTGTGAGCCATATTCACTTTGATAAGCATAAGTACTAGTATAATATAAAATTACATTGGTAATTATAGATAGGTTAATGTTAGACAATTGTTTTACAAACACTGATAAGGATATTTGGCTGCTCGCCAATAGACTTTGGAAAGTAAGTTGAGGGTTGAGGCCAAGAGGGTGGATAGTCACGAGTTGGTTGGGAGTCCATCTCCTCACCCAATAGACTTTGGAAAGTAAGTTGAAGGTGAGGCCAAAAGGGTCGACAACCACTAGATGGGTGAGGTGGGTGAGAGTCCATCTCCTCACTAAGACAAATAAGGACTAGAACCTTATGCTAAGTAACAGACATAAAACCCGCTCAACCACAGGTTTGGTATATCCAACCTTGTTTAGTACACTTCTTAATCCGATCGAATATCTACAGGTGACACCTGTCCTGGTGGTAAAAGGGTAGGCACGAGTTGAAATAGGGTGGGACAAGAGTGGGCCCAAAGGGTGACTCGTTGATCTACACAACAGTAGGTCCACTCAGCATCAGACCACGAATTCTGCTATTATCCGGTGGTTCGCCGATGACTGTTTGACCAAGAACCTACCGGGTGTGATGTGGACATCCCTACCACTACTCCTATTGTTAGCGAGAATGCACCAATTGGTCCTATTACTCAAGCTAGGGCTAAGCTACTTGATCAATAGGTGCATTTTCTCCTTAATGAGTTTAGCTTTGATTTACATGAGAATTAGTTACTATCGAATGCAACTATCTTATATGTTCTCAGGTTTGACAAGGAAGCTACATGGGAGACAAAGGTGGTAAAGAAAGCCGAAGCTAATGCAAAGGACCTGAAGGTGTTGATCACACATGGAGCTGGCCACATGGGAGAGGAAGCCCACGCATGGAGTAGTAATAACATGAAGATGCTGACCATAGGAGTGCATGCGGCCTAAGGAGTTCAACCCACGCTCTATTCGGCCTGAAAGAAGGGAAAGTAGGAAAGTGCAAGAAGTCGAGTTGAAGTCTACATCTCATGACCGAAATCAAGTGGGAGTCCAACCTAACTTCAAAACCAAGGTCCTTATCTAAAATCAAGGTGGACATCATGTCAAATCCGAAATCCAAGTCGGTCCGAAATCTGCCCACTTTTGGATTCCGAATTTCAGCCCAAACTAAGTTTCGAATTGAAAGTGGAATTGATTCCGAATTTGATTTTGGATTCATGTTCGAAAATAGGCTTGCAAGCCTTATATTTGGGCCATATATCTTCTATATTTGGCCATGTATCTTTATTGCTTTCAGAGTTAGAGTTTAACGCGTCTAGAGTCAGTTTCGGTCTCTATGACCGAATCTGCTTGGGCCTTTTAATTTTGGTCGAACCAAGGGGAGGGGGACCCCTATATATTTGTGTATCACGCCCCCATAAACCCCAGACCATGTTTGATCTAAAGATATTGAGTTTGCTTTTCAGCACTTGTTCTTCTCCTAGGTTTTGCTATTGCAACCGAAATCTAGAGAGGGGAATTGGGTGTTCTTCATCGTTGTTCTTGTTGGTCCTTGCGGATTGGAGGAGCATTGCATTCACTTGGTGTTCTCGTGGATATTCAACATCTAAGCATGTGGTTGGTTGAGTTTATGTGTTGTAGGTTGTTACATTGACAGCGTATTGGCTTCATGTGATTCGTCAGGCTACTCGAGTTATCTTGATCCTATGTTGAGAAGATCAGGCACCTCCATAACATCTTGGTATCAGAGCTCCGTTGACTCGGTAGAATTTTTATCTAGCTACCTTTCAATTTTCATTTTCAGTCCTATACACAAAACCCAAAATTAGTTCTTTTAGCCTTAGTGTTCAATCTGAAATTTTAGTGAGTTTTGCTAGGTTTTTATCCATTAGATTCGTGTTTAGCTTGCTGATCTTAGGTTTTTCCTTTGTGCTGCTTTTTAATTTTCATTCTAATCTATTCCAGCCAAGTGATCCTTGGTTTCGGTCATCTTATATTTTGCACAATTTCTTGCTTGCTGGACCGATTGTCTAGTTAGTAGATTTGTTTTACTGCTTGGTGTTGGTTTAACATACTTGTGCAAAAGCTAGGATTTCCCATCAATACCTATCGGTTGAGCTTTTTGTGTGCCGATTTTAGCCACAAAATTTTCTTGCTACCGCATATACATAATTGTTTGATGAACATCACTTGTATCCTTTGATAGCTCTTTCATCCTCTGCAGAAACTTTGAACCTATCAAGATAAGGTTTTTGATTAGCATAGGTATTCCGTATGCACAACTACTCCGAACAAAAGAAGCTAGCAATTAATGGCATCGCTTGAATTCGATGGTTATGCATTCATTTGGTGGGAACAAGTTCAGAACCAAAGGCACGATCGTGGAGAGCATCCTATTACCATGTGGGAGGAGACATCCTAAATATTACAAACATGATCTCTTTGATAAATTACAGCACTTGAAGCAAGGAACTCTCACAGTGGAGGAGTATTACAAAGAGATGGAGATGACCATGATTCTAGCTAATGTACATGAACAAGAGGGCAAACAATGGCAAGGTTCTTGTTGGGTTTGCACTATTCCATCAAGCACATCACTGAATTTCAGCCTTATAAAAATATGGTTGAATCGGTGCATCAAGCGACCAAAGCGGAACGCGAAGTGCAACAAGATGCTAAAGTGACAAAGGGGTCTTATTTCACTTCCCGTTCAGCACCTACAGGAGGTAAACCTAACCTACATTTCAATTTGTTTTGTGCTAACAATTCTAGTGCAAGTGTTGCTCCTAGTTCCCGCGCGGCGCCAAGTGTAAAGAAGTTGCTACTCCAAGTATCAAGAAGGGTCCAGCACCTAGTGCTACTTCTTCAGTGGGATCAACAGCAGAGAGTAGTGAAATTCAATGTTTCAAGTGTTTGGAGCGTGGTCATATTGCAAAGGAATGTCCAAATAACATAACCATGCTTGTCACCGGCGAGGGTGATTATGATTCCACAAGTGAAGATGAACACCATGCTGATTTCGAGAGAGATAGTGATACTGAAAATGAGGAAGATCAAGGTAAGACATATTGTGATTTTGAAACATGTATCTCTCTCATTGTCACAAAGAAGGTGCTGAGTGTTCATCCAAAAGAAGATAATGATCAGCGTTGCAATCTATTCCAAACAAAAGCGACAGTGAAAGGTCGGGTGTGCAAGGTAATCATTGATGGTGGTAGTTGTCACAATTTGGCCAGCAAAGAGTTATGCACAAAGCTTGGTTTGAAACTATTGCAACATCACCATCCATATTATGTGCAATGGTTGAGCGATAATGAAGAGATGAAAGTGAACAATATGGTAAAAGTTCAATTTTAGATTGGTGATTATGCGGACACCATGGAGTTTGATGTCGTACCTATGTCAGTGTGTCATTTGCTATTAGGTCGCCCATGGCAATTTGATCGTTCAATTCAGCACAACAGTTTCACTAACCAGTATTCATTCAAGTGGAACACAAAAGAGATTGTACTTCATCCTATGTCCCCAACACAAATTGTGGCTGATAATACACAAAAGAAAGAGGCTGACATTGATAGTGCACAAGCACGAGAAAGAAAGAAGCTGAGTGAGAGCTCAAAGCCTAATGTGAGCGGAAAAAAATCCTAAGGGAGATAAGTTAGTCATGTTAGCAACTAAATCAAAGATGAGAGAGGTGCAAGAGAACCCACATTGGATGCACTTTTTACACTTGTACAAAGATGAATTGCTTTCTTCTAGCGACTTCACCTCTTCCTAGTATAATTCCAATGTTTTGCAGGCTTTCGAGGATGTCTTTCCGAAGGAGATACCCGCTGGACTACCTCTAATTCGTGGCATTGAGCACCAAATTGATCTAATTCCATGAGTATCTCTTCCCAACTGTGCACCATATCACGCCAATCTGAACGAGGTAAAGGAAATTCAATTACAATTGCAAGAACTACTTGAGAAAGGGTACGTAGGCGAAAGCCTGAGCCCTTGTGCTATTCCTGTTATTCTTGTTCCTAAAAAAGGCCGTACACGGCAAATGTGTGTAGATTATAGAGCTATCAACAACATAACTGTTAGATATCATCATCTTATTCCTATGTTAGATAATATGCTTGATGAATTGAGTGGATCTATTATCTTCTCGAAGATTGACTTGCGTAGTAGATACCATCAGATTAGGATGAATCATGGAGATGAATGGAAAACAGTCTTTAAGACTAAATTTAGATTGTATGAATGGTTAGTAATGCCTTTTGGTTTAACTAATGCCCTTAGTACATTCATGTGCTTAATGAACCATGTCTTAAGAGCTTTCATAAGTAGATTTGTGGTAGTCTATTTTGATGACATTTTGATACATAGCCGCTCTTTGCAAGAACATGTTCAATATATCACACAAGTGCTAGAAGTTCTTAGAACTGAACAATTGCATGCTAATCTTGAGAAGTGTGCCTTTTGCACTAAAAAATTGGTGTTCTTAGGCTATGTAGTTTCGACCAATGGGATTGAGATAGATGACTATAAAATTGTAGTAATTAAGAATTGGCCTACTCATATTAATGTTAGTCAAATTAGAAGGTTTAATGGTCTTGCTAGTTTCTATCGTCATTTTGTGAGAGATTTTAGTACCATTGCAACACCATTGACTGAGTTAACTAAAAATAGTGTTCCTTTTGAGTGGGAGTGAACCACAAGCACATGCTTTCCAAGAGATAAAGAAACGATTAATTAAAGCACCATTGCTTGTTTTACCTGATTTCACTAAGATTTTCGAAATTGAATGTGATGCGAGTGGAATTGGTATTGGTGGTGTTCTCATGCAAGAGGGAAAACCAATCACATACTTTAGTGAGAAACCAGGAGGTGCTCAATTGAAGTACCATGTCTATGATAAAGAGTTTTACGCTTGGGTTCGTGTTCTTGAAACTTGGCAACATTATCTTTGGCCTAAAGAGTTTATTGTACATTCTGATCATGAATTTTTGAAGTATTTAGAAGGCTAAGCTAAGTTGAATCGTAGACATGCCAAGTGGGTTGAATTCATTGAAACTTTTCTATATGTTATTAAATACAAGAAAGGTAAAGAGAATGTAGTAGCTGATGCTTTGTCTAGGAAAAGTGTGCTTTTAACTCAATTGAAAGTGCAGGTTCCTGGTTTAGAGAGTTTAAAAGAGTTGTACACTTCTGATCATGATTTTGCAGCACCTTATTCGAAATGCTTGGATGGTAAAGGTTGGGATAAGTTCTATGTGCATGATAGATTGTTATTTTGTGCTAATAGGCTTTCCAAATTCGTCCATTCATTTGCTCCTTTTGCAGGACTCTCATACAAGAGGATTGATAGGACACTTTGGGAGAGAGAAGACTTTAATGATGTTGGGCAACCATTTTTATTGGCCAAAGATGAGAAGGGATATCGAGAGGTTTGTTCAACGATGCATTACATGTCATAAAGCTAAATCTAAACTTAATCAACATGGTTTGTATACTCCACTTCCTGTTTCTAGTACTCCTTGGGAGGATATTAGTATAGACTTTGTTTTTTGATTGCCTGAGACTAAGAGGGGGAGATATTCCGTTTTTGTAGTTGTAGATCGATTCTCTAAGATAGCGCACTTTATTCCTTATCATAAGAGCGATGATGCGTCATATGTAGCTAACTTGTTTTTCAAGGATGTTGTGAGATTGCATGGAGTGCCCAAGACTATTGTTTCAGATCGTGATGTCAGATTCATGAGCTACTTTTGGAAGACTTTGTAGGCCAAGCTTGAGATAAAATTGTTATTCTCTAATCTTAGAGAAGATAATCTTAGTCCAGGCTGAACATGTTAATTATGTACGTGCATGAGGGTCCTAATCAGCCTTAAGGCCTTAGTGCGTGCGTTAGCTATATAAGCCTACAGGGTGCACCTAATGTAATAGGAGAGTTGAATTATGAGTTGAAAACACGTTTGTGTTTCGACGAATTATGAGTTGAAAACACGTTTGTGTTTCGACCATATGCTGTTAAGTTGAATCCTTGGTTACCAGTCAAGAGTTTTCCTTCTAGGGTTTGTGAGAATTGGCACATATCAAGAGCGTGTTGTTCTTGAGATTGTCCACGGAGTCTATACAATTCAATCTTCTCATTCGTGATTAATCGTTGTTCACGGTTTGGAAGGCCATGGGTGATCATTTCTACTTCGGTTCTTGCTGATCTGGTGCACGAAAGACGTAGTATTACTACACCACTGACGGAGTGTTACTGCACTTTTACCGCTGTTCCACCCGCGAAAGATCAGGCAACCTACATGATTTAATCTCATCTCAAGGCTCAATCTGCATCAGCATGGAAAAGTTCTTCAGTGGCACGTAAAGAAACATAAATTTTTAAGTGGCGTATTATGGATACACGAATCAGTAAATAACGAGTTATCTCAAAACACGAAGGCAATTGTCATTAGCAAGTGTGGGCAGGGCTAAAGCGATGTTAATCAAATAAAAACTGATGGAATTGTTCACTGATTTTCATGGCTACACCCTGTCTCAGCTCTGGCACGCATGACGAGCGCGGTGATGGGAGGATGACGAGGGAGAAGCCAGGCAGAGTCGGCACAACATAAATGCACAGACAGGTACGTGATGTGCGATGTCGATTTGACAAGTACGTTTCGTAGTGCCACTAAAATTTTCAGTTGAGGTGATGCTCCCACTCGGCCACACCCACACGTGTGGCAGTGATCGCACACAAGCCTACACCTCCAGCTTCACTCGTACTCATGTAGACGTAGCACATGTAACTCCCCGTCCTTTTGCTTTGATTAACTCTACCAGTAGTTGCGCTGCTCTTGACGGGTCAGGAGGCAATGCAATACTGCTGATAAGGACCTGAAAGAATGTTTCAGTGTTAGGTTTCTTCCATGTATTCTCGAATGATCAAAAGGCCATTTAGACACTCGAAGAAAGTACACACAGAGGTGATAGAAAAAGATGCACATTCTTTCCTACAAACCGTGTCCCTCTCGTACAGTTGGAATTACTTTTAGATTTATGCCTCTTTTGCATCCTATATTCGATCTTCGCTCGTCTCCTACTGTCATTGTTACCTTTGTCCGGCAAATTCTTGTCGTCCGGAGTTTTCGGTTTAAATGATACTGTTTCACAATGAAATAGCAAAAATAATAATATATAATGTGCCCACCGCGCGGTAGGCGACGTGGCGGTCTCCTGTTGCCTAGACCCCCTCCCCCCTACCACACCCTCACCGCGCGGCAGATGGCGTGAGCAGGCCAACTGTTGCACCGTGGGGGTGTAGCAGGGGCACGTGTCGCCTGTCGTCACGTCCGCGGTGCTATTTTTACACTTTCGTTCCGAAGGATGCTAGTTTTGCTATTGCGACGCGAAACAATACCAATTAAGCAAAAGCTCGTCACCCGCCGATGACGTCTCCAATGCATATCATGTCGTTGGCCATACTTATATCCTGGGCAAGCAGTCTCCCCGTCGTCACTAATTTTGCCATCACCATTGTCATTATCATCGTTGCCTATGTTGCTGGCTACTTCCATCTTCTTTGTCCTTGATCTGCATCTCGCCATAATCTTGGTCATCGCTATCACTGGCCATTTCGAAGGTGCCAATAATGTGCCATACACCCATCGTTCACCGGCAATTCACCGGTGGCTATGGAGTCGTCGGCTTGGAAATATATAAACCTTAGAGGTTTGAGCGTGCCTATCGGGCGCAAAACAAATGGTTGGGAAAATACATTATTTCCATAAAATAAAAATTAGGTCTTTTTCGTGAGGAGAATAATCAGGTAATCGTTAGCACAGGCCTCTTTTGAACACAGGAATTGCACACAAAAAATTGCTGGAAAACAACACAATTTCTTAAAGGGAAAAAAATCGGTGCCTCAGGATTCGTTTGCACGTACAGCACAAGCGTACAGGAAAGAAGTACGGGTGAGTACGTATACGTACGTAGTTGGGCAAGACCTAGGTATCAACACACAAAAACCTTTCCAGTATCGATCGACGGATGCGGTGGGAACGTAACAAAAAGGATGGCCGGAGAGGACGCGGGCGCAAATTAAAAGCTTGTCGCACTGTACCAATCAATCCATGGTAGCTTTTCCTACGTGGCGGATCCATCGAATTTCAGTGGGGCCAGCAGATATAAACCAAACATCTCCGTGGAATTCGCTTTGTCGGAACTACGACTGATTGGTTGCTTGCTCGATCGGATTGTCCATCGATCACGTGATCCTGTTGGGATAATAGTGTGTAGCACATCCATCCGAGGTTCCCTGCCTGTCAAGGGCGGATTCATGCTTCAAGTTACGTAGGCTGTAGTTCGAAATCTAAAAATCTTACCAGTATTAAAATTTATAAAAACCTATTGAAACATCATTAAGCATTTGAGCTCGACCGAGGCTTGGATCGTAACCGGCTTCACGCTTTTCGCGCCCTCGTGGGCACAACCAAGATAAACCAGACATGCATGGCTCATTTTCTACGACCCACGGTTAGCTGAAACTTGTTGGCTCAAACTACGCTTGTTTCCATCTTACGCCCTTATTTTCCATCGAATCGAAATTTTCACCTCAGAGCATGCTTGTTGCGAGAAGAACACGCGTTTTCACTCTATTTTCTTTCTAGTAATCAATCTCATGCTGGCAGGGTACTTTGATCCAAGGCCTTCATCCAGCTTGGCAGTACCAGATTAGTGATTCTGACCGTTTGACCAGAGAGAAATCAATACTTCTGCGCGAACGGATGGAGCATGTAGCGCGAAGCGCTACCAGAATCTAGATCTTTAGTGACGGGCGACAATTTTCTGACGGGACCGCAAACCACCGTTAGAAATTTTAATATTAGTGACGGGTTTATAACATTGTAAAAAAGCATGTAATTCCTGTCGGCTCGGCAAGAAACCATCATAAAATACATTTTTGCGTCGGTGATAGGGCGACCCATGAGAAAAATGTTAATTTCTCTTATGGTTATATGTACAACCAACAAGGAAAATAGTGAGGGGAAGTAAAAGATTCACTGAGTCCAAATCCTTAACCCTAGTTATCTCACATCTCTCTACTCCCACGTCCCCTCGACTCTACCGGTGCCTCCATCTCCCCAAATCCACCTCCTCCACCACCCTAACCTCGGTCGCCGCCTCCCGCCGCGATCAGCTAGCTCCTCCACCCTGACCCTTGGCAGCCGCCTTCCCCCGTGGGCCTTCCTCTTCCTCCACCCTAATCTCCTCCACCCCGATCTCGCCCGTCGCCTCCCGCTCCGACCAGTTGCCTCCTCCACACCGATCCCAGCCGCCACCTTTTGATCCGTCGCAACCCTTGCCGGTGTCGCATTCTCTACTCAGCTATGCCCTAACTATGAGTCACCTCCACCTCCAACACTTGCTTCCCCATGTGGTTCTCCACCTCCAGTCACTTTCCCACACCCATCTGCCGTGGGCTCCACCTTCGGCCACCTACATGAGGTCCCTCCACTGCTCGCCGCCCCCTTAGGTGTCCCTCTTCTACGCGACACCCAAACCCTGCCGAGCGCTGCCGCGCCTCCAGGTTTGTCCATAGGGGACTACCACAGGCATCGTCACGCGGGTGGCTGGAAGATCTAGCCAATGACGTCTACATCTAACCTCTGGAGAAGGCTGCAAAGTATACATTTTAGTGCCAAATCATTTGTATTAGTGTTCTTCTTTGGTCTTTGGGATACTTGATGAGGATGGCATGGGTATAATTTTTGGAATTTGGTGTGCCTATTTCTCACTTAAATAACTATAGTGAAACAATTTGATGAGGTGGTTTCTTATAAAAATGATCTTGATATTAAATGGCATGTGCCTTTGTACTAGTAAGAATTTTTGTTGACCCTGAAAATGCATTATATGTTTTGATTGAAAAGGCTATTGATAGTAGAAGTGTTGATATTGCTAGAGACTTCATTTCGTAGCTGTATCTAGGGGTGAAAACGGATCGGATAGTTTCCGACCGATCCGGACAGAAACAAATTCAAATTGTCTCAGATCAGAAACGAATACGGATTTTTTTTTGTCAAAAATGAATACGAATACAATAGCCCTGGTATCCGCCGAATACGGATACAAATACGGATTATCTAGATAATATGATGGCGGATATCCGGAATAGCCCACCAAGAAACAGCCCACTCTGGCCCAGTCCATTAGGCATTAGGGTTTGTACACTACACTACTACAGCCTACAAGCACCGTCACGCTGCTTGCCTCCTCGTGCACTCAGTAGTCGCCCCGGAATTCACCTCACGCCTCACGCGATCATGTGACCTCTGGCCATCCTCGCCTCGCCGGCTTCGCCGGCCACCTTGCCGACCTCTGTCGGCTCCCCTGCGCCATCTCGCCTGCCTCCACGCCATGGGCTCCCAGCCTTCACTACGCCTTCACCGGATCCCCCGCACCACACGGCTCTAGTGCCCCCATCGGACTCGGATCCCCTTCGTGGCCACCTCGTGTCCCCGCCGACCACCTCACTGGCCTCTGCCGACCATCTTGCCAGCCTTCGCCGGCTCCCTCGTGCCTCCACCGGCTCCGCTCGTGGCCCCTTTTGCGACCCACCTTGTCGGCCGCATGCCCTATTTGGTTGTTCCCCAAAGGCAAGCCTCGAGAAGACAAGGTTGATGCTGGCCAAAATTGAAAACTTTGTCAACAAAATGTCAGATTGTAGATGCTGATTGCTGAGCTGCCTGCCTACCTCCCAAAGTCCAAAGATAGTTCTATTTTTTAATCGAATGTTTGAAATGAAAGATAGTTGAGCTGCCTACCTGCCTCCCTGATTCTAGATGTTTGTCTCCCTGATTCTAGATGTTTTTTTGAATCGAATGTTTCAAATGAAAGATATAATGGAATGTCAGATTCTAGATGCTGATTGCCGAGCTGCCTGCCTGCCTCCCAAGAAAATGAAAGATAGTTATGTCAGATTCTAGATACTGAGATTTTGGTTAAATATATATAGCCTTTTGAGAATCGATTCTCCACATACGTGCATGATCTATGGACATTCACAAAGCATCTATTGTCAGTTTGACACTTGTCAGTTTGTCACTGCAAGTATTTATGTTCATCTCTCTATTGCCATCCAGAGCTAAAACCTAAGTAGGCATATAACAGCAAGTTGCATTCAGATTCTAGCTAGATGCTAAGATTTGGTGAAATTTATATATAGCCTTTTGAGAATTGATTCTCCACATACGTGCATGGTCTATAGATATTCACAAAGCATCTATTGTTAGTTTGTCACTGACCTTAGCTTGTGATATATATATATATATATATATATATATATATATATATATATATATATATATATATATATATATATATATATATATGTATGTATGTATGTATGTATGTATGTATGCTTCATTGATATCTTATGTATTCCCTTCACTATCTTGTGCTAGATTTGTGATGGAATCTACAACCAAAGTAGCAATGCAAGTGTAAGCAATACATCTCCTGCTTTGCCGGTGCCACAACCATAACCACCTTCCACTACTACAAATGATCCAGTTGCTGGTACATTGGTGCCAATGAATGAAGTTGATTTGACTTGTGAGACTGGTGCCGAGACTGACATTCATGCTCCTGCTGGGAAGAGAGCAAAGAAGTGCAGCTCTGATGTTTGGGAGCACTACACAAAATATGAGAAAAAGGAGAAATGATCAGATGGCAAGATGATTACAGAGTATTGAGCTAAATGCAACAAGGCAGCTACGAATCTCGTTGTGAGAGTTCGAGAGGCACATTAGTCTTTTGGAATCACTTGGCTAACAAGCACCAAATCAAGGGAGGCCAGCAACTTCTAAAATTGATGAAGAGTGGAGAACAATAGTACTGCATCTATTGAGACTTATAGGTACGATGAGGCTGACAGTTTGAAAAAAATTATATTTGGCAATTATCATGCATGAATATCCCTTTAATATTGTTGAGCACGAGTACTTTGTGGAGTTTATCAAATCATTGCGCCCTAGTTTTTCAATTAAGATCCGCATTACTGCCAGAAAAGATATATTGAATATCTTTGTAGAGGAAAAGAAGAAGTTGTATGATTACTTCAAAACACTTGCATGTCACTTTAGTACAACTATGGACATATGGACATCAAACCAAAATAAAGGTTACATGTGCATCACTGTACATTGGATAGATGACAATTGGAATATGCAGAAAAGAATTGTTAAGTTTATGCATGTAGAAGGACACCATTTGGGAAGAAACTTGTGCGCACAATTTTATGATAGTGTAGTTGACTGGAATCTTGATAGGAGATTGCTTGCCCTTACTTTAGACAATGCATCGGCCAATGATGTATGTGCTAAGGGAGTAGTACTAAAACTCAATAAGTCATCTCCCTTGATCTGTGATGGTATCTTTTTCCATGTGAGATGCTTGAATCATATTTTAAACCTTGTTGTCCAAGATGGTTTGAAGCAAATTGCACAAACTATTGCAAATATCAGAAATACAATTGCAATTGTGTAGAACTCTCCATTGCAGTATGAGGAATTTATGAAGTGTGCATCAGAATGTGACTTATATGTGACAAATAGTCTCCCCTTGGATGTTTCGACAAGGTGGAACCCCATATATCTCATGTTGAAGCAAGCTATTTACTATAGGCATGCTTTTCCTTCGACACAAAAGCAAATATGTGAGATGCGCACCGACTGCTAAAAATTGGACTATGGCAAAATCTATATCTACATATTTGAAAAGATTTTATGATGCTATTGAGATCTTCTCCGGCACTAAATATCCAGCAACAAATCTATTTTTCAATACTTTTTGCAAGATTAAGCTTGCCATTGCAGACTGGTGTGATAGCCCTGATCTTATTATATCTACTATGGCTCATTCCATGAAAATTAAGTATGATAAGTATTGAGAGAAGTCCAACATGGCTCTAGCCGTAGCATGTTTTCTTGATCCTAGATACAAGACAAAGCCGATACATTATTTTGCAGATAAGATTTACCATGACAATGCTCTAGAAGAAGTTGATAAATTCAGGACTGTTATTAACCAGTTCTTCCATGCTTATGTGTCCAGTCCGCTTGTAACTTCAAAGAAGACAGCAACTACAAATGTGCAAATATTTGATTCTCAACCGTTAGACCAAGAGGTTGACGATGAGGAGAGTGGTTATGATCTTGATGCAGATCTTGAAAGGTTCTTGCTTGGCAGTAGTGTTGCAGATCAAGGTACCAAAATTAAGTTGAAAGTGTACATGGAACAACCACTAGTGGAATGAAAAACAAAAGGAAAAATCTTATTTGATGTTTTGTCATGGTGGAAGCTCAAGCAACCTGAGCTCCCTATTCTCTCCCCGACTAGCTCGTGATGTCTTATCTATTCAAGTGTCGACTATCGCTTCGGAGTCAGCTTTTAGTGCTGGTGGATGTGTTGTTGATCCATTTCGTAGTTGCCTTGATCCTGAAGTCGTGCAAGCTTTGATTTGTACCAAAGATTAGACTAGAACATGTCGAAAAGGTAATATTGAGTTCTACAGTCGGTGATTTATGTGTAGTATGTGAGGAAATATTTGAGCATAATTAATCTTTTGACATGAAGGTGGAGATATTGGTGGATCTATCCTCGCTGAGATGGATATGGAGGGCCTTGAGCGATGCTTCGCAAACTTGGCAACGATTTGCTGTTTTCTATAACCCAACTACTAGCTATCTGGCTTACTTTAATGTCACATTGATACATGATACTCATTAAATTACAACTTGTAGTTGCCGGAGCACGAGGATATGTATAATTTGGAGGAGGATGTGTTGGAGGACATGGATGAATGACCAATCATTAGGTAAATCTCCAAGCTTTTAAACTTGACTTGTTAATTTTAACCATTCCAGTACAAATTTGATAACTCAAATACTTCCTTCTTTAAAACTTGAAGCCCCAGAAGTGAATTTGTCCCAAATTTCAACCCCAGCTTAGCTGTTGTAAAACTTTAGTGAATATTTCGTTTTTCGGTCATTCTGGAATAAGGTTTCAGTCTAGCTGTCTAGGTACCATGGTCCTTCCGGGTTCTTAGAAAGCTCTTGTTATTGTGCTATCCTATGGGAGGTTATCTCATTGCCTGCACTGTTATATATAAATCATATAATTTCGTACTCTTTTATCATTTTTAATTGCATGTATTTGAGGCTGCAGTCTTGCACGCACTCTATTAGCCTAACTTCTCATTGTCTTTCCTATGTAGTTATGCAGTTCAATGCCCAGCATCCTAGAGGACCTGGTATCTCTTCCATTGGTATGGCTTTGCCCGGATTTGTGGCTCCTCAAGGACCTCAACAACTCAGTGGCAATTGTGAAAATGGATATTTAATGAATTAAGTGTACTGGTATGCATATTTTTTTTGAGACATGGTATCTGGGATTCTTGGTATTATTTAACTATGTATGTCATGAATGAACTAGCACTACTACAAAAAGGCTAATACTAGACGCCTCAGCATTGGAACCGTCTATGTTATACTTATCACAAATGGTTCCAAAGTAACCGTCTGTGATAGGCCACTATCACAGACGGTTCTTAATACGAACCGTCTGTGGTAAGCGCATTCATCACAGACGGTTATTTCTAACGTAGAACTGTCTATGATAAATACTTTGCATATAGAGACCGTGCATGGAGAACCTGGGCACGGCCTCTATGTGCGCAATTAATTACTAAAACGAGTTGCCTAGTAATAAACGGACGATAAAAGGACCATATATTGTTTACATCACAGACGGTTCAACAAAAGAACCGTCTGTGATATGGGGTTCCTAGATTAGGCTATTGAATAGAGTACCTAAGCTAGGTTTGAATTTATTTGAGTATTAGCACCTCCCAGGAACCTCCTTGAATTATTTTAGGAATTTAGGAATTTTTTTGCTATTTTATAGAGCCTGGGTCTGTTCGGACCGTCCGATTTGAATCGGACCGTCCAAACAGACCGAGCTATTCAGACGGTCCGAACAGACCTGGGCTCTATAAAATTACAAAAAATAGCAAAAAAAATCCTAAAATAATTCATGGAGATTCCTAGGATGTGCTAATACTCAAATAAAATTTGAAATCTCGATGTTCAAGTGTTATGAGCGTAAACTAAATTCAAACAGCCTAAGCGAGGAACCCTATATCACAGACGATTCTATTATGGAACCGTCTGTGATTATGACGTATCACAGATGGTTCTATTATTGAACCGTCTGTGATTATGACCATATCACAGACGGTTCTATTATGGAACCGTCTGTGATATCCCTTTATTAGGCGGGAACCGCTAGGGTTTGCGCCCTTACTCGTCACTCGCCTTTACTCTCGCCCGTTCACCTCCCTAGCACCCTTAGCCCCTTACTCTCGCTTGTTCACCTCCCCACCTGAGCGCCGCCGCCGCTGCCGATGCCAACATCGACGACGCCGCCCGAAGCCTCCTCCCCGATGCCTCCTCCTCCACACCAGAGCCACGCCGCTCGGCCTCCCCCTCCTCCCCCACCGCCATCTGAAGCCACCTCCTAAGGTACTTCTTAGCACGTTTGTTTGGATTTTGTGGGCTTAATATTGCTCTGTGATTGAAATGGTCTAATTTTGAAATTGGTAGAATTACTAGTTCAATTTTGAGTTCTACAAGATTGCTTGTTGTTGTCAAAGTAATCACCAGTTTGCCTGCTGTTGTCAAATTGTATTTAGAACTTCCAGTACTTCTGTAGTTGTTTGAAGTAATAAATCAGCGAGTCTTGTTATAGTCTTATGTGGATTGCAGTAGCGGATATTGATGATTCTTGGTGATCTATGGTTGACAGAAAGTATTAGTTTGAACTTCTTATACATGTGATTGTTTTGTCAGACTAGTTAAGCATTGGACAGAGCTCAAAATTTGAAGACTAAAGGGTTGAGATAGCAAAGTTTAATTCATTTGTATCTCGCCTTCTGAGAGCACTCAATATCGTCAATTATCTAAGCTTTATGCTGATTTCCTACATATACATGTCGTATATGTTTTGCTTTTCATTCAGCTTAAATGTCGTGGAGGATTTACATTTGTATTCCTTATCTGTATATGGTATCCTTATGAAGTTTTACATATTTCTCATCCATTGCATGTACTGGTGGCTTCTGAGCTTCAATATGATCTCCTTTGTTCATTTGTGTTTTATATATTGGAGACTTCCTTGTGTAGTACGTGCTATATACTGTATATGCTTGATACTATTTGTTTATATAGTTAATTGGTTGGGTAATTTCTATTTTTTCTATATAAAATATGTTTCGAATGGAAATTATCTTCGAAAATACTAGTGGATATAAACTTGCAATACATATTATTTAAACTCTCAACGTTTTGAATTCTAAAATTTTAGTTTGTTGCGTATGTAACTTGTATAGATAGCAAGTAAGCGAGATGACGTCCGCACCGTCTTCGTTGCCTTCATCGACGTCATCGAATGCGTCTAGATCTCGGAACAAAGTGGTACGTACGCGAGATGACAGAGGAGCATCGAAAATGCCTACGGGCCGAATGACCATCACGGAGGTCAGTGACAGTGGGGTCCTTGTGGCTCCCAAGAAAGCGGCGGCGAGATTTGAGACCATCTGCGGGATACTTGAAAGGGAACGGATCCCCATCACCACACTAAGCTGGGACACTCTGTCGAAAGATTAGAGAGGCGAGCCGTGGATAGAAATTTCAAAATTGTTCACTATCCCAGAAGCAGACTAGGCACGCGTTCAACGGCAGGCGTTGCTCACGATGGGACACGCATGGAGGACCTTCAAGAGCACGCTTGTCACGAAGTACGTGAACATGGGTCGGACTCCCTTTATGAAGTATAAATTCTTATCGCGGGATATATGGGACGCTTTTGTGCAGATGAAGACAACAGGCGAATTTCAGAAGCAAAGTGCGGTGCACAAGGCTCTCCAAGCACAAAACACTCACCCCACAAACTCGGCACCGCTAGGTACGCGGGTAAAAGGTACGCAATGGGTGGCGGAGGACGAGAACGCAATAGGGCCATTTGCTGAGATCACAAACGAGCGCGCTCGAACCTGGTTAAGAGGGAGGGTATCAGCCACGTCTTCGGGCAGCATCTCTTTCACAAACCCGGTAGACTAGGAAGTGTCCTAACATCTGGTAAGATATGTCGAAGTACCTAGTTGTTAATAAGTCCATAACTTCATAATGTCTATAATAACATGATGACCTCTTGCAACAAGCATTGACTTTCGCATGTTCCGAAGGCTCCTCTGAAACAGACAGGGAGAAGGATATACTATCTACGGCCCTAGGAAACAAGGAGCACCCGGGTCATACACGAGGTATTGGGGTTTACGTACCTTGGTGGGAGGGGTTTACATACCTTGGTGGGATGGATTCACAGACGACTACTACACGTATAAGAGTAGGAAGAGATCCAAGGCCGAGCATGACGATCGGTTGGAACAGGTGCTTACTGCAAGATTTCAAGGACCGCTAACAAGATTACAGGATCAAGTTAATCAACTCCTCAAGATGACACAAGTCGCCCTCGCTATTTTGGGATCCAGTCCTTCTCAACATCAGAGTAGTGTCGCGTCCACACAAAATTCTGAACATAACAACGTCCAATTTCCTATCGAAGACATCAAGGTAATGTATATATCTGGAATGCTCCAAAGATAGACCTATAAAACACCTTAGCTAATTGTGTATCGTTTTGTAGGAGACGACGCCATGCACGCTCCAAGTGAGGATGGTTGGGTCCACGTCTATTGAGGCTAGGCGGGGGATGGCGTATCCATGCTAGAAAGGGACAGTGCAGCACAGTGCCTAGGGGTGTTCGTTCGGTTTTGTTTTGGTATTTTTGGTTCGGTATATACGGTAAATACGGTATTGTTAGTTTGGTAAATACAGTATTTTTAATAATACGGTTCGGTTTCAGTAAATCCCAAATTATTTCAGTACGATATCGGTAAATACCATATTTACCAAAGTTGACGCAAATTGCAAACGAGTAACGACATTGAGGCAAGCCTTGCGATAGCACCACGACAGTATCATCCTGTTGCTGTCTTGCTGAATGTTGGTGACTTGGTGTTGGCTTTGCTGACTTGTTGTGCATGCAATGCAAGTGCATGCAGCAGCCAGCATGCACAATTGCACTTGCGCATGCACTCATACCATCTAATGAGCATGATACGGCACCAACCCAACCCCTTTACTTAATTCGGTCACCACAAGCCTAGTATACGGTCAAAGGAGAAAGGAGCAGGATTGTAGGAAGGCCACCTACCTGCCCAGGATGGCAGGAGCAATTCACGTGGGCCCACATGGGATCGCTAGACGCATCAGAACCAACACTGCAGTGGGCTGTCTATCTGGTGATGGGCCGAGCGGTGAGCGCAGAGCGTCCGAGCCAAAGCTACGTGTGTAGTGGTTACGAGTTAATGACTTCGGTTTGTTTGATTTTTTTGGTTTTCAGTCGGTTTTTACCGAAAAAACCGAACTCCCAAAAAACCTGATTTCTGTATCCCGTACCGAATACCGGTCAAACCGAGTTGACCGGTACGGTTCGGTATTTTCGGTACAGTGTGAAAATAAACAGCCCTAATGATGCCTAGGTGGCGTAGGGTTACGCTAGGGTCCAGGTGGACATGATACATGACAATTTTAGGGTCGTCCCGCTAGAGATTTGCCCGAACGAAGACATCAAAACACTAGAGGATGTCGTGTACTCTTTTATCCAATGGCCTAAGAAAGACATCGTCCTAGACCCTGCAGTGCCACCTCAACCTTCGATTCAGAAGGCCTCTCTAACAGGACTCTTGATGACTCCACCTCAACCATCTCGACACGACCATGCCTCTCAAACAGGACCCTCGACGACTCCACCTCAACCTTTACTTCAGAAGCCTGCTTCATCGGTTCCGTAGAGAAGATGCCGAATGAACAAGAAAAACGTGTCGTCGTATCGGTTCCTAAGTCGTCTCACAGGAAGACACATAGCGGCCAAGTCGTTCAGGCAAAATCGAAATCGCAGAACGTTAAGGCGCCTCCCAAGCCCGGGAAATACTCCCTCGGAAGTCCGTTGGCCATCGACACAATATCAGCCCGCGCTGGAATAAGTTGACAGTCTTTGCACGCCTGGTACATGCGGAAGACCAAAGAGAAGGGGTGCGATACAAGAATCATTGTCAGATACACGAAGGAGCATTTCTTCCACGAACTAGCCCCCTTCATCGTGGGCTTCGACGACTTATTCGACCTATTCAACCTCAAAGCCCTTGATGCCTCACTTCTACGATGCTAGACATTGTAAGTGTGTACAATTAAGTTCTACATTCACGTAATACCAATTAATATAACAACCCATTGCTTATGTATAGATACATCATAAAAATACCCAACATTGAAAGAACCGGTGGGTTTCCTCGACCCACACGTGGTCTCTGAGCAAACCATCATGGCAGACGCATCCTACGTTATGAAATACATAACGACAGGATTGCTTGCTCAAGATGATAAGGACTACATAATGGTGCCCTACAATCAGAAGTAAGTGCTTCACTACTTGCTATACTAATTTTATTTATACTTTATACACAACACAAACTTAGGTTTAATGACTATAGCGACATACATGAGTAGGTACCACTGGATCCTTTTAGTCATTATACCAAAGAGAAACAAGATAATATACCTTGATTCCCTACTCAACAAAACCCACGACTTCACCATTGTGCAAGGAATACTCGACAGGTATGCTCATTTCCTCCATACATAACTCTATTATAGTCTTCCTTCGTTTGAAATGGCCGAGGATAACTTTTTGGAAACATGTAGGTTGTTCATCGCCTATGTTGCCGAGAGAGGGGCATACAAGGGATCGAGCGCCACACTGCAACACAGGACACGATTTTTGGTACGCGTTACAACACAATAATCCTATATCATACTTCGTAATAATACGTCTCAAACTAACTGTACCTATATATGTAATTCTATTTTTGCAGTATCGTCAGCAAAAATAAGAACAATGTGCATTCTACGTTTGCCATCATATGTAGCAAATCATGAGTTCTAACTTGAAGGATCCTGAGGTTTGTCAATCTCACAATAATTATTTCCTAATTATAAATTTAAATATATATGATTACTACTTTGCTCCTGCTAGCGATAGGGCTTGAACATAGATTTAGATGCACTCGTTATGAGAAAGATCTCGGAGGTTCAAGGGAAGCTCTGCGGCTTCATCAAGACACAAATCATTAACACCGACGGAGAGTTTCACTTCATCGACAATGCTGAATTACCTTCAAACAATTGATTCAATTGTAATTCACTTTGAGTAGTTGTAATTCAATTATAACTCTAGCGACAATACTTGATACATAATTCTTTTGTAATTGATTTTGAGTTATCAACAATTGATTCATCTGTGATGTATCTATTTTCTGCCTGTATGTTGTTTTCAGAGGGTATGGTTAGTAATTCCTGAGGCTAGCCGAAAATTAAAAAAATTAGTTATGTTTAAAGAACTATCACAGACGGTTTTATTGTTAAATCGTCTGTGAAGGGATACTATCACAAACGGTTTCCACTACCAACCGTCTGTGATATGTGTATATCACAGACGGTTCTATTTACGGGCCGTCTGTGATATCTGTTACGTCACAGACGGTCCGTAAATAGAACCGTTTGTGATATACGTATATCACATACGGTTGGTAAATAGAACTATCTGTGATATACACATATCACAAATGGTTCATAAATAGAACCGTCTGTGTTGTACCTTATAACAGACGGCTCAAAAAACTGTCTGCGATAACGCCTGTTATCACAGACGTGAAAATTCAGACGGTTCGAAAATCGTCTATGATAACGGTTTCAATCTGTCTGTGATGACGTATTCTGTAGTAGTGTAGGTGTGATCAGTAAGTGTGAACTAAGTTTAATGTATGTGATGAACTAAGTGTGAATGTATGATGACTTGTGACTTTGTGAGTTATGACCTAAATGTGGTAAACTAAGTGTTATGCTTGTGATGAGCTAATTAATGCAGCTTGCTAGCTGAAAATATAAATAATTCATGAATGTTTGCATTAAATTAACTATTTTTGTTCATTTCTGGCATACAATTTAAGGGGTTTTCATGTTCCGAAAAATACCCGTGATCATATTAATTTCGATTAGTATTCACTCCGTATTTGTATTCGATATTATCCGTATCCATATTCGTATCCAGGGTATTCGTATCCGCATCTGCATCTGGGAAAAAAATGAAAACAAATATGGCAGAGCCATTATCTGTCCGTATTCGATCTATTTTCACCCCTAGCTGCATCATTATTCCAAAACATACTGCTGCTGGTGGTCTGTAAAAATCAGTAGAAGTTTACTTCTGGAGAAAATTAGTACATATCTGAAGAATATTTTGTAGTATAGTATCTTTCTTTTTATCCTTTGTTGCTACATACAAGTCTAATTGAATGATATTACATTGAACTGTGTCATTTGTTTTGTTAAAAGGTACCATCAAGGAAGACATTGTTCACATATGTGGACAAAAGCGGGTGAAAATAAGCTCAGCTTTCTTTTAACACACCCTTTTGGGCATGAGCAGTTGCATCATCTATGCCATCAATCTATATTGTGCATATATTGGCATCCCTGCTATCTATCCACTACTAGAGAGCGGACCAATCAAGGGTTAAAAACCGTCAAGAAAATGGGTAAAACCGTCATGATTTTTTCCTGATAGGTAACTGTCAGACAATATGTGTCAGAAGTAGAGTGCCGTGAAAATTCAATTTGTCTGACGGTCATCCAACAGGAAACAATTTACTAGCAAAAATCCTGACGGTTACCGACATGAAAATCCACTATCGTTCGATTTGGGCTAGACCTATTTCTTGACGGTTTCCCGATAGGAAAATGTTTTCCCCTGTCGGGATTGGTTACACCATCAGGGAAAAGGAAAATTATATTAAAAAAACATCACATTGTACCATAAAATTCAACCACATATATATAAAAACTTAATTCGGTTTCATTAATACATCATCTAAGATTAGCACAACATAAAACATACAAAGGCTCATCTAACATTAACTCCATAATTCTCGTGGATATATATTTTCTACAGCAAGCTTTGTCTCATGGTACTTCGATAGGAAGAATTGATTATTTGCCATAGCAAAAGGGTGAATTTTATGATTTGTCATTGCATGTGAGTATGACATGTGGGTCCTGGGATCACATGTCATACTCACATCAGTGACAAATAATCAATTATGCATATTTGGTAGTGGCAAATAATAATGCAGCAAGTAGCCAAGTGCTAAATATGGAAAAGTAAAGTTTTACGTATATAGTGATCAAAACAGCACCACTTGAACTAGAGTGATAGATCAGTTCATCCAGGGAATATTCTGAGTAGCCTCAATATTAGAATTTTAGAAGCAATTGAACTAGAGTGACATATTAGTACAAGGATTCCTAGCACCATAAACTATTTTGCTCTATGACAAGGTGGTGACCCTTAGCTATACATCTAGGGACTGATTACAGGGCACAATTATAATTCCATTTATATGTGGGTATACCACCTACTCCCTGTCGTAATCAGCATTTCACAAGACAAGTAAAACCAAAACCTACACATGATAGTATTTGGCTATTCTTTTACTTTCTTGACATGAATAGATCTACATGTATTCACTAATACCATGGCAATGAAACATTATCACCGGTTTAAACTAGCGTAGTTAAAATAACATAATAGTTTATATTAATTGCATAATTCGTAATGTAAATTTTACCTTTTGTATAACTACAGGTGATAAGAAAAGCATTAGCTCAATGTGCATACATATTTTACCTTTTATCCTGAAACAACTTAAGGTTGAACATACAACATAAGGAAAAGGCAGAAATGAGATTCCAAAATTCTCTAATCAATCAATACAAGTGGTACATCATCATGCATTATAAAATGTTAAGCAATGAGATTATGAAAACTAACCTGATGTGCATTCACCAAAACTGCATCGATTGCACCCGCCTCCTCCAAAGCTGACTCTTTTTCTTGCATAACCACACCTCCATCTTCCTGATATAACACCCATAAATACATTTTAAACAACCCTGCTGATGCAATGCATCCACTTTAGCTACACTCCCTATTAATAGTAGAATTCTAAAACAGATGCATAGCTTGGTTTAGAAACAAAGATGCATAGCAAGTACAAGAAAAAAAAGTAGAAGTCAATTTAGTATTTCTGACAGATACATTCCTAATAAATTGGTCTGCCCATTATCCAACAAACAAGATATGCGAACAACAACACAAACTTACCCCTGCTAGACTAGGCATTTCATATCAACTGAGAATTAGATGTCAATATCACATAATTGCAATTCATTGTCTTATAAGATTGTCGTATCACTAACTTATTCATACATGAACAAATATCTCTCTCTTAGAACCACGGGAAAAGTGAGTATCTACAAATCAAAATTGAGACAATTAGATATATGAAAGGTACCTGAGATAGGCTTGTTCTACGAGTTTCATCCTTCCACTCTTGTGCTGCTATATAACCTTTTGTTTCCAGCAACAAAATGTTGTCGACAAACAAAAGATAAGTTTTATCAACGATCAACACTAAGAACACAAACACTCAGTGAGTGAGAGGGAGAGAGAGATGCACACATACAAAGCTAGTCCAATCTAGGACAACACCAACTAGCAACGTAAGTTGAACTAGATGTTACTGCTTATGAAGAGCTTGTTTAAACTGAGAGAGAGGCACAACAAGCAATTCATGCATAAATAATACGTCTAGAAACTTTCAGAAAATACGCATGTCTCCATGATCCCAAGCAAAAACCATATACCTCACTGCATCACTTGAATGGGGGTCGAGGGCATCTACCTTTGCCGTCACAATGCTCATAGGTGCTCGCTGGCGGTGCCAGCAAGTCTCTAGTCCACACCTACACCACTCGATACACCAACGCTGTACGCTTATGAGAACGGCAACGAGGAGAACTTTGACGATGTCCTTGACTAATGGGAAGCCAAATCGGCTCGGAGGCAACTGGATCTGGCTCGGTGGAGGTGGCAGAGAGCTAGATCCATGTCGACCTCAGCCACATTCAAATTTGGTGGTGAGGCAGTAGTGGGGGATGCGGTGGAGAGGAGGCGTCCAACGAATGGGGAGGAGAAGCGACGGCAAACAGATTTGGTGGGGAGGTGGCGGCAGGCAGATGTGGTAGGGAGGAGGCGGCCGGCGGATGGGAAGGGGAGGCAGGGATGCTGTGGGGAGGAGGCGGACGGAGGGGGGCGCGGCGGCGGGCGGATGGGGAGAGGAGGCGGTGGTGGGTAGATTTGGCGGGGAGGTGGCAGCCGGCGTGGGATGCGACACGGAAGAGGTGGCCAACGAATGGGGAGGGGGTGGATGGCGAGAGGAGATGACTAGCAGATTTGGTGGGGAGGTGGGGAGGAGGCGGGGTGGGAGAACGCGGTGGGGAGACGACGGGGGTGGTGGATTGGGTTGATCTGGGGAGAACGAAGGGAGACTTCAGTTTTCAGGGTTATTTCACTACTGTCGGATAACTTCGAACCGACACAAAAAAAATATCTTTTCCCTGGTGGAATTATGAACCCATCACAAAAAAATGTTATTTCCCCACGGCTGGATGCGGAACCGTCAGGAAAATTACAAACTGTCACGAAAGATCGCGATTCTGGTCGATTCATGAGCTGATGCAAAGATTATCTACATTCCTCTAGGTATTGTGTATTTGATTATAATAATATACGGGATGCAACTTATTCTACGGCTGCATGCATTACAATTTATGGTTGTCTTGCATTGTTACACGGATGCCTGCAATGAACTTCCCATTTTTTTAACCGGCTAGGATGAATCGGAATTGGATAGTTGATCAAATCTGTTGCTCTATGGTCATCGAAATTTAGTCGTTGGTTACCTTCAGGTTGCCATTCAATCGGTAGCATAGAAACTTTCTTCAATTGCTTGATATAGACAGTTGTGGCAACGCGCGTCGGTGACTTGGTATTTTTTTTAGATAATGGAAGTGCAATTCTTGGTCTCTGCATCAACTAGGGATGCACACAGTCATTACACCACCATCAGCTAAAAGCTTAAAACAAAAAACAGTCAAAAGCCAACAATGACAAACAAATTATCATACAAAAGCTAGCCTAAAAAAAAGACCACCCTAGCCCCACCTCTGGGGCTAGTCAGGAGATCGTCCACACGCGAACAGCAGCTGCGCAACAAAGAGGTGATGATGGGCCAGTCTTCGTAGCAACGCCTCCAAGAAGGGATACGACTCACGTTGTCATCGCCGGATCCAAGCAGCGAAGGTCAGATCAGGAGTTTTCACTCCAGTGCTCAGGTACCGGTTCTCCAAAGCAATGCCTTCAAGAAGGTAAAGCCGCTCAGGTCGACGTCATTGTCGGATCCAACCAACGAAGGCTAGATCAAAAGTGTTCATCCCGGATTGAAGGTACCAGCGCTCCAAGACCACGCCACAGCACGACCTCATCACTGGATCCAACCAATAAAAGCCAGATCACCAAGACGACGTTCGCAACATCTCCAATGGCCAATCGCCGCCAGCACCAAAGGAAGGCGACATCCACCGCAGCCCATGTGTCGACCGGTTAAAAGCCGTCCACGGGGGAGGAGTCGAGCGCCACACAAGTCATCGCCACCGAGCAGTTGCGATCTCTACCAACTGCGTCAAATCTGGATCTGCACCGCGCCACCTCCATCGTCATGCCATCAACGAAGCCGCGCCGCCGAAAAAAGCTGACGGAGAAGGCCCCCGGCTCGCCACGTCCGAAGACGAACCGGCGGAGAAGGGCCCTAGATCCAACCCCAACGAATGTCCACACCATTGGAAATCGGCGGACAGATATCGGGCGTCGGGAGCGCGATGCAGATCAGGCACCACCACTGAGGAGAAGAAGCCCCGCCGCTGCCGCTGGTCGGCCGGCGGCCGCCGACGGCGGCGGCGAGGAGGAAGGGAGGAGGAGAGGGAGGCTTGTTTGGTGGTGGCTAGGGTTTTTAGGAGGAAGTACGGCGCAGAGGAAATGTTCACCACCCAAGATAAGATAGTTTTCCGGTGACTCGGTATAGGTTGTCTATTTTGTTCAACCATCTGTGCATGCACTTCCTGTCCTGGTCTGTGAAAATCAATGATCTGTGAATCTAAAGGCATTTCATCTCGCTCTGAAACTATATGTGATCTCGGATTCCTTCAAGACACAACATGTCAAGGCATCTCTGTTCATTCGTATCTCACTTTGATTTCATATAACATTAGGTCGTTTTCCATTATATTTTTTTAGGGCTAGAACTTTGCCTGGACTACATCAAAGAAAGAAATGGGGCCTAAGCCCCCTCGCGAGCATGTGCGCCGAGCGAGGCTCGAGCGCAAGCGGACTGGCACCCTTCTGTGCCCTTTTGCCAACTGAGCTGAGCTCAGTTCTCTCGTTTTTCAATTATAGTGCTTCAACTATTAACTGTAAAGTAAAGATTATTTTGTATAGAAATTCATGAAGTCACTAACACATTCTTGCATTGCATTGCTAAGTAAAGAGTGTGTCATATGCAGGCTCTCTATGATTATTTCGGAGTGGAATTACCTTGAGTGGAGCAACCTGATCATCACTCACAAGAACAGGTACATGTCTGCCTTCTCAAACTCGAACTGTGTTTGCTCAACAGATCTGTGTAAATATATACGAAAGGGATACCAGTTTAGTACCTTCTACATGAAAGAATCATGGCGATCTGATAGGAAACCCCACTAGTTTTTTTTGTAATGCAGAGATAAACATTTTATTTTATTTTATCAACACTGTGAGCTTTGAGAATATCTAATTATGCTCCATATCTTGCTCCTCCTACAGAAGAAAGGAAGCAAGAAAAGAGAGATTTATAGATGCCGTACTGAGCTTGGATGGAGTGAGTCTATTGAAGCTTGAACTTGGATGTTTGTGGTTATGAGTGGACGGATGTATTTCAATGGAAGCTTTAATGTCGATGCATGTGTCATATTGGATGCATTCATGTGTGCTTATGGTGTAGTATGTAATGTGTGGATGAGTTTGAATGAAGATGCTCTAATAGGTAGAAAAAGAGTTGAATCTGTGTGATTTTCTTTTTTCCTGTTCACGGTTTTTCCTATATGGACAACTATTATTGTATTTTTTTTTTTTGTGTATGCTTTCCTTTTCCGGGACTAACCGTTAGGAATTGAATTCTTGACGGGTTTTCCTGACGCCTACCCGACAGGGATTAGGGTCTCCGAAATCTGCTTTTCCTGTCGGTGGACATCAGGAAAAGCCATCGGGGACTGTTTTTCCCCGTCGGTTAACTGTCAGTCAAATGGAATTTTCACGTGCTCAATCCCCTCACGGGTATTTTCTGACAGTTTACCGACATGAAAATAATTCTTAGCAGCTATCCCTATTTTCTCGATGGTTTTTAACCTTCGCGAAAGGTCCCCAGTCTGTTAACCAAGGTGACGCACTAAGAGCATGTACAATGGTATAGACGATTGTTGTCTGTAATACTCTCCATGTCATCTATAGATAAAATTAAAGACAACTCATACAATATGTTGTTTTTAAGTTATGTATATATGACACCACAAACTGTACAGACAACATGGATACAACAATGAAATAGCCGTCTATAAAGGACTTATAGACTGTCTGTTGCATGCCAGACAGCTTTATTCTCTCTCATCCACATCATTAAAAATCTTACGTGACAAAGATTGTAGATTGCTGATGTCACTCCACTGTACATGCCTAATCTGGGTCGTCTGCTATGGTGTCCAACGCAAAGCGTTTCTTCTTCGTTTCTATTAGGGAAGTAGGCCCCAATCATTGTTAAGAGGAGAGTTACTTATTTTGTTTTGGAGAGCAATTTTGGTGTCAAAGGAAGAGAATGGTGGGACCCGAATTAACATCTGATGCAGCTCTAAGGGATGGACGTGCCCTTGGGAAGAAATTTTTTCCACCCTTGCTCGTCCCAATCCCAGCGAGCAAACTTGGATCAAACGTTACGCCTCATGCTCCCAGTACTAGGAAGTAGGAAACCATCATATTTCAGCATAGGAAGGACCTATGATGAATTGTAGCTGAAATATCAACTCATGACTACATATCCCTATCTTGTGGCTGGTGACCATGGTTCGAGTTCCATTAACTACATGTTACGTTGTTTTTTTTTTTGATTTTCCGAGTTGTGATCTCGTGACCTCTCGGTTGTCGAGACTTAAAGATCGTGCGGAAACACGCGAGCCGAGATGATCTATCAAAGTTTGGCTCGCGAGGAGAGAAAAGATCATCGCAACCTGCAGATGGACGGATCGATATCCTCCACATGAACAAAAGATCAAACCAGCGGCGGACCAGGACTGAAATTTAGATAATGCTAATGGGACGCTGTCGTTTGCATGCGCCGTCGCATACCTACCTAATTACCAGCGCTGCCTACCTGCCCTGCCGGCTGTCGAGCTACACATAAGCTTGTGCCATGCAGCGCTGCCCGGTTGCCGCCGCACCTCATGCCTGCGCGAGCCACCCAGCATTGCCCAAGCCCATGCCCGCACGCTGACTGCGGCGTTAGTCGCGAGGGTTCGCCATGATGGGGATTTTGAATTGCTTAGAGGTTGGAGTGGGAAGAAGGAGCAGAGTCAAAGTGAGATAGATGAGTTTGATGGGCTTAGCTAGCTCGCCGAGAATAACAACGACTAGTAGTTGGCTTGGCGCAGCCCATACAACGTAATTTCAGCCCAAATTATTTTCTTATTCTTTTTCTACCCCAGAGAAGCTAAGCTTCAAACCATAACGCCAGATGGATAAAGATGCTAAGGGATGCTTATGGTCCAGCCGATCGTAGGAGGTGCTCTGTCCCCCGCCTCTGTTGGGTCCACCACAGGGCCAAACCAAATGGAAAATGGACCGATCACCGGGCGGCCGCCTTGCAACCCAATACAAGCACCTAGCCAAAATCTATCCAGATTGTCCAGTTCGTTAACCCAACTAATCGCGCGCGTGGCGCTGCAGCTAGCCTGGTGTGGAATAGTCAGAGGAATATACGTAGCTCGAGGAGATCTCCTCCGTCTTTTCGGCGTCCCACGTACGTACACCTACCGGATCTGCATGTATGTATGTATTCTTCTATGCTGCCGTCCGTACACCCACTTGTGATGCTGACGGCCCTGGCATCTTTCCGTGAGGAAAAAACGATTCAATTGTCTGAAATTTTCTTATCTTTTAGCGGTCTGCATCCCAATTTTAGCGAATCATTTTTTTTTCTCACGTTAGCTTGTATCGGCCTCGCTGCATGCATTACAGTAAATTTTGAACAATGGCATCTCATCACTTGAAACTCCGTATCTTTTTTAGGATTGTCTATTCGTAAGGTGACTGAAATTTTATTAAATATAAGTCACATGTTTTATTCATTGAATCAATATCCAATTATATGACACATCAATCTCCACACAAATGCAATGATCACAACAATTAATTTAAACTTAAGAAAATTTCATACAACTTACATGTAACAAATCCGTTCTTTTTTTCGTGCACGGTTAAGCTAGACCGGCCAGAACAGAACAGGGGCGGGCTATGCATGCGCACGGTCAGCTTCAGGGGGGCACATCGATCCATCAGCGTCACGCTGGGGAATGGGAGGTTTGAGCTAACCATCCGTCACGCGTGCGCGCATTAACCTTAAGCTAGCTTAATTAAGGGACCCCATAGCTTGATCGTATACACGCATGCACGATGGGTATTGAAAATGGATCAATACGTCTTGGATTTAGCGTTTGGAAGCGCTCAGGTTAATCCAAAGTATGTTGTTTCGTGGAGTGCAGACAAACAACATGTAGTTTTCTGATAGTTACGGCAAAATAGGTGTAGTTTTGCGAAACACGTGTTCTCTCTCTCTCTTAACAGAATTGCTAAAAAATAGTCGAATATTTTTTGAGGTAAAACAGTCGAATTTCTAACCTTTGATGCCTTGCGTGGAGATTCGTGCTCGGCCAGCAACGTCGTCTTCTCCGGTGGCGGCGAGTTAGGGCGGAGCTTCGCTGGATTATGGCTAGAGTTCACCGAATTAGGTTTTGGATTCACCAAGACCCAACTATAGAGGGAGGGAGGGGCGGCGGAGGCACGGCTGTGGCGGAGGGACGGCGAGGCGGTAGTGGCGCAGCCGGCTGCGGGCTGAAGGAGGGCGGTGGGTGGTGGAGGTCGGCAGGGGAGCATGAGAATCAACTAGAAATTAGGAAGCGAGGGTGGCAATGGTGGATCCGACGGCGGTAGCCGTCGGAGATGGGAAGAAGGTGGTGAAGGGGGAGCACAGGAGGAGCAAGGGTGGCGGGAATCGACTAGAAATTAGGAGGTGGGGGTGGGGGATCTGGCGGCGGTAGCCACCGGAGATGAGGAAGAAGGCGGCTGCGGGGGAGGCAAGCGGAGCTGGCGGAGGAAGATGAAGCAGTAGTGGGAGGCGCCGGCGGAGGAAGGCAGCGCAGGAGGCGGGTGGTTCCGATGGACAAAGAGGAGGCGGTAGTAGTGGCTCGGAGGAGGGCGGTGGGGCTAGTGGGTCTCGCCAGGGCCGACGAGGCTGCAAGAGGGGGCGCAGAGGGGATAGGGCGGCGGCAGCACGCGGAGGGGATGGGGAATGAGAGGGTCGGGTTGGGGATGGGATTAGTATAGGATTTGGGGGCATGATCTAAGGCGTTGGATCTCCATCTAACGGCTTAAATATCTGACCGTTTTGCAAAAGAAAAACTGTCAAATGTTGTATAGACACTCCCATTTTTTAAAAGGAAGGGGGCTCTGTTTAGCTCAACTCATCGTGAAGACGAAATTTAATATGGATGTGCTTTAATTCGTGCTCCAAAAGTGTGGGAGAAATCCACTGATTTATAAGCATATTGATTTAGTACATGTCTAAATCTTGGATGTCAATTAAGTGCCCCATGATGCGTGCGGATTTGATTTGAGCTATATATACGTTCCAGGTGGCATGTTGCCTACATACATGATCGGCGTCCAACCCGGCCTTAATGCAGACGAATTATCACAAAATCCTGCTTGAGTTTTAGTCGACAGCGATTCGTTTTAGCTCTTGAAATTCTGCCCTAATGCTTGGGACCTCAACTTCGGTTGGTGGTCCAAACAAAATATCACAAATCACCCGAAAATTTTGATCGTGTGTAGTACAAGTAATACAACGATTTATCGTGTTTTTGTTTTTTTAATGGAAAAACTCTTTAAACCTGACTCGACAGTTAATGTTTTTCTCTAATGACATTTGAAAACAACCTAACGATCTTTTCTTACCCGAACTACACACACTAGGTTGGAGGACAGTATCTTGATTTTTGTCTTTTAATTTTTAGGGATATTTTCCCTTTACAAAAGCATCTTATAATCTCTCGAAACTAGTGAACCAAATTTCTTCCTTCTAATGAGGAAAAAAATCGTAAAAATGCCCTTACATAAACCATCTAATTTTCCATTCATAAGCAGGGTGGACCAAGTGATTCCACGGCATCAAGTGATTCAACAGAGTAACAACTTCACTCAACTTGGCTTAAACGCCAGTTTTTTTTTCCTTTGCTGAATGGAGTATTAAGTTGTGATGTCGAAATGCCCTTCGTGGACCATTGATTTGTTGCTTGAGATATGATTTAGTAGGAAGAACATCATCGTCTTCAGGATATTCGGCACTATCACAAATTTTCCGTGGAGAAGATATTCTATTTGAAATTATCCTGAAAAATACTGGAACTTCGATGAGTTAAGGATGGTGGAATGCGGAGAGTTGTGTATGCTGGACCTAGGCCCTGTTTGTGGGGCTTAAAGCAGCTTCGGCTTCCGAAAAAACCGATAAGCCCCCAAACGGGTTAGCTTGCAAGCGGCTTTTGGCATAAAACTGAAAAACCACATATAACTAGTTAAAGCCAAATGCGGGAAGTAGGTGGGACGTGCTTTCGCAGCTTATTACAGGTGGGATTTAGATGTTTGCCCTTGGAAGTTCGAATAATTTACCCGCTTCATGCTACTGAATAGAAAGTCACAGGAACCCTAACCAAAACGAATCGGTCCCCTCTCAAGCTCTCACACCTCTCACATCTTTGGGAGCGGCGATTCCCTGCCACCAACTCGTCCTCATGCGGTCGACGCCGCCGAGCTCATCCTCCAGCCAGTTGTTGCCACCCCCAACCCTCCAGATCTAGCCCACTCCGCGTCCTCGTGGTTGCCGCCCTCGACGCTGTCGACCACATCATCCCGCCGGCCCAAGTCACCGCCGCCACCTCATCCCTCCCGTCCCATTTATGTTGTTAGTGATTGATATTGATATTGCCTTTCAATCTTTGTTAGTGCATTTGGATCAATGAATTAGTTGTATGCATTTTTCTGACATTAGATTCATAAGTTCATGTGTGTTGGATGCATCATGCATCCATATGTGGTCATGTGTGTTCATGTGTATGTGATCTAGAATTAATTACTTGATTTCTTGTTATCGATTCATTAGTTCAATTACAAACAATTGGCGAACGATGTCTTCTCATTGATGTACTGGTTGGAGGATTGAAGAGGAAGCTATGATAACAATGAAATAGCAATGAATGACGCTTGAAGTTTCGCAATGTATTTTCTTTTTAATTCAAGTTCATTAATCCGCTAATGCATAATTTTGAAATTCTATATTAACGAGTACATATGCATATACATTATTGTTTTCAATATTTCTGAAAAAAATAACAATCATATTTTATTTCTAAAAAAAAAGACTGAAGAACAATCATATCTATGCTAAATCAGTACGCCATTCAGAAGCCTAAAGGGTATTTCAGATATTTCAACCTTCATTTACAGTCAAGCAGACAACCAGTCCCCTAAAAAGGCGAAATGTCAAACGACATCTAATAAAAAGCTACAACCCTCAGCAATAACTACTTTTTAGTTTGGAAAGCCAAAAAAAAAAATTTAGAAAAACTACAGCTCCTCCTACGATGGTGATGTGAGTCTACTTGTAATAAAAAAATGATAAAGGTGGAAATATCATTTCTTAAAAGAAGAAAACCCTGAAAATCAGTCTGGTTGCATTTTTTTGTGGAGCAACTCTGGCATCATTCATACATACAATCCGCTCCGGTAATTATTGATGTCATTTAGCCTAACTCATGGCCGCTGCGCTGCACATGTGCCGCCACGTCACGCAGCAGCACAGCAAGGCTAGAAAATTTCACCGCAAGGGCGGGCCCACCGTAGGGTAATCATGCCACGCCAACATATAACCTCATGGGCCCCACGTTCACCACTCTTCCATGAAGCCCCCTCTAGACCATCCAAATTTGTGGAAGACCACCCGGGCTTAAATATCTGCAGCTTCTGCTCTTTCTGTTCCTGCGAGGACCCAAAAGGAAAAAAGAGAGAGAGAGGCTCTCTCTCTGACTCGTCGTCTGTTTGGGTTTCTCTCTCTAGTCTCTACCCCGTCGAAACTATTTGATCTCCGAAGCCTCTCTCTCTCACACCGTCACTCACACAAACCCTTCCTCTCTCTATCTCTTTCTCCTGCCCCCGTGCCATGCTACTACTGCTCCTCCTCCTCCTCTAGCAACTTCTCCTTGCTTGCCTACCGAACTCTCTCTCTCCCTCCCCTTCTTCTTCTTCCTCCGATCTCCTGTAGCTAGCTAGCTCACACACGTCGTCTCTGCGTCGCACGCGCGTCTGCGTAGCGAGCGGAGGAGGGGGGGAGTGTATAGGAGGGTGAGCGCTGGGCCGGGCCGGGCCCGCCGGGTGGATGGCATGAGCCGGCGGTGGCCCGGATGGTCCCGGCTCCGAGCCTGCTCCTCCGCGACGCGCATGGCATCCGCGACGTCGTCGTCGGGGTCGACGCTGTGACGGCGCCGCCGCCGCAGAGCCGCCACATGGCCCAGGAGCCCATCAACCAGCACCAGGAGCCGCCCAAGCCGCCGCCGCAGGAGAGGCAAGACCAGGTGCCCCAGGAGGAGCGCCGCAGGGAGGCGCTGGTGCCGCCGCCGCAGCAGCAGCAGCTCCAGCCTGCCGGCGGCCACCAGGAGGCCGGCACCAGCTGCAGCAGCAGTGGCGGGAGCAGCAGCAACGGCGGCGGGGGAGGGCACAGCAGGGACTGGCTCCGCCTCGGCCTCGGCCTCGGCCAGGCGTCTCCCAGCGCCGCCTCCGAGCTCGACCTCTTCGCGGCGGACCGCGCGACAGCGCGACCGCGGCCCGACATACTGCCTGGCATGCCGCCCGGCGCCTTCCTGCGCCCCGCCATGCCCGGCATTCCGCAGGCGCCGATACCGCTGCCCGTGCCGCGCGCCGGGCCGCCCTGGCTTCCGCCGTGGAGCCTCGCGGCGGTGGCCGCGCAACCGCCGCCGCTCCTCCCGTTCGCGCACCGCGCGTTCTACGCGCCCGGCACGCCGGCCACCGGCGCATCCGCCTTCGATACGATCAGGGCCGTCCTTCCGCCGCCGTCGGCCTCCGCGGCCGCCGGCGTCTGGTTCGTGCTCCATGCCGCGCCCCAGCAGTGAGTATACACGTAGTACTACTACTGCTGCACTAGCTACATGGAAACACGCGAGCATTTCATGTGTTTATTACCACTACATCACCTCTCTCTGCATATATTCTATAGCTATTACTACATGTCAGCTGATTCGTACTTGGAGGATTAATTCCTGCAAAATGCAGCGTCTTCTTCTGCGCGTTGTTCTGATTAATTACTTCGATGCTTTTATTTCGCCTGCAAAACTTAATTGTTCTGTGCTTATATACGACTCCTTGTGTTTTTCTTTTGATTTGTGCAGAGGGAGGGAGCCATTCTTGCCTCAGATTCCAAGAAGCTACTTACGGATCAAGTACTATTCTCGTCCCTTTTTAATCTGAATTAATTTGTTGCATCAATTAAGTATCTCGTCCTGCATTTGGAATCTTTGATGTTTTGTCAATGCTCCTCCAAATCTATATATGAGGCTATCAGATGTTCATGTGCAAAAACGATGCATACTTTGGTAGCATGCATATTAATCTGATTATTACAGTATGCCAATATGAGACTTTTTAATAAGCTTTTTTCTTGTATTTTTTTTTAATCTTTCAGGGATGGGAGGGTGACAGTCATGTTGTTGATCAAGTACTTGGTTAACAAGCTTGGATTGGAAGATGAATCAGAGGTATTTATACATCAACACAATCCCAATACCCTTTCTTGAAGCATTTGCATTTCTTGTATGGTTTCCATCTTTTCCCCCCTCCCTCTCTTTGTTGTGGTGGCTTTTATATATTCTTTTATTCTTTTTTTTTTAACTCCCCATGGTGCATGCTTTGTTTTCCCCTTGCTTTTTCCAACATGGGTGATGAAAGGAACATTAGAGCTAGAAAAGGGACTGCTTGTACCATGCAGATGTGGGACTAGGAAAAAATATATATAAAGATGTGCACTCATGCTGCTAGTACATATATATGTATAGTATTAAGCATGACAGTAAGTGTTAAGGGCTTGCTCCTCCCTATTGTAGGTGAGGGGTGTGTGTCTTGGGGTGGCACATCACCCCCCCTCGCCACTTGACAAGAGCTCCTCCATCCATCCTAGAGAGAGAGAGAGAGGACGGGGAGTGGTGGTATAGTAGTGAGGGGTTAGAGTTAGATAGATGGTTAGTTATCACTGGCTAGTGATGGAGCTTGTTTCTTCTTGCTGCTGCTCTGTGGGTGCACACACAAAAGTGTACTATGGCTTTAGAGCCTTGGCTAGCAGCTAGCTAGAGTCCTCACACACCTTTCTGTTCTTTCTTTTCCTATGCACCCTTAGGCTCAGGAAATGGCCAAGGGAGCTCATCATTGCCCAAGCCAAGCCTTCTTCCCGTGCAATGCCCTCAAATGGAGCTAGCATGGAAGACAGAGCATGCATGCATGTACCAAGCTAGCTACAGGGCTATACTCACATACAGGACACATGAGTGGATATATGTACATACATGTAGAGTGTGCCTGCCTGTCTAGTGTGTGTGTGTGTGTCTGTGTTTGTGTAAAGCATTGCGAGTCTTGAGTGATATAGATGGTGCCCTAGAAAAAGCCTTCTTCACCTACCATGCATCACTGAAAGCTATGCACCATCCTCACCGTATGGAAGCATCAAGTAGTAGTGCTTTCGAGTGTGTGTGTGTGTGAGAGAGAGAGAGAGACAGAGTTTGTGTGTGTATGTGCGCGCACGAACGACACACACACACCATTTCTTGCTCCATCACTGGGATGGATCCTTTTCATAATGACTTGGAGATCTTGCTTCCTTTTGCACTCAATAGGCCTAGCTAGCAAGCCTGCATATGTTCTCAGTAACTGCAATGATAGGTTTCTTTTTGTTCAAGAGCTAGTACGTACACACACATATACAAAATCCATATATATTCTACACCATAGCCCTGAATAAAACTTTCTTTTCCTTAATCTACATTTCTCTTTATTCTCTTATCAAATGGGCCTTTTACCTGCCTAGCTATTTTGCCTGACCGTTTCTGTTATCAATCTCATGCAAAATGGCATACGCATGGTCACGGTCTCATGGAATTTTCATATTTATATATATACAAACACAAATACATGAGTGCTCTAGCTAGCTAGCTAATATATACCATGCACTGCACATAGCTAGCATGCTGCCTATTGACATATATGCCGTACACAATGATGGCAGGAAGGCTAACTTTTAAGGCGTCTAATATGTGTATATATATATATATAGGTCTTAGAAAATGGATGTTGGTATAGGAAACAACTTTGGGTGATGCGCAAAGATATATATACGTGGATGGTACAAGGGTACTGTGCTTTTTAGTTTTTTTTTTCCTCTTTGACCTTGGTAAAAATACCATGCACATACGTACAAATCTTGAATACAGCAGGATTCTACTTGAACTCCAATAAGTAATATGTATATTGTGCCATGAAATACATTTTATTCCGAGGAAATTCGTGTATATATCTAGACATTTATCAAGTACAAATTTTATATATTTCTAGGAATTGACTGGCTAACCACGAGCCTGAAGAAGCTATAGCATCCCACATTGAGTGCCAAATATATATACTTGTAGTTTTTCGTGTGTGACATTGTGCATATGTAGGGTTGAAACATACATTTGCTTGGCTTGTACATGCATTGACCTCTGGCGATAGATCGTAAGATTAATTTAGAACAAAGAACGCAATATTATATTAAGGTAGCAAAAAGCAGTAAAAGCCCCCTGTAAGTAGTACAAATAGAAGTATACATCACTGAATTAACTGTACGTAGTTCGACTCGTCAGGCCGGCTCCATTGCGTAATGACGAAAAATAGAGCTCATCACCTTGATCAGTTATACAACGGTCATATATGCAAGCTAAGTTCGATTTTCAGGAATTTAGATCACCTGACTACGTAGTTGACAAGTGTTATGTAGATTATACACTTCGAGTTCTAGCTTCTAATACACTAAAAGATTTAGGGTATTGGTTAAAACACAGGTTTTATTTTTCTTTCAGAAACGTGTACGTAGTACGTACTTTAAATGAATTTAGATATTCGCTGCCCTTTTGCCATTAAGTCAGAACAAGTCCAGAGTTCTGACTTCTGAGCAAACTGTGGGGTCTGACTTGGCTTGGCTCATAAATAATGTAATAATAGATGAAAACTTGGCTCATAGTTTGCTTTTTTTATGAATGGAGTCCAAGGCAAGCTATTTTTTATGCGCTTGAGTTAAATTGACTCTTTGAGTGCACATTTTTTTGTTATCTTTGTTTCTAATTCTACAGATTAAACGAATAAATATTAACATAATGTACAAGTAAAGTTCACTTGTATACCTTCAATTAATTGCATCAGTGATTTTTTCAAGGGATAACATCCGTACATATAAGAACTTGATTAAAAAAACACATGCAAACCCTAATTTAATATTAGTGTCTAATGAATATTCCTGTAAATTAAGTCCAGGATGCTTTCAAAACCAAATCAGGTCCACAAATTCACCTTTAGACATTGAGCCAAAAAATGGTCTTAGCCATATAAAAAAGGTCTTAGCTGCCTCATTGATATTCAATCACGATGGCATCAATCATCACCATTTTTTACTTTAGCTAGCTATCAGCATGCACGCACGCACGATTTAGAACTGAATTAGAACGACTGACCAACTGAACATGCAACTCGTTGGAGCAAATTAATGTACAGCAATTTGTTTTTCTTTACAAAGATGCCATGCAAATAAATATTTCCAAGGTCAACTTTGTCTCTACCAAGTACCAACCAATTTTATATCATATAAACTTCAACAATAATTGAGGAGGTTCTTCTCTAGAAAGAGATGGTGATGGTTTTACTAGGTTAAAACGTGTGTCAATCTCGAGCAGTGAAAGCTTCTCATGACTAGGGATGCATTTGGATTTAACAATCTACAGAATATGGAATGTGACCGGCTTTGGTTAGGATATATATATTAATGAGAGCTTAGTGGCAGCTCGTAGCTAATCAAAAGATTACATATATTCGTGCTTTAATATACTACTACTACACGTCACCGAATGGCTCTCCCACTTTATATATCTGCATATGAATTGTACTTTCTTATTTGTCTCTAGTAGTTTGATGCTCTTTTCCTCACTTGTTATCCTAGTCGTTCACTTATTGTGGTCAGCATCTAGCCATCGCTACAGACAACTCTAAGCCGGGGGATTGTAAGTGGTAGGACGCCACCCATTTTTTCTGATGTTCTAATGAGATCGATTGATCTAATTCAGTACAAAAAAAAAGGTTGAAATGAAATGGCAAACAAATTTAATTAATCTACTGTCTCATATAGACTGTAGTCGTCAAGTGGTTTAGTCGAGATTGCACTCATTTCACTTAGTCCTTGTTTTGATCTAATCAGATTACTGATCTATAATTTGTCTTTTTATACCTGGTACAATGATCTTGGTGCAAGCATTGGCATCAGATCATCGATGTAATTAGCAATTATGCATAGAGCAAGCAAACGTTAATTTCCGTAGCTATTGCCGTCATGCTATCGTTTAGCTTACCTCACTTAATTGTGCACCCCTTGGAAGCCAAGAATTTGTCCACTCCCATCAGAGACAAAGCCTAAGAACAAGCTAGATAGATAGATAGATAGCTTAGATATATAGCCTGGGGTTGTGTGGTTAGATGACAAATCGAAGAACCTTAAGTGGTGCACTTTGTGAGGAATATTTTCCCATACATGCGTGGCCCCATCTTAGCTAGCCATCGAGAAAGATCCACGAGAACACTAGTTTTATGCCCATATGATTGGTTTTGGGAGAGAAAGGGAGGGGAGAAAGAAAATGTTCATGGTAGTGGGGGCCATGCGAAAAAAATGCCTCATAGTAGAGAGAGAATAATGTCAAGTTGGTGAAGGGTGAGGGCATCACAATGAAAGCGAAGCTAGGAAAGGAATAGATGGATGGACAAAAGCCAGAAGAACCACTAACTAATAGGAACACAATGCACTACTACACTACTAGTACACAAGCTCTAGATGCAATTCGCTCATGCATGCATGGGGTGTCACTAGCAAGCCAGCCTTTGATCGGACGTGTCATTCTTAGTTTGTACTACTTCGTACTGCTATATGTTATGAGTAGGGATTAAAGGGAGGCATCGCACTTTAGAGCCCTTGAAATAAGGAGTTGTGGAGAAGGGCTCTGAAATATTGCTAGCTTTAATCCATCTCCAATCTCTCCTTTGCCACTTTCCTTCTCATATATGTATGCTCTTTTTGTTGTTGTAGACACTCAGAGAGAGAGAGAGAGATTAGCTAGCTAGGGGGGCCAAGTTGCATTGATTTGGTTTGTGTTACTTGCAGGGAAAGCACTTAGTGCACCTACCAATTAAGAGGGAATTAAGAGGGAATTTTAGCAAAGAAACCTACCAACAACAACAAAACCTAATACTTCAAGCACACCTGAATCACTATGCACTGCAACGTTTATTGCATGCACGCCTCCTCCCTCCTACCCTGACTCGATCCCTAAACTACACGACCACTTAACCACTAATCAAGTCCATATCCCATGAATTATATTAGGGAGGAAAAGGCTCGAGTGTTAGTTGGAGGGTACCTGTTTGTGGGCTTGCCGCTTGCCTAGAAAATATTCCCAAGGGCAAAGCAGCATGCATCTATGCATGCATGATAGCCAGGCCAAGGCTATCCAAACAAAACGTGAACTGTACAACAGCTCTCGTAGAGAGAGAAACGCCTGTTTCGTACTCATGGATCATGTACTATCACTTCTAATATACTACTTAAATAAATATATTAAACTTATTTATCACTTTTAGTATATTTAAATATCAATTATAAGATACTTTAATGTGATTTGATTGAAAAATTTTCATTAGAGTCCTTTATTTTTTGTTATACACTATTTTTCATATATAAAAGAATTATATACACAAATTTTGCTATAAAAAGTGAACTTTCATAAAAAAAAATTCATAGAATTCACTTTGAAGTATCTTATAATTATTATTGAAGTATGCTTAAATAGATAAAGAGATCATCATACGATTTTAGGAAAATGGTATGATACTCCTGGGAGTACGTACTCTCACTTCTCATATACCACTTAAATCGTATGATGTTATCTCTTTATCTATTTGAGTATACTTCAATAATAATTATAAGATACCAAGAAGTACATATATGTTTGTACGTATAGCATTGCTCGCAAATTAAGTACTCTTATTTGTATACATATAGGAAAGTATAGCAAGTATCAGTGGCTCGTAATTAGACTTAGTAGTAGTGGTAGCTCGTGAGTCACATTGATGTAGCTTGGTGTGGTTCTTTGGGGCAAAGGGACGTTGGACGTTTGGCCGGCCGCAACCAGATAGGGCCACAGGATCGATCACAAGCCAAATTAACGTAGATAGGAGAAGATTTTATATACTACTATACAACTTAACAAACACTTACTATGGGTTATATTAGAACACTCACGTAGAAAAAGTACACCAATCCAAAGGAATCAAATGAGGACACATATATAGTTTATGACTAATTAAGTTGGTTTCGTGCACAATTGTTGTAAGGATGCATGTAATGCATGACCATGCATATAATTGACACTACATGATAGCTAATGGAAGGGGTATGATGATGATCATGGCATTAAGTTTTTTTTGTGTATATATATACATACTGATGGTCTTTAGATAATTCTGCTTATTGCCAAAGTGTTGAGCACGTCTAATACCGTAATATATGCACGATCGATCGATGCGACTAAAGATTCGCGGATTGGTATTTTGCTACTATATATAATAGGCGTTCCTTTCTTTTTGTTTTGTTGTTAGTGTGGTGCATGATTAGTTTTTTATAATCCCTGCATCTTGACTGTGTTTGATTGGTGGAGGGTTGCATTCCATGTAGAAAAATGCTTGCCCACATGATCATGTTAGACCTAGCACTTGCTAGCTAGGGCTTAATGTTATTTTGCTTCTTGTCCTATAGCTGGTTTGAACTTGCTGGTAGTTTTTGATGGTTAAGAATATGGATTGGACCTTAGCTAAATTTGTTCACATCTCTCCTTGCACATTTTTTTTTGGGGTAACTAGTATTACAGAGTGACTATGCATAACTTATGCAAGTTTCTCACCGTCTCTAATACTCATCCTACAAATATAAGTGGTGGGGAGTGAAAAAAAAAGGTGAGGGAGGAAAAAGTTTCAAACTTTTTTTAACTAAAAGTTGTATGTACTGTTGCCATCCCAGTACTATTATTATGTGAGGAATTTTGAACTAACATTTGTCACGATGAATCCTTGATAGCTAAGATAAGGTCTAACGAAAAATGAGTCATGTAAATAAGATCTAGAGTGAACTCATATTGATTTGTAGTTAGGAGTGATTTATATCTGGCTATCTGCAAGGTTTGAGCCTGAGCACTGACTTCCGGATACTGCACTCAACTTGTCGATAGGGTGTACTGCCCAGGTGGTTCAAATTGTATTTATGAATTAGTGCATTATGCAAAGCTAGGTGCACAAAAAAAATCCATACCATTAGAGGTGCAATCGGAGCGGATACGGTCAGATATTGCTATCATGTATCATATTCCATATCTTTTCTCGGAGTCGGATACGGATAGTATCGGACACCTATTTCTTTGTCCTGTATTCGCTCCGTGAGCCTTTGGTCGGTCGGACAGATATTTTCCTCTTCTTTTGCACCTCTACACAGGACAATAAACAGTAGGGGTGCAACCAGAGCGAATAAGGAGAGACTAATCGCTGAGATATCAAAGGAAAACACTCAGTATCTCATGACTGCTTAGATAAAGCAACTCACCTATCTGTTATCATGTTCCTAAGTGAAGTTACAACAGACTTTACTTATACCATCTGATATATAGATACATACGGACGGGTATCGCTCATTCCGTATCTTATTTCGCATTTTTTCCTTGGAGTCGGAGTTGGACATGGATAGCACCGAATAACCATTTACCTCTTCCGTATTCGCTCCGCAAGCTTTCGGTCAGTCAGAAATTATCCGTTCCATTTGCACCCCTATATACCATAGTAAAAGTGTAGAGACCAAGATTCTATCAAGTTTCATTCTTTAGCCACGTAAATTTTCATGATCTTGAGAGAGATTTATGACCGTATTCTTTTTTTTATCGGCATGAGACAGCTCGTGCAGAATTTATTTTATTTTGCTTTTAAGGCCAATTAGGTGCTTTGAGTCACTCATCTAGATTTTTTTTCCAGAACACTCATCTAGATGTTAAGATAGGCTTATAGTATCTTGATCAATCAAAACCTCTTGCTAAGGTCACAGGTGCGTACAGGGTAGTAGGTATGCCGTATTTCTCGTATTTATTTTTAGGATTAGTTGATGTATTGGACCACTGATATATTAATTATTAGGTCATATGCATGTACAATAAATAACTTGATATGTGGTCATTCATTGTGTTTCTGATACGTGTACTTTCTTGACGCCTTTGTAACGAGACGTACGAGTAATATTAGTACCTCCACTTTACTACACTAATAGCGCGTGATGGCTTAGAAAACATTAGTACCTCCATTTTTGAAAATGAATTACTTTAAATGGAGAAGGAATATAGACATTGACATGGAAACAAAAAAAGTAGTGTACTATATCAGATATTGATGAATTGAATTTGGAAATAATATGTTTAAGGTTCGTATAGATATCAAATCAAATTTTCACGAGTACAAACTCCTATATATTGACACCGACATGGAAACGAGAAACACAATGGTGTATCATGTCAGATAATCACTTTCCCTTGGACTGAAGCAACTTGTCACTTGAATTGGCGTCGGTTGCAACATGGATTGTCATGGGGGGAAGGGAGAGGTTGAGGGGTTAGGCTTCGACCTGTAAACATGTGACCACAAAGCTTCATTCATGTATCTACTCTAGCGGCTGTTCTGCACACTATTATAGATTTTCCATACCCTTGGGACCAATTATCGGCGTAATACTCGATTATTTATTGGCTTGGGTCAGATTATTTAGTCAGGGAGTTTGCATCACGAGGTCTATTTCAGCCGTGTACCATGATCTGCTGTCCTTGTCGCTGTACCAAGCGACGATGTTGGTGGCGCGATATTACCTAAATCATACTCAGCAGTAGGGCCGGATGTTCTTGTCATGCCATGTTTGGTAGCCAAGCATGGCCAGAGAGGCTTAGAACACCTGCAGGGTGGCGTCACGGGCGTGGGTTTCGCTAAGAGATTTGGGGAAGGAAGAATCGATCAATCAGCGTCCTCTCTTAGATCATGCTCAGTAAGTGTGAAGTTTTGTTTTTGTTTATGGTAGGTGTTGGGCACTTGTTTCGAAGACTTCACTCATTGACTTGAGCCTGAGGCGATTAGTTAAAGAAATGGGGAAAGTACATGCAGGGATGGGTAGTAATAAATTAAATAGGCAAGTAAACAAGAGTTCTAATTTGGCATCTCAGATCTGTGGTTGCAATTGCAAGGACGTTTAGTATAGTTTAGCTTAGCTTAAACCATCCCTGCAGGTTGGTTGGGCATCTGACATGTGGTTGTGGGGGAGAAGGTAATGAAATGCCATCATCACAAACTAACAGAGGAATGAGACATCAGCATCAGGCATCACTTGGATTTGTCTGCATGCATCTTTTGTGTATTGTACTTTATAAAGCATTAGCCACTGCATGTTTGCATTGCAATGTATGTTTGTGTGGTTGCCCAAAGGAAACGTCCATCACATCACTATCTCACTCTCACCAGAAGCAATGCATGCTTCCTTCCATCCTCACCTCACAGTAATTGATGTCCTGTTTTTTTTTGTTTGACTTGAAATCCACTTGTGACTTGTGGCTTGTTTGTTAATTTGGTCACAATTCATAAGCATCAATGCATCAGAGTATAGTCATATGCACATCATTTCAGAAACAAGGAATGCTTGATTGATGCCTGCCTGCTTGCTCTCTGAAGAAGTTTGGTTTTCACCGACAATACTGAAACTGATGAAATTGTGTATATGTGCAGGTGGAGATTACATGCCGAGGGCGACCGCTCCCCCCGTTCCTGGCCCTGCAGTATGTCCGCGACAGCATCTGGTGCCAGAGGGACGCCGTGTCGCCATCGGTTGCGCCGGACATGTCAACCGATAACCGCATCATGGTTTTGCAGTATGGCAGAAGACCGTAGTAGACAATCCCCTCTGATGACGCTCACAAAATGTAGATTCCACACCCCTCTTTTAACCATTTGCCGGCACGATCAAGGACGTGCCGACAAACAGGCGGCATGACGGACGACAATTCCCGACCGCCTGAGCTCGCGCGCTGATGATGATCTGTTTGATGAACCACTGAAGAGAAGGTGTGGAATGGAATTTTTCCCCTGACAACCAGCGCGGTAATTCATCGGCACACCAGAGGCTGTTTCTTGGCCACCCCTTTTGTATACCGGCTTGTTTTCTCCAATGAATTATGAGAGAAAACAGCTTGGAAGTTGCCTGACAGGATTAGATCGAACTGTGAGAGGAAGGGATTTCACTGAAGAGTGCACTTCCAAGCCATTTTGGCCTTCACTTCACCCTGATTTACTAATTTCAGATTCCAGCTGTTGCATTTTGTTCTCTGCTGCTTGCTTCTGTTCTTTGTGTTGGAAGCAGCCATTGTTCCCTTTACTAAAGACATTCAGAGAGCAAACTTTGACATCTCACTAAACATTTTATTTGTTCGTGACCTGACCCTGGAAGCTCTTCTTTTTGGTTCAGTGGTTTGTGCCACAGAAATTCATTTGGTTTACACAATTTGTAGCATATTTTAATTCAGAGATTTGCCAATTGCCCTCCTTTTTTTGTTGGCAGTACAAAACTTCAACAAGCAATTGTTGGTGTCTGATGGAAGTTAATCGGACATCATGTTCATTTTGCAGAGCACCAAATATTTGATCTCACATGCATCCATGTGATGAAAATACTGATAAAAAAATATCCTCACAACTAAATTACCACAATCAAATTCACAAAACTTGGCTCATTTCAAAGAAATAGAAACAAAGACGGACATTGCTCTTTTTCTCCTTTTGAATGGTCAAAGTAGGACAAGTAATACAACAAAGAGTAAATTTTACAAAACTACACTACGATTGCTAAAACTATCACAAAACCACAGTTGCTTTGGTCAATCGTTTCACAAAACTACACTTCTATCGAATCCAATAGAATTGACATCCCGGGCCCACTGGTCAGTCCCAAATCCTCACAATTCCACCGTTTGCTTGACATAGATGAACTTGCCACGCAAGCAACACATCATCAAGCCTGCTCAAGATGGACAGAATGTTTGCACTAACTTCTAATGGTTTTGTTCCAACATCTTAAATCACACAAGAAAACATACCACATGAAAGTGCTAGAACTGGCCGTATATTCTGTAAGTGTGTTCTTGCTTGTTGCAGTTACGTGTCGCTTGTGTGTTAAATTGTCCGTATCAGCAAATGGGGAGTTGTGAGGATGTGAGTATGAGCAGTAGGCCCGAGAATTTAGTCCTGTTGGATTCAATGGAAGTGTAGTTTTGTGAAATGATTAACCAAAGTAAGTGTGGTTTAGTGAAACATATCCTTAAAAGTATGATTTTGTGATATTTATGACAATTGTAGCGTGGTTTTACGAAATTTACTCTACAACAAATTACAACAAGTAATAATACACCAAGGAGGTAAAATAATCGGATGGAAAGCTACACATCAGACGTCAATGTGTCGCCAAATACCTCCCAACGAAGGGCACTCTCAGGCACCAGTAGGAGGTCGCCATCACCAGTAGGAGTTGAGACAAGTTTGATGCTGCCATCACCAGTAGGAGTCGAGACAAGTATGATGCTGAGATGAGGTGAGGTGAGGTCAAGAGCTCTAATGAATAGATACACGTAAGAGGATTTTTTAAAAAAAAATAATATTAATTTAAAAGATAATTACAAAAATAAATAACCAAAAAAATTACAAAAATTGGTCATTGTCGCCATTTAACATGGCGAAATTGTCATGTAGCCATTCCAATTGGTCAATTAGCGACAGTATTCCTGTCGCCAATTGGAATAGTACCAAGATGGTTCTGTCGCCAATTGAACTGATGATAGGAGAATTTCATCATTTGAAATGGCGATAGGAACCTATCGTCCAGTTCAATTGGCGACAGGAACCTGTCGTCATTTGAAATGGCGAAATGACCTTATATTTATTTTTTTTAAAATTTATATGTAGAGAATTTAGCCTAAAAATTTAGTATATTTCACAAAGTTTTTTGGTAATACCTTGGAGTGTCGCGCAGTTCGGAATCCGAAATTGGAAAGATAATGAAATGTGAAGTAGAGAATGCGAAATCAGCAACACAATTTCGAACATGAGTTCGGCGGCGCAATAACACAAACAGACCCCTTCGGAGCGAAATGAAAAGAATATTTGGGTTTAGGGTTGTCGTGCGTGTTGTTGTCCCGATTGTATTGTTCGTGGAACCGATTCCTTTGGAAAAGATTACATAATATATAATAGTTGAAATATTTGGGAAAAGATATTAATTTTGAAAGACTTCATAATTTAATTACGAATAACATGGAGCACTGGGTTTGGTTACGTACATTAGAAAGGCCAGCATGCACGAATCAACAAACCAAAATACACCTAAGATACTTGTGCATATTTTTGGAATCGGAAAAAAAGTTGATTGGAATGAAATCGAATAGTCCTGGCGGCCCATCGATCCCTTCACCTTATCTTTGGATTGCTCGTGGCGGCAACCAATCTCAAAGTCAGTCATGTTCTGCTAGACGAGGCTGGACGATTGAATGATATTAGGATAACACAACGTAGGGCCAAATTAATGATCAGGGTGCAAATTGAACATAATTTATCTCTTCAATCCAGACTGCGCTCAGGTGACGGGGAGCACTAGGACGACTATCGGTCTCACTAGCAGGAGTCTTCCCCTTGTCCGTCGTGCACTCAGCCTAGTCGTACTCAGCTTCCTGTTCGGGAGTCCTCCACCACCACCCTGCTTTCCTGGGTTCCTCTTGTGTCTTTTCAATAGGGTCAGGTACGTAAGGTTTCAGCGTTTGAAAGTCTCAACTCGCATCACATACTTTAACATGTACTTCTGCTCGATGAACACCCTACATACTTGTCTGGGCCACCGATCTATTGGAAGAAGTTGCATCGCATCTGTGGCTGTCATTATGCGCAGTTGTAGTTAGGGATATGTGGATTGGAACGTAAAATGTGAAAAATTTATGTGTGTGCAAGTTTCACTTACGAGAATGTTCCCGCACGTGTAGTACGCCCGGGCGGCAGTCGCCGGGTGTGTGGATAGGATGATCTTAGCAGCTTCTCAGCACACATATTGCATGCATGAGAATTCCGGTGGTACCAGCACATCCTTCATAGAACAATCCGGTAGGGTTTAGCACTCTCGGCAAGCCACCTGCGCTTCTACAACATCTTTGTGTAGAAGTTCGCCGATGAGTTGGATATCTCCTTCCCTTTGTTGTGTGAACCAAGTTTGTTGATGTGTTGGGTGTGGTGGTATAGTGTTCTCCTTTAGCTCTTCTTCTCTAGTTTTCTTCTCCCTCCTTTTATAAGGGGTCTTTTCGGTCTGAAAAGGTGGCGTGATGGAGTGTGGTCTTTTCAGTCTGAAAAGGTAGCATTGCAGTGTGTTGTCATCTCAGTCTACAAAAGTGGCAGTGTGTGGCGTGTTGTGGTGTGTTCTTTTCGGTCTGAAAGGGTGGCGTGGTAGAGTGTGGTCTTTTAGTATGAAAAGGTAGTGTCGTTGTGTGTTGTCATCTCAGTTTACAAAAGTGGCAGCGTGTGGCATGACAGGGTGCGGTCTTTTTGGTCTAAAAGGTGGCGTGTCAAAGTACGGTCTCTTCGGTCTAAAATGGTAGCGTTGCAGTGTGCGGTCATCTCGCTTTGTAAAAGTGGGCTGTAAAGGCTAGAAGCAGGGTGGTGTGGGGTGCCGCAGTGCTAACTCCCTCACATGGTTACCTGTACACACAAGAATAAATAGTATCAAAACACGATACTATCATAATGTAAGTTGTACATAAATTAATATTTACATGACATAACTGATATTTATAAGAATAAATATCTACTCGCGAGTCCTCTTGGGGTGTACCCCACGTGTGGCACCTGGCCTCATCCGAGGCGGCTGTGGGTGATGGTATGAGTACGTCAAAGGCTCAAGCGGCCGAGATACCCTACCGACATGAGTAGCCTGAGGGGGTGTCGCGAGAGGGTGTTGCATCGACTGGCTCGCTCAGGGCGCACCGCGCAGCTGTGAAGCCCCAACGGAGACCTGACTGCTCTCGTCGTGCGAAGGCCCACCGCCCTATCTCCGTAGTGTCCACGCCTGCTCGAACTCGAAGTCCCCAGAGTGTGATTCCTCATGTGACACCACTTCCTCATCCCAAAGAGGTATACAAACTATGAAACAGTATGTTATGCATGTAAACATGACCAAAATGATGAAATAGTATGTTATGCATGCAAACAAGATAGGCATACCTCGTCACATGAAGGCAGCAAACGGATCCGCATACTCCTACCCCGTGTACAGGTGGAACTCAGGACTTGTCAGAGAAAATTGCCGTTAGTAACTAGTAGACCTGTTCACAGGCGACCCAGCCCAAGCCTAACCCTGTCTGGGCTGGGCTTGGGACTGGAATTCTAGCCCAAAAGCCACAAAAATGTAATAAAAAATGAAAAAAATGTTTTTAATTCTAGTAATGAATTAAATATTACTTTTTTATTAAAAAAAAAGATTAAAATAATATATTTAAATCGAAAAAATGAATTTTTTGGGCCGGGCCTACCTGTTTGAGACCTGGGTTTTAAAGCCCGGCCCGACCCGGTGTTTGAACAGGTCTAGTAACTAGTGGAGTTCGAAATAAACAACCAGACATGAGTGTTTCATGTTGACCTACGAACTGTGCCAAGGTACTCCCAGCATGGTGCCATGAGGACCCGCCCGTCACGTCCGGGTGAGGAGTCATGGGGTGTGACGCACTGTGGCTCACCCCTCGTCCACGCGCAGGTGGATCCACCACCTCCCTCGGCCTATGGCAAGACACAAGCTGGATGCCTCACCTCGTCTTCTCTACGAACTAGTCCATGACCTCTCTGATCTCCTACACCGTCATGTTGAAGCACTCCCCGACCGTCCTAAGACACACAGAGGTCACCAACTCATGCATCTTGCATTGTAGATCAACCAGTACACATAATTAGTAAGTTACAAACCAAAAATTGCGAAGCAAATAAGAAGTATGGACCGTTCAGTACATACCACGCAATGGAATGTGGAGTCCGGCTGGGTCGGGTACATGTCGGTCGTCGCGGCCTTGTGTCGTGGTGGCTCGTCCATGACCCTGATGAAACAAACTCTTGTCCGACTGGAGTACCACTCAATGTACCCTTCGTACGTCCTAGGGTCGTAGGGAGCATCCTCTTGGATGGCGTCCTCTAAGGTGTGGAGCCAACGCTCAACCCAAGGGAGCATCCTGTCAGTCTAGAAAGTCGTAGCAGGTACTCCATTCCTAGTGTACATGTGGAAGGCAAAATGATTATTTCATATGTACGTAAGGCAAATGCTACGACAGAAATAAAACGTGAACTTATCCATGGACGTTCGGCAGCAAATGCTGTCCCCAAGGGACTGGGACCACCTGTTGCAGACTGAATAGGAGCATCACCGGTGCATGTAGTACTCCTCTACAAAGACATCGTGCACCAAGTTCCTCCGCATGACCAGTACGCGATGTCTCGCGTGCAGAGGCTCGACATGCCTCAGGGTGCGTGCACGTACACCCTGTCGGGAGTGTATAGTGTCCAGATAACATAGTCATTTGTCAACTAATCGAACATCACAACGTAGTCAAGGTAGGATGTGTGTGTAGTGATCGAAGTGAAGGTGACCTGTGAAATAGAACAACGAAAAATTAGCACAAAAAATAAAATTACATTATGAAAAATAATAAATGTTCAAAAAACTTAACCGTTGGTGACAACACACCGTACCCATGGTCGGCTGGTCCACATCATCGGCGGTGGTGTACATGGCCACGGTGTAGGCTCCCATGTCCAGCTGTGGTCGTCTGATCTGGAAACACTCGAAGGACCACAGCTGAAGAAGCAGCGAGCATCGGAAGAGGATGGAGTTGTCCCGAACCCAGTGGGATGCATCGCATAGGGCATAGTATGTCGCGCACAGCACCGCCAGGGCCCAAGCGTATGGTTGGATCGCCTCCACCTCTAAGTCTGCCAACTCGCATGCGTAGCGGATCATGTGCTTGTCGATACTGTCACTGTGGGACCCTAGGAACAACACCCACCCGAACAACCACAACAAGTAGGCCTCGAAGTGCCTCCTCACCATGTACTTTGGTGCGTCCTGGGCCATGCGCTCCGGCTACAAGAAGACAGAGACACATCACTAAGTTGCACAAAGCAATAGAAGCGGAAAGACATGAGTTATAAAAACTTACGTAGAATTAGCAGATCCACTTCAGCGATGGCCTGTGGGTAGTGTTGAACTCTCTGTAGCCGGTGTTGGGCGGCAGCACCCTTTGGAACCTTGCGAGGATCTTCATGCGCCATGTGCTCGGGATGTCGTGAGACGCTAGGGGGAAGCCCGCGCAAGGCAACCCTGTCTGGAAGGTTACATCCTAAAGCTTCAGCACCATCTCCCCGCCCGAAAGGTGGAATGTGTGTGTCTCCGGTTTCCACCAGTCAACTAGTGCTGTTAGGAGCTACTAGTCGTACGAAAACCACCTTGACGTACAACCACCGCCCGCGTAGTCCTGGCCGTCCTCCTACGTCGTCTCCACCATCCTCGCTAGTGGAAAGAGGCATGCCGCTCTCAACCTGCATCGAAATGATTAAGAACATATGTTAGTCCACCCACACTTGTCAGACTGCAATTGAATACACGAAGGTTATAACTACACGTACATCGGAACCCAACGTGAGTCCACCCTCTATGCCTTCATGGGCATGCACAACTGCAACGCGCTAAGCTCAATCGCCGCCTCACCCTCCTGGGGGAAGATGGCACTGAGGCGGCTACGATGACTCGCGTCAACGGCCAAGTCAAGCAACTCGTACGACCACTGTGCAATGTCTCCTGGGTCCGTTATGCCTGAAAATTTAGTGTATACATTGTAAATACTACAAACGTATACAAAAAGTAATAAGAAGCGATATATCTAATTAATTCAATTATTACACAATTAGTGACACATACAAAACTGATATGCACACAACTGTATTGACGTATAATTTTTAGAGGTATCTTTTAATTAATGTCTACATACCCTATTTAGCTACTCTAGATTTTTTTATAGAATTTTTAGAGGTGTCTTATTGTTTTCCTAGTTTGAAATGTATTTTTGGCATTAACAAAATATTTACTGTATATAAATAGAAACCAAAATTAAGTTAGGATTATTTTGATTAAGCTCTACATACCCTATTTAGTTACTCTGCATTTTTATAGATTTTTTATAGGTATCTTGCTATTTTCCTTTTTTTTGAAAAGTGTTTCTAGTATTTACAAAATATTTATTGTGTACTAATGAAAACAAAAATAAGTTGACATACATACCCTATGTAGCAACTCTGGATTTTTAATGAAATTTTTAGAGGTATCTTGCTATTTTTCTAGTTTAAAAAATATTTTTGGCATTAACAAAATATTTATCGTGTACAAATGGAAACCAAAATTAAGTTTATATTATTTTTATTAAGCTTTGCATACCTTTTTGGCTACTCTAAAATTTTTATATGTTTTTTATAGGTACATTGTTATTTTTCTTGTTTAAAAAGTGTCTACAGCATTTATAAAATATTTACCATGTAGAAATAGAAACAAAAATTAAGTTGATAATATTTTATTTTAGCTCTACATACCCTATGTAGCAATTTTGGATTTTTAATAGAATTTTAAGAGGTGTCTTGCTATTTTCCTAGTTTAAAAAGTATTTTCGGTATTAACAAAATATTTACCGTGTACAAATTTTCACCTACAAAGTTTTTTAGTATTTTTGGGGATTTATTATAAATCATTCGAGTACTGCACCATAGATAATATCTATACGATAAACTAAATTATACACAGCTAAAATGTTGTACTACATCAAACTGCAATATAGCTAAAATTATTTAATCCATAATTCTATGTCACTATTTATATCTGCTAACATACCAGGCTTTGAATTTATGCACAAAATTGGAAGAACATTAACCTGCAAAATGAGCGTTCGGATCTGCTTTTCCCTCACTCTCTCCTCCGCTAGAAACCAACAGAACTTCACTACATCACTTCTCCAATCTCCTCCTCTCTCTTTTCCGAATGAAAATAACCTTTCATTCGATTTTTGAGGCTTTTACAAGCGTCCTCTGTCGCCAGTTCCTGCGGGTTCCTGTCGCCATTTTACATGACAACAGGCTTCTGTCACCATGTGAAAGTCATGTGAAATGGTGACAGTGACCTGTTTTTGTAAAAAAGAAATTGACTATTTATTTTTATAATTATCTTTTAAATTAATATTATTTTAAAAAAATCCAGCGTAAGAGAGTCCAACGTACACTGGTACTGAGAAAGACAAGGGATCAGCGCAGAATAAAGATAATTAAACCTCCTCTCAGCTGAGCTGAGCTGAGCTTCCCAGGAAGAAGCATTAAGGGGAGACAAACTCGATCGGCAGGATAACTTAACCAAGATTAACCGGTCTGCGTGCTCGCAACTTGACAAGGCCACCTTAACAACCACATCTCTGAACACCTGGCAGTTGGATAATGATAACAAGGCTGGAGTTGTTTGTTTGCTCTTCTTTGCAGGCTTGTAATCTCCAGTGCTCTCTCACAACACCTACTGCGGAAATAAGGAAAGATTAGTGGCGTCAGTAGCAACGAAGGCGGCGCTTAGAAGAATGTATGAGGAGACTATAGAGGGTAAAGAAAGAGCCCTGAAAACGAAGTATACCTGTACATTCATGCTCCCATTGGTGGTTTTAGTACAATTTCTGGAATGGATAGCAGTCTTGCCTTTTGTTCTGTCAGACTTGCATCAGCCCAGGTAAGATTGACATCACCACATTGGTGCGCTGCAAGTTGGGCACCATGGATTTTAATTCATGAAGCTTCCTCCCGTGATGCTATAGCAGCATCATTGTGCGGCAAGTAGTCAGTCCATTTCCAGTGTTCTTCAGTTCAGGTAATGGCCATGGAGCTGCATAAATGAATAACTATTGTTTATTGTCGAGGACACCAGAAAATCCATTAAATACACCACCGCATGATGGAAGATTCCTTGCACACTGAAAATCACACACATGGCAAATGTGCTCTCTAATTGGAGCACCTGCTTGAAAACGAACACTGATAATGTGCATGGGGCAACAAACAGCGTTAGTTCAGATAGATTATCGGAGACAAGGACCATCAGTTCCCATGTTACAGCCAATAGGACTTGCATTGATTTAACATAGAATCAGAAAACATGGAGAAGATACAAAAGCGGAAAAATGAAACTGCCCTATCCACCTCACCTTCTGGAGTTGCAAGTGGAAACTCGAACTTAATGCTACATTCAGCAAAGCTCAACCAAGAATTAAAGCTATCTAAGACATTGTAGAGTGTAGACAGAAATTTAGCCCATGCATGTCTAGAAGCTTCTGATTCAGGTGATGCGGCAGCTCAAAAGAAAACAGAAACCAAATGCTATCCATGACTTGTCCAAATCATGTACTGTTTGAAGAAGGTGATAATTCAACAGTACACAAGCTTGCTTGGAATCCATGCAATGCAATGGTCAAGACTCAAGAGCATATTGTGCAAGCATCATGTGTGCATATCATCATCATCTACTTGCTTTAAGACTGGAGAACATTGAAGTACTTGATGTAAAAGCACTGCCATTTACAGTCTAGCATCCACTTGTGAACTTGACATTGCTTGAATAACTATAACAGAGTTTTGTATCGTGCGGTGCGTCAACCACCTGAAGCAATCCACTGTGATCCATGTTGGCAATCACTTTTTCTTAACCAAAGATCATGTTATAAGCATGATCATGATTTAATTGAGAGTTGCATGTAATTTTGCAACAGAACCTTTCTTCTTATTTAGAAAAGGAAAACCGTGGCCAGGGAGGCTTAGAACACCTGCAGGGTGGCGTCACGGGCGTGGGTTTCGCTAAGCTATTTGGGGAAGGAAGAATCGATCGATCGATCAATCAGCATCCTCTCTTAGATCATGCTCAGTAAGTGTGAAGTTTTGTTTTTGTTTATGGTAAGTGTGACATTGCTTGAATAACTATAACAGAATTTTGTATCGTCCAGTGCGTCAACCACCTGAAGCAATCCTCTGTGATCAGCATGTCAGATTGATCCATGTTGGCAATCACCTTTTCTTAACAGAAGATTGTGTTAGTTAAGCATGTTCATGATTTAACTGAGAGTTGCATCCAACTTTGCAGCAGAACCTTTGTGCTTATTTAGATAAGGAAAACCATGGACAGAGATAACCAAGACTAAAATCACCTGAACTGTGAGCAGGTGATTGGAAACAGGAGACGGCAAGGGCATCAATCATGATGGCATATGTTAGGGTTTTGACAGATTAACACCCATATTGTTGAAGAGAAGCTATATGCAATCACCCACATGCTAATAGAGAGCTGAAATTGACAACACACTGCGCATGCTTTCCAATACAGGAATTCAGTCCCCAAACATGGCCGCGTGATAGAGGAAAAGTCTTGTCATACTAAAAGCCTCTAAACTGAAAAACTCTTTAAAGAAGAAATGAGAAGGTATCAGGAAGAACTCCTTTTATTGGAAAAGAAAGAAATATCTCACCATCTTTCATCATTCAGTCCTACATGTGCGTTTGGTGCTGTGCTTTAGGATGCTACTCTGCTGGCACAATATATTCTATGATTCTATCCATTACAGCATTTGTCAGAACATCACGATTTTTTCATGTTTTGCTAAAATGAACTTAACCATGTGGTCCAAAGAAATTCATATATATGGTTAGATCATTACAAGGAAAAGTCTGTAAGGTAGACACATACATAATATTGATAAGTTGCAAAGCATGATCAGATCAACTGCTGGATTCTACATTTGTAATAAAGCAGAGAGGAAGTTTTAGGGTGTAACAATAAACTAATATTTTGCGCATTTATCTTTGGATTTGTCATTTGCCACATATATGCATTGCAGACGATCGGAATAATGATTGACCATACAAATGCAATTATGCGTTATACATGGTCAATCATTATTCAGGTTCTTGAGTAACGCTAAAAAAGCAGAGCTAATTCCGAAACACCCCGTAAACTGACACCCGAACAGAGCAACACAACACTATTCTGTACTGAAAACTGATCGAGCCGCCAAGTTTCCAAGCTCTTGGATGCAATGGAGCAACTGTGCGTTTAGTCCAACTAACTACTGTGTGCCTAAGACTAGCTTGCTTACTCAAGGTACCGAAAAGAGCGACTATGGGGTGGGTCAATAGAAGCATCTATCTTTTTCACCGTCAATGGAATTCAACTTCTTCACTCTAGTCATTATGAAGGCTATGAAGATAAAAGCACAAGAACACCATAGAAATCTTGCGTTGAATCCGGAAAACCCTGAGGACAAATTATTTTGGCTGGTCTGACCTCCAAAGCCTGGTCTGATCGCCGGTGGCCGGTCTAATCGCTTGGGTGAGCAGTCTGATCGCCAGGGACAGCAGCCTGAGACGATATCAAATCGACCTGACTTTTGATTTTGAGATCCAAAATCCCTAAGATTTCAAACATAACTCATCAAGAAAGTCAGAAACCTATTCCAATTGGCGATCGGGACGATTGAAGCCAAGCTTCTACAAATTTCTTGATCAAGGTCAAGAAGGCACGAAAACCAGAAAAAATCAAACTTTGATCCAAAAACTTGCTCGTGGGTGGAATATGGTCAAGATGACCCTAGATCAATTCCACAAGTACTAGCAAGCTAGATTACAGTAAAAGACCCGATCAAAACCCTAGGAATACAAAAATCCTTAAGGCATCAAAAAGAGAGTAAGAACAAGATAAAACTTATTTTGGAGCAAACTTACATTGATTTATTCAAAGAATTGTTAGTTTACAGTCACTGCACTATAGATGACAAAAGGTCAACACTTGAACACTCAATCTATAGATGCAACTTTTTGTATCTAGTAGATTTTGAGAAGATAGATTGGGCATTAGACTTCCGTGGGCTAGAGAGAAGCAAGGCAGCGGAATACTAATCACGATGGTCAATGCCCAACGCGAGTTACGAAGAAGTCAAGATCGATACGTAAAGTGTCCGGATCGTCCGGACGCATTTACAATATCATTAAGTCCGGACGCATGTACGGTATCATTACCCTATTTTTACCGAACCAAAGAAACCAAAATTCTCAGTTCGTTCGGTTTTGGGTAGAAGCCTCGGTTTTAGATTCTTCTACGTTCGGTGAACGGTGTTCGGCTCGATGTTGCAATCTCAGAAACCGAATGCCCACCCATATCTGGAATGGCCGCGATCAAGAATGAGGGGCCGTGATCTAGTCTTGGGGGTAATTTTTGCAGAAGGGACCCTTACATTCCTCTGTATTATCGCAAGCCTCCGCCCTGGGCTTCACTGGACCACGAACAAAGTCCGGACATATCCACCTGGTGGGCTTATATGGCCCGCTTGACAGTCCTTGTGCGGCCCAGATCATTAGGCCCAGGGAGTGGAAGAGGCCCGTTGAGCAACGGAATCATATGGAAGCCGTACTGTTTTGTTTTCTGTAAAATTCATCCGAAATTCCCGTGTTCCGAACAGATCTTTTACTTAGCAAATCTCACGGCATGCGAATATGGAAATGGAATACTTTTGATGTGTTTTAATCTACATGTCTCCAGGTCCTACATGGGACCAATTAACTATTCGGAATCAAAGATGATGCACATGAAATGTTTTTGGTACAAAGCCTTCAGGAGAAGCAGTTGTCAAATCACAGGCTAAAAAGAGCACTATGCTATGTACTAGGATCTGAGGGAGCAATTTGTCGATACAGTAGTTAGTTGTGCACATGCATGTGCAGTACTGCAGGGGGAGGCACGCTCCAAAAGAGCAAGAGCAACTGAGCAGCAAATGCCCACCGAGGTGAAGAGGCTGCTGGCCGCTGCAGGGACAAGGAGGAGCTGGAGGCCCTGAAATCTGAACGGAGACAAGGCCGGGATCCCGAGGGCCAAGGCACATGCCGAGCACACCACATGGACACCTCGCTCGCTAGCTTGGGCTTAGGACGAGTGGAGAGGAGAGGATTTTTATTTATCTGACATTCTGACTGCATGTGTGAGCAGACGGAAGGGAATTGTTCCATCCGCTGTGTGTATCAGGGTACGTCTGTATTCTAATCTCTGTACATAGTGGGCAGGAGAATATCCGAGGCACGGGCAGAGTCTACTTTCCTCTGCAAATATTGGCTGTTTCGTAGTTGGATCTGGTGGATGTAAACTATGATATATACAGTAGGGTTCTTCAGTTGCAATGGGCGTGTTCAGCCGAACGTCTATTTTTTTTTAAAAAAAAAACTGGTATATAATAGGTATATTAGATGTATATATTATTAGTTAGGCTAAAACTATATATTTATATCCGCAAATGAATTCAGCTCGCACTCCTCACACCTCGCGCGTGACCCATGCAACACATTAGGCCCATTTTCCTTCCTACTTCAGCCTACCAAACCCTAACTTCTATTCTCTCTATCATCTTGTGGCTGTCTATGTGTGTAGGGGGTGGGGGGCTCCGACCTCCAAGTGGTCAACGAGCAGAGACGCGGGCTATAAAGGCGAGCGACGGACGAGAGGGGGGCTCCGACCTCCAAGTGGCGAACGAGCAGAGGCGTAGGCTATGAAGGCGAGCGACGGTCGGTGGACACGGCGCTACGACGCAACGGCAAGCAGGCATGAGGTGGCGCAGGGCGAGCGTGCGGCAGCGCACCTACGCGGGCGAACAGAGATGCGACGCGAGTAAGTAGGTGGTAGCGTGACAAACAGGGAAGAAGGGAGCGGATGGTACCAAAGGAGCAACGCAGTGGCCGGGAGGGAGCATGGCAGCGCGAAGGGAGCAGCATATTCAGCTCACCGTCATCGTCCTCTCTCCAGATCTAGGTATGTTCCGCGCACTCCACTTCTTCTCCCTAGCTCTGCTCCGCTCCAGCTTGGTTCTTTGTGGAGTCTAGCCTCTTCCTCTGCTTTCTTGGTTCTTTATGGATGTTGTACAAAAATACAATATTTGTCTTGGGCAATGAACAGATAGTTGGGGCCTTGTTACATATGTTTACATGCTAATTTTTGCTCTATGGACAGAAACATTCTTAGATTAGGTTCTTGCTGATGAGAAAAGAGCAAAAGAGAGCAAGATCAGCAAGTTATGCATCTGTTAAAAAAACTGAAAAAGAAAGCAGAAACTCTACCGATCACTATTAGAGAAAGAAAATAAGTTTTAGCAGTCTAACTACTATAACTTGAAACAGAAAAAAGTGAGAAAACAACAACGATCAAGACCAAGCACAATTTTTTTTTTGAAAAAGAAGACATGACATCTACCGATCACTATTAGAGGAAGAAAATAAGATTTAGTAGTATGGCTACTATAACCCAGAAAAGAAAAATAGAGAAAACAACAACGGCGCGCCAAGCACCAAGCACAAGTCTTGACCGCGCCCTGCAACAACAATATAACTCAGCAAAATAAGAAGTCTGGAGCAAAAATAGCTCTATTCATAGTTGTCATCTCCTCAACAGTCATTGATATCTATAATTTGCTGTTTAATCCATGTCATTATGCATGCCTTATATCGCCCATTTCCTCATATGAAATCATTAATTTCTATATTTTTGTATTTTATTATATATATACGCGTATCATTGTATCAGTGTTTTTTTTTGGGAAATGGCATCTCACGGTATCAACGTATTGGTATCAGTATATCTGGAAAACCTAGCTCCGATGTCCGAACACCCATCCTAAGAATCCTTGGTCGGGTGATGCTTTTTTGCTTAAGAACCTTCATAGATTTTTCAATAAGCCAAATTTGCCTTGGGTGAAGCTTATTTGGTCAACATATTATCCGGATAACAAAATTCCTACAATGTCTGATGATGGGTCTTTTTTGTGGAAGGATAATCTCAGGCTTCTTAATCTATATAAGGGAATTTCAAAATGCTCTATACAAGATGGCAGATCCATGCACTTCTGGCAAGATATTTGGAATAATCAGTTGTTCTCTGTTCAGAGCCCTTAGTTATACTCATTTGCTAAATCGACTAATCTGACAGTGGCACATGTGTATCTTACTGATCATCAGGATTTGTTTCACTTGCCACTTTCAGTCCAAACTTTTGCGCAATTCGGTTCCTTGCTAATTTACCTGCAAGATTTGAGGTTGGTGGAGGCAAATGATTTGGCAAGCATACATTTGGCAAGATGATAGTTATTCCTTGGTTAAAGCTTATAAAGTACATATTGCTCAACAACAATGTCAAGCTTTGCTCCCTAGGATTTGGAAAAGCTCATGCCAATCTCGACATAAAGTGTGGATATCGTGGGGATATGCTTATGATCTTAGGATGATGATACAATTAGCAATGGTGGTGAGGGTTTGTCGAAACACTCATTTTTGGCAAAATTCAGGTTCTGTCATACAGTAGGTGGTCAGACCGGCCTTGGTGGCAGTTTGACCGGCCACCTCTCGTGGTCAGATTGGTCGTTGGGTAGGCCAAGTGGCTGACAGTCAGACCGACCATGGGCGGCTGTCTGACCAACCATAAAGGTGACTTTCGAGTTTGGAGTTGGGCCAAAAATAGAGGGTGTAGGCAAGAAAGGGGATTCTTCTGCCTTGGTTTCATAATTTTTGAACTTTCGAGTCAAAAGTTATATTAGTTTTAAATTTCCAAGAGGTTTTGGATTGACATGAAGGAAATCTGGCTAAGTCCTTGTGCTAGCGATCTGACCGATTTTATCCTGTTTCGATAGCCATCAATGTGACGATGTTTGTAGGTTAGGTAAATTTTATGGATGTCAGTGCATATGTGTTGCATGAGGCATGTTTTGACTAACATGAGTCAATTGCGAAGAACTTATTTCCAGAATCGATTTCTTGGTTTATTGTTGTGCAGAAGGCTTGGAGGTCAACGACGGTCAATGTTGAGGATAATCGGGACTAGGCTTGGAGAGATGTGGCCCAGATTGATCGAGGACGTCTAGTGAAGTCAGTGAACTCAAGCATGATGTAAAATAGACAAAGATGGCCAAACGAGAAGTTCAGTGCGATGGGTTGCATCAAGTGACGCGGGGGTCGGCGCAAGTATCATAGTGGTTTCGGTGGGAGCCGGATGGGAGAGACTTGCCGACATGAAGAGAGTCATTGATCGACCTACACGTGACGAAGCATGGAATTACTTCATGAAGATTGGACTCGATGTTTTAGAGAATGATCGAGAGGGGGTATTTTGGTAACTTGACCAAAATACCACCTTGGCGACCTTTGGCTAAACCACGGCGCAAGACAGTGCAAGAAGAGGCGGTTTAGGTCAAATGAAGATAAAGATCACGAAGAAAAGGATCCGAGAAGCCCGGTTCATCATCCGCTTTGAGAAGCATGCATAAGTGTAGACCCGTTTGTGTGTAGGCTTAACAGGTGCTCGTTAGGGTCTTCTCTCTCAGCCTAGCCTCCACTATAAAAGGGAATGTCCAGATGTGGAGTTTCCAAGTCATTCCAAGAGAAAAACCTAATTTGTGTTTTGGGGATTTTGGAGTAGTTAAGGCTAGGATTTGTGACAGATGGATTGATTGTGTTCTCAAGTATTGAACTTTTGTCCTCCTTATTGGAGTGACTGTAAACCAACATCAATCTCAAATCAATCCAAGCAAGATTTCTTCAAGATGAGTCACTTCTTGTTCTTACTCTCTTTTTGGTGACTTTTGAGTTTTTGGTGATCATTTGTTTTTTTTTGTTTTCTTGCTGTGATCTTACTTACTGTGACATGTGAAAATGTATCTAAGATCATCTTTTACCCACGAGCAAATTTTGGGATCAAAGTTTGTTTTCCCTGGGTTCTTGTGCCCTCCTTCCCTTATTTATGAAATTCATGGAATTTTGGCCTTGATGTTCTCGATCGTCGATTGGAATAGGTTGCTAACCTTCTAATGAGCTATGGTTGAAATTTGAGGGGATTTAGATCATCGGATCAAAAGTTGAGTCAATTTGTGATTTTGACTTCATGCAGATTTCACTGTTCATAGGGCTAAAGATCTATAAGATCGAGGAGTCCGACTAGAGGGGGTGAATAGGCGGTTTTAAAATCTTTTTGGCTAAAACCGAGTTCAAGTGCGGAAGAGTAAATCAAATCGATTTTACACAATTAAAACCTAAATCAACTAGTTTCACTAAGTGCACCAACAATATAAAGCTATTGATAATGAGCAATTATATAAAGATATGTAAACAATTTATTTCTAGGAATGTAAATTGTACAAAGTAAAACATAAGAGAATAAACCATAATGACACAATGATGTTTTACCGTGGTGTTCGGAGACTTACCGATCTCCCCTAATCCACGTTGAGGTAAGCCCAAACTAATTGGACCAGCTCCACGAATTAAGCCAAACACCTCCAAACCACTAGTGGTAGCTCTTTCCCGCTCCGGGTAGGTGAGCTCCAACCTTCACAACACGCCGAGCCTCTTCACAATCTTCTTTGAAGAGATCACCGGACACAACGCCTCCAACACCGTCTAGGAGTCGGCAAACTCTAAGAGTAATAGGTCAAGCCCCTTGCTTGACTCTCACCACGTGCAACGAATGCACAATCTCAAATGGATACAAAATCCAACTCTAGATGCAACACATGCAACTAGAGACCTCTCTCAATGCTCACAAGGTGCAACACATATACAATTGAGAGGAGAGACTCACACTAGCTCAAGAGAGTGAAATGGAGTGTCAAAGGTTGTCTGTCAACCAACCAAGGGGGTATTTATAGCCCCCACAACAAAAACTAGCGTTGGAGATGAAACAGTCCAAAAACTAGTCGTTACAGACTTGGTGCGGTACTACCGCAGTGCAAACCGCGGTACTACCTTTATGTGGTAATACCTCTCTTATAAGGGCGGTAGTTCCGCAGCCCATTTTTCAGCATAGACGACACTCGGTAAAAAGGTCATAACTTTTGGCTCCGATGTCGGAATTGAGTGATCTTGGACTCTATTGAAAGCTTATTCAGAGGGCTACACAACCCACCTAATTGCATGATCTCAAACATATTAGATAAATACAGAAAGCACAAGAACTTCAGAGAGTCACAACTATGGTCTAAGTCCGAGGAAATAGTAACAAGCAATCTTAGACCATGTCAAGGGAATACACATGAATCCCAACAATTTACAAAACATATTTGCAAACTTAGATCATGCCACAAGGAGTAGGAACATGGACTTCAACTATTTACAAAACACATTTGCAAAGTATAGTCACATGCTACAAGGATGTGACGCATGAGCCTCGACTATTTGCAAAACACATTCGCAAATAATAGCATCATGTCACGATAAGCTAGAGCAAGCGAGATTGAGCTATCAACACATGATGAGACTCAAGCTACTAGACAAGACCCCTCTTAATAGTACGATAACCTATACTAGCAATCCAGTCTTCCAACCAAATAGCAAGACCGGTGAAAGACTATGAATACATCCTTAGCCCTAGCTAGCCATACCTTTGCCTTGAGCATCTTCTTGAAACTTGATGACACACATATTTACTTCAAGTCCGGGTCATTGTCTTGATATGCATCAACTCATGATGCATCCTTTACTTGACCTCCATCAACACATGATGAGTCTTTTCTTGATGATCAACTCATGATCATCTCCTCTTCAACATCTTGATATGTATCAACACATGATACATCCTCTTCTTGATCCTTGATTTGATGACGATCAACTCAGGATGTCATCCAAAGTCTTCATCACTCTGGAACATAACCTATTCATCCAACTCATGGAAAATGTTAGTCCGCAATGTCATTAGCATTAATTACCAAGATATACCTCCATTAAATGCTTATAAACAAGCCATTGCAGAAAGGTGCGGTACTACCGCCGTTGATCATGCGGTAGTTCCGCTCTCCGGTAGTTTTGCACAACAGCATCGGTACTATCGTTCCACAAAAGAGCAAACCAATATAGAGAAACACATTCTCGGAAAAAACATACCGCCACTAAGGCCGGTACATCCGGTGTTGCGGTAGTTCCGCTTAAGGAACGCTAATACTACCGCTTATCAAGGAGAGCAACACATGCTCGAAAACACTTGTTCTGAAAATAATGTACCACCACTAAGGTTTGGTACAACCGGTGTGCGGTAGTTCTACTCAAGGAACGCCGGTACTACTGCTAACCATGAAACGACCAAACCAGCTCACCCGATCGGACTGGCCACGTGGACAGCTCAGAATCAAAGGGCGTTCGGACCACGCCTCTTAGCCACACGATTCAAACACGCGCTCAGTCCAACTAATCTCGAAAAGTTCCGCCAAAGGAACTGCGGTACTACCACGATACGGTAGTTCCGCCAAGGAACTCGGAACTACCGTTGAGCGGTAGTTTCGCAAAGTACACTTCTGTACTACTGTAAGCAAAGAAAAAATAGAACACCAAAAACAAGCTCTCTGGAATAAATATACCGCCATGTAAAACTCGGTACTATCGCACACTGGTAGTACCGCTTACCAAATGCGGTCGTACGATTTCCACTGAAGTTCTTCCAGAAGCTTTTCGAAATGCAATGCATGACTCCTTTGTCTTGAGCCTTTCGATCTTTTATCACATTTGCATTTCCTTTTCATGTCATCATTCAAACTCCGGGACTAAGCCTTGAAAATATCTTAGCACACACATTAGTTCCATAACACAACTGCAAATAATTGAATATAAAGCAATATGAGTGTATATGAACTACACAAGTTTTATATACTCAAAAGATATGTTTCAAAGTAGAGATCCCCAAAATATGGATAAAAGAATATGGATCAATACTAATAAAACCACAAAACATAGAGTCAACTCTCCCTAAATGTGTGTATATACAAATGTGTAAGAAGAACATATGCACATATTCAAGTTAACCTTTTAGTGGAGTTCAATCTATATTTTGGATTCGAGGAATGCAACAAGGTATAAGAATATGATGTTGAATGCATACCTCCATAATTTTAACTTTTTATCCAATTGAGACTAAACAATAGGTGTAACAATAGAAATGTTAGTCTCACAAATAGATTTATCATTAATCACTAAAATGCTCTATTAACTCATAATGGCGGGTCTAGATTCTTTAAGGTCATACCACCCCTGGTGAGAGGTTTGATCGCCAGGCCATCGGTCAGACCACCTAACCTGAGAGGTCTAACCATCCATCTCACTTTGATTTGAGTTTTTGGCATTTTTGTTGTTGTTGTTGTGCTTCGGAGTTTCGATTGGATTCAATACAAGACTTCCTCTGGGCTTGTATATTGATCTTCATAGCTTTCATAGCTAATTGAGTGAAAATTGAGTTGAATCCAATCAAGGTAAAAAAGATGCAGTGTTCCTATTCAACCACCCTCTAGTCGCCATTTCGGTCCAAAATAAAGTGTTTTTTCTAGGTTTTATTGAAAGATCGTCTAAATACCATAAACTTGCTCAGGAGGAGACAATGTCTTTTGCAAAGCTATCTTTGTGTCTAATGCAATCGTCAAGCAAATGAAACTTTGTACCATTTTATTTTTGGGTGTGATTTTGCACAATCTTGTTGGGAATCTCTTTGCCCTACCAGACAAGTTGAAATATCAACTTTTGAAGCTTTGGAGTTCATTAAAGCGACTCAATTTGCCATTCAGTCTAGAAATAATCATTCTTGCTTGTTGGAGTCTCTGGATTGTTCGGAATAACAAGATATTCTGGAATATAGATCCCTTAGTGGATGATTGGAAATCTCGATTCAAAGTGAATTTCTCTATGGTTATCCATCGTGCGAAAAGGAAATATTTTCCACAAATTCAGCAATGGCTAGATAATATCTTCTGTCCTTGATCTTCATGATTTTTGTATATCCTCTCTTCTTTTACTTCTTGTGATTTTTTTAACTCCTTTTACTTATATATAATATATTTGGAGTAGGACTACCTTGGTCTTATAGTTTTATTGTAAAAAAAGGACAGGGGTAAATAAATGACGATACAAGTTTATTCGAAATTTAGAACATCCAATCTAAGATTGTAAGTACTATATCACCCAAAAAATTTCAAAGATAAAAATACGGGATTTTTTTGTTAAAAAAAAACTTTTTGTGTATTATCAGTCGTCGTGTCATTTCCAGGATTTTTGTGTGGTGTTTTAGCTGTAGTTCTCGTCTGAGGGTATTTTTATAAGAATAAATAGCCGGAATATAACTAGCACCCAAAATGTTGGCCATCATTTTTGTTTCCCTATTTTCCCTTTCCTCTTTCCTTTTCCCTTTCTTTCCTTTTCTTGTTTTCCCAACCAAGACCTGTGTGGGGCTCTCCTCTCCCTTGTTTTCCACGTGCTGCCCAGTTTGCACCTCGGCCCATAGTGCCCCTTGCTCTCTTCCTCTCAGCGACACGCTGCCCCCAACACTGGCACCACGTTGCAAGTGGCACGACCACTGGTGCACGATTGTCGCCGTAGTACACACATAGTAGGCTGGTACCTCACCTATCACTCAGCCACACCGGCGTTGCAACCCTGTCATGGACGTCCCTCTGCGGCGCTGCTCCCATACCGCTAGTTCACCGAGCCATCCGTTGTTGTCATGTCGCTGCAACCGGCTCCCTAGTCCCCCACCCGCTTATAAATGGCTGCCCGAGCCTCCATCGCCCCTTCCCTACCATTCCCCTCCCTCCATCCCTCCTCCACCGAGCGCAAGCAACACTTCTGGCTGCCATGTTGTCGTCACCTCTGATGAAACCGAAGGTCCGATTGTTGGCCCGATCTTTCGATGAGAACGATAAGTTCGGTAGGCGTCGCTCAACTCTCACGATCCTAGCTACGAACACGCAAGGCTCGAAACCACACAATCGCTGAACTGCTAGATAAATCGTTATCAACCGTGCACGAATACCCGGTTGACCTGATCACGAAGATCGATTCCTGCATACACCGAAGAAGCACGCAAGAACAAGATAAATAAGCAATCTGGAATTAAGAATATGAATGAAAAACTTGATAAATTGGGATTCCAAAGCGGTATTATGGTTGGTCTAGTCGACACAAGCCAATACACGAAGTTGCATGAAAGCTAACTTTTAACTAAACAAAATCCGAGGAACTAATGGGGGCGGCGGCCACTATCTATAGGAGAAGGGAGAGGCGATGTGGGTACTGTTCATGTGTGAACAGTACTGTATGAACAGTAACCCTAGGTTGCCATATGGGCCAGGGAGGTGGTCGACCCAAATATCCTAAAGTGGTGCCTGTCCTTTTGGACCAAATAATTGATACATGGCCCTCAGCCCAATGTAAGGTGGCGCATCACCAGATATAAGTGAAGCGAATTCATCGTCACATTGGAGTAGCGTTCGACGTAGTCAAATCGATGGCAGTCAAATCGCCCGGTTGGAGGCGGAGTAGTGGTCGTATCCGAAGGGTTGATGTCCTCATCATCCTCCCCTTCTTGCATTTGAGTCGTCCTCGACTCACGCCCATCCTCCAGCGGCAAGAGAAGCTTTAAAACTTGGAGCAATGCATTCTCATCTTTCTGCAAAATGTTAGCAACAGCAGGTGGCAATGAAATAGAGAAAGGTGATTGTGCATGCATCAAATTAACACATGTACATTTTCTCATAGCATTCAGTGTGCAACTCAATTTGCAAGTATAAGTGAAGTAAACAGTAGAGTTATGCATTGCCCGGTTATGAAAGAAAATTATCCTCAACTTTTGTAAGTTAATGGGCAGCACAACAATTGAGTTCAAAGTGCACAAGTCATTCATATAATCAGAGTTCAATTGAGTAATGGCAAATTCATCTAGTAAGGGTGAAAAGATTTGTAAGTTCTTCCATACTTCAACATCATTATTCAGATTGTCAATGCTAGATGGTGCAATAAGAGATGAACATATAGGTATAGGATAATCCACAAAATTCAACACACAAGAATTGTTGTTTGAAACAATAAGCTTCAATTCATCCATGTGATCACAAGTTATGCATATTCGATATACAAGAAATTGATTATGTACACCATAATCTCCAACCAAATGAAACTTATAACCAGGGGTGTAGGCACTAAGCAAGGATTTCGAACATGCGATTGCACAAACTTTCTTCATAGCATGTGATAATTTCATAGGTAGATCCAACATAATGTAACATAAAGAATTAGCAGGAGAAATTCTAGTCAAAACTTCTTTATGCCTAACCAATTCCACATGATCATTATATGCTATTAACTCATCACATGTAGTACTCACAACAGCAGGCAATTCAATTATTTTATCACATAGTGTACTTAAGTCAGCAGGTAAATCAGCAATTTTATCACATGGTGCACTCAAATCAATGCAGTTTGAATTCTCTACTTGAAACATGTGCATATCAGAATTGTTTTCACTAATTTTTGCTCTAAAATAGCATGAACAGTGGATAATTGTAGTTCTTCACAAGCATAGTCATCTTGAGTGATGATAGCACCTTGGTTTTTAACTTTTTTGCTCTCCTCAGATGATGTAGGTGCATCCATCTCCTCATCTTCCTTCTCAACCAATGGAGTCGGTGGTTCAATCATCTCATTCTCCTCTTCGGCATGGTTCTCAACTTCCTGCAAGTTGTTAATCATAGAAAAAGAAACAAACATAGGTTTGTTTTTTATGTTCCCTATCATCAAGCATCCACAATTTCTCTTTAATCTGACATTCAATCTTACAGGCAAGTATAAACAAATGAGAGAGAGAATTATATTTTTTGTGAACAAGAATGTCCTGAATTTCTTGATTAAGCTCACATAAGAATCTATTCTCTGTAGCTTTAGCATGTTCCTCTAAGCCACAACGCAACAAACGAGTTTTCAATTCATGATAGTATTCCCTGACAATTCTACTACGTTGTTTTAAACGTTGTAATCTAGCTAACAAATAATCAGCATGGTATTTAGAAACAAATTCATCTCTCAAAAGTTTCTTTAAAGCATGCCATGTTTGAGGCACTCTTCCATGTCTACGTAAATACTTCCACCAAAGTATTACATCCGCAACAAAAACACTAGTGACAGCTCTAATCTTTTGCCTATCAGACCACTCATAATATTCAAATTATGTGTCTAAAGCTATCTCCCAGTTAACATAGGCATCAGGATCAAATTTACCAGCAAAGGATGACAACGTGAGTTTGGATTTACCAGAAGTACTGCCACGATCATATACCGCCCGTGGTGGACGATCTTGTCTCAAACATGCATCTTCTTCGCGGACTTTCTTGCGCTCCCGCTCAATGGCGCGAAGAAGATGTGGATCTAGCGAAAAATCATCCCGTGAACCTACCATAGTTAATAGAAATAAAGAAACAAATCACAGTGTATATGTCCCTATGAACTACTAGGTTCCGGAGTTTCACAAGTCACTCACACTCAAGCTTATACCTAGTTCTTACCAATACAGCAAGGAAGTGGTACAACCGGTGGCTGGTTTGTGATACTCTCACTTGCGATCAGCCCAACGATTGTGAGAAACAGCACCTGCTGAGTAAGTAGGAAGTGGAGCTCGGAAGGCTAGTATGTAGCAAGGGAGTAGCAATTATTCAAATCAGTATGCAAAGTTGAATAGTAGTTCAAAGTACTAGTCACAAGTGCTTCTCCTAGTATAAACCAAGCCTAGCTAGAACAACTCATAAGAATGACTAGTAGCAACAACGGAAGGCTAGCACAAGAACTATGAAAGCAAGCGAGCAAAAGATAAACTATGCCAAACTGAACAAGGAAAACTGTCAAGAAAGGATGTAGCTCTGATTTTTTTCTTCTTCTTCTTCTCTTTCTCTTTTTTTCTTTTTTTCTCTTTCTTTTCCTTTTTTTATTCTCTTTCTTCTCCTTTTTTTCTTTCAGAAAGCTACCAGGAACCCGAAATATGATTTTTTTTTGGCTGCTACAGTAATCGAACTTTTCCCCGGCGATACAGTAGTCACTTTTCCCCGAATTTTTTTTTGGTCTTGCTTGGACTCGTGCGCTGCGGGCGTTGCTTGGACTTGCTTGAATTTTTGTTTGACTTGCTTGGACTAGTGCGTTGCGGTGGTGGGCTGCTACTGGCACCGAAGAAACCGAAGCCGACGCAGGTGTTGCTTAGACTGGGTGCACGTGAATGGCGGCTAGTTGACTCAGATTTCGCGCGAGGTGATCGAGGCTAGATGGACTCGTGCGTGGGAAACATACGCGAGAAGGACTACGTACGTGAGCGGAAAAAAAACACGGGCGAGGCAACAACAATTTGTGGAGCTCGAAAAACAAAACAGGGTTTTGGCTGCCGATTCGATGGCGCAAAATTTTGATGGCGACGGCTGGCAATTGGTGGAGCAGAAAAACGAGGCAGATGGCCGTTGTGGCCGCGACAGCAAGATCGCAGGGAGTGGCGTTGATCTTGGTGACCGCGGCAAGGAGGAAAAAACAGAACTAGATGACTTGCAAGAGATTCTCAACTAGACCAATCTAGACAAAGCCAGCACAAAGACTCGACGATGCAACGGAAATTCAACAACGCAAACTAAAAGAAAAAATTGCAATGGCACAGATTGGTTTGGACGATGAACTTGTAACACCCCAGCCCCAACAAAGATGGAATGCTACCAAGCTAACCACAAAGCAGCTTAACTCCATGACACTTTACTAAAGTCCGCAGAACATCTCCTTTGTTTAGCTAACAAAACTAGGAGTTTCAACATGAACAAGTATCAAAATAAAGAATTCCACTAGCTGAATAAACAAAAGGCATCATGGTATACTAAAAGTCTAAAGCATAATCACAATTAACCAAAAGAATAAGCTACTCATCATTATTACAAATAATCCAACGGGTAAACATAACCATAATCAATCCCTTAAGCAATTTGCTCATTTATTAATGTACGATCTGAAATTTAATCATCTACCAAGGTTTCATGTCAGTGTGCGTGTGAATATAAAACTACTCCCTCCCATGCATGTCGTTCTTGGATTGGGTACCTAAAACACAATAAAAGCAAGAGTGAGCCCAAAGACTCAGCAAGTACCGAAAAGAATCATTAACCTCACAAATTACAGCAACAATATTCAAACCCAAAGCTTTATTCGGAAAACATAGCTCATGATGAATGAATGCAAATATGCAATGCATCTTTTCTCTTCCACTCTTTGTCGTATTTCACCGGTAATGCGAGATATGCAACCGTCGCCGCATACCATGCCTGTGCTCGCAAGCACAGGGACCAATTGCCCAATACTCCGCAAGTAAAGGGGACCTCAAGCCCACACTCCACAAGTATGGGGACCTCAAGCCCGTCTTATACATGATGGGGATCTCAACAAATGTTTGGTCACCACGTGACCAAGTCTTCATTTTGTCAACATGATGCATATGCACAAATCATGAATCATCATAATCTTACCTCCTCAGCAACATCACTTGTGAATTTAACTCATTCATACTTCTATCATGCATGTTCATAGACATTCATACACTCAAGCAACCATGCATAATACATATTTTCACAACATTAGTAATCATGGTCGACAACATCTATAACACTCTAGCATCTATAGATATCACATTTATTCACAATACTAGCAAACAAGTACTTGCCTTAACCGCGTGAGAACGGAGGATGTGAAGACGGTGCTGCCTCCGAGACCAGTCCTCCACTTAATTCATTTAAAAACATACTAAGATAACAGTAATGTACTACATAAACTATAAAAGCAAACACGAACTTGCAATAGTTCTTTTAACGCGAACCCAACTCCAATTTCCTAGATGTTGTTCTGTCCCCACTGTGGGCTGTCGCGTTCTAAAATTTGTATCTTTTAGTACATGAGTCCAAATGAAGTGTTATTGGACTTTATTGAAATGTTATCAAATTCCCCAACTAAACCTAGTTGGTGGGCTTTCCTGATTCGGCCATCTAATATCACTATCATGCCAAATAACAGAACATCGATTTCACGTCATGTTCTCTGGACAGTACACTAAAACTATCATAACTTTCAGCTCATTTGTCCCAATTTCGCGTTCTTGGACTTCCCTGAAAGATATGGAGATTATATACAACTTTCGTTATACTGATCTCCTCTAATTTTCCCTTTAATTGATCGCTTAAGTCAGATTACTAAAATATGTCAGAATACTGACAGATTTGCAAAACAGCGGCGCTACAAAATTCATAACTTTTGAACTGCTCGTCCAAACGATACGATCTTGTACTCTACAGAAAGATATCGACATCGCCTACAACTTTTAGGAGGAGTCCTGATCAGATTCTGTCATTAACCAAATCAAAACGTCGGTCTAACCCAATCTGTCCTGAACCAACCTAAATACCGATATTGATCAATTAACCAAAAACGCAACCAATCGAAGGGGAATTGAGGTTACCCTTGAAGAATCGATTGTTGTGCATGAAGAACACCCGTACGATCTATCCCCATGAAGATGGTCTTCTACCACACAACCTTCTTCTTCCTCTTGATCTCCTGATAGCAGCAGGAAGGGAGCGCCGGCTTTGGGCAACAGGAGGGAAGTGGTGCCGGTTTTGGGCAGCAGCAGGGAGGAACACCATGAGAAGGGGGCGCAGCAAGGTGCTGGCCAGACGGGAGGAGGCGCAGGGAGGGAGAGGAGTGGCGGCCAAGGGGAGGGGAGGAGGCACCCTAGGGTTTGCCCCCCCTTTTGGCCGGCCACCACCCCCACCAATGGGCTGAATGCAAGTGGGCTTGAGGCCCCGGCCCAGGTTGTCCAACCTTTACAGAAAACCCCCCCCTCTAACTGCTGCTAATTCTATTTTCTAATTGGTCCTTCTCCCTATTTTAATTATTCTCACCAAACTAGATTTGGGGTATTACAGAACTAAACCTATTTTTTTGTGGACTGTAGGTAGAGGAAAAATCTCACCGATCAACTGAAGCTCTGATACCACTTGATGAACCCGAAGGTCCGATTGTTGGCCCAATTTTTCGATGAGAACGATAAGTTCGGTAGGTGTCGCTCAACTCTCACGATTCTGGCTACGAACACGTAAGGCTCAAAACCACGCAATCGCTGAACTGCTCGAAAAGTCGTTATCAACCGTGCACGAATACCCGGTTGACCTGATCACGAAGATCGATTCCTGCATACAGCCAAGAAGCACGCAAGAACAAGATAAATAAGCAATCTGAAATTATGAATATGAATAAAAAACTTGATAAATTGGGATTCCGAAGCGGTATTATGGTTGGTCTAATCGACACAAGCAAAAAACACGAAGTTGCATGGAAGCTAACTTTTAACAAAACAAAATCCGAGGAACTAATGGGGTCGGTGACCACTATCTATAGGAGAAGGGAGAGGCGGCGTGGGTACTGTTCACATGTGAACAATACTGCATGAACAGTAACCCTAGGTTGCCATATGGGCTAGGGAGGTGGCCGGCCCAAATATCCTAAAGTGGTGCCTGTCCTTTGGACCAAATAATTGATACAAGGCCCTCGGCCCAATATAAGGTGGCGCAGCACCAGATATAAGTGAAGCGAATTCATCGGCACGTTGGAGTAGCATTTGACGCAGCCGAATCGATGGCAGTCGAATCGCTCGGTTGGAGGTGGAGTAGTGGTCGTATCCGAATGGTTGATGTCCTCGTCAACCTCCCGTTGCTCCGGTGAGCTCCCGCGCCGCCACTTGCATCACCGTGCGTTCCGGGGCATGAAGATCTTTCCCCTATATTAATTAGGTCTTTTGCCCGCAGGAGCTTGCTGCCAAGACCCCGGATATGCAACCCCGGGACCCTCTGTGCATTCTGAACTAGTCCTATAATCAGTAGCTAGCTCGCACAGTCACAACATAGATGAAATCATATCCATACAACAAACTATAGATGAAGCAGACAAATTAATATTACTTAGTAGCAAAAGGACCTTATGGTCAAGTCTTACAAAGTTTGCCACACAGGGCTAAAGATCACAATGTACACTTGAAGTGGAACCAAAATATCTCGTGGTGACCACCCGACATGCCCACAGGCAATCGAGTGGAGGACGCGATCTAATTCGCATAGTCTTCAAAGTACTCCTCTTCAAAGAGCGCGGTGCATCCAGGTTCTTCTGTAAAGACTAGTCAACCACAGGGCATAAAGCCGTGAGTACTTTGAATGTACTCAGCAAGTCGTAGGGAAATATATGCAAATAGTATTCATGCAGGACTTGACAAGGATAGCTTTATGGTTATTTTGTAGAAAGAAGTATTGATTGGAAATACAATAAGTAGATTTAAAATCATAATTTAAAAGATTAATACATAAGTAAAGAAGTTTCTTTGAAATAACTAGTGAACAACCCTGTTCACTTCCCAACCAACAACCAAAACTAACCAGATTGCTTCCCATCCAACCCAACATTCCAACATTTTTAAGAAAATTTACCCCCAGTGTGAAATCACCAAGCATTGTCCATAACCGGGGACACGGCTATTCGAATAGTTTTACACTCCGCAGAAGTTGTACAACTTTACCCACAAGACACGACTTCTCTAGTTTGTTTAGTATCCGTCGATACCACCACTCACTATCTTAGGTAAGCAGTCTAGAGCACGTGACAAGGCCTTTACAAAGTTTTGTTTTGATCCGGTTTTGCTCGCTAAGGATTTGCCATTCTGAGCCCCCTCTTGCGCCAATTAAACAACCAAAACAGAACCAAATCAAAATATTGCTAATTAGTTGGCCAGGTCTACCCCATCCTGGACATGTGGTTGCACGGTATGGCCTAGATCAATAGCTTACGAAGTTAATTCCTTAGTGGTTACTTAGGCGAGGCAACCACATCCCAAAATTCTCCCCTTTACTACACGATCATTCACCTGAGTATGAAATCATTTTCGTTCAACTCAGCCAAATGGCAAACCTTTGCCATGGCACAATAAATTTTAATAACAGTGGCCACACCACAATTCCATATTTCATTTAGTCAAATTTAATCATTTTTTGTGTATGTGATCATGAATCCCAACGGATAGCTAAAGCATGCCTAAGCATATACGATACCCAAGTTGGCACTAAAATATGACCAACTAAAATAAACCATCCTATGGTGTCCAAGGATTTATGTCTTTCAAGGGTACATGTCGATAGCAGTTTTTCAAGGAGGCATACAACGATTAGGCAATTAACTATTTCCGAAATCATTTAATATAAAACAAGCAATGCATATTTATATCAAACAATATAGTTTTATAAAGTGGGTACAATATGGTCAAAGGTCTACGACTTGCCTACGTTGAAGAGTTAAGGGGCTTCGGTTGCCGATTCCGAGAATTCGTTCGAAATGCCGAAATCTATACGTGCAAAATGAGCTAAATAAATAAAACACCTCCAAAAAACATTTAAATAAATACAAAATAAGCACTAATAGATATATAATTAATTTAGATGAATTTAGAAAATTTAATCACTCGAATCGAAGTTCGAATGAACAAGATATGGCCTCTGAAAGTTTGAAATACACATAAAATCAAGAAAAAGGGATTTTCCTGATTTTCTGAATTATTTTTCTAAAGGAAATCAAGTTTACTGCGACAGCTGACGTCAACCCTGGGGTTTTAATTCCGACCGATTTATTTTTCAATGGGAAAACCTGAAAATAGCCACGTCAGCAGCTGACTGGACGCCACACAAGCAAGGAAGGCAACATGGCACCACGTGATGCTGAGGTGGCACCACCTAGGCAGCCATGTCAGCACCCCGCAGTGGAGCCGCGTGACCGAGGGTCACCGGCGATTGGCTGGGAGATGGCCGGCGGTGAGGGCACCTACGCGAAGAGGGAGACACGGTGATTCTGGTGCGCTACGTCTCGAGGACACGGCGTCACGGGGAGGCCGGTAGTGAGAACGAAGAAGTGGTGGTGGCGGCGGTGGTGCTCTGGAGGTCTTCAGAGGGCGAGGAGGCGCGCACGAGGTAGGCGGAGGTCTTGCAATGCCAGAGGCGGGGTCGACGGCGTTGGAGGAGGCTCGAAGGTGGCGCAAGCGGCGGCGGCGACGCGCGGTGGCCGGCGGCGAAGAGCTTCAACTGAGGCCGAAGGAGAGCGAGAGAGAGAGGGGGCAAGGTGAGGGGAAAGGGGGAGGAGCTCAAGGCGCACCCGGGCTCGCCTTAAATAAGCGCGGGGACGACCGAGAGAGGAGGACAACGTCGGCGGTTTTTTCGGAGCTCTAGACCGCCGCAAAGTGGGGTTGTACGGGAGGTACAGGGAGTGGGGAAGGGAGAACGTGGCGGCAGTGGGCGGCGGAGCTGGGAGGTGATGGGGAAAGGACGCGAGGGGACGACAGCAGGTGGAGCCAGCGCAAAACCGCACATGCACGCACGGTCGTGCGAGGAAGAAGACAAGGGGAGAAGGAGCTGACAGGTGGGCCACACCGGTCAGCAAGAGCGAGCAGAGGCGGTGGTGCGGGCTGCGAAGGCGAAGGCCATCCGATTTTGATCGGACGGCCCACAACGATTGGAATGATCAGACCGCTGAACGTGCAAAACGCAATCGAGCCGTTAAAATCCGATCGGACGATCCACAACGTTTGGAACGTTCGGACCGCCGAACGTGCAAACGCGATCGAGCCGTCCAATCTTGATTGGGATGTTCACAAGAGAGGAAGGCACGGCGCGCTGGAGTGGGCTACAGAGCTGGGCCAGGAGGCTGGGCCGCGCGGGAGAAAAGCCGAGAGGGGGTTTCTAAATGCATTTCTGATTAAAGAAGTGCTAGAAAACCAAAAAAGCTTTTAGAAATTAGTTAATAAAGTCTAAAAATTCTAGGAAAATGCAAAGAAATCCCTTGAATTATTTAGAGCTTAATAAAAATACTTTTAACTATACTTTAGTTTTTAATTTTGCAAGCAAAATAGTTTTAACTTAAGGGCAGAAAGGAAAACCCTTTTTTAAAATCAGATAAAATCGAAGAAAAGACTTTAACTCCAAATAAAACTATAAAACTTTGATAAACCAACTTTTATATTAATTGAAGTTTGGTTAATTCAAATTAAATATCTTTCAATTTATAAAATCTCAATGTAAGCTTCAGCAACTTAATAAACTCAAATGGTTACTTTTAAATTGAGAATTTTTCAAAAACTCAGGAAATTTGGGATGTTACACTTGCCGAAGCCTTCTTCTTCTCCACTCCAGGCCAAGGTCACCGATTCTGCCACTGCATCATCTCCGGTAAACCCCCTTTCAATTCCCCCACCTCGACCACCACCTCACCTCCCTTGAGCTCTCTTGGTCGTTGATTGCTTCTTCCTTTGCCTAGGTGTTTTTGGACCGGTTCCAACCAGAACCAACACCTCTAAGTGAGTTCAACCGCTTGAACCGACTCCAACTTGAACTTATCACCTCAATCCACTAGGGTTGCTCTTACTCCGCTCCGGAGATGGCGAGCACCAAGCCACTCACAATCGCTGGGTCTTCTCACAAGCTTCACTTGAGAAGATCACCGACGCACAACGCCTCCACGCCTGCTAGGTGTCGGCAAACACCAAGAGTAACAAGACTCAACTTTCACTTGAACCAATCAAGTGCCAAAGCTCTATGGATAAGCAATCCACAACCTAATGCAACACATGCACTTAGGGTTTGCTCTCAATCACTCACTAAGTGCAACACATGCACACAAGAGTATGAGAGGCTTGCTCTTAGCTCAAAGAAACTCAATGGGGCACCGCAACTCTTTCTCACACACCCAAGGTGGGTATTTATAGCCCACACACAAAAATCCTTCTCAGAAAGACTAGTCAACCAAAGGGCATAAAGCCGTGAGTACTTTGAATGTACTCAGCAAGTCGTAGGGAAATATATGCAAATAGTATTCATGCAGGACTTGACAAGGATAGCTTTATGGTTATTTTGTAGAAAGCAGTATTGATTGGAAATACAATAAGTAGATTGAAAATCATAATTTAAAAGATTAATACATAAGTAAACAAGTTTCTTTGAAATAACTAGTGAACAACCCTGTTCACTTCCCAACCAACAACCAAAACTAACCAGATTGCTTCCCATCCAACCCAACATTCCAACATTTTTAAGAAAATTTACCCCCGGTGTGAAATCACCAGGCATTGTCTATAACCGGGGACACGACTATTCGAATAGTTTTACACTCCGCAGAAGTTGTACAACTTTACCCACAAGACACGACTTCTCTAGTTTGTTTAGTATCCGTCGATACCACCACTCACTACCTTAGGTAAGCAGTCTAGAGCACGTGACAAGGCCTTTACAAAGTTCTGTTTTGATCCGGTTTTGCTCGCTAAGGATTTGCCATTCTGGGCCCCCTCTTGCGCCAATTAAACAACCAAAACAGAACCAAATCAAAATATTGCTAATTAGTTGGTCAGGTCTACCCCATCCTGGACATGTGGTTGCACGGTATGGCCTAGATCAATAGCTTACGAAGTTAATTCCTTAGTGGTTACTTAGGCGAGGCAACCACATCCCAAAATTATCCCCTTTACTACACGATCATTCACCTGAGTATGAAATCATTTTCGTTCAACCCAGCCAAATGGCAAACCTTTGCCATGACACAACAAATTTTAATAACAGTGGCCACGCCACAATTCCATATTTCATTTAGTCAAATTTAATCATTTTTTGTGTATGTGATCATGAATCCCAACGGATAGCTAAAGCATGACTAAGCATATACGATACCCAAGTTGGCACTAAAATATGACCAACTAAAATAAACCATCCTATGGTGTCCAAGGATTTATGTCATTCAAGGGTACATGTCGATAGCATTTTTTCAAGGAGGCATACAACGATTAGGCAATTAACTATTTCCGAAACCATTTAATATAAAACAAGCAATGCATATTTATATCAAACAATATAGTTTTATAAAGTGGGTACAATATGGTCAAAGGTCTACGACTTGCCTACGTTGAAGAGTTAAGGGGCTTCGGTTGCCGATTCCGAGAATTCGTTCGAAATGCCGAAATCTATACGTGCAAAATGAGCTAAATAAATAAAACAACTCCAATTTTTTTTTAAATAAATACCAAATAAGCACTAATAGATATATATATATAATTAATTTAGATGAATTTAGAAAATTTAATCACTCGAATCGGAGTTCGAATGAACAAGATATGGCCTCTGAAAGTTTGAAATACACATAAAATCAAGAAAAAGGGATTTTCCTAATTTTCTGAATTATTTTTCTAAAGGAAATCAAGTTTACTGCGACAGCTGACGTCAACCCTGGGGTTTTAATTCCGGTCGATTTATTTTTCAATGGGAAAACCTGAAAATAGCCACGTCAGCAGCTGACTGGACGCCACACAAGCAAGGAAGGCAACATGGCACCACGTGATGCGAGGTGGCACCACCTAGGCAGCCACGTCAGCACCCCGCAGTGGAGCCGCGTGACCGAGGGTCACCGGCGATTGGCTGGGAGATGGCCGGCGGTGAGGGCACCTACGCGAAGAGGAGACACGGTGATTACAGTGCGCTACGTCTCGAGGACACGGCGTCACGGGAGGCCGGTAGTGAGCGAAGAAGTGGTGGTGGCGGCGGTGGTGCTCGAGGTCTTGAGAGGCGGAGGCGCGCACGAGGTAGGCGGAGGTCTTGCAATGCCGAGGCGGGTCGACGGCGTTGGAGGAGGCTCGAAGGTGGCGCCAAGGCGGCGGCGCGGTGGCGGCGGCGAAGAGCTTCAACGAGGCCGAAGGAGAGCGAGAGAGAGGGGCAAGGTGAGGAAAGGGGAGGAGCTCAAGGCGCACCCGAGCTCGCCTTAAATAAGCGCGGGACGGCCAGAGAGGAGGACAACGTCGGCGGTTTCGAGCTCGGACCGCGCAAAGTGGGGTTGTCACGGGAGAGTCGGAGTGGGAAGGGAGAACGTGGCGGCGGTGGGCGCGCGGAGCTGGGAGGTGATGGGAAAGGGCGGAGGGCGGCGAGTGGAGCAGCGCAAAACCGCACATGCACGCGCGATCGTGCGGGGAAGAAGACAAGGAGAAGGAGGCGACAGTGGGCCCACCGGTCGGCGAGCGCGAAGGCGGTGGTGCGGGCTGCGGCGAAGGCCATCCGATTTGATCGGACGCCCACAACGATTGGAACGATCGAGCACCGAGCGTGCAAAAGCGCAATCGAGCCGTTAAAATCGATCGGACGATCCACAACGTTTGGAACGTTCGGACCGCCGAACGTCAAGCGCGATCGAGCCGTCAATCTTGATTGGGATGTTCACAAGATAGGAAGGCACGGCGCTACTGGAGTGGGCTCTGAGTGGGCGGGAGGTCGGGCGCGGGAGAAAAGCGAGAGGGTTTCTAAATGCATTTACGATTAAGAAGAGCTAGAAAACCAAAAAGCTTTTAGAAATTAGTTAATAAAGTCTAAGAATTCTAGGAAAATGCAAAGAAATCCCTTGAATTATTTAGAGCTTAATAAAAATACTTTTAACTATACTTTAGTTTTTAATTTTGCAAGCAAAATAGTTTTAACTTAAGGGCAGAAAGGAAAACCCTTTTTTTAAAATCAGATAACATCGAAGAAAAGACTTTAACTCCAAATAAAACTATAAAACTTTGATAAACCAACTTTTATATTAATTGAAGTTTGGTTAATTCAAATTAAATATCTTTCAATTTATAAAATCTCAATTTAAGCTTCAGCAACTTAATAAACTCAAATGGTTACTTTTAAATTGAGATTTTTTCAAAAACTCAGGAAATTTGGGATGTTACACTTGCCGAAGCCTTCTTCTTCTCCACTCCAGGCCAAGGTCACCGATTCTGCCGCTGCATCATCTCCGGTAAACCCCCTTTCAATTCCCCCACCTCGACCACCACCTCACCTCCCTTGAGCTCTCTTGGTCGTTGATTGCTTCTTCCTTTGCCTAGGTGTAAGATCGAGTAGGCCGACTAGAGGGGGTGAATAGGCGTTTTAAAACTTTTATACGCTAAAACCGATTTCTAATGCGGAAGATGATATAAATACGGTTTTGCACAATTAAGACCTAAAAACCACTAGTCTCAACTAAGTGCTCCAACAATACAAGTCTAATGATAATAATCAATTGAGCATGAACTTGTGAGCAATTCAATTTAGGCAATGTAAATGGCACATAGCTAGGCAATCATTCATACACAATAGATGAGCAACTTAATTATATGAATGTAAATTGCAATAAGGTAAAGCTCAAGAATGCAAACCACAATTGACACGGCGATATTTTTCCGTGGTGATCGAAGACTGCGGTCTCCTAATCCACGTTGAGGTAAGTTCAACCTTTTGGATCGGCTCCAAAGCGAGGCAACACCTCGAGGTAAGTCAAACCACTTGGACCGGTTCCAACCAACCAACACCTCTAAGTGAGTTCAACCGCTTGAACCGACTCCAACTTGAACTTATCACCTCAATCCACTAGGGTTGCTCTTACTCCGCTCCGGAGATGGCGAGCACCAAGCCACTCTAAATCGCGGGTCTTCTCACAAGCTTCACTTGAGAAGATCACCGACGCCTAACGCCTCCACGCCGTCTAGGTGTCGGCAAACACCAAGAGTAACAAGACTCAACTTTCACTTGAACCAATCAAGTGCCAAAGCTCTATGGATAAGCAATCCACAACCTAATGCAACACATGCACTTAGGGTTTGCTCTCAATCACTCACTAAGTGCAACACATGCACACAAGAGTATGAGAGGCTTGCTCTTAGCTCAAAGAAACTCAATGGGGCACCAAAACTCTTTCTCACACACCAAGGTGGGTATTTATAGCCCACACACAAAAACTAGCCGTTGAGAAAGATTCCGAGAATCTGACAAAACGATCGATCCGCCAACTAATGGCGGTCGGACGCCTAAGCGCCAACGGCTATAAAACTAGTCGTTGGACTCACAATCGGTCGGACCACCAACCAATGGCGGTCGGATCGCTCTGCCGATCGAGGCCAGAGGGGCTGGTCGGGCCGCTCAGCGAAAGAAGAGCAAAACCGAAAAACATCTCTTACGGAAAATACCTACCGCTAAACAAATATCGGTACTACCGCACTCGGTAGTACCGTTTCAAACTTCCGTAGTACCAAGCACCCGTAGTACCGCTTTCTACTACGGCCGTACACGAAAATCGGTCGACCGCCCAACCCATGGCGGTCAGACCGCTACCACCGGTCAGACCGCTACCAGAGGCAGTCAGACCGCCAGCAGTCAACAAGACTGAAAACAAACTTTGTACATTTGCCTCAACTCAATTTGCAAAACATATTTGCCAAATTGATGCAACATGTACATAAAAGATGAAAGCTAGATTCTCAACAAGTTGCAAAATACATTTGCCAACTTTTAGAATCAACGCCACAAGGAATAAGGTACATGGACTTAAACCGTTTGCAAAACACATTCGCAAACTAAAGTCACATGCTACAAGGAATAACCATGAACCACAACTATTTGCAAAACGCATTCGCAAATATAGGCAACATGTTAAGTTGAGCTAGAGCAAACACAATGAGCGATCAACACAAGACTAACTCAAGTTACTAATTAAGACCCTCTTAATAGAATACGACAACCTATACTAGCAATCCGTCTCCAACCAAACACCGAGACCCAGTAAAAGACTAGGAACAAATCCTTAGCCCTAGCTAGTCATACCTTTTCCTTGTGCAACCACTTGAAGCTTGATGACGCATATCCTTGCTTCAAGTCTTGACATACATCAACTCATGATGCACTCTTCACTTGACCTCCATCAACACATGATGGATTCTTCTTGTCTTGATGATCAACTCATGATCATCTCCTTTACTCTAAGCTCTTCACTTCAATATCATCAACCCATGATGATGTTCTTCTCTTGATATCATCAACATATGACGATATTCTTTTTCTTCATAAACTTGACTTGATGACGATCAACTCATGACATCATCCGAAGTCTTCAATCACACGGAACATAACCTATTTATCCATCTCAAGGAGAAACGTTAGTTCCACAATATGATTATCATTAATTACCACATCATACCATTAACTCATAATGGTTGGGATAAGATACCACAATCTTTCCTCTTTGGTAATTTATGATAACCACTTCAATAACAAGTATTTGAATGTAATTGGTATGAGTATATATAAACTACATAAGTTATGTATACTCAAAAGATACATGAGCATATATGAACTCCATAAGTCTCATATGCCCATATGAATATATACGAACTACACAAGTTGCATATATTCAAGAATATGAGTATATGAACTACATAAGTCTCATATGCCCATACGAATATATCTGAACTACACAAGTTGCATATATTCAAGGATATATTTCAAAGTAAAGATCCTTAATATATGTGGACTTCAACCTATATAATGGATCCGAGCCACCTGGAAGGTCTCCCACCGCCTATAAATCCAATTGGTCATCGTCATCGGCCACACTCGTCTATCCCCATCGAGTTCATCGGTGCCGGTATGTTCCCAGTCCCTCGTAGATGCTCGTGCACACGTTTGATAGACTAGGGTTCGGCTGGAGCGTGATAGCCGCCGTAGCCCCAAAAGCCACCGCCGCTCAATGTTGTCGCACCGCTGAAAGCATCTATGCTCCTAAAAATAATTTTGGTAATTAATATCAATAATATATTATGGGACTAATATGTGTGGTAAGATATTTTAAAATTTTAGTCCTGGAATTTGAATGATAACATGGAAATAGCAATGCAATGATGATAAAAGATCGACATGGCTCTAAGCAAAGGTATTGTGTAGCCTAAGGATCCTTTTTGTAGTTTTTATCGGTCTCGGTGTTTGGAGAAAAGACTGGATTTGTAGGCTAGACGTCGTACTATAAAGAGGGATCATGGCTAGCAACTTGAAAGTTTATTTTGTGCTATTTTGATCAACCAAGTGTCATGCATTAAATTTAGAATTGCATCTGAAAAATTGTTCAGTAAATTCGGTATGACCGTAGTTAATGAGCGGTACTACCATAGTGTGGTAGGACCGAATTCTAGTTGGCAATACGTATTTTTCGGAGAACATGTTTTGGGAGTTTTGTTTTCCCTTGAAGATCGGTATGACCGCATCTCTTGAGCGGTGCTACCGCACTACGGTAGTACCGATGTTTACATGGTGGTACATTTTTTCCTGAGAGGGTGTTTTTCTTGATTCTTAAACCTCTAGAAATCGGTAGTTCTGTTTTAGCCGAGCGGTACTACCGCTCTGCGGTAGTACTAGATCTTGTGAGGGTGGTACTGCCGCACCTTTTTGAAATAGCTAGTTCAGAAGCATTAAATGAACAATAGATGACCGTTGAACAGTGACTGCGGTAGTACCGAGTTTTTACAGCGGTAGTACCGCAAGTCCTGAATTTTTCAGGGATTTGCTTCTAATGGCTAGTTTTATGTTGGGGGCTATAAATACACCCTCACCTGCACCAAGCTTAGTATCTTGGACCTCATTGAATACATTTGAGCCTCTAGTGTTGTCTCTACTACCCATTTGTTCATATTTCTCATTTTGAGGTAGTTGAGAGCATTCAAGTGCATTGCATCATTAGTTGATCATTTTGGTACTTGTTTTTCTTCAAGCAAAAGCTATGGTTTATTACTCATGGTGCTTGCCGAAACCTAGATGGCTTGGAAGAGTGATTGCATGGTGATCTCTTCAAAGAAGATTATGAAGTGACCCAGCAAGGAACACTGAAGTGGTTGTGTGCTCACCATCTCCGGAGAGGAGGAAGAGCAGCTATAGTGATCGAGAGAAGTTCTCGTGTGGAGCCAACTTGATTCGTTCAAGTTTCCTGAACGTGAACTAGTGAAGAATGACAAGTCATCAATACCACGGGAAAAATATCTCGTGTCTTGATTGCGGTTTTCTCTTTTGTCTTTACTATTTTTACATTTACTCTTCTAGCAATTCTTTTATGTAAAGTTGCTTAGCTTGAATTGTATTTAGTTTTGACATAATCTTGAGGTGTCCTAGTAATAGCTTGCAAGTTATATCTTATTTTGTGCTAGAGTTCTTTAATTAGATAACTCTTGTTAAATTGTCAATTAAAGAACAATAATTGTATAAACCTCCTATTCACTCCCCCTCTAGTTGGTCATCATTGATCCTATAGTCGCTACGATGAGCCATCGTAGCCCTGTTGCTAGCACCATTGAGGTCTCCTGAGCCGTGGGGTTCCATTTTAGGCCCCACTGGCCGCCCCCGTAGGCCCGCCCGCCTGCAGCAAGCACGGTCGGGAGCACCCCTAGAGCTCCTCTGCTCCGACTGGTCAAGACACGTACTGTAGTTGGTCATTAAGACCGAATCTAGGTCATTAGGGAAGCGTAATGATTAGGGATTAATTAGAACTGAGTAAATGCCGCTCTATTAGATTAACACGCGGGCCCGATAAATAGTTAGTGGAAGTTAACTGAAATCAGTTTCAAACATGACTCAATGACAATTGGGCCCCACCACCTTAAATGCACAGTGTAGATCGGGTCCATAAGTCGACACAGGGCATGTGGATTGTGGACCTCCAGTCCATGCACTGTCCATGCGGACCAAGCTACTGATAGATGGGCCTCATCTATCAGCGAATAGATTTCCTTTAGGAAAGTAATTGAAAAGAAAATAAAAGTATGCGGGCCCACCTGTCATCCAGTAGACCATTTTTCGATGGGAAATAAAACAAAATAAAAAGAAATCCAGCGAGTCCCATCTATCAGAGAGGGAAGTCTCTCTCCCTTTTTCTTTTTCAGGATTTAATTTCGGGTTTGAACTTCAGAGGTTCCATTCTCACTCATTTTAACTCCAAATCGAATGATTTTTGTTTCTAAATTTATCCAAATTCAAAACCTACCCAACCAAACCGAAAACACCCATTTTGGAGTTCATTTGGATTTTTTTATTGCAATATGAATTTTTTTGTGCTTATTTAGACTTTGGTTGTTTTCACATATATAGACGCCGAAGCTTCCGAAGGACATCAAGTCGAGCAAGACCAAGACCTGCAAGATCTAGAACAAGACGAGTCAACACTTTGATCATTTTGCACATACTTTTGAAATGCAATTATCTTGTTTTAAATTATGAAATTGCATTGCTATGATTTATACAAATATATTGATCTAGCTCATAGTTAATACCTTAATGATAATTGAGTATAACCTTTCTATCCTTGAACTTGGACATATCCTTTATCACCCTAGAACTAATGGTACATACTAGTTAATAAGTTCATACCTAAGTGTCATGCTCAGCCTTGCTTAGCTATATTGGTATGCGGGCAATGATTTGCCCTGACATCATTTAAAACTTGGAATTAGATTTGGGCAATCGCGGTTGGAGCCGGCTGAATGCTGACTAGAAAAGTATTTCAAAACAAAAGAAAACCAAAAACAAATTTTGACGTAGCTGGAAAGCGTGGCGGGTGCTGATAAGAGCATGACAGAGTGGGTATGGGAAGTACCGCCTGAGTCAATAAAGAACAGAGTTCTTGTGATGACCTCTCGTATAAAAATAGTGCAACGAAGTCTATAATGGATACGACTTGGCTAACTAATTTGTTCACCTCATTGCAACCTCGCCATTGGTGGGTGTGTAGGTAGGTACATATGGGTAGGAGCCACTGAACTACACGGTGCAAATGGAGACCTCCCAAGGGCACGACCCAAGGAGGTGATTCCTAGCGGTGTGGGATTGCGTTGAGGTGGAGCATTGTAAAGGCCTTGTGATAATCAACTTAGTCGTACACCTATGGAAGTGTGCTGGGGACATTATGAGTTGATTGTCTTTTGTGGGTAAAATGTGCGAACTCTGCAAAGTGAGAAAACTATCTAGATAGCCGTGCCCACGGTCATGGGTGGTGTCGGAACTTACTTGAATTATCTTTCATTTTTATAAAATAATTTGTGGGTGGAATGAAAAAAATAGGTTGGAACACAGAGATTTAAAATGGTCTGGTTGAGAGCCAGTGAGAATTACGGGATGTGATTCGAGAAAGAACGTGAGCATTGGGTGGATAAAGCCACTCAATGGTAACTAGTACTTTATAACAAAACTCAGTTTTATCAAAATATGTGTTAGTCAAAATGCTAAGTTTTAAGAATTTCTTACTAACTATTCAAATTCAAACTTAGCTTGTGCAAATAAAAAACCATGAACCTTCTTTTGACTAGCCTTGCATATATAATAATTGCATTTTGTGTGTTAGCTTGTGAGTACAGTTGTGTACTCATGCTCGCTCATAAATAATATTTAGAGCCACTGGATCAAGACCCCTATGCCTACTTCGTGGCATCTGAGCTGGATGAAGATGATGGAGGAGCTTAGACCGGAACCCTCAGTTGCTTGCCTGTGGGCAGAGTGAATAGATCCACCCTTTTTTTCTTTTGCTTCTGCTCGTATTCCAGCTTTATATATTAAAGCATTATGTGTACTGTATTGGCCTGCTTGGCCCCTTTTGTAAGACGGTTGGTTGTACGACCTGTCTATGTAATAAAATATGCTATTGTAATATGAATGCGATGTATGGGAATAAACCAAAGATGTATATATGTGTGCTATTTACTGATCCATAGAATAGCACAAGTTTACACAGTAGATCCCGAGTTACAAATTTGGGGTCTAACAAGTACTTAGGAAGGGGTTTTCAAATCATATAGATGGCAAATACTGTAGGCATTTGGACGTTCAATTCAACATTCTTTGGGTTCTCATTTGATACATCCCATTCTTTTTTTTTAAAAAAAATGATACATCCCCTAGCTAGCTGAATTAAAATTATCATTCAACCGGGTAGTAAAACTTTGCTCGTTTGATCGTTCATTGGTGGATCCATTCACGACCTATGGGGGTCAATGACCCCGTAGGTTTTTCGGAAAACAGTCCTATTTCTATTTTCTATCAATATTTGTATAGAAGTATATACAACTCCAAAGATTTTATTTTAATGAAAAACTTCAAAGATTTTGAAGGAGTTAATTCCACGTATACAGTCTAAGTTCAGAATCCGCTCCTGAGCTAATTATACTCTGTCGAAACAGAAAAGAAAGTCATGCTATATTTCAAGTACAAGGGTGAATAAATGATTGTGCAAGTTTTCTCGAAGTTTACAATATTCAGTAATCTAAGATTTCAAGTACTTCGGAAGGGGTTTTCATACTCATATAGACAACAAATATTGAAGGCATTTGGATAATCGTACCAACATTTTTTTTAGTTCTCATTTGATACACCCCTAGCTAGCTGAATTAAAATTATCACCAAATCTGGTAGTCGGACTTGTGCTAGTTTGCTCGCTCAGTGGTGGATCCATACAACCTATGCGGTTAACTGATCCCGTAGGTTTTTTGTAAAACACCAAAGATTTATTTTGAACGAAGAAACTTTAAAGATCTGAAGGACTTGATTCCGCCGCTGAGCTAAATTATACTCCATGGGAACAAGAAAGAAATGTCTGTTCCCATTTACAGGACGTGGGCAAAGAATGCAAACCAAATACTGTGCCAGTCGATAGCATCCTTTCATCTCCTCGAAAGGGGACACATTGCTAGTTGATGGCATCTTTTCTTTTCTGGCTAAACCATACTCTGATACAGATTACAAACGGTCAGAGAGAGAGAGAGAGAGTGAGGGAGAGGGAGGGAACAGAGAGACGAGGGGGAGTCCCACGGGCGGCAGACTGTGCCCTACAACGCACTGCGAGAGGCTTTGTCAGCCTTTGGGTGGCTCCAGTCCATGCCCTGTGATGCTGTGGCCGTCTCCCTCCCTTTAGCAGTGCCCATATTCTTCACCTCATGATGCAGCGAGGCGCCCAGTTTTACATGCATGCCAGCATCTCAGTCGCATAAAGTGACATGGGCAATTCGGATTCAGCCCCTGCTACCACTGGTCGATGAACGCGAAGAGGTGGCATGTATGGTTCGTGTGTATGATGCTATACTGATCAACCTTGCTTTCTGGTATAAACGTAGCATGTATGAGTGTGCGGCTTCAAAACATTGAAAGCACTAGCACAGTGGAAAGCTCACCTCACCTCGCCTCGCCCGGAATTCTGTGCTCATGATACTTCAGGGCATTGTAGGCTCGTAGCTTCGGCATCGCGCGCATCATCGATTTTAGGATTGCCATCGCAAAAAAGAGCCCCAAAGCATGTCACTGTAGCTTTCAAACTTTGTTGCTCAGAGGTAGGGGGATTTGCTCCCCTGTAGGCTGTAGCTAGCGATTCCTGCTTTCTAGCTACGCTGAATCTTTGCTACGACCACAGCACAATTGAATGACAAGCAATTTTTGAATGTATAGTGTTGCCAACTTCACGGATAGCCAGCCCAAGCCCGGCCTTTCATGGTGTTTTTGGCTCATTTAGCCTCTTTTTGAATTGAAATAGTAAAACTAGTCTCCGTGCGAATAAAATGGTAAAAATAACACTTCTATCATACAGAACCATCGCGGAAGGCGACCTGCCGCGAACTGGGACCGTGATAGGTCTCCTGGCCTCGAAACCTACCTTGTTGCCTACCGCGCACACTGTATTGTCGCCACATGATCTAAAGAGCTCCGGGAGTACTGCAAGTGACACATGTCGTCTGTCTATCCATCCGCGGTGCTATTTTGCCATTTCGTTGGGGAGAGAACTAGAATTGCTATTTCGTCTTCAAAACAGGCCAAATGAGTCAAAAACTTGGAGGCGAAGATGATCTTTTCATTCTATAGGCACATGGGAGGTTAATTTTATAGGAGTATCTTTCCAGGTGTTACATCATGTCTCCACTCCACAATGTGCAATTGTGTGTAAACTTTGCATTGGTCTTGCAGCAACATATTAATATGCCCCCTTATAACATGCTTGGTAGGTTAGGTGCATATTTTGTTAGATGACCATCGCTATGCTTAGGAATGTGCCTAGTACAATTTCAAAAGTTTTTCCTAAATTAGCACAGTGGAAATCTCACCTCACCGGAATTCTATGCTCATAATACTTCAAGGCATTGAGTGCTTGTAGCTTAAGTATTGTGCGCATCATTGATTTTAGGATTACCAAATAAAAAAAGAGCGAGTTTTTGGCTCATTTAGTACGTTTTTGAAGCAAAATAGTAAAAATAGCCGCCTCAAAACGAAATGACAAAAACGGCACCCCTTGCCGCGCGAAACACTGCAGCAGTGGGCCTGCCGCACCTCCACCGAGCGGCAGGTGGCGTGGACAGACCACCTGCCATTCTATGGGGGCGAAGTAGGCCGGCTGATGTCGAATGGGAGCTCGCCTTGTGTCCCACCAGGCTACCACGCCCTTAGAGCACAGTAGATCTCCTACTAAGCGTTTTGAGTGCGGCACTCGTGCCATTTTCGCCAAAGAAGCTGGCAGCCCCAAAGCATGTCACCGTAGCTTTCAACCTTTGTTGCTCACAGTTAGGGGATCTACTCCCGGTAGCTAACGATTCCTGCTTTCTAGCTATACGCTGAATCTTTGCTATGACCACAGCACAGGTGAATGACAAGCAATTTTTGCTGTCATGTACAGTGTTGTCAACATCATTCACAGATAGCCAGCCCAAGCCCGGCCTATCATGGTGCAGGGCCGGAGAGGATCTTTTATTTCTCTAGGCATGTGGGAGGTTAATTTTACAGGAGTATCTTTCCAGGGGTTGCATCTTGTCTCCACTCCACAAGGTGCAATGTGTGTAAACTTTGCATTGGTCTTGCAGCAACAGATTAATATGCCCCCTTACAACATGCTTTGCAGGTTATGTACATATTTTGTTAGATGACCATCCCTATGTGCCTAGTACAATTTCAAAAGTTCTTCCTAAATTAGCCTTACAATTTCATACCTGAAAAAAATAGTTGGTTTACTACTCTTCTTCCAATTTAATCTCATGTGGTTTTCTTTACAGCTCTGCACACCATCTATGGTGATGGATTACTAAGGGAATGATTGGTCATGGACATGATATATGTTAACTTACTAGACTCTTCGGAACATGATTGTACATGCGTTGTTTTCTTTGGTAAGGTCTTCTGAAGGAGATGATGCTATTGTCTGGATCTCATGTGGAGATCGAGAGGTTCTTCGTTGTGATCATCACCAATGAAGACAAGGATGCATGCATGTTTGCATTGATTATTATTGATTAGGAGCTATGCATGGAACTTACATAGATGGCTGGATTATTTACTTTCAGCTACTCATGTATATCTATTATCTTATTAAAGAAGAGTTAAAAGAAGTTACCATGTTCTCTCTCAAGTGCTAGAAATTCCCACATTAATCGCTGGAAAAAAAGAAAGATCTTGTGGAGATCATGTGGATACGATCCTAATCTTAGTGTGTTGAACAATTGGCAATAGTGTTGAGGGTTTGTTGCAACACTCGTTTTCGGCAAAGTTTCAGCAAATCGGTTTGTCCGCAATAGAGGAGCGGTTTTACCGTAGCGTGGTCGAAATCTTTGAGTATTGTAGCTATGAGTACCGAGTGGTCGAAAACTATGAGTACTGTTCATAGAGTACTATAGCTACGAGTGCCGAGTGGTCGAGATCTTCGAGTACTACCAGTATTGTTTGTCAAGTACTGTAGCTTCGAGTACTGTTCTCTTGAGAACTGTAGCTTCGAGTGATGAACGTGGTCGTAGAAGGCTTCGACTGCACGTGGTCGTAGCTGAACATGGTCGTAGACAGTGGTCCAGGACTCTGGTCGTAGATAGTGGTCGTGGACAATAGTCGTAGATAGTGGTCGTGGACAGTAGTCGTAGACAGTGGTCGTAGCTCTTTCGACCAGGTGCTGGTCGTAGCTCTTTTTCGACCAAGTGGTCGTAGGCCCGATAGAACTGATTATGAGTGATCTGGTTCATGTTTATTGATAGATGAGTGTGTGATGCATGTTTTGGCTAACATGGGTCAAATTGTGAAGAACTTGTGCCTAAAAATGGTTGCTTGATCTATTGTTGTGTAGGTGGTTTAGAGTCAACTATGGTCAACGACGAGGAGGACCGGGACTTGGTTAGGAGAACCAAGGTCCAGAACGGTCGCGGATGTCGAGTGAGATGGTTATACTCAAGTAAGGCGCAAGATGAACAAGAATCATAGAAGGCGAAGTTTGAGCAAAGGCCTTTGTAAAGGTATGTGCTTATGCCCATCAATTATGTGAATTGATGATTGTGCGTATCATGTGGTGCTATGTAACGGTTTGCTTGTTTGTGATGGTTGTAGGACATTGGAGCTAGGTCATGGTGAGGCGGACTAGATCGATTAGGTTAGGACAACCGAGGTTCAGAACGATCTAGGTGGTGCCGGAAGATGACTGAAGCTAGCGGGGTGGTTACAAGCTGAGAAGATAAGGAACTAGAGCGGAGGCTACTGGTGATGAACATGACGGGTAGTGGCAAAGTAGACCGGGACTAGACTCAGGGAGGAGTTGAGGTCCGAACTAGGCTTAGGGAGGAGCTGAGGTCCTAAACAGTCAAGGAAGCCAAGTGCAGTCATGGTGAGACATATGGTGCACCAAGTGACTTGGTCTCCGTTGCAAGCGATAACGTTCGATGAGATTTGGACGCATGAGAGGCTTGGCGGGAAGTCATTGGGGCCACATGAATGATGACCGAGAGCAACAGTTCTGTGCGACGGGTTACATTGAGCGGCGTGATAGTTCTGTACGATGGGTTATATCAAGCAGCGCGACAGTTCGTGCGATGGGTTACATCAAGCGGCACGGCTTTTGGTGTGACATGTTGCATCAAGCGACGTAGGGGTCGATGCAAGTAAAACCCGTTGTATATGGGCTTAACGGGTGCCCATTTGGGATGTCTCTCTAGAAGCTTGCCTCCACTATAAAAGGGGAGGGTGCTGGTTGTGCACCTTCCAACCCTTGTATCTAGAAACCTTAATTTGTGATTTATGGTTCATGAGAGATGGATTGATTAAGTGCTCAAGTATTAAACTTTTGTCCTCTATGGTAGAGTGGCTGTAAACATACAATCTCTCTAATCAATCCATGCAAGATTTGCCCCAAGATGAGTTATATCTTGTTCTTGCTATCTCTTTGATGCCTTTGAGATTTTTGGTGTTTCTTAGGTTTTTATTTGAGATCTTGCTTACTAGGACGTGTGGGATATGATCTAAGGTCATCTTGATTATTATCCACCCACGAGCAAACTTTTGGATCTATGTTTGATTTTACCTAGTTTTGGTGAAAGAAAGGGTGATTTTAGAGGTTTTGCTCTTGAGAGCTTTTGGCTTGATTCTTTCTGTGATTGAGGGTGCTAGAACGTATGAGAGACCATCCTTAGCCATCCTGGATTGATTCCTCCTACAAAATTCTCTCAATCACCATTTTCATATCTGAGCCGGTTTTAGAACAACCTTCACTCAAATGGAAAAATGTCGGAACTTTGACAATGATGCAGTGAATGGACAATCCTAAGCTACAATCACTAAGTCGATCTCGAGGAAAGAAAACAGAAAACATCACGCTCACTAAAAAGTTTAGTTTCTTACAAAATCTCGCGTTCCAAACAGTATCCTCTGAAACTTATGGTCAAACTCAAGCGGATAATTTTCTGTTTTTTCCCCAACTTGGGTAATTTTGCTTTGGAGATCGTATCCACCTTGGGCAGTTTAAATTTACAATTTACAAAACCTTCAAACAGTCGTCAAATTTGGACGGAACAGCTAGCCAAGGTCGAAAGCCAAATCCGTCCGTTGGATACCCTCGAGATTCGCAATTTTACATAAACTTTGTTAGTATAATTAGTTGCAGAGGACTGCAGGAAAAAAAGGTGAGGCTTCTACGTTTCGATCCCTTTTTTATCTGTCTGACAACATAAGAAAAAGCTTGCGCGACAATACTGTAAACGATCAATTACTGTGGCCGTGGTCGAGTGTCGTCTGGCAGTGAACTTTTTTTACCGTATAAAAGGACGCGGTGTGGGCCCAGCCGGCCGGTCACATGTGTCCACCAGATCCAATAATAACTTTGGAATGTACCACTGTTACGTGGGCGTCGCTGCCTCAATGGCATGGGCGCATGGCCCACTGACAGTGGAACTACTGGGGCCACACGTACGCTCGACGCTACGGCTCCACAAATCAAACCGCATCGACCGTGTGGATAAACTCTGGATTTTTTTTTCTTTGCTTGGATTCTAGTTGCAGAGTTATTTGCCTAAAATGATATTTTTTAAATGAAATAGTAAAACTAGCATCGTAAATAAAATAAAAAAATAACATCATACCGTATGATGGTGCTGTGGAAAGTCATGTGCCGCTGACTGGAACCGCGGTAGGGCACGTGCCACGATCGCAGACCGTGGCAGGCGACGTGCCGCGCCCTCAGATCGCTACACGTGGCCTGCTGTGATTCCAGTCAGCAGCATGTGGTTTTCCGCAGCAAAATTGCGCAGTAAGAATGCTATTTTTGTCATTTCGTTTGTATGTGACTAGTTTTGTTACTTCGTTTGAAAAAGAGGCTAAATGAGCTCAGAAACTCTAGTTGTACTGGGAAATTTGTGACAAATAGTCCCTATGTGCCGGCAATGTTTTCTTTCGGCATGTTAATTAGTTGCAGCACTGGATTAGTGGTTTCATCTCTTCAGAATTCCTACGAAAGCATGCATCTGTCGATGGATCCAATTTCTCACCGGAAAGTTTTTAATCATCTCGTAAAATGATACACGATTATGTGTACGTGGAGCTCTTATTATCTTGGCACTAGGGTTTTTTAAGGACAAAGTTGGCACCTGGCCACCTTAAGGATATAGCCGTTTTAGCCATCTTCTTAGATCACAGGTTTAGATACGAGTACAATCATCTTTACTCCATGATATCGTATCAATTTAAGGTAACCGGGAATTATAAGGTATACTAGGATGAGAGCTGTAAGAGATTGTATTTGTCCTAACAGTTTTGTCTATTTTGATGGTGCTGCACAAAGTTATCAGTTGAAATTTATTGCTACATGTCTAAAGTGATTCATCATTATTAAAAGTAGCAGTTGGTGGTACATGTGACAGTTGAGTAAAATTGAAATCCAAATGGCCAAGCACACATGATTCTTACCAACTTAGACAGCTTCCTCTTTGCCCTCTTTTTGTTCCCTTGGTCCCTGAAAAAGAGTAAACTGAAATGACACCAATGAAAACTGATATCTGGCAAATAAGCTTTACCCTGGAGTGCACCTACCATTTTCTCAAGATCACTATGCACTAGTAAAAAAAGTAACTTTCCAAACCAAAACATCTACCAGGCGAAAAAAATTCAGTGGGAGATGGTATAAGATAAAAATGTACCAAAAACAAACACTAAACATTGTCTTTTGCCTAACTTTATCTTTAGTTACAAGGTAACTAAGCATGGTTCACACCACACCACCTGGAGCTTTTTTTTTGAGACCACCACTCCACCTGGAGCTGGAAGACCTCTCAAACCTATTTATGGCCACCTATCTATTTCTCACCTCACCACCTTGCAGCATTCACTCACTTCACCTCTCTCTCTCTCTCTTTCGAGCCAAGAACATGCGCAGGGACAGGGGCACCATTGTTGGAGTGGTGTGTGCAGTTGTTGTGGTGCTCATCCGCAATGGCTGCCTCTCCATGGCCATGGCGATGGAGGACAGGATCAGTGGGCTGCCGGGGCAGCCGCGGGTCAGCTTCGCCCAGTACTCCGGCTACATCACGGTGGACGCCGTGAAGAAGAGGTCGCTCTTCTACTACTTCGCCGAGGCCGAGCTGGATCCGGCCACCAAGCCTCTCGTCCTCTGGCTAAATGGAGGTAATTCACCAGCTGAATGCTTGTTGCTGTACATGTACATGTTGCATTATTGGGGAGACCACTCAAGCAAGAAAAGTATAAAAAAAAAAAGCCAAAGGGGAGAAAGGAAATCAAGAAATGTTAGGGATGGGGAGAAAGGGAGGAGAATATAGCTCAATTTTCTGTGTAAATGGGCTTAGAACCAAAAATTTTAACCTACTTGAGTTCTTACTGTCCCAAAGAAACCAAAAGAAAGATTCTATTGTGTTGTTGAAGAAAATGAGAAGTACCAGAAGTGTTAAAAATGGAGCTTTAATTTTTTTAAAAAAAAATTGTACATAATATTTGGTGATCTTGTGAACTGGACATTTTTTTGCAACCAAACACTACTGTGAAAGAGCAAAAACTTCTAGCATCTTCAACAGAAAACAAAGGAAGAAGTAAAAATCTCACCAGAATTTCTGATTAATTTTGATGCCCATGCATGTGTAGGGCCTGGCTGTTCATCTGTGGGAGTGGGGGCATTCTCAGAGAATGGGCCATTCAGGCCTAGTGGCAATGTGCTAGTGAGGAATGAGTATAGCTGGAACAAAGGTGAGCACTTGTAAATTGTAACCACACCAAAGCAAACTTTTGTGGCTACACTTTATTGTTGGTCCTTTTTTAGTGGAAGAGATTTCAGGGAAACAAAAATATCAGAAAATTAAGACACCTTAATCTCTTTTTTGTCATCTGTTGGTTGTTTCAGAGGCCAACATGTTGTATTTGGAGAGCCCTGCAGGAGTGGGCTTCTCCTACTCCACTGACCCTTCCTTCTATGGGGGTGTTGGTGACCGCAGGACAGGTGACTTTATGTTTGCAAAATTGTATCTCAGACTTTTTGTAGAATTAACTTGCGAGATAATTCTTTTTGAGGGGTTTTAAATTTCTAAAGCCAGGGACAATTTGAGGTTCTTGCAAGGCTGGTTTGCCAAGTTCCCACAGTACAGGGGCAGGGATTTGTATATCACAGGAGAGAGCTATGCTGGTATAGCCATTTTACTCGATTACCTTGTTATTGTTGTTGTTGTTCAATTCTGAATTCATCCCTGCATCTTCTAACTACCATGATATTTTTCAGGCCACTATGTTCCGCAATTAGCACAGCGCATTGTTGAATTCAACAAGGATAAGCTGTTCAATCTGAAAGGCATTGCTGTAAGCAATTAACAAGCTTACCAAAATATAGTTATTCAAGCTCATCCATTTATAGTTTTAGGGACTAGACAAAGTGTACTTATTGCCTCTTTTTTCCTGACTCCTCGTTGATCGAATAGTTGGGCAATCCGGTTCTCGAATTCTCTACTGATTTCAACTCAAGGGCTGAGTTCTTCTGGTCGCATGGGCTGATATCGGATTCCACGTACAGTATCTTCACAAAGGTTTGCAACTATTCACGGTATGTCAGCGAGTATTACCATGGCTCGCTTAGCCCGGTTTGTGACAGAGTGATGAGCCAAGTGAGCAGAGAGACCAGCAGATTCGTCAACAAGTACGATGTCACCCTCGACATCTGCATTTCTTCAGTCTTGATGCAGTCCAAAATCCTCACCCCACAGGTAAGGTTGCAGCATTCACTATCTTAAGGAGATGTACCATGTTCTTCACAGATTTTTCTTGTGTCTATGCAGCAAGTCAACAGGGAGCTCGACGTGTGTGTCGAGGACGAAACAATGAACTATCTCAACCGGAAAGATGTGCAAGACGCGATGCATGCTCGCCTCAATGGCGTGACGAAGTGGACGGTTTGTAGCAGGTGTGTGCACTCTCTATCTGCATTTGCTCTCTGATTACTCCATTTCAACCCTGCATTACTTCAGTACGCTTACAACTGCAAGATTGGTCCTATTCAGTGTTCTTGAGTACAAGCAGCTAGACCTCCAGATCCCAACAATCAACATCGTCGGCGCGCTCGTGAAGTCTGGCATCCCAGTGCTAGTTTACAGGTGACCCGAAAACAGCTTGCTCAAACCTGTCATTTACCTGGACATCATGGATTTCAGGCAGTGTAAAGAGATCTAACAACTGACGCTGCAAATATTGCCCGCGTTTTCTGCAGTGGTGATCAGGATTCAGTGATCCCCCTGACGGGCAGCAGGACGCTGGTGCACCGCCTCGCGAACAGGCTCCGGCTCAACACGACGGTGCCGTACCGGGTCTGGTTCGAAGGGAAGCAGGTGAGCTCCGTTCCATCAACACTCTGCATCCCCAATTGTCGGCCATTGTCGTCAAGTGCCACTTCCATCACGGTGGTGAAACCTCTTCTCCTGTGCTGTGCAGGTTGGTGGATGGACGCAGGTGTTCGGCAACGCGCTGTCCTTCGCCACCGTCCGCGGCGCGTCGCACGAGGCGCCGTTCTCGCAGCCGGAGAGGTCCCTCGTGCTCTTCAGGGCGTTCCTCGCCGGCCGGCCGCTGCCGGAATCATTCGAGTGACGAGCGACGAAGAGTTGGTTGGTGATTCGGTAGTGTAGCCGAAGCGAAGTAAATGTCCATCGTTTAGAGGGAGTCTTGTCTGTTCTTGCGCGATGTATTCAGCAAAGATGGTACAGGTTACATGCATGTCGACCGGCTTGAGGTTGGAAACCCAATCCTTGGATTTTTTTTTCGCCAAGTGTAATCAGATCTGTTTGGAAAGGAAGACATTATATTTGTCAGATGTGGAGGTGCACTGGAAAATGCGTGCGATTCATGCTAAGCCTGTTCTTCTGCACGATGTAGATGCTCTTATATGTTGTAGCACTAGGTTCGTTGTTCAGTCCCTTCGGGAGTTTCTACTCACCGCGGATATGACTATTTTTTTCGATACGTCGCAACTCGCAGTGCACGGACATTCAACTGTTAAGGGTATTAGTGGTATTTTCTGTTATGAATAACGCTTGTATTCAATATGAGGCCAATAGGTCAGTATATATACACAAAGTACAGGTAGGGGTGAAAACGGATCGAATACGGACGGATAATGGCTCGCCATATTTGTTTTCATATTTTTTCGGATTCAAAACGAATACGAATACCTCGGATCTGAATACGGATCTGAATAATATCGACTAGCAAGTTGTATTAACTAGTTCATCACAAATAAAACACTTAGTTTACCATATTTAGCTCATAAAGTCGTAAGTCATAACTCACAAAGTTACAAATCATCACGTATTCATACTTAGTTCATCACATCCATAAAACTTAATTCACACTAACATCGATCGAGCTAGATAGTTAGTTTATACACAAATGACTATAACATCCCAAAGTATATTACCAAAAATAAAATTAATAAATTTATTATTTTATTAGATTTTCGATATTTAAAAGAGTTTTCTTGGTTAAAAAGAAAAAATAATAAAATAAAGTTAATTATTTAATTTCCTAGTTTTTAATGTAAAAATAAAATTTATTGAGTTTTCGGATTTTATTTGATTTAAAGTGAAAAATAATTAATTTCTTGATGAATATAAAAAGGTTTTACTATTTTTTAGAAATAACCCCAATTTTACAACAATCATGGTGATTTTTCTAAATAACTCATTTGCTATACATATATCTCTAACACCTCATTTTCTCTTTTGGGCCACTCATGGTGGAATCAACATCTTATCCGATAATCACTGAGTTTGGAAGGTAGTTTCCGATCGTTATCAGAAAAATCCGATCCGAGACAATCCGAATCTGTTTTCCGCAGACCTTCGTGAAGAAATCCGCTAGTGAAGCTCAAGGCACATACTAAAGAGTAATCACCTGATCATGCACACAAGACCTCATGAAGGAAGCATCAACAACAATATGCTTG